>CM030360.1:128563687-129763687 GCA_017893485.1 Hemerocallis citrina
TTTGATAAAGGTGACTAACTAGGGAGAGTCTACTAATGGAATTGAACTAGTTGATCATGGCAAGCAAGTTGATTTGGAAATGGTAGATAGATCGCCTAACTAAAAGAATTAGAGTTGGCTAGAGTGATGATTCGAGTAGTCGGTCGATAAAACAAATCTTGAATTCAACCTTAACCTTTAATCTTAGAGTGGGGTAGCCTTGATACTTTGGTAGGACTAGATCGAGTCTTATTTCAATGTAAGGACAGGCACTAGCGAGGGTGTTCGCCTGTCAGGGGGACGCATGGCGTCATCGCCCACGACCGAATTCTAGGTTCGTTTAATGCAGACAGGGACCCCGAGCTGCCCTGGGAGTGGTGAAACTCTATTGGGGGCTCCGTTATCTCGTCAGAAATGTCTTTATGATCCGTAACAACCTTTGTGGAGGTTTGGAGTGTTGACTTTGTCTCGACTGTAAATTCAATTCTAGTGTAAGGACGAGTGTAGCGGAGTTGGGGAAACCTTATATCCGTCAGGTCCTTTGTCCATCAGTGTGGACAGATGGATTAGACGATGTCCTGGAGAGCTAGACTCTATCGGGAGTTGCTCTAATCACCCGGTAATGGAGCTCCCGTGCCCATATATCAGCTTTTGGTGAGGTCCGAAAAGATGTAGATACAACAACATACCATTGAGTACAGTCGTGAAGGCGAAAGCCGTGACTGAGATCCCGAGCATAGTGGATAAAACTACGAGATCGGGACACCACTATTGACAGCAGTGACTGGAGTCACAACAGGGGCCTGCAGCCTCACCATCACTGGAATTAGAAAAAGGAGGGAGCACAAGGTTAGAATGCATAGCGGGGGATCGAGCCCCATTAAATTGAAGAACATCGTTTGGTTGGGGGTGTGTAGTATGGGATGAATATTTTTCTGTCACGCCCCGCTTCCCAAAATACGGGAATACGAGCACGTAACGAAGGCCCAGCGAATGATTATACATCATCCATAAGCTATACCAATCTAACTCAACAATATACAAGAGAAACAACCACGCAGGCAAGGAATATAATCACATAAACAATGAATAAAATCAAAGATAATCATGAAATAAATTCACCATTCCAACATCTGGGGTAAAACAATTTCGGGTCAAAAAGCCCAAGAATACAAAGTATGATTAAAAGAAATACAATGAGCAAATAACAAAAGATAGCTAAGTAGTCTAAAGTCCAGCTCCAATCTTCAGAGAGTTTGCTCACCAATTCCTTCTGGGATTGCTCCTTCAGTACCTGTTAATACTTAATCTAAAAAGAAAGAAAAGAGTGCCCTTAGAGCAAGTCATGGGTGAAAAATGGAGAAAACAAAGGTTAAAGGAAAGTATAAATATCAAAGAATAAGGACATGGTCAAAGACAAGGAATAAAGCAAAGGCAGGCAAAATATCAAAGGTCTACAGTAAATCACGCATATAATAAGTGATATCAGGATCAAGCAGGAAATTCAGGTTATTAATCATTTTATTAGCCTATCTAGTGAACGTACTACTACGTCCCATTCCACAGTTTCGGCGCATGCACACAGTGAACGTTTTAGACTGATGGTGAATTTATGGATCGTGTACTCGGACCAGTAGTTGGGAATTTACGGGATGTTTGGGATTTTCGGGATTTTCAGGATGTTCGGGATTTAGCTGGCGGGTGAGAAGGCCTTACCGAGTACAGTCTCCGATTGTTCACTACCAAGTCAAACCCATGATACCCCGACTTTTTATTAGTTTATTTTCATCCTATGCGAGCATGCAAGATGGTGTCAATATAAAATACTAAGTGTGACTAATTCTATCCGATATAGACAAATCAAGAAGCAAACAAATCATTTATACACACATCACATGATGAGGACAGCATTACCTTGTTTTACTAAAACATGGATTACAACCACTACAAAATAGCAAACCTGAATCCGTCAGAAGGCCTAGAAAATAGACTTCCACACGGTTCTAGCGAGTATAATTAAGGTATATAAAATATATAGGACCTAGAGTGAAAACTCTATTCTATTCAGGTTTTATGTTCAGGCAGCATGCAGTAGGTTGTGTTCAATTATTTCTTTCAGGTCAGAGAACTCATTAATAAAATCTATAAAAATTCAGGGAAGTATCTATACATGTCTAGGTCCAGCCTAATTTATTTCAGATTTTTCTTTTACAGTAATAGGGTCAAATAAAATATAGAACAGCAGGATATGCATGAAATTATGAGTCTGAAATTCTAACATGGCTGTACTAAAATATTGATATCTAGCAAATGACACAGCGAAACTTAGATCCATCAAAAGGATGTTAAGCTAGACATCAGGGGCAAAAAATTCATGTTTGTAAAGGAAATTCAAATTGTGACATTAACATGGGTGAAAACTTGATACAAAATGAAGTAACTAGCAGTCTAGAAATTGTCTTAACATGAATAAGCAAATAAATAAATTATTTGATCACATATAGCATGAAAATTGGTAATCAAGTGAATCCTAGGGTAGTGTTCTTTTTCTCCTCTTATAAAAGATTTACCTCTTGTAAGAGGTGGTCCCCCTCTTACAATAGTTTTTTTAGTGTTCTTTTTTACCTCTTATAAGACATTTTTCTCAAAATATCTTATAAGCCTAAAAGACTTCTAGTAGTCTCTTTCAAATTCTTATAAGACTTCTATCACTTAAAAAGTCTATATTACCCCAAAGTCTATATTATAATTGTTACTAATTAAACTAGTTTATATATTAGTCTATAGTAGCCCAGAATATGCTATCCTAGAAAAAGTGTAATCATATACGTAGTTGACTGTAATATGCTATCCTATAAAAAGTGTGGGAATTCATTCTTCACAATCTCGAACAATTATGTTAGGGATGTTGTCGAAACACTGATTTATTTAAAGATATATATATTTACATCCAGTAAGTACATTGGTTGAGTTGTGGCTAGTTGATTTGTCCTGTTATGATATGCCACCATGTTCAAATCCTGCAGCTGGTCAGTTTTTTTTTTTATTTTTTTTTTATTTTTTTTTTACAGCTAAGGGAGAATTTATATTAGCCCATTGATCTTAAATTTTTTTAATCCAACTTCTTTGAAACAAATTATTATTATTTATATTTATACATACTAATTTTCATACTAATTAAAACTCTATAGTAGCCCGGAATTATAATTGATGATTTACACTGATTTGTGAATTTAACTTGCCATTAAAATAGTTTATGTATTAGTAATTTGAACTTATCTTTTCTTGTCCTTCATCTCACTACTTTTGTACTTTGGGGTAATATAGACTTTGGGGTAATATAGGCTCTTGTAAGAGGTGAAAAAAGAACAGAGATCTCTTATAAGAGGTTCTTATAAGCAGTTATTTTTTTATAAAACGAACACCTCAAAAAGAGGCTCTTACAAGAGGCTCTTACTGTAAATCTCTTATAAGAGATTACCTCTTAAAAGAGGAAAAAAAAAGAACAGTACCTAGGTGTCAACATGCAATTTCTAAGGTTTAAGATACATTTATCACATGCATGGTAGTATTTCATCAATCAAATTCGATCTAGCACGTTCAATTTAACATGTCCAAGTTATCGAGCAGTCCTATGCATGAATCTAGTTATTTAAATGTGCATATGCATAAACAATGGGACTAGGTTTTAAATCAAAGAGATAGCACGATGTTAAGAGTATATTGGGTTAGCTCGTGTAAACCCTCGATAGACTTAACGGAAATGTCAAAGCAGTTTGATAACAAAATGGACGGATCTACTTGCAGGAGATCAAATAAACTTGAAAATAATAAAATGCTAGTTCAAGAAGAGACTTGTCTGTTATATTGCAGATTCAAATAATAAGAATAACATAATCAGAATCCCAGGTGAAACTCCCAAAAACACGTGCAAAATACGTGCGAAGAAACCAAGCAAACAAATCAACAGCAGCAACCAAGCTCCATACACCGGATCGGGACAGAACACAGAACAGCGAAAATCGAATCCGCTACACCAAAACACAGAATAGCGAAATGGACCACTCTGGTTCTTCTTCCCCACTTCGACAGAGAGAGAAGGAAAGAGCGGCAAACTGGTGGTGATGGCACGCCGCGACTGCGAACACAACGGTGCAGCACTGCGGTGGCCACGGTGAAGCGGCGGCGGCTGGTGGGGAAGCGACGCAACGATGGCTGGCGACGGCGTCTCTGTTCTCGCACTGAAATAGAGGAGGCAACGCGACTGGGCTTCGACAGTGACAATTGACGATGATGAGGGCTGGGTTCTCTGGTGGATGAGGGGTACACGGAGAGGGTCGGCGAGGGCAATGGGGGTGTACGGAGAGGCGAATGGTGGCGGCGAAGGCAATGGGTTAATGGGTTCGGTGGAGGAGAGGATCGGGGTGAGGACGACGATGAGGAGGAGATGGGTGCGAGGATGATGACGGGGATGGCGAGGAGCGAAGAGGAAGGGGAAGGTGGTGGTCGGAGCAATGGAGATGGGTTGGTTTGGGTTCGGTGGCGGAAACAGGGAGAGGGAGAGAGAGAGTCGGGGGAGATGGAGAGGGAGGCGGATGAACAAAAGAGAGGGGCTTCACAGTAAATTAGGGGTTAGGGTTAGGCAGATGGGGTTAGGAAAATAGGATTATGGTTAGGCGATTAATTGGGTATTTATAGGAAAAAGAGGGATATTGGGTATTGGGCAATTGGGTATTAGATCCAATAAACAAAATACATTGGATATAAATATAAGGATTAATATAAATCCAAACATAAAAGAACAAGATATCTAATAAAGTATAATTTGTACTATCTTACATAAATTATTTGAAAGAATTAAAGAAGCACAATTATTAAACAAAAACGGATTTGTTTTAATAATCAATAATAACGAAAAAATAATCACTGTAACAATAAGAATAGAAATAACCACGTAAATAAAAATAATAATAATAATAATAATGATTAGTAATAATAATGGCAATATGAATAAAAATATTAACAATAATAATATCAATCATCAGAATAATATCAGTATATAAAATAGTAATTTGTTGAAATAGTCCAAACAGTAATAATAATATTTTGATTTGAGTTTAATGTAAATAGTTGATCAAGTAGGAATAGAGACAAAATTTATTCAAAATAATTATAATTACTGTTTAGGAAAAGCTTTTAACAAAGAACTCAAAACGAATTTAATAATAACAATTTTATAAATCTTAAAATACAGAAAAGTACTCAGAAAATACGTATTTGCGGAAAATAGGGGTTACATTTTCAATCAAGCGTGCATTAGCTTTAGGAGCATGAGTGCATAGTGTGCATTAGATTAGGTCATGGCATACACCGACACTTGTTTGACATCACCTTTTTTTTTGCATCAAATATTATTTGTGGTTGTTGAGGTTAGAATCGTTATATTATGGCATAGAGAGGATAGCCGATTATAGCATTTCGTCAATTGTAATCAACTGACGTGCCTACAGTTATCAATGCAGGATTGCCGACTTGGGATCACGAGAAAGCTCTAGTAGGGGAAAGCATCCAAGTGAAAGTTACTATCCAAATTTTATTGTACATTCTTGTTGTAACAATTAATTTTAATTGTTGTAATCATTGGACATTGTAATAAAAATTTGATGTAATAAAAGTTTTAAATTTTCTGTGATTTTTGTTGTGTTGTGACTCATTTAAAGAAAGATCCTAGAGAGTGTCACGAGTTCCTAAGTTAGGAATTTGGGGCACTACAAAGTATTTAGGCAAATCGCTTTCAACAAGCATAGTGCGTGCACATTCTTACAATGTCTTATTCTTTCTTTCGACCGCTCTTTTTTGTGGAGAAGTTCTAGGAAATGCAAATTAATGTGTTATACCATTCTTGTTGCAATATTCTGAAAACGTTTCATTTTCAAATTCTCCACTATGATCACTTTTAATAGTGACTATGGTTAGAGATTTTTTATTTTGAATTTGTTTGCAAAAATTTGCAAATTCTTCAAAGACTTCATTTTTATGTTTTAAAAAGAATACCCATGTAAATCTTGAAAAATCATCTACTAAAACAAATATATATCTACTTTTATTTAAAGAAGCGACTCTAGTAGGACCAAATAAATCCATATGGATTAATTCGAGAGGCCTGCTAGTAGAAATCATTTCTTTTGTTTTAAAAGTAGATTTTACTTGTTTTCCTAGTTGACATGCATCACACATCTTATCTTTCTTAAAAGGTAATTTTGGTAGTCCTTTAACTAGGTTATTTTTAGATAATTTAGCAATGTTTTTCTTATTTACATGGCCAAATCTCTTATGCCAAAGCCAAGTCATTGTTAGAAGCAACTAAACAAAAATTATTTGAAAACTCATTTGTTTTTAAACATAATTCACATATATTATTTTTCCTAAAACCTTGAAAGATTACATTTTTCATGGATGAATTATTGATTAAGCATGCACCTTTTTCAAAGACTAATTTATAACGCTTATCTGACTAATACTTAACAAATTATGCTTTAAACCACTAACTAGAAATACCACTTCAATAGTAGGGGTAGTGTTCTTACCGGCCATGCCTATCCCGATAACTTTTCTTTTGTTATTGTCACCAAATGTAACAGTTCCTCCATCTATCTCTTGTATGGAAGAAAGTAAGTTTGCATGGCCAGTCATGTGCTTAGAACATCCACTGTCAAGTATCCATCTTTCTCTTTTAGGTACCTATAAAATAAGAATTGTGAATATGGTACCCTTTTCATTGGGTCCAAAAGAGATTAGTGTTTGGGAAACCAAATCCAAAGTGAGTTTGATTTACCACCAAAAGCAAGCATATAATTTACAGAGTTACACTCATTAGGAACAAAAGAATTTATATAAGTAATCCTATCATTAACACTCAAGTTGACTGGAACCCAAATATTTTTAGTCTGTCCAATCGACTTTGTTGTACCCTTCAGTCAACTGTTCTGTGAAGTCAGTCGACTGGGCGGTGAAACAAGTTGACTTATATGAGGTTTTCGTCATTTTGAATAAGACTCCAAACCTCTGGGCAGACGACCGAATTTTTGGTTCGGTCGACTGATCTGATATGAGAGATTACTCTTTTCATGGTTAAAAATAATTTTTGGTTTTTCAAAATAATCATATAACTTCTTTTTCACACTAGAACCAGAATCAATCTTATTACTACTAGTATTATTACAAGTATGATATTTTTCAAGAGTTTTTTGAAAACCAAGCCCAAATTTTTTAAAAGAAAAAAATCATATAATACACATAAATCTCTTAGGGGGCGGTGGGTACGCGGTAATGTATACGGAAATCTAGGATTACCCTCTTGATTACTTGGTTTGGTAAGACATTGGTATAGTTTTGTAAATAATTTTAAATTCCCAGGGTTATCAAAATAATTAGTTTGGAAGGATAAACAATCCCCTTGAAAAGGGTGGGATTTATGGATTCCTCCACATAAAAAATGAGTGAGATTATTGCATACCCAAAACACCCTCCAGATTTCTGGCTTATCATATAACCCGCTTTTGTTTCCTCCAACCAAATTCACCCACTACCGCGTTCATCTCTTCGTTTTAAAACAAAAGAAAAAAACAAAACAAAAATTCAAACATATGAAGAAACCACTTCTCCTCATCATCCTCGTCCTCCTCATCGCAGTCGCTGCCACTCGAGAGTCGAGACACCACAACCACCACCAGTCCCCTCTCTGACACGGAGATCTAATCACCTCCGACTCTACCTTCTCCCTCGGCTTCTTCACCCCTCCCGACTCCCACAACCGCTACCTCGGCCTCTGGTACTACCTCATCCACGTACGAACCCACCACCCCCTCCATCCTCTGGGTCGCCAACCGCAACAACCCCGTCGTCAACTCCTCCGCCACCCTTTCCCTCCTCCCCTCCGGCAACCTCATCATCACAAAATTTCCAATATCACCGTATGGTCTTCCACCTCCTCTTCCCCCATCGCGCTGTTACTCCCCACTGGCAACCTCGTCGTCATGCTCAATTCAAGCTCCAGCAGTACCTATGCCTGGAAGGGGTACAGCTACTTGACTGACACCCTCATCCCCAACATTCACCTCGGCCTCGACTTCACTAACGGTATCAATAGAACTCTCGCCAGCTGGACCAGTCCTAGCGACCCCACCCCGGGACCATACACCATCTACATGGACCCCACGCGGCAACCCAGAGATATTTTTCACCAATCCAACCTCCTGCATCTAGCGGAGTGGCCCCTGGGATGGCACCCACCTGAGTGGCATCCATGACATTAGCACGTATGGCAGCTTCAATTTCAGTTTTGCAGATAATGCAAGGGAATATTCTTATTTCAATACTATTACTAACAGGACGTTGGTGTCGAGGTTGAATGTGAATTTTACTGGAGTTGTGCAACGCGCGATCTGGGTGTGGGAGGGAGACTGACGCGTGGAATTACTTCTGGTCGGGGCCCAAGAAGGACCAGTGTAATTATATTGGCAACTGTGGTAGGTTTAGCGTTTGTGATATTAACAATGCACCGGTTTAATTTAACTAGAAGTATTTTGTGTTTAATTTAACATAATGTTTACTTGTTTTTAGATCTTCAGGTGTTAAATAAAGTCAAAAGGGTATTTTCGGTAATGTCTAAAGTATTCCCAGGCATGTAATGTCATATACCAAACATAGTATTGCAACATTCCAAGGAATCTTCATTCCCATCCTCATATTCCTGGGAATTCTCCAATCTGCGTTATTTAGATATTCAGGTAGTTTAACATTATCCATATGCATGATCTTTACTATAACATACTTGAACTAAAATAAATTATCAAAATTGAACCATAATGCCGGAAACTTTTTGAACAAAGTACACGGTGGTCATCATCTACCTAAAATCCCAAATAAAACATACACATAACTGAAATCAAACTAAACAACAACAATGAAAAATATAATATAATACAAAAGGAAAATTACCATTTCCTTGCTGACCTTTTCCATTCTTGTATCTAAAAAAAACAGAAATCTTACCTTGCTTTTAAGCCCAATTTGAGATAGCGATGACGACGGTGATTGCAAGGATAGGAGAGAAACAGAGACGACAATAAGGAGAGGAGCATGGGTTTGAGAGAGGGAAGAAGAGGAGATAGGGTAGGGTTTGAGAGATGGGGATCAGAGCTAGGGTTTGAGAGATGGGGGCGCGGCAGCCGAAACTCCAGACATCCCTATCGCCGCCGCCGAAACCCTAGCCATCCCTATCGCCGCCGCTGAAACCCTAGCCATCCCTATCGCCATCAAAACCCTAACCCATCCCTCTCACTCTCCCTTTTTCGAATTTTGAGCAATAAATTTTTGGGGGAGAGAGAGAGTCGTGAGCAGGAGAGAGAGTGTGGAAATGACATGAAAATGGGGGATAGAAGATAGGGGATGTAGGATGCGAGATTATAAAACCACACCTACCCCGGTGTTGTTATAACTAAATGCCAGAGTAGGCTCAATCCTGCCCGGCATTATACCAAAATGCCAGAGCAGGAGGTGATTTTTTTAATTTTTAAATTTGCAGTACTGTAACCCGGCGTTTTGACTAAACACAGGGGTAAAAACGTCGGGGAAGCGGATTTTTTTTTTTGTAGTGAGTCAATAACGATAAAACCATACTGCCTATGATGTATGTCTAGCTATGTTGATGGGATCACGTTCGTCGACTCCCTCTTCATTTATTTGACTGGATCTATAGGTATTCTAATGCCTGGCTATAAAAGGCAAAAAAATATACATTAGATTTCTAAGTGAAGGCACAAACTTGATATCATAAATAGTGAAGCAGTACACGAAGTTAGTGTTCACAAAGTAAATAGTGCAGCAGTGAGTAATACACATGAAAAAAATTTGAAGTCAACATGATACATTCACTTTTGTTGTAGCTTTCACTATGATGTTATGTTCTCTTAGAGCATCTGTAGTCGTTGGCAGCCAAATTTTGCATATTTTGTAGATTCTTGATTTTGATGACTACAACACTACACAATCATTCTATATTACATATTTTTTGCAGTGTGTATCAAAAGTGTTCAAGGTCAATACCATGATGAAGCTTTCAAATCCAATACAATGTGATGAAGCTTTCAAAAGTATTTGCTCAAGCCACAAAGGCAAGATCAAGCCACAAAGACTCAAGTTCAAGTTCAAGACTTTCAAGAGCTTTCAATTCAAGACTTTCAAGTGCTTCAAGTGATTAGCTACATTGAAAAAATGTCTTGTACTATTGTTTGTATTATTTGTGAGTCTTAGAATCTTGTAAAAGCCTTGTCACACACACACTCACACATTCCCTACATAAAGAAAATTTTTTACAAAATCAAAATGTCAAAACAAAGCTTGTATAAGTTCAGCTGATTGAGTACCAGTGGACTTACTCTTGGAAGTAATCGACTGTTAGAGTACGAAACTGACTGAACTCACTCAAGCTCTGACCAGTTGACTCTTTTGGCAACCCAGTCGACTATTCAAGCAGTTTTTTGACAGTTTTCTGAATTTAAAACTTGTTTTTCAAATTCAAACTTTTACTGCCGTTGTATGGCAGTTGGGCTACTTTTTCTCAACGTCCAAGAGAATCTAACTCTATAAAAAGAGTATAGATTTCAATTGGAAAAGGTTTCTAAACTTTTGATTCAAGTCTTTTGCTTTTGAGAAGAAAAAAGCACAAGTTTAAAAATCATATACTTTCTTTAAGACTTGGTTCTCTGATTTTTAGTCTTGTATAACATTGAATTCATTCTAGACTGAAGTCAGAAGTCTACCTATAGCCACTATACAAAAAGCACTTTCACATACAAGGCTTTAGGTTGTTGTAAATCACTTATTGTTGTTGTTTCACTCTCGGGTTGTGAGAGTGGTTCTCTCGGTTGGAGAGTAGGTGTAATGCCCCTCCCCTAGCTCAGACAATTTATGCAATTTAGAAGACAAATTAGATACTATATAGTACAACTGCCCACCACCGGCTGCCTCTCAAAAGGTGGTTAACTGGATTGGTAACTCTTGATCATTGGCTATATTATTTATATATTATTATATTATAGTATTCTCCCAATATGGGACATTATGACTTACCTTTCCGCTGCTTCTCCTTGCATGTGACGTCAGCACACCACGAATCACACAGCCAAAATCCTCCAAGGGTGGGCCCCATTTCCAACCTCCACGTCATCAGCGGCTATTTGACAAAGTCAACAACAGTACCTTGTTGTTCCTTCAAATGTGGGGCCCTCCACCCATCAATTACTCACATATATTTACCATATTATGTATATGCCATAGCACATATTTCAAACAGCCAACATATACCACCTTTTTACCTTTTTTCAACATATATATTATATATATTACTCTTTGAAAATTATGGGGTGTTACACACACACCCCCTTTAGAAATCAGCGTCCTCGCTGAGCACGGGAAATGCACAATCTAGTGCAGGATCTCCTTTCTAGCCGATGTGGAGTGGAGTACCCTAATTCTGCTAGCTGCACCGTACCCTGATTTTGCGGGTGGTCCACTATTTCAGGCCGCCATCTCGCTCCCTCTCAGGCATACCCGACGTATATTTGCTAGCTCCATCTCAGACATACATCTCGCCCACTCTTACCCACACTCGGTGTCGAAAGTCGGTTCTGATACCATTTGTAACGCCCCTGCCCCTAGCTCAGACAATTTATACAATTTAGAAGACAATTTAGATACTATGTAGTACAACTGCCCACCACAGGCTGCCTCTCAAAAGGTTGTTAACCGGATTGGTGACTCTTGATCATTGGCTATATTATTTATATATTATTATATTATATTATTCTCCCGATATGGGACATTATGACTTACCTTTCCGCTACTTCTCCTTGCGTGTGACGCCAGCACACCGAGAATCACACAGCCAAAATCCTCCAAGAGTGGGCCCCATTTCCAACCTCCACGTCATCAGTGGCTATTTGACAAAGTCAACAACAGTACCTTGTTGTTCCTTCAAACGTGGGGCCCTCCACCCATCATTTACTCACATATATTTACCATATTATGTATATGTCATAGCACATATTTCAAACAGCCAACATTATACCACTTTTTTACCTTTTTTCAACATATATATTATATATATTACCCTTTGAAAATTACGGGGTGTTACAGTAGGACTCTTGGTTTAGAGTCGGTTTCACTCTAGGATACATCGTGGTGTTTGTTGTATTGACTCTCTGTGGTTGTATTCTCTAAACTTGCATTTTTAACTTCTTTGAGTTTCTTGTGTAAATCGAGTCTGGTCAGTCGACTGCTTTACTGTCACGCCCCGCTTCCCAAAAACATGGAATACGAGCGCGTGACGAAGCCCAGCGAATGATTTTAACATCATCCATAAGCTGTAGGATCGACTCAGCATCACAACAAGATTATAACAAGATATATATACAACTAAGCATGCATGAATAATATATTAAGCAACAGAAACAATTGAATACACAAGAACAATATCCAAATAGTTTCAAGTCTGGATCAAGTTAAAACTCGGGAACATCAACCCGTTACAAGTTCTTAAACAGGAAGATTAAATAATTCAAGAAAAACAATTATTCTAATCAAGTCATTTCTCCATTTGAAGACTAAAACCTCTGCTCAGCAGTCCCAGCAGGTAGCTCGTCTCCAAAGTCTGCTTAATAAATATAAAAGGGAAAAACAGGAAAAACAAGAGAAAATACCCTTAGTGCAAGTTAGGGCCACAAATAGTAAAAACGAGTACAAGTAATGTGGGACAAGAATTAGAATCAAGAATGTAACAGAGATACAACAAGTAGTGGAAAACCAAGAACCAACTAGCAAGAGGGACATCTTAGTAAACATGGTGGATAACAAATACTAATGGTGAAGCAAGTGACAAGGGAACCTGTAGGGGTATCTAACATCAAGTGACAAGTCTCAAGTCTAGTGTCAAGTAACAAGTATCAAGTCTAGTGTCAAGTATCAAGTCTCAAGTCTAGTGTCAAATTTTATATTCAAGGGCCAAGTCTCAAGTAACAAATTGTCAAGTACAAGTATCAAGTTGCAAGTGTCAAGTATTAAATTCAAGTGTCAAGTATCAAGTCTCATGTCATCAAGTATCAAGCAAGCATGTATCAAGTTCAAGTTTCATATTTCATGTCTCATGTATCATGTTTCATGTATCATATCATCAAGTATTAAGTAAACCTGTATCGAGTTCAAGTTTCATGTTCAAGTCTTGTGGTGATTACTATCTAGGTAGCACTTCATGCATCCATACTTTTACTATATGGTTGCTACAGGCAAATCAGTTACGTTTAGACTTGGTAATGGAGTCTATAGGGCGGCGTACTCAGGTATCAAGTATCAAGCAAGCCATGGTTCATGAATCGGAAAATAAATAACAAGTTCACGAAACAAGTTCGCGAATCCACTAACAAGTTCAAGAACCGCACAATGGGTTCATGAATCAAACAAGTTCATGAGCCAAGTAACTGACTCCATGAATCGATCAAGATACAACAAGTTGATGAACCAAGTATTTGGAAAACACGATCCCCCTTCCGAGTACACTTACCTACATTGTCCACTACTATAGTCCTTCCTTTAAACCCCGGCTTATTATATTTATTAATTCTTATCAAGCAAGCATGCAAGTGTGTGAAATGTTGTAAATTAATACTAAGAAAAATTGGGGATGTCCTATAGGTTGTCCAGCAACTGCATATAAAATTTCAAGTCCAACGCTTGCTGTTAACATAGTTAAATTAATTCGCAAACTAAATGTATGCAGCAGTTTTTTGAATCTGCGTTTACCAACACAGATGCAGTAAAACTGCGATAACTCCTAGACCATAACTCCGAATTCAAAAATTCTGGAGGCTATCGACATCTAGACATCCAGAGCTACGTTTTCTGTTCAGGCCTCGGGTTCGGATTCTGATGTTAAAGGGGTCAAAACAGCATAACAAGATTCAGGACAGCAACATGTAGGAATATCTTACTAGTATAGATTACATGAAAATTGGTTGTTAGGTGTCTAGGTTAATGTGTGATACAAATACAGGGTAATGGTCATCAAAACAGCAAGTAATAATTGTTTTTCAAGCCAAATGGGTGCAAGTTCATCAAATACAAGATATAACATATGTCTACAAATCTAGGGCTCCTTAATTTCAAGTGTCCACGTGTTCAGGGGATAAAATGAGTCCAAGTAGTTGTGATATAATACAATGAAATTATTGTGACTCTTAAGATTATGAATATTGAGGAAGTTTAATATTTGATCAACGACGATAGTCAAGAAGGAGTCGCAATTTCTAACTATTTGTAGTATTTTCAAGGAATGCTTGTACTAAAACAAAAATATGTACAAGAGGAATACTTGCCTTGATTGACGACGATTAGATCCGCTAGTTGAGGAAAATGGGATCGAAAAACTCCGGATGAAATCTCCCAAAAGCATGTGTGAAGCACGTGCAAAAATCAACCATAAAGGGAAAAATCCCACACACCAGATCCGTCCAGAACAGCGGACAGCAATCTCACGATCCGGCGCGGCAAAACACGGAACAGCAGAATCAGCGAATCAAAACGCTTCCTTACACCGGATCGGATCCAAACAGGGGACAGCGAGCAGGGATCTGCTATGGGCACAACACCAAACAGCGTTCCCATCCACCCGCTGTTCGTCTTCTTCCTCACGACGGTAGCGTGCGGATGCGACGGTGCAGGGCTCGCGTGACTGCGGCGACGTGATGCGGTGGGCTTGCAACGCTGGTGGTGGTGACGTGAGGTGGCAGATGGCGAAGCTAGCGACGAAATGGCGTGGCTCTTTTCTGGGTTCGGAAACAGGGGAAGAGGAGAAATGGGTTGTTGGTGGTTGATGGTGGTGGTCGGAGCGGAGGTCGAGGGTGATCGGAGGGCGAGGAGGTGACGGTGGTGGGTCGCGAGGCGAGGAGACAGGGGATTGGGTTGGGCGATGGAAGAAGGAGACGAGGAATGGGCGAGAGGTTGAAGACGGAGTGGTTTCAGGAGTTGGGTTCGATGGAATTGGGGATGGTGGTGATGATGAGTGGTGCTGTGGTGGTGGTTGATGGAGGTGACGGTGACCGGAGAATGGGATGGTGAGGCGGTTCGGGAGTGAGGTAATGGTGGAGTGGGTTCGGGAGTTTGGGTAATGGCGAATGGTGATGGCGGTGGTGGTTCAGTGGTGGTTGACGAGGGTGAGAGGCGACTAGGTGGTGGTCGGAGTGGTGAAGACGAGATGATGGGGATTGGGTTCTGGGCATGGACGGAGGGGAAGGAGACGGGAGGCGATGCGAGCGGGAGGTTGAAGGAGAAGGGTAGCGGCGGGTTGTTAGGGTTTACACAGTAACGGGGGTATAGGTTAGGGTTAGGGTTAGGGTGTTTAAGGTTTATATAGTGTGGGTTTGGGTTTTGGGTATTAGGGTACCCGATTTGAGAGGGATCCAACTAGAGAATTAGTCAAAATGTATTAAAATGGAGAATAAAGAGATGAATGAGATAGAACAGCTCATTCTTCATGAAAAACGACACAAAGAGTACATACAATTGAATTAGATAAAAGGACCAAAAATTGAGTCGAAACAAAATAGTGATTTTATTCAAACGGAATAAAATACAGGATCTCAAATTGATAAAAGAGTACAGTGGGGAAAAATACAGTATAAAAATACAAATACGAGAAATAGGAGTTACATTTACTCTCTAAGTCGACTTAACAGACTTGTAACTCTTCAGTTAAATTATTCTTCTTATCTGACGCTTCAGTCGACTGCCTTCGTTTTTCAATCGACTTTATAGTGCGAAAAGTTCAATTTATTGATTAATTTTTATACAATACTATTCACCCCCCCTCTAGTGTTATTTGCCTTGCATACAGGATCCAACACTTGGTATCAGAGCCTGGTTGAGTGCAATGTCATCTACTTCGAATGCAAGTCAATACCATAAAGGCCAATCCACACAAAGGCCACCTCTATTTGATGGAACAAACTAAAACTATTAGAAGTGTAGAATGAAGATCTATTTACAGTCCATCATCTATGAGATTTGGAACATGACCGAGACAGAATATACCTCTTTTGTGCACTTACCAAAGAGGAGTTCAATCGCGTGTCAAACGCAACAACGGTTTATCAAATTTGGCACACTCTTGAGGTAACACATGAAGGTACAAATAAGGTCAAAGAATCTAAAATCTCTGTTCTTGATCACAGGTTCGAGATGCTCCGTATTAAGGAGAACAAAAATGTGTCGGGCATGATAACAAGGTTCACGGACATCACAAACTCTCTTGTGGCTCTTAGAAAGACATATTCACAAGCAGAGATGGTGTGAAAGGTCCTACGTGCCCTAACCCCCGAATTGAAGAAGACCACCTTATTGAGAGTGTAAGCATTACCATATCCTTAAGAGTCCTTTTCTAATCCTTGAAATTTGTCTCATTAAGCATAGGAATATAATTGATGTTAGCAGTTTTTGAGGCAGCAGATGATAACTAGCTGAATATAGAACAAAAACAAACAAAATAAGCTCACATGAGAATCCATATAAAACAATAAATTCAAATAATAGTTAATCACATCTCAAGATACCAGGCACAACGTTAATATCAAGTCTTTGGACAATAACATTAACTATAAGCGGTACTGTTGTTGTAGTAATCAAATATTGACAATAAATCCTGTCAAATAATAAGTCATTCTTTGGATTGACTTATTGTTCACATAAAATACCTTATAATTGTCACATATTTATTACCACAGATGTGTATGAAATTCGGCCAAATATCAACTTACCTTTGGGTCAGTTAATAAACGCATGAATTACAAACACACAATCATCTTGATATTTTAAATAAATTAATCTATACAAAAGAGGTCACTTTGGCAACATTTTGTTTCAATTGATCTATTCAAAATATTAGACATTCATAAGAAAAACCAAAACCATAATTTAAATGTAATTGTTTCCCAAAATTTTATCTTTTCCTTAATTTTTTGTAATTTTACTTTATTTTTAGATGGATAATGTCAAACTGATTTTTTATTTATCCATTTGTAGGACAAATATCTTTATTAACGGAAAATTGAATGATGATGACAACGAAAAACCCCTTCTCATTAACCAAAAATTAATTGAATGATGATAACAGAAAATTAATGATTAACAGAAATTAATGAATGATGATAACAGAAAATTAATGGATCTCTGGACAAATTAATAAATATGGATTCAGTAAATTAACTATCATCTCTGGACAAATATCCATTAATTTACTGTATCCATTAAATTAATCATATCAGATCATCTTTAATTAAGCAAAGATAACATAAGACCTTACAGATATTCAACAAAGATATTCAGCAAAGATAACATGGGAGCATACAAACATTTAATTTACTGAAGCCAGAGAATGAGAACATACACGTACCCGGTGATATTCAACAAAGATATGGCCTCCACAACCCGGTGGGCCCCCCACGCCATTAAAAATTAAACTACCACCCCATACAAAAGAAAAACTCTATGGGCAATTCTATTAACTGAAGCCATTATAACCAACCATATACAAAACTCCAATGAAATATTCATAAACTGAATCAAAACACATCAAAAGTGTATCTTAAAAAAAAAATTATCAAAATTCAAAACCACAAGTAACGACTTTGTTTTTTTTTTAATTATTATTATTCCAGATCTGAAGCAAATTACTTCAACAATTAAAATCATTAATTGAATTTCTTAAATAGGAAGATCAAATACCCAGAAAAATAAGATCAAAAGAAACCCTAAATTTCTTAAATTTCTTAAACAAGAAACCCTAAATTTCTCTAAACAAGAAACCCTAAATTTCTTCAATTAATTCAGTAAAGATGGCTCTGATACCAATTGATGGAATTTTATATACACTTAAGAACATGCATAAAATATTAATAACAACCTAAAACATGTTTCTATGAATCTATATCTTAATCATGTTGCAAAAGTGCTTTAATATAAAATCATAAATCATGAAACTATAGATCTTTGCTAAATCAAAAGAAGAAGAACATTAAAAACGGAAGCACTAACCTGAAGCCATTGATGGAGATTGCGCAGAGGGTTTGGATCTTCCTATATGATACACACTTCTATGAGACGCCATCTCTCTATTCTTCTGTTGATAGGATTACAGATGGAATAAGAAGATACGTATATATAGGGGACCATAACCCTAATTGATAATTATTGATTTCCAATTTTACCCATTACAAAAATGAGAAATTTACTTTACGGTCTCTATACGTGTTATATCACACTTTAAATTATATGCTTTTAACCCATTACTTAATCTTGATTAGATCACTTTAATTTGGGTTAGACTTTAGAATAGCAATTATACATTTCGTCACATATGTGAGCCCACATAGATTATTTTTTAACATGATGATCTTTTGGTGAGCCGTTATCATTGTTCAACTTCAAGAGGGGATTGTGCCGAGTGTTTCAAAGGTGAGAGAGAGAGAGATTGAGAGTTGTAATCTTTCTATTTCTTTGGGAATAAGAAGTATTAGTTATCTCTGCATATTGATTGTGTTCTTGTGAGATCTTGTTTAGTATTGTGGTGGCTTGTTCTTGGTTCATCTAAGTCTTGGGAGTTTCTATTGCTTTTGGTGCACTTTTGCTATTAGCACTACGAGTTGTGGGATAGATTTCTCTGACATTAGCTTCCTGTTTACTAGATATAAAAGTATGCATAATGATTTGAATAGATGATACTAGATCAACCATGAGCTATCTTAATTATTTGAAGAGTTTTGGTAAGGCAACAATATTTTGAGGTTTCTTAACAAGTTATTCACATTTCCAGGTGTTGGAAAGAGTTGTCTTCTTCTTCGTTTCTCCGAGGGCTCGTTCACTACCAGTTTCATTACTACAGTTGGGTTCCAGGACTATACGGTTAGCTTTTCCTGTTAGACTAATCATTTCATTTATTACAATTTTCTTTCCATACACTGTTTTGTGCAGTTGTAGTTATAATTCTGATCGCATAAGTTCTTTTTGCAGTATCGATTTTAAGATATGAACAGTTGAATTGGATGGCAAACAGATGAAATTGCAAATTTGGGACACAGCTGGCCAGGAGCAATTTCGTACTATTACAACAGGTAGCTCGTTACCTTTCTGTACTAAAATTTACTTTTGGCATGAATACACTACTGTCTGGGCATTTGATTATAAATTCTATCAATTAACAATACATGGGGAGTCATTTTAACAAAGTCATTATAATGCAGATACTTTTCAGGAGATATTTATGTTTATAATTTGTACTTGATGATGTTTAAATTAAGCATTTGAGTAGTAAAAGAAAATTTAGTGAAATTTCTTGTGTCCATCAAATTCTAGACTTCCGGTCCATGTGTATGAGATGTTTAATAGATTAGTTATGTTCCATGAAGTACTGAAACTCGATGTAAAATGTAATACAAACATGTGTGATGTGGATTATTCTTAAATACTGCGCTGTATGTAAGTAATGTCCTATTGGATATATGTGTCTGTCTCTTGCTTCATAGGTTTTGTTTGCATGGAGTCAATGCCTCATTCAGGTTATTGTAATCTACCAACACTATGCATAGGGTTCAAACCTTTAAAGCATTTAATCTTTGGTTTATACATATTTAAGTTTTAAATCATCACAAACCTCAGATACCATAGTCCATATATATTACTTCATCATGTGCATTGCACCTAAAGATGCAATGGGGGTTAAATATTTTTACCAATCATGTACTGTGTTGAAAATGAGGAAAGGAAGCTGGAAAGCATCTCCTTTTGTTTTAACTACAGAATATTTTTTTTGATCATATTTAACTACATAATATTAAATTTAGATTGCATAACATCATGTATACTCCATGTGTAAGTTTTAGTTTTTCCTTTTTTCCATCAGCCATCCCAAATGACACTCGCATGACTCACATCCCAGGTCTCTAGGAATAATAGTAAACTATATATTTGCATTTCCCTCAAAATATCAATTGATCATATAACTTTTTATGTACTAATTATCTCTATATACTTGTAAAGATAGGGGCATGTGCGGGCTATCTAGATTATTAGTAAAGACATTGAAAATTGATGAAAATGGGGAGCGACATACCTTCTTCTTGAATTATATAATAACGAAGATATATATTCATCTCGACGAGACTTGAGGTTATCCTCCCAATAGCACCACAATTGATCTTTTTTCAAAACTTTTGACATTTTGCAGTAAATGATGACTAACCTCTTTACCATAAACTAGAGTCTATCTTTTATATTGAAGATTGGGAATTTTTCCGTTCTTTTTATTTTGCAAGGTATAGGCTCTTTAGCAAGTTTGAGACTCATTCTCTTGCTTCATCAAGGAAGAAATGAGAAGGAAATTGGGGATACAAGGGGAATAGATCATAGTAAACAACATGGTAGTGGTTGTGTTTAGTCTTTGTATAAGATTTCTTACTCTTTTTATGGATTACTGAAATTATTATATATTGAAATTACTCTTTTGTATGGAGTCTTTGTAAGGTTGTGTTTAGTCTTTATAAATTGAAATTATTATTGATTTTGTATAAGATCTAATATTCCTTCATTAGAAATAAATAAATTAATGTATACTTACCCCGTTGTTTTTAAAAATGCTGGGATAGATTTTTACCCACTAAAAATAATATTTTTAAAAAGTTCTAAAAATATACCCCGACGTTTTAGAAATGTCGGGGAACACATATCCTACACCGCCATTTTGAAAAACGCCTGGTAGGCTGGCAAACAATCTCCGGCACGCACTATTCTGGCGCTTGTTGCGGCGTTTTTCTAAGCGCCGGTAGGAATTTCCCTGTCGTTTATAAACGCCGGGGATTTCCTTATCCGTTGTAGTGACCTGAACTTTTTGTTGAACTCTTTTAAATTTTGTAAAGTAAACTTGTGTTTATTACATGAGACAAAAGAACAAATTTTATATGTACTTTGGTGAATTAATGTTATTATGAATTTTGATATATTATTACTTTCGTGAACTAAATTTAAAATATATCGTATTGAATATTATTATGAATTGTGTACAGTTTTTTTTTGTGTGTTTAAATATTATATTTGTTTTTCATATTTTCATATCGCCAAAAAAAATTTAAAAACAAACCCCGACGTTTTAGAACGCCGAAATTTTGGATGTAAAGGCATTAAAAATAAAATAAAAATAAAAACATTCCCCGAAATTTTAAAACGCCGAGAAAGAAAAAAAACAAAAAAATATTAAAAAAATGTACCCTGGCGTTTCACCAACGCCGGGTACACAAAATGGCCAAAAATAAAATAGAATTTATAAACATACCCCCGTTTATAATAATGGTTGGTCGGGGAAGGAGCTAGGGAAGGTCGGGGTATCTTAAAATATTTCCCGGCATTTATAAGCGTCTTCGGGGTATAGTGAAACATAGCCCGACAGGGGAAAGGGCTGCATTTGCGGCGGCACGTTTTGAAACGCCAGGGCGTTCTAGGCTAGCGTTTACAAACGCCGGGAAAGGGGAAAAAATGCCGGGGTTTTCTTTTTTTTTGTAGTGAACTCGTGTTCTTTTTTTGGTAATGTATACTTTGTGCTTTTTCCAAAATTTGTCTCAAAGCTAATTTTACTATTTGGTGCTAATAAACTATCATATACATAGATTTGTACGTCCATCTGTTGGTTGGGCACCTATTAGATTTGAGTTATAATGCTTTAGCCGCTACCAATTTCACTATCATTTTCTTCACCATCTTAGGTGGCATACTTCTATTGGAGAGTTCTCCCACCTACTCTATCATCCCCTACCTATTGGAGTGTGCCACCTAAGGTAGTGAAGAGAAATGTAGTGAAATTGGTAGTGGCTCTAGCATTACTCTATAATAAATAAAGACACAATACCAATACATAATAAATAAAGACACAATACCAATACATAGTAAAATCCCAAAATCTAATGAGTAATGCTAGAGCCACTACCAATTTAACTACATTTCTCTTCACTACCTTAGGTGGCACACTCCAATAGGTAGGGGATGATAGAGTAGGTGGGAGAACTCTTCAATAGGAATATGCCACCTAAGGTAGTGAAGAAAATGATAGTAAAATTGGTAGTGGCTAAAGCATTACTCTTTATTATACGGTTGCTACAACTTGTATCTATTAATGCTAAATATTTTCTTTCATAAACTATTACCCTGATTATACATCTAACTTTGAGTGTCTTGAGATCTTCATTATTGCATATCTGGACTCATTCATATCTATCTTGTTCTAAGGGATGGTTGATTGTTTTCCCATTCTATCCTTTTTTCTATTTGTCTATTTTTTAGTATAATAGTTTGTGTATCTTCCACCTTTTTTTGGCTAAATATAAAAAAAGGACACAAAATTTTGGGCCAATTTAAAAAAAATACACTAAATTTTTTTTGTTTAAAAAAAAGACACAAAGTTTCAAAAAACTCCACTGGGTTAGTTAGGGTTGGAGTTAGGGTTAGAGTTAGGGTTAGTTTGGGGGGTTATTTAAACATCTAATTAGTTAAGTGATATTTTTTTAAACACAAATAAAAGAAGAAAGTGATTTTTTTAAACACAAATGAAAGATGAAAATAGTTTTTTTAAACCCTACCCTAATCCTAACTAACCCAGTGGAGTTTTTTGAAACTTTGTGTCCTTTTTTTAAACAAAATAATCTTAGTGTATTTTTTTAAACTGGTCCAAAAGTTTGTATCTTTTTTTTTTATATTTAGCATTTTTTTCATCGGTACTTTTAATTCATCAGTATTTATGGAGGGACTCGATAGAGCTTTGCTCAGTATTAGAAAAATTTACCAAAATGACCCACTTTTGAAAGTATTTACCAAAATGACCTACTCAGATAGTGAGTTTGGTTAAAACCTCATCGCTATCTGAGATAGCGCTGATACGTAAGCAAGGTATTTCGGGTCCTTTATAGTATATGGCCTTGAAGAAAAATAGGAAGTTCATACTCTCTATCTCAGTTAGCGTGTGGTTTTGTATCAAACTTGCTAACTGAGATAGCGAGTGTAGATTGAGCACGAATTAAAAATTCTTTGGACTTAGACTCGCTATCTCAGTTAGCGAGTGTGTTTATACCACACTCACTAACTGAGATAGTGAGTTTCGATTGGTGAAGTTTTTATAGACTTGCTATCTCAGATCTCTCTCTCACTTCATCTCAATACTCTCTCTCTTCTCTCCCAAATCCGAAAGAACCCAAAACCCGAGCCTCCCAATTCGTGAATTTCCAAAAAAAATCCATCCAAAATCTATCCAAATTCACTTCATCACTCTCAACCCTCTCTACTCCCACTCTGAAAACCCTAAATCGCACATCTTCGATCTCAATTTTGGTTGATTTTTGGGAACAGTGAAATGGATTGTGTGACGAACGGTGAAGAGGATTTCGTGAGCCGTAGATCCTAAAGTACTCATCTATCTTTGGTAAGTCTTCATACGTTGCAATTAGATTTTGGGTTAATGTGAACGTGAATGTGAATGTGAAAGAATATTGTTGATAAGAAAATGATTATTAAACATTTATCCCCAGTCGAATATGAGCTGGTCAATATTCTGATAGAGTGAATGTAAGCCTTATTTGCTAATCGATGTGGTTTAAGTGTGTGGAAAGCTTTGAAAGTTTAATATCCCTTTCTGTTGGTTGGAGATTTATGTTTCTTATGCCATGGAAGTATAAAGCTATCCTGAAAATGAACAAGCGCATAAGATAACAATGATGTTGTTAACAATGAGATCATGAGGTTGTTAACAATGGAATCATGAGCAGGGTTTGAGATATATATATATATATATATATATATATATATATATATATATATATATATATATATATATACACTAGGTTTGCCCGTTGACACGTGCCTACGACACGTCTTCGGAATGGTGCATCTTGTTTGATCATATAAAATAGTTTTGGAGTTCCAGCAAATTAATTGAAGTAGTAAACATATTATATAAGAAACTTTTGGGGGTCCAACATATTATATAATTTTTTTGATTTTTTTTTTGAATTATTTTTAAAGTTTTTAAAATTTTAAATTTTTAAATTTTTTAGTTTCTTAATTTTTTAAATTTTTTTAATTTTTTGTTTTCTTAATTTTTTGAATAGAAGAGGGAGGGAGGGAGAGAGAGAAAAAATATATAAATATAGGAGTTGTTTTGGATTGTGGATTTGAATTTGAATTTTGGGGGAAAACTTTTGCAAGGAAAAATATATTTTGTGAGGGAAGATCTGGGCCTTTGATTTTCGGGGGGATTGAAGGAGAACCACTTGATAAGGATTGAAGGAGAACCACTTGATAGCTTTCTTTGTGTTTTATTATATATATATATATATATATATATATATATATATATATATATATATATATTGATGGTGCATTACTATAACTGGTAATTGATACAGTTACTGCGCATATGAACTTACTGGTAACATAACTTGTTTAATTATATTGTGACATTGGTAAGAGTAGAATTCCTTCTGTTTAGGCAATGATTGATGTGGTAGAAAAAGGAATGAGGTTAAATTTGGTCTCATTTAATTTATCTTTTTCAGCGTGTATTACTGCCTGGTTATATCTCTATTTGTCATGGATACCCACAATAATAACTTTGATAATTATTTTATATTGAGGAATTAAATGAAACTGTTATTGAGTAATGTACAAAGGGAAACTATGAACTCCTCATAGTAATAATATAGGGCTTAGTTTGACAATTCAGGGGAATGTGAACATGAATGTGAAAGAATATTGTTGATAAGAAAATGATTATTAAACATTTGTCCATATTATTTGTGAATTATTCATTTATGGTGTGTGTATATTATTGGTGTTAAATTATTTTTTTTAGAGTATGCAATTTTATTTTTATAGTATACAATTCTACTATATGAATATACCGCAGTACATTTAAATTTGTAGGATTCTCATCGCTATTAGATATGTCACGAACGTGGAATATTCATGAAGAATGAGAGAATAGTAGACCCCTAAGTAACCGAGGCCGCAGGGGCCCACGAACTTGTTATGGACGATCCCTAAATAGTGGTCGTGGTGGTGGACAAAGGCGCCCAAATGTAAGATGATTGTTTTTGTTCGATTAATTTGATTTTGATTTAATAAAAATAGTATATTATGAAATTGATGTGTCTTGTTATTTGTTATGTAGGTTGAGCCGAGTCCGTCTACTTTACCTAATCAATCGGGCTCGTCTTCTTCCCCAAATGAAGCGGGGCCTTCTTCATCATCCTATGTTCCACCGGTGGGTCCCGGTCCTGTCGACCCAAAGCTGTTGACATTGCAAAGCCAACATCGTTCGAAAGACGTTTGGGACGGATAATCGAAGGAGTATACTTTTCGAGGGCACGCCAATTTGCCAATGCATCCACGTATACACGAGTTGCTAAGGGATTGTGGGCTGTACGATATCGACCTCATTAGTTCAGTTAAGGCCTACCATCCTTTTCTAACCGCCCTTCTCGAACGTTGGCATCTGGAGACACGCTAGTTTCATTTTTCGGTAGGGGAGATTATTGTAACACTACAGGATGTTGCAATGATCACAGGTCTTCCCGTCAATGGAACCTTGACTTGAACGTTGACTTGAGTTTTTCTAGCAACGGTGCATATTGTGACCTTTCAAACCACATTTGGAACAAGTCATCCCCGTACCCATGCTCTACCCGTCTCTTACATTCATGTCATTACGAATTCTCGTGGTTTTCGGTCGTCCTTTACTACAACGACGCAAGCTCGTATCAGCAATGAGGCGTGGTCCACTAAGCACAGGCCAATATGCTGGATCTAGTTTCAGATGAAAGGTGGGAGCCCATGTCTGTGCTAAGGCACTAGTGGAATAAAATGTAACGACAAATGGCTTGTAATCAATTGCACGATATGCACAAGCGGCCAGCACGTGGGAACATGGAATATGATGCAGCTGATATTTCTGACAAGTGCATGTTCTAGTACCCAAATTCACATTATGCAGGTTCCCACCTTTTGAATTGCCACATACTCTTCGTATACCTATTTTGACAGAAAAAACTCCTGATTGATGATGAAACATTGTGACCTCATGCAAGTTTGCTCTCTCACGCTAGAAATCGATCAAATCCTGAACCATTGGAGCAAAATTTTTTCCTTCACCTATAAGTGTGTTTGCTAATTGCCGACGAGTGACTAAGTAAGAATTTAGACGGTAAAAGATCATTTCCACAATTGCAGTTAAGGGTAAACTACACACACCTTTCAAAACCGAGTTGAAAACTTCTGATAGGTTTGTAGTCATAATGCCATATCGACGACCTCCTTCGTCATGAAGAGCACATTTTGCAACAGGTTTGTAACCCCTGTTTCCCAAAATACGTATTTTCTGTGTATTTTTGGTATTTCAAATTTTTGTAAATTAGTTTTCCGCTTTCAAATTCTTTTTGTTAAAATGCATTTTTGAATCTTCCATTAAAGCCTATTTTTTTAATCAATAATTGTATTTGTAACTATTTCCTATGATTTTTATACAAATCTTATTATTGTTATTATTAAATTGATTTCTATTATTATTGTTATTACTGTTACTATTATCATTATTGTTACTAAATTTTTCTTTTTAATGTCCCCAAAATTTTTCTAAGTTTAATTATATTTTTATTGGTTATTTTTATTTTTCTAATGGATTTTAACCCATTACCCATACCTGTTTACACCCTAACCCATTTAAATCTCTAGCCCTACTCGTTTGCTCACCTAACCCAAACTATTACCCTACACTTATACCCAATACCCACATATACACGTAACCTTACCCGTTTACACCCCCCCCCTGTTTACATTTCCAAACCCAAACCCGTTACTTTATACCCGAACCCCATCAGTTGTCAACACCCCTAACTCCCCTAACCCTAACTTCATGCTAACCTATATATATATATATATATATATATATATATATATATATATATATATATATATATATATATATATATATATATATATATATATATATATATATATATTTGCACCTATGCTCCTGTTCTCCCCCCATCAACCCTAGCCACCTAGCACCATGTGTCTCCCAATCTCTCCTTCGTCCCTGTGTCGCGTCGCCCTCCCGAGCGCCGCGCACCACTGCAGTCGAACTCTCCTCTCCCTTCTCCACCCTGCCGGTGACTCCCCTGTGCGCCTCCCTCCCGCTCATCTCCTTCCCGTTGCTGTCGTCATCTTCTCAGGCGACCGCACTGACCACCAACCCCCTCCTTCCCTTCTCCTCTTCTGCAGTCGCCGATTGTCCCATCGCCGTCGTCGTCGCTGTCTGCCGTCGTTGAAGCCATCAGCATCGATGTCCCTCTGTCCCCCTGTGCTGTGTGCTCCTCCTCTCGTCGCAGTGCATACGACAACACTCGCTCAGCCCCCGCTGCGACCCTCCGGTGCTCCCTGCCACCCTCGCAACCACCCCTGGTCCCCTGCTCCCTGTCGCGCCGCCGTGACAGCAGCGTCGCCTCTAGTCAGTCGCAACCTCCCATCGCTACACCTCAGTGCCTTTCGTTGTCGTGCACTGCCGGTCCCCCTTGGCCGCCGTCGCCTCGCCCTGAGCGCTGCCCCTGTGTGCCGTCGACCACCAGGCGAGCTTCCCTCGTTGCCATTGGCTTCCTTTTGTGTAGCATCACTCCATCATCGCCAGTGATTGTAGGTCTTCCATTTGATCTTGATCATCATCGCGATCATGATCATAATGTCCCCTTGATTGATTGATTCCTGGCCTTCCATCACCCGTGATCTTGATCTCATGATCTCGGTCGTCGATTGCTTGATCCTTTGATCTTGACCGTCGGATCTACTTGATCATCCTCATCTTCATCATCTTGATCTTGATCTTCAATCTCAGCCGTCTGTTTGATCTCATCTTGATCATCAAGATCCGTGCCTTGTATTCGTGATTGCGATTGTGATCATGTGTTCATGATTGGTTTGTGATTCGTTCATTGAGTTCGTGCCTCGGGATTCCGTTCCCGTTATTCTTGTTCTTACTTCATCATTTCGGTCGTCGTCTCTCAGGCAAGTAACTTGTATTCTTTCTTTGTGTTATACAAGTACTAAATACCGCATGTAGTGTAGTTGAGTTATAGAGACAATTCTTGTGTGAAACCCCTTGTTAATCTTGTCTCTATTGTGTTGACCCACCTGTAGTTGCCTCATTACACACGTGACATGAAATAACCTAGGGATGACCACTTCTTGTTGTATGCATGCATGTTGTACGTATGATATCGTGTGCTTGATTATGTTAGTTGTTGTAGACTTGCTAAATACCCTATACCATATTGCTTGGACATCTTGTACACCCTATTTCACGTTTGGTTATGTTTTGGATGAGTTTCACATGAACTAGTTGATTTGTGCATGAAGGATATTTTCTGTTTTGCCGATTCTCCATTTTTTTATCTATATTTTAGACTCTATTAAGGTCAGTATATAAAAATTATTTGTGAATATGAATTAAAGAGAATTTTGTCTACTTTCCAGATTTTCTGACAGATCTCAGTTCGATTTCTGAGTTTTGAGTTATGACTATTTTACTGCATATGTGTTTAAAATTTCAGATTCAGAATTATATGAATTCTGTATGGTAAATTATTTTTTTACTGATGCTAAAGATAATATTTTGATTCAATATTTTGCTGAGTACAACTAGACTTGATTGGGATTAACCCCTAATGTTTGTCGATTTAATTGATAACTTTTATACACTATTCTATACTTGCAAACAACTACTATACTTGCAGAATTTTCTTGCTGTTTAGTAAAGAACCCTAATTTCGACCTGATTCTACTTGCTTTCTATAAAAACTTTGTGAATATGAATTTTAGCCTATTGTAGTTTTTATAGAAAGCAAATAGAATATTCTATACTTACAAAACTGCCATATCTTGTTGTTTTTTGATTTTCATTAACTATTCTATCTATATTGGAAAATTATGAAACTTTATTTTCATGTTACTAAACATATTAGGGAATACCCCAAATTTTTCGTGGATTTTAATCAGTAAGTTTTCATGCTGTTTTTCTGTTTATGAATACAAACTTCGAATTTCTGGCTGAACATGTTTTCTGGATTCAAATCTGTTTTGAGACATATTTTTGTGAAATACCATATGACTTATATATATTCTCTGGATTTGGCCGAGAGTCTATTTTTCAGATTCTTCGACGGATCCAGGTTTGCATATTTGTAGCAACGGAAATTTCATAATTGGTGCAGTACTGTCTTGCTGTCCTGAACTAAAATTTTCGTTGTTCCTACTCTTTTGTGTGTTGCCTTTCACACGTGCATGTTATCTTTCAACCTGAACTTCTTACTTGTTTATATCATGTTATACTTGCCCTGTTTGAGACACATACATGCATGTTTGATAATAATAATAATAAATAACCAAGCCGAGGTTAAAGGAAAAGACCTAATAGTGGAAAATACAAAAATGTGTATTCAGAAAGGGATCGATGGATCCTACGTGATGACCTGGTACTTGGAGCTTGACACGTAATTACTCGACACTCGCACAACTCGACACGTGAATACTTGGCACTTGTACTACTTGACACGTGATACATGATACATGGAGCTTGGAGGTCGATTACTTGATACTTGTCCCTGAGTACACTGTCCTCTATGATCCACTATGAAATCTAAAACAAAATTGTTTGAATGTAGCAACCATGTGGTAAAAACCTGGGACGCATGAAGTGCTACCTAGATAGTAATACACACAAGACTTGAACATGATCACTTGATACTTGCTACTTGTTACTTGTACTTGATACTTGATACTTGCTACTTATTACTTGTACTTGATACTTGTTTTACTTGATACTCGACATTTGTTACTCATTTACATGATACTTGTTTACTTGACACTTGATACATGCAACTTGCACTTATTCATCTTGCCATGCTAGTTGTTCTCTTTTGTTATCATGTATATTCCATGCTATTTATTTATCTTCCCCATGTACTTGTGTCTGCACTACAAGCAGCCCGTAACTTGCATTGACGGGCATTTTGTTTTCTTTTCCTCTTCCTGCAATTTTGTTAAATTGTAGATTTTGGAGATCAGCTTCCAGATGGAGTTGATGATATGAGATTCTAGATGCTGGATTTGCTATTATTATTTCTTGTTGCTTATTTGAATAATTGTATTTGGTTACTTGGATTATTTGTATTTGGGCAATGTGACCCATGATTATTGACTTGTTCAGATCTGGTTTATTTGAGATTAATATATTTTGTTTCAAGTAAATCCTGTTAATATTTTGATTCAGTTATGCATGCATGGTTGAATTTTTTTGCTTCCTGCTCTGATTACTCTTGTGAACGTTGTAAAGATCCTGACATCTTATGGATGATAAAAATTATTCACTGGGCTTAGTCATGTATCTGTATTCTGTATTCTCTTTTTGGGAAGCTGGGCGTGATAGGGTTTCTCCTTCAACCAGGTAGCTGCCTCCACATTGACAGTTTCCAGCTCAGCGAGTTTACTATGGTATTTTTTGGGTTGGTTTTGACATGTTATTATTTTAACTTTTTTTCTCATAGCTTTGCTACCAAATTTGGTGAAATTTGTAGCGAAATGTCTCATACAATAACGATGATATGCATTTGGTTCGTTCCATGCTCTGTTTTGCATTTCTTGGCGGTCAATATACCTGCATGACGCTCGGAGATAACATATAACCCATCCCGATTCGTGACAAAAAAATAAATGCAGCTCATGAACCATGTCCAAGTATATATACTATCTCCATCAACTATTACAAAGCAAACGGAAAAATGCTATCGTTTGCATCCAGTCAAACCGCAATTAACAAACATCCTTTGTATTTTTCATACAAGTGTGTTCCATCAATACTTATAACAGGTCTGCAAGACTTGAACCCTTTAATCGAAGCATCAAAAGCCCAAAATACTCATTTGAATATTTCCTCGACGGGACCGAACTCATAATTATCCCAATGGACAACATTTCTTAGATTTCTGCTTGTATTGCTGATAGTAGATAAGACAACTTAGTGTATACTTCTTCAAAGGTACCAAATAACTTCCCCATAGATTTTGTTTTGCAATCCAAGCCTTCCTATACGAAATTTGATAATTGAACTGTAGTTTGACAATCTCAGTAATGGACCGTGGTGTTATTCCTATCTCAGCCTTAACGACATTCACAGTCAAATTGCATACAAGTTTACGGTCAACTTTACGGTGGTATTGATTCATCGTGGGAGTGAAACATGTATGCGACCTTACAATTTTCTTCACCACGAAATTTGTCCCACCCTTTGGAACGATTGCACATAATCTCCACGGGCAACCGCCATCACTTACGACTGATGGGATTTGCACCATCTCCTCAATGGTACATTTTCTAGGTACCAATTTATATTTCATAGTATATAGGGTGGGTGTAGATTTTAATATGACAAATTCTCGATATTTCTTGATGGAGTATAGCTTCACCACATGCTGGATCGATTTTTTACTTTGAAACTCCTGCCCAATGTACAATTCGTCGACGTTCGATGAACCAGACGACTCTTGTGGAACTTGATTTACTCTAGCACTTTGTGACATCTCCTTGGTAACATGAACATTAGCATTACTAAAGGCATTAGTAACGTTCACGTCATTATTGTTTCTCTCATTTAGATTAACATTTACATGTTCATCTTCTTCCACTTCATCGTCAGTTTCTTCATCTTCTTCATCATCATCTAATAATTCATTGTTGACAGTAGCATTTTGAAATATCCCATAGACATTTGGTGATTGAACATAATTTTGAACCAAACTAGGTTGACATGACAACTCAACTTCTGTAGGATTTGGGCTTGTTGTATTTGTGAATGTGTCTTCATGTGGGGACGGTGAGATTGCATGTGATGTTTGAACTGGGTTAGAACTCATTCCATGTATCGGTACTTCTCGCACAAAACTTGAACTAGAATTAGCATGTGGCTGGGCATTACTAATTTGGATTTGCTGAATATATAATTCCACTGCGTACCAATTATATTTTGGATCAACTGTCCTAACAATCATGGACTTCAGAGCATTGTCATTTGCTACGGGCACAGTCATAAAATACTGACCTTCACCTTTACCCGCTGTATCTTGAGCTAAAATTTTAAAATACCATTGATCTATAGCTCAATTAGTAACTTCATAAATTTTCTCGACTAATTCTGCCATTGTAATTGTACGGGGTGCCCAAATTATTTCAGGATCTGCAGCACTATAACAACAACATATCTTCACGTCACGAATAATTTCACCACCAAAATTAATCCATATAGGAATATCATAATCCATACCTATACATATTTATATAAAAATGAGACACATAATCTAATCTACCTAAGTGTACAAGATAAAAGGTTATACAAATAATACATTTGAATCTATGATCGTGAATATTGAACAATTCAGGATCTTCGATGATGTGTTTAGGATTTTGAGAGTGGGAGTAGAAGGATTGTGAGTGAGGAATTGGATCTCAAAAGATTTTGGACGGATTTTGTTGGTAAAATAACGAATCTGGGAGGCCAGAATTTGTTCGTTTTGGGTTTTTTTCGGAGTTAGAGAGCGAATGGAAAGAGAGAAGTGAAGGAGAGCTTAACAACAATTCTTTAAAAAATTTCCAATCGACACTCGCTATCTCAGTTAGCGAGTTTAGTAGAAAAGCAGCGCTAACTGAGATAGCGAGTTTAGATTGAGGAATTTTTCTTCAATACCCTCCACTCGCTATCACAGTTAGCGAGTGTGGTACAAACACACTCGCTATCTAAAATAGCAAGTCTATACTTTATGTTTTGCTTCAAACACATATCCATACACTCGCTATCTCAGAAAGCGATGCGGTTTTAATCAAACTCGCTATCTAAGACAATGAGTGGATTGTTTTGGTAAACTTTTGAATGTGGGTCAGTTTGGTAAATACTTTCAAAAAGTGGTGATTGTGGTAAAATTTTCTAAGTAATACTGCATATATTTGTTCTAGGCATTTAGTATATATCATTTTAGATAGAGTAATCTACATCTACTACCCATTACACTATATTTCTCTTCACTATCTTAGGTGGCACATTCAAATAGGTAGGAGAAGATAGAGTAGGTTGAAGAACTCTCCAATAGGAGTATGCCACCTAAGATAGTGAAGAGAATGATAGTGTAATTGATAGTAGCTAAAGCATTACTCGGTTAATATCCTGAGCATTTAGTTCTATTGTGGATACTAGGATATCATTTACAATTAGAAAATGCTATATTACCCATTCCGGTATTCGTCCCTTTAAACGAGTACATTATTGATGGTCCCACTTATAACACTGACATGTGGTCCCCCAAAAATTTAATAAAGACTTAAAAATTTTTCTTTTTTCCTTTCCTTTCATTCAGGAATAAAACTCAAAAAGCATTGCCTATGTGCAGGCAGTCCTGGAACCAACTGTATTTTTTTTTGATGAAACGGATAGAGTCCAACGACTCCAGCCATAATATATATTCATAAAAATAACAGTAGCAAGGTCTTACAAGGCGTAAAACAAATAGTGCAAAAACAACAAACTATAATACAGGCCCTACTAGAAATGTACCCACAGATGAACAGATGCTAAGCAGAACACAATACGACCCAACTAGAAGCAAGCTGAACGAAACAAGCAGCACCACGCAAGAAAATAGAAGAAGCTCCAGAGGCTGATCGTAGCGAAGAGAAGGAAGATGACCAAATTGGCCATCGCGCCTGAGTCTTCTGAACGTGACGGCGAGAAGCGCACCTGCGAGAATCAGCCAAACAACAGAAAACCGAACCACTCTACCAAACGCCATGATCTAGAGGACCTCCTCCCCTGGAGCAAAACGCTAGCGAGGGCGCCACAGGACACGATAGGCAAAAAGCATCAAACTACCAACACTGCAAGAACACATAGACTGATGAACACATCACCAAAATAATGTATCGTAGAACTCACTGGTAAAATCAGTTTCCAAACATTACGACAGAACAATGGGGACAATGGTAATGAACAATGAGAAACACTAAACAGATGACATAAATATACTGAATATCACAGTTTGCACATGGACCACAGCTCACTCCCCAAACGTCAGATAGAACATTTAAAAAAAACTTATACCAGTCCATACTGCTTAACAGCAGCCTCAACATCAGATACACCAGACTAAGAAGACAAGCATAGTGAAAAAACCAAGCAATGAGTTGTAAACAAATGAGTTCAGAAAGAAGAAAAACAGAACGAACTGATCCAGACTCTAGCACAGCAAGAACACACAGACTGATGAGTACATCACCAACAAAATGTGTCGTAGACCTCACTGATCTAAACATTTTCCAAACATTCGACAGAAACAGGAAGAACAATGCTAATGAGCATTGAGAAACACTAAACAGTTGAGAGAAATATACTGACCACCATAGTAAGCACATGGAACACAGCTCACTTCCCAAACATCAGATAGAACATTTAAAACAAAAAATTAATAACAGTCCAACCTGCTTAATAGCAGCAACATCATCAGATACACCAACAAGGAAGACAAGCATAGTGATGAATTCCAGCTAAGAGCTCTAAACATATGAGCTCAGAAAGAAGAAAAACCGAACAAGCTGATCCAAACGCTAGTGAAGCACATAAACATCAGTACCTGACAAAACTCAAGCAAAAGAAGAGAACGGTAGCAGTCCTACAAAATTAAATTGGGTATTTACAACAAACTCCCAGCCAGTGACGCCCATCTACGGGGACAAAACAGCTTGCCAAAAGCATCAAAAGGGGAGACAAATTACCCTTTAAGCCTGCAGGAGAAAACAAGCAAGGGATAAACTTAAGAACACACTGCTAAAGCTGAAAACAAAATCTCAAGAAAGCCGGTTGAGAGAGCTACCACCAAAAGAAATAGAAGCTAATCAGATACTGAAAATTAAATAACAATAAACTCAGGTAGAGAGTACCACTACCAAAAGAGCTAGAAACTAAGACAGATACAGAACATTAAATAGCATTGAGATTAATAAGGCAATGGTAAGCTATCTCCAATCTTTCACCCTTCATGTTTTCTCTAGCTTCCGAATTTAAAGAAGATGACCAAAAGTTGAATAAAAGTAATAACTCTTTTGCTAATGAACGAGGTGGAGTGAAAATATGCAGGAATATTCTGTGATTTCTTTCTCTCCAAATAATCCATAGTATAATCTGGACGGAGAGGATCCAAGAATTGTGAAAATTACGGTTAGGGGGACGCTTAGACCAGCAATCGACCAGACTGATCGGAGTGTCAGACACACCCCAGGCCAGAACGGTAATTTTCCATAAAGTTAGAGTATAATCACAATTAATAAACAAGTGGTTCGCATCCTCGGAAAACGAATCACAAAGAGAACACAATTGTCCCCAAGCAAGATTTCTCTTGTTGAGAAGTTCGACGGTAAGGAGTTTATTGTTGAGTGCTAACCACACGAGGATTTTCACCTTCAACGGGGCACAAGATTTCCCAACCACATCGTAGAATGGCGATCTAATCCCTCTAAAATTGAGGAATAGATAGAAAGAACGGACTGAGAAGTTCTTAGACGAATTCCATCGCCAGAAGAAATCTTCTTTATCATGCCAGACCACGTTGTTAATTACTTCGATTAATTTATCGAACTCAGGAGCTAAATGGGAAGAGAGAGTAGACAAGAGGGGAATCGACCATTCCCTAAGGACGTCGTTGGGGCTATAGTAATCAGATACCAAAGCCAGAGGATTGGCGGCAATGCAGAAAATCGAAGGGAAAGCAGTTGCTAAAGAGGAATTACCGATCCAGATATCCGACCAGAATCTGGTCATGGATCCATCCTCACAACCATGGCTTAAACCACACTGGAAAGCTGCTGCCGCTTTCCAAATACCTTTCCAAAACGGAGAGGACTTCCTGTGAGGGCGATCCGGAAAACTCCACCATGCATTGGCTACAAAGTAATTGGCTTTGATGCATCTAATCCAGGGGAGATCGTCCTTTTTAAGGAATCTCCAAATCCATTTGCCTAGCAAGGCTAGATTTTGGTGCCTTAGATCTAAAACCCCTAAGCCACCAGCCATTTTTGATGAACAAACGAGTTTTCAATTACAAAGATGTGACCCGGGATTGTAACTAGAAGAACCCAACCATAGGAAATTACTTCTAATACGGTCGATTCTTTTGATAACCCACGACGGGATGAAATAGAAGGACATCATGTATAGGGGAATAGATTAAAGAACTGAGTTGAGCAGGATTAATCTACCTCCTCGAGACAATTGTCTCCCAGACCACACTGATAGTCTGGATTCGACCTTGTCAATCATCGGTGACCAAACCGATCTATGAAGTTTGCCCCACCTCAGTGGAATCCCCAGATACGTAATAGGAAAGAAGCGACCGGACAGTTAAAGAGCTCAGATATTTCATCCTGCCTATTAGGAGAACCTCCCAACCAAACAACTGAAGACTTTTGAAAGTTGATAGTAAGGCCAGACGCTAGTTCGAAGCAATAGAGAAGCAGTTTCAGGTTTCTGAGAGTATGTTTATTAGGTTTGGCCAGAATAATGGTGTCGTCGGCGTACTGCAGGTTTAGTACGCCATTGAAGGAGCGAGACTCTCCCAGTCCTTCGATGACCTGGGCGTCCCAGGCATTGCGAAGAAGTTTACTGAAAACGTCTGCTACAAGAGAGAATAAAAGGGAAGACAACGGGTCACCTTGCCTGAGCCCGCATTTGATTTTAAATTTGTGACCCTCTAATCCATTAATGAGGATGGATGAGGTACCCGCAAACAGGCTAGATTTGATCCAAGCAATCCATTTGAGACCAAATCCCCTATTGCTTAAGATATCAAAAAGGAACTCCCAAGAAACGTTATCGTAAGCTTTTTGAAAATCAAGTTTGAGGAGAATCCCCTCAGATTTGGAATTGTGACAATAGGAAATAATTTCCCGGGCCGAAGCCACGCTATCGAGAATAAAACGATCTTTAATAAACCCCGATTGAGCCGGATCAATAAGAGGAGATATCACCTCTCCGAGTCTAGCCGATAGAACTTTCATGATAATTTTGAACGTGGAATTGATAAGACTAATCAGTCTAAAATTAGCCACGGTATTCGCACCTATTAACTTAGGAATAAGAACAATATGAGCGTAGTTGATGCGGTCGAAAGAAAAAGAGCCTTGATGGAGCTCGGTGAACATACGAAAAAGGTCATCTTTCAAATGATTCCAGAACTTTTGAAAGAAGAAAGTGGGAAAACCGTCAGGGCCAGGCGCCGCATCGCTTTTTAAAGCGAATACGGCGTGTTTGATTTCGTCCATCGAAAATGGAGATTCAAGAGAAGAGAGATCTATCGGATGATCGCCGTACAGGTGAGCCCAGTCCAGGCTCAAGGTCCTCGGTTTGGAGGAACCAATGAGATTTTTGTAGAAGCGGAGGAAAGATAGGTGAATATCTTCGTTAGAAGAAAGATCAATCCCCTCGTGAATGATAGATGATATATGATTACTTCTTTGTCTATGGGAGGCAAAGTTATGGAAAAAAGCAGTATTGCAATCGCCCTCTTTGAACCATCGAAATTTTGCTCTTTGGGCCCATTTCACATGTTCTTGATGAAGAATATCCGAAAATTCTTTTTTGCAAGACAGCCGCTCGTTGAATAATTCAACCGAGATCGGCCCTTGCTCCTCCATTTGATCTATAGATTCAATGGAGGTGAGGTAAAATTTTTTTAGGAAATTGGTGTTAAATTGTCTTTCATTGCGCCAGATTTTACATCCGAATTTAATCGCATGAAGTTTGAGAAGAATGGATCCTAATCCAGAAGATCCAGAGATCGCCGATAGGCATTCCGAGACGAGGTTAACGAAAACTTGGTCTTGCAACCAAAATTTTTCGAATCTGAATTGATGGTGATGAGGGAAATGATAATCAGTGTAACGCGATGGGCACGTGATCTGAGGAGGGATTGGGTAAGGCAAGAGCAAAAGAGTTGTGAAAACGGTTAATCCACACATTGGACACCAAGAAACGATCGAGCTTTGCCATCGCTGGACGATGACGGAGGTTCGACTACGTAAAGGATCTGCCTGATAATGGAATATCGGTCAGAAGTAATGTTTGGATGCATTCGTTGAAACGATGATTGCCAATTGACGAGCTATTAGATCTTTCGTTGGCGAAACGCATGACATTAAAGTTGCCACAGAAGATGCACAGCTCGTTAGAATGGGGCAACAGAGAAAGGAATTCGCTCCAAAACAAAGGCCGGCCTTCAGACGAAGATGGATCGTAAACTGAGATAACCGTGAGGTTAGTGTTAAGAGGCAACCAAAGAAGTTGAACAATGAGGAAAAAGTTGAGACGTTGAATCGAGACTATAGAGAAGGTCGCTTCTTTAAATCCGAATAGGATACTTCCCCTAGACCCAATTGCATCTAGGGAAATCCAGTTCGAGATGATGGTTCCTCCCATCGATCTAAGAATCGAAGAAGAGGGAACCTCGAGTTTAGTTTCTTGAATAGAGATGAGATCGCAGTGAGATGAAGAAATCAAATGATAGACAGCTCTTTGCTTATCGGGACAATTCAGTCCCCTGACGTTCCAAGACACTGTAATCATTAAATAACTTTAAACTCTTTGACTCTAGACCGCTCTTTCTTTTTGATGGCGAAAGCCACCCTAGAGGGGGAAGCTACAGTCAAAAAACCTAATTTCGAAGAAATGGAAATGAGATCATTGTCTGAACAATGATCAAATTGAAGATGAAAAATAGATCCTAGATGAGAATTCACTGATACGTTGGAAGAGTCAGAAGGGCAAGACATCGAAGGAAGATGCGATGCAGAGGTTTCTAATTTAGCTCGCAAACGAGCACTAGAACTAATCAGACGGGGGTTAGATTTGGATGCAGACGAAAAGCAAGAATTAGATAGAACATCGTTCAAAACCCCAACTGACGGAAGGGGGATATTAGAATTGACCAAAGGGGGGCGGTAGAAATCATGAGACCACGACGGTGGAATAATATTAGAGCAATACCCAGTCCCATGAGGCTCTAGTGGAAATAAACCAGTATAGAAGTCAGCACTGAGGTAAAAAAGCACCTAAAGAGGCGTGCATCGCTAATTTAATATCAGAAGAAAAGGAACAACAATCTTCCGATAACAGAACGAAGGGAAAGAAGTAGCGCAGGTGTCGAAACACTCGGCCATGGCAGGGATTAGAGAAATGCAACCGCACATTACGAGAATGCAAAAGAACAGAATCAAATAAGGAATAAATACACAAATAAATGTTAAGACTAACCTTACTGTTGGCTAAATCCCTCTTACGGTCCTCTTCTTCTTCCTCCAACAGATAGTCAGACTCAGTCAAACCGGGGGCTTGGGGCGCTTTGTCAGATTTGACCTTGATATGAGGAAGAACATGATCAGCAGCCGTGATCGAAGAGAAATGAGCTTGCTTTTGAAACAGCTGCCAATCGGATTCAAAATGCGGATTAACTTCCCACTTGGGCCAGTGGGAATCAGGGGTTGAACACTCGGTGGTAGAGGGAGCTTCCTTAGAAGCAATTAGAGGAGTAGAAGACGGGAGCTTGACCTCCTGAGTCTCAGATAACGAGGCGATAGCCAAGGGAGCAACATTCAGACGATCCGAAACTTTGGATACAGCCTTAGAAGAGGTTTGAGTATTGAGATCCGGATTGATCCAAACTAGATTCGGAGGCTTGGCAGGCGAAATCTTCGATTTACCGGACGGAACAAAAGATTTGTAAGTAGGTTGGAATTTTTTCTTAGCCAATGCTTTCAGAGGACTCCTCCTTTGGGACTTAGAAGAGGAAACCGACCCTAGATGGAACGATGGAGGTGCGGTAGTGGCAAATGTGTTAGAAAGCGACGGAATAGCAGACGTAACTTGACCAGTTCCCTCAGAGGATGGGGGAATGTGGTATTGAACCGAGACAGGGAAAGAAACTAAACCGTCCTTCAGCACAAAAGCCTCTATGCGATCTTGACTTTCAGGAATATCAAATATCGCTTCCACTTGCATACAGCCTGAAGCGAGTTTAGAAGCTGAGGAAATGCTAGTTAATTTGCCCACACAACACGCCAAATTCCCCATACGATGCAACGAGTCGCAGAATGGGGGCAGCTCCAGTAAGGTCACAACAGTATGAATAGGTTTGGGAACGGACTTAGGGGGATTAACTTGACTCCATTTACGGATAGAAAAAGAGATTGAACCCACCGATAAGGAAGCCTTTTCAATCAGATCCTGAAGCAGCTTGGGGGAAGGGCAGCGAATAACAACGTCACCATTAGATCACGAACAAAGAAACCAATCCCACTCCATCTCCTCTTCCCATCAGATCCGGCCGACTCTCTCACTATCTTCTTCTCCCCCCTTCATTAATTTTGTTCCCCTCTTCATCTTCTCCAGACCCTTTTAGTTGAGTGCCCCCTTTCGTGGATTTTTGTTTTTTCTTTTCTCTTCCTTCCCGTCTCCGGAGCGCTCCCCTCCAGGTGGTAGCTTCGCCGTTTGGCTGCCTCGTTTTGCTCCGTTCCGTCTGCTTGTAGGGCGTTCTCAGTGCGGCGAGTTCTCAGCTTTCCTCTCCTTCGCAGCCGGCGCTTGGCTTTCTTCGCCCCGTTGTTTCCTGGTTACCCAGCACTGCCGTTCGTCTCAAGCCTCGCCTTGGGTAAGTTTTGATCAGAAGCAAATCACTGTAAGTATCGCTATCTCTCAGTTGGATTATTGTTGATTGTGTGCTGTTGATTGTGGGGCTCTTTTTCGCTCGCTATTAGTCTGTGCTTGCAGGAGTCAGTGCGGTCTTAGATTCTATCAGTCGTCTTTCAAAGCTCTCGTCGTACTCTCTTGAGAGGGTTCGATTGATTGTGCTTCGAGATGTTCTGTATCGATTCTCTCTACCGTAGCCGTGGTTTCGTTTTTCCCTTGCGGAGTGTTCTAATTATATTGTCTATATTCTCCCTCCCTAAGGTTCTCCTTCTTCACTTTTTTGCTTCGATCCGTGTTCGCAGCCATTCGCCCCCTTAGGAGCATCTCTGCGAGTTGCAACTGCCACCGGTGTTGGCTCTCTGTAGTGTTTCTTTCTTCTCGCCATAGTTTTCTTGCTGTGGTGTTATTGGGCCTATAACTTTTGTATGTTAGCCCATGGACCTTTCATGGGTGCAGGTTGTAAAAAAAAATTCAAAAAAAAGTATTAGTAATCAGAAGGGCTCTTCAAATGGGCTTAGCCCACCTGGGTTTCTTCGACCTGGTTTCACGAAGCTTCCTAGCAACTTCCCTCCCCCCTCTTCCCGCCATTCTCTGTCTAAGTCTTCTTCATCTTCTCTCTTCTCTAATCACCATTCTCTTCGTTCCCCTCTTGTTTGCTTTCATTGCTTACAGCCAAGCCACATCAAAAAATTCTACGTGGCAGCCATGAAGTGCCTCTTTTTCCTTAAAGACGGTCACTCGCGCCCCAAATGCTTCGCTCTTCAAAGAATGCTGGGTTTGTCGATCGGAGTCCCGATATCGGACCAAGTTCTAGCTGCGATTGACTTCCCAGCTTTACAGCGAAAGCTTTCAGCGGATTCCTCTCGCATCCCCAAAATCAAAAAAAATACATCTAAGTCACCTCTTCTCCCCACGCCGCCTATGATCAATCGTATTGAAGAGCCGGTTGTTCTTCCTTCTAAAGCCAAGATTTCTCCCTCTGCCAGCTCCGCCTTCCCGAACGTCTTACAAGTGTTCATCCCCCCCATCGACCTCTCGGATCGATTGAAATCTTTTGATACTTACGGGGCCATATCTTTTATTGGTGGTTCGATCCCTACTTTTACTCTGAACCAACTGTATTCAAAAGGGTTTTTTCATACAGATCTCTAATAATTATTATAATTTTATATTAGACCTCAGTAGTTCGTTAATTCTATATTTGAGCATCTGTAGTCGTCTGCTATATATGCATATTATGCATATTTTAGTAAAAAACTCGCTGCAGTCGTCTGCTAAATATACGATATGCATATTCTGCTACAAGAGACTGCTATATATGTGAGAGGATATGAGAATTATGCATATATAAACGACGGAGCCCGAAGTGCCGTTGCACAAAAAAAAAATATTTTAGTGGTCGGAAGGCACTTGAATTGAAGTGCCGTCCCTCCAAAAAAAATTAATTTCGTCATAAAAAACCAAAAAAACCCACTTCTCTCGGACGCAACATGGTTGCGTCCCAGGGAGGCCTGTAGTTTTTGTAATTTTTTGTAATTTTTTTGTATTTTTTGTAATTTTTTGTAATTATTTATAATTTTTTTGTAATTTTTTTTGCACTTCGAGTACGATTTTTTCACTCCGACGACACTTCAAGTGTCGTCCCACCATTTCAAATATTTTTTTTTCTCTCCGACGCAAGGTCATGTTGCGTTAGACCAAATTAATTAATTTTATGCAATGTGAAGCTCCGTCCGTATATTATTTTAATTTAAAATGGTAAAATATAGCATTCTACGACTGCAGCGAAACGACACTTTGCTATATGTATTTATCCATTTATGTATTTTTTAACCATAACGACTGTTGAAGCTCTTAGTCATTTGATGGACTAAAAAATGAATAATCTCTACTACTATAATGGGAGAAGGCCTTAGTATAATTTGTCCAAATCCCAACCCGTGCAACGCACGTCTATCTCTATCCTTTCAGTCTTCATATATCTCTACATATATAATAGGAAATAGGTGATGACTGATGAGTCTACAGTGTAATTTTTTATTTCTTTTTTCTTCCTTTACAATTTTTTTTCTAAAATGTCCCCCACGTGCATAGCACGTGTAAAATACTTGTAAATATCTTAATTGTAACAAATTTCTGATCCACTACTTTCGAGAAGAAATATTAAATAAAAATGTCTCATTAATTCAAAATAATCTTTCTGCTCTTGCATTCTTATTCTCTTCCCATTCTTACTCTTTTCTAGGTCATTTCGTTTAAAATTATTTCTCTAAAATTACTTCAATAGATCAACATTACTATATTTGCATCAGAATTATTATAGTTGCATGAGTCACAAATCAACAGTTTTGATCAACTTTGGAATTGATCAAGAGACTACAATAAAAATTGCAAATTGTAGAGAACAAATTAAAATTTTCAATAATTGCTGGAGACCAATGTGGAAAATACCCTACTCAAAAGAGAAAAAGTAATCTAAATTCGTATTACCAAAAATAAAAAAGCAATTACATTCAACACCCTATACTTTATTCACATAACCGCCTTACACTTTCAGTATTTTCAACACATTTTTGAAAAAAATACAAAAATACAAAAAATACTAAAAAAAAAAGATAAACAACAATGAAATTAAACAAGTGTGGCACAGTGAGAAGTCTTTGGGTCCCACATGGCAGGAAGCAAATACTTCCTCCCATTCACCCCCACCGCATTATAACTCGCCCCCGTTGTCGGATCCACCAGCATCTTACCAGGGTAACCCGGATACGACCCGGACCCAAATATCCCCGTACAAGCCGACACCGCTTCCAGCAGCGCCGTTGCGGGTCCCTGATAAAACCCGTTGCCAAACGGATTTGTTACCGCTCCCGCAAAAATTGCGACCAAACCAATAATCATCCTGTCAACTCCGACGTCGCCGTTAGGAGCGATCAACGACAGGGTTTGCGGGCCGTAAATGGGTTGGTGAAAAGGCCACGCGCACTGCCCGGGCACTGGGTGGACAACCCACAGGTAAGCAAATCGGGTCTTGGAGTGCTTCCCCACGAATTCGGATGCATGGGACCCGCAACGGCTATTGCAGAAACCGGAGATGACGACTTCTGGCACGGTAAGAATGACGATGATGGTGTTGCGGTGGGGACCACGTGAGGCTACTGTTTGGAGGTCGAGGGAGGTGATGGATTTGCCATGGGAGTAAGAGGAGTCGAGGAGGGTGGGGCCCAGGGAGGTGGTGGCCCACCAGGTGGAGACGGATGGCGATGACGTGGAGAAGGAGAGGGATTGGACGAAGTCGGAGATGATGGCACGTTGAAAAGGCGAGAAGCGGCCGTAGAAGTGGAGAATAATCGTGTAATTTCCTTTGAGGAGAGGGCCGTTGTGGTAGTTGAGAACGGTTAAGGGTTGCTGGACTAGGATAAGCTTGTGTGCGGGTGCGACGAAAGCGGAGGTAGAAGTGAGGAAGAGGAACAAAAGGAAGTAAGGAGGATACATGAATGGTGGGTGGGTGAGAAACTGGGCGTGATTCTTTTGTTTTGTTTTTGTTTTTGAATTTGGGGTGAAGATAAGAGAGTTCAGTTGATGGTTTATATAGAGGGGAGTTTGGGGGACAGCTGGCAAGAAGTGGTGGGCACGACTGTGTTCGACGTGGCGGTAGAGGGTGCTGAGTCAGCTAAGGTGGGGCCCGGTGGGGGAAGTGGTGACAGGCTGGCTAGCGATGGAGGGGGGAAAGTGGGTTCTAGGAAATAGAGACAGAGTGACGTAAATTATGCGTTATGACATGATGGGTATATCCTATGCGTATTCTATGTGTGATTTTTTTTTTTTTATGATACGGATAGAGTCTAAAGACTCCAGCTAGCAATAGATTAAATAATATGGACAAAATGTACATAGTAGGTTTTACGAGCAGTAAAACAAAAAAGTAGTAAAAGAAACGATACATCAAGCGGGGGAATAAATCCAATCCCGAAAACGAGCTCAAGACACAGGATAACCAACTACATCATCAGGATGACTCAAGCAGAACCATTGGAAAATGGAGCGAGTATCGCCAGCGAGGCGGAAAAGTCCCCAAGGGGGATGATCTCCAGCCAACTTCGACCGAAAACAGGCTCCGAATAGCACCAAAGCCAGGAAACATAATGCATGAACATAAGCACTCCCAAACCCTGGAAGACCTCGGCACGCGACGAGCTGCGCGAGAAAATACGAGGCAACCACTCGCTGCACCATAGAGAGCTACAAAATGCCAAAATCTTCTATGACGGCCATGAATAGCACCTCTAGACAACGGAAACATCCGTTAACGGGGAAATCCGAACGAAACAGGCCGTAGCAAGGAAGGAAGAGATCGGACAGCCAAAACTGTACAATCCGCACTGGCCCAGTCTCAATAAGGATGATAACATCATACACCAAGTCAGAAAAAACATTAGAAGTATGGAAAATGAACACTGAATGATAAACATGAAAAATGCCCAGTCAAGGAGAGACAGGATCGAAGGGACGACCCTGGGAGGAAGTCCACTCGCGTCATCCACCATCGATCAAACTATAAGCCTCAACCAGTTGCAGACATCACAACAGGGTAATAGTATAAGGATGCATATATATACACAATAAGTCAGAATAAGTACAAAAGGAGGGAAAGCAACCCAAAATAACAAAACCATGATCCTCTCACTTAAAGCATAAACCATCACAGAGGCTAACAGATCTTCCAACATAGGGAGCAAAAATTAGAGACAATATGGTAAGGATCAATAGGACAAAAGTTAGAGGGAGATGGAGCTAGCACCACTGAAGAACTAGGCATACTAGCTCCAACTAGCAGCCAAAGGTACTGGCTCCAAATAACAAAACAGTAGAACCACATAACACTTTCATCCCTGCATACATCAAACGAGATGAGCAGCATCAGAAAAAGAAGAAGCTAAAACAAAACGAGATAAAGAAATAAGGTATTAATAAAGGGCAGGAGATAAAAGAAGATAGCGATAGCCATTCTCAAAAGAAACTCCTAGGTAATAACAAAAGAAAAACTTTAAAGCGCATTAAGAATACGAAGACACTGATATGCCGACTCTAGTCTACGAAGACGAAGAGAATCTTTAGCTACAGAGCTTAAACAAGATGACCAAAAATCGAAGAGGAAAAAGAACTCGTTAATAATAGAGTGAGAGGAAGAGCTAGAGTGGCGGAAGATCCTATTATTCCTTTCCATCCACGTAACCCAAACAATGATATGAAACGTTAGATACCACGATTTGTGGTAGTTGCTATTAGAAGTCTGAGAATTCCAGACACCTGTCAGACTTGGAGGGGTGGTAGGCACTTCCCAAGCAAGAGCTGTAATCTTCCATAAGGGACGCGTGAATTCGCAAAAGATAAATCGGTGGTTCACGTTTTCTGGTTCGGAAGCGCATAGAGGGCATAATTGGTCCCACGCTAAATTCCTCTTGTTGAGATTCTCAACTGTAAGAAGTTTGTTGTTGAGGGCAAGCCAAGAAAGAATTTTGACTTTTGGAGGAGCACAGGATTTCCATACGAGATCGGTGAATGGTGAAGTAGTTCCTCTAAAATTAAGAAAATGGAAGAAAGATTTAACTGAGAAGTTACCTGAACGGTTCCATCGCCAATAAAAGTCTTCCTTATCTTTCCACTCGTAATTAGTAAGAGAATGAATAAGATCGTTATAATCGGATTGTAAAAGAGGTGGGAGATTGGTCGAGAACGGAATTGACCATTGACTATGAAGGTTAGAAGAATTGAAAGATTCTGCTACTGTGGTTAGGGGATTGGTAGCTAGACGGAAGAGAGCTGGATAAGCCGAAGCGAGTTTAATGTTACCAATCCAGAGGTCAGTCCAGAATTTAGTCCTAGAACCATCAAAACAGGTGTGGGCTAATCCACAATGGAAGGCCTCTGATGCTTTCCATACCCCTTTCCAGAAATGGGAGGAGTTACGGTGACTCGAATGAGGGAAACTCCACCACTGATCACTGAAAAGCACCTGACCTTGATACTATTGATCCACGGGATGTCCTCCATTTTGAGGAATCTCCAAATCCATTTACCGAGGAGAGCCAGATTTTGATTCCTGAGGTTCAGAACACCTAAACCTCCAGCTTCCTTGGAAGAACAAATAAGTTTCCAGTTGCACAGGTGTGAACCTGGCTTGTGGATAGATGATCCTAACCAGAAGTAATTACTTCTGATCTGATCGATCCTATTATTCCTTTCCATCTGGCTTGTGGATATGTGTGAAATTGAGAATGGATATTTAAAGAAGAAATAAGCGGCGGTGTTTAGAACATGAGAAATGTTATTCACAGTGGGATTGTCCTTAATGATCATGGGTTCATCTCACATTAAAATACACTAAAAATTTACAGTGCAATGCACGTTCTAATAATTTTATAAAATAAAAATAATAACTCTCACGAAGGGAGGGCTTGAATATGAAACTTCTTTATATTAATTATGTACGTGTATTGCATATATTGGTAGATTTACAAATGACACTAAGGTATTCTCCCATAGTAGTATAGTAATTTACACGTGCGATGCACGTTTTAATAATTTCAAAAAATAAAAATAAAAACGTATGGAGGATTTGAACCGGAAACCTACTTTATATTAGTTATGTACGTGCGTTGCATATGTTGATAGAATGACAAAATAATAAATGACACTAAGGCCTTCTCTCATTATCTCTATTATTTTAATGGGAGAGTTGGAGTTTGTAACAAACAAACCCTAATTTTGTCACTACATAAACACGTATAATACACGTCTAAACTATATCTAACAAATATAAATGTGCATCGCACGTGTGGCCCAAATCAAAACATTCAAATATAAGTTATTTTTTTTCTTATTCAATATATATTCATTTAATTTGATGACTTCACATTTTTTTTACATGCATTGCACGTACATTATACTAGTAATATAATATTATAATGGGAGAATTGGGGTTGTCATTTGTCAACATACAAACCCGTGTATTATACGTACAACTTCAACTCTCCCATTAATTACAATAAAAACAAACAAATAAAAAAATTTCACCTATTTAAAACGTGCAACGCACGTGCAAAATAATTTTATAATATGCTTTTAACACTAAACATACACATATGTTGCACGTACAACTAAAATTCTACTTATAAACACGTGTATTACATGTACAAATTGTAGCTTTCCTTCAAAATGTTTTTTCCAATTACGTGCAACGCACGTTCAACTTCAAAAGTATTTCTTAACACGTATATCGCACGTGAAAATTCTCCAACTCTTATCAAAATGTGCTTCGCACGTGAAAAATACTAGTAATATTAGAGATAGAGAAATAGAGATAGAGATATAAAAATTATTAATATTTTTGATAGAAATCAGTGTATATAGTGTATTTCTAAAAGAACAAGAGAAGGGGTTGGACAGATTTTGAGGTTCGAGCCTAGAGCCCCAGCTTTTGATAAAAAAAATTGGATTCCTTGGACTTTCAATTTGTTTTAAATAATATTGCTTGTGATTGATCAGCCTTCACTTTCAAGTGTATTTATATTTACATTTGAAAGTAAAAAATTTTAAATTTACTGAGTAAAAATTTTAAATTTACTTCAAAAATTTCAGCTCGATTATCAAAATGTCCACTACCATTTTACTATAACTATTACTTTTCTTTAAAAAAATTGTTATAACGAGGATAGAATCGTTAGATTCCTATAATATATTAATCTACCCGCTAAGGGGCAACGAAAACAATTTTACAAGCAGTAAAAATACAACCGTCCAAAGATGGACAAAGCAAAGAAACAGTCGCTAGCAATGGAGGAAATTGCCTAGACTCCCGAAACGAACAAAAACTCTAAACCTACGACTAACGACACATACAACAGTGGAGGAAGCCAGGACAGAAAATACCAACATGCCCCACCACCAGCGATAAAGGCAACATAGACTGACGGCCAGCATCCCAAACAACGACTCTGAGCCACCGGGAAGTTGCGCAGGAGAAGATCCGAAACGACAAAAGGGAAGCCAAGATACGAACAGACAGGGAGAGGCAATGACAGTGAAGGAGATGAATCCACTGAGCGGATGAGGTCCACAGCGAGGTGGACCAGAAAAGATAGAAGCGAGCGAAAATAGCAGGCCAGGGGCCATTCCTGTTCGAAGCGAACGTCTCCACCTCCTCACGCTAGAGACAACCCGCAGCTAGGAGGGGAAGGACAGCCGAAAAGGCGACTGGTCGGCAGGACATCACAGCCAAAAAACAGTTTGAAATCCAAACAAACCAGAAAAAACAACTCCTGTGAGGGGGAGGAACCATTCCAAGAAAATAATCAGCAAAAAGCACTAAGGATCTCCTCAAACAAACAATCCCAAATGATAGGTAAGCAACTCAGAAAACGAACAACGAAAAGTAAAACTACTCTACAATGACCACAGCAAGGAGATAGAAAAAAAAAACACCACACACAAACTAACAGGCACAGAGAAATGATGAGCCACTGCCCAAAGCAAAAGAACAAACTAACAGAGCTAGAAAATAACAACAAGTGCAGCACCAAACGTTTCCAGCAGGAGGGGGAAGCAGCTAGGAAGTCACGCAACCAAACCGAAAGGCAGCAATAGATAAGTTCCAACAAGCCATCCATCGGCAAAATACAGGCAGTGAGCCAACCACAGCAAGAGCAACAAAATAGGAGGATAAAGAACCATACAAACCAAAAAAAAACAACAAGAGTTGTCATAGTCGAAGTCCAAACCAAGGAGAAGTCAAAAACATTCGGATGACAAAACCCAGCACAGCCACCAGTCGGCAGAAGAATAGTTCCTCCACGTCATCCGAGACAAAAGAAGGGAGAGCCCTGTCACTCTTGCAAATAAAAGACACAAAAGGATCAATAAAATGCGAAGAAAGAGATAAACTCAGAAGGAACAACCACCAAAGTAATAGTAAGCACAGTAGTGTTGACTAAAGGAATAACCGCAGCTAACTAGAAATAAAGAGGTTACAACGATAGAAATGGTAAACCTCCTCAAGACGCTCCAAGTGTAACTCCTCCAATTTGGTAGGAGTTAAAGTGGAAGACCACAAGTTAATGAAAAAGAGAAAGTCTTCAATCATCAATGCCATCGAAGAAGAGGATAGCAAGAAAATACGTTTATTTCTTTCTGACCAAGTCACCCAGATAATGGCCATAATGGAAAGAAACCACGAGGAGCGGAATTCTTTCTTGATCGAAGCTTCTCTCCAGCAGGACGAGAAATCAACCGGGATAGAGGGGAGCTTGCCAAGCCCTGCTCACAAGTTCCACAAGGGTTGGACAAAACTGCATCGAAGGAACAAGTGTTCAGCATCCTCGTGATGGGTCGAGCAGAGAGCACACAATTGACCCAAGGCAAGACCCATCGAGTTAAGGCAATCAGTGGTGAGCAGTTTGTTATTCAGGGCTAACCAGGTGAGAATTTTAGATTTGAGAGGGGCACAACTACTCCATAACGGTTTAGCCAGGTTAGAGTAGATACCACCAAAATTCAGGAAATTGTAGAAGGATTTAACCGAGTAAATTCCAGAGCTAGTCCAGCGCCAAGATAGTTTATCATTGGGATGTCAAGAATACTGGTTAAGCTTAACAAAAAGGTCGTTGAGCTCCGCCTCGAGATGCGAAGGAAGGACACGAAGGAACTGAATGGACCAGAATTTTTGTTGATCAATAATGGTGATATAATCCGCCACCGTAGTTGCAGGATTGGAAGCCAGTTGATAAAGAGAAGGGAAAGAAGAAGCTAACTTAGTGGTACCGAACCAAAGGTCGACCCAGAACTTGGTCTTGGTTCCAGAGGTGCATTCGTGAGAGATCCCACAACAGAACGGTAAAACCGCTTTCCAAACTCTTTTCCAGAATGGGGAAGCTTTGCGGGACAGGGAGGGTGAAAAGTCTAGGATTCTTTTCCGAGAAAAACAATTAATGGAAATGATCCTTGCCTAAGGCAGTTGATCGTGAACTATGATTCTCTATAACCATTTACCCAGCAGAGCGAGATTTTGCTGCCTGAGGTTAATAAGCCCGACACCCCCTGCAGCCTTAGCGGTGCAAAACATCTTCCAGTTACAAAGGTGGGAACCGGCTTTATACTGCCCCAACCCAGACCAAAAGAAGTTCCTTCAGATTTTTTCGATCCTCTTAATAACCCAAGATGGGATGTAAAACAAGGACATCATATATAAAGGAATAGATGACAGGACAGAATTGACTAGAACTAGTCTACCTCCACGAGAGAGGTGTCTACCGCTCCAAGCGGAAAGCCTGGATTCAACTTTCTCAATCATCGAAGTCCAATCCGATTGAGGAGCTTCCCCCACCGCAGTGGAATGCCCAGATAATGAATGGGAAAGGAAGCCAAAGCACAGTTAAAGACGTGAGCAATTTTCGTTTGTCGATTGATTGACCCCCTATCCAGAGATCGAGGATTTTTGAAAATTAATAGGGAGCCCGGAAGCTTTTTCAAAGATGTATCGAATTAACTTAAGGTTGCACAAAGTACATCCATTGGGTTGCGCGAAGATGATGGTGTCATCAGCATATTGGAGGTTTAGCACACCTCGAAAACTGTGCGTTCCCCTAAGTCCCTCGATGACACCGGAATCCCAAGCGTTACGAAGTAATTTACTGAACACATCGGCTACGAGGGAGAATAAGAGGGAAGAAATAGGGTCGCCTTGACGAAGACCGCACTTGCACTTGAATTTGTGGCCTTCCGAGCCGTTAATGATAATCGAGGAAGTGCCAGCAAAAAGGCTGGATTTGATCCAGGCCATCTATTTTGGACCAAAACCACGGTGAAGAAGGATATCAAAAAGAAAATCCTAACTAACATTGTCATATGCTTTTTGAAAATCCAGTTTAAGCAGAATACCCTCGGTGTTGGACCTATGACAAGCAGAAATAATTTCTTAGGCCGAAGCCACACTGTCCAAAATAAACCTATCTTTAATAGAACCCGATTGGGCCGAATCAATTAAAGGGAAATAATAGCACTCAAACGAGTTGAAAGAACTTCATGATAATCTTGAACGAGGTGTTGATCAGACTAATCTATCTAAAATTGGACACCGAGTTGGCACCAATGATCTTGGGAATGAGCACAATATGCGCATAATTGATACGATAAAAAGAGAAGGACCCTTGGTGGAGATCAGCAAACATTTGGAGTAAGTCATCTTTTAGTTCCTCCCAAAATTTCTGGAAGAAAAAAGCTGGAAACCCATTCGGACCCGGGGCTGATTCACTTTTCAAAGAGAATACTGCCAATTTAATCTCATCTAGAGAGAAGGAAGCGTCAAGGCTGGACAGATCATGGGATTGCTGATCATATAATTGGTCCCAATCTAGTTGGAAGAGGCACGGCTTATGCGAACCTATCAGGTTTTTGAAGAAATTGAGGAAGAAAGCATGAAATTCAGAATCAGTAGTCAGCTCATTATCATTGTCGATAATAAAGGTGATACGATCGAGGCGCTGACGGTGTGAAGAAAAGTTGTGGAAAAAGGCGGTGTACCATCACCTTCCTTGATCCAATGCTACTTCGCTCTCTGAGCCCACTTAATACGATCATTGTGGAGAATAGAAGCATATTCTCTCTTGCAAGAAGTATGTTCCAAACGAAGTTGTTCCGAGATCGGACCCACTTCTTCAAGTTTGTTAATGGAGTCAATGGAGGCAAGAAAGACTTGCTTAAGAAAATTTGCCTGCCCGAATCTTTCTTTATTCCAAAATTTACAGTCATGCTTGATAGTGTGAAGCTTGAGAAGAATGTGGCCGAGATCGGAAGAATCTGTGATAGAGGAGAGACACTCTGTGATGAGATTCACGAAGGTTTAATCTTGTAACCAAAATTTTTCGAAACGGAATTTGTAAGGTCTGGAGAAGTTGAAGTTCGAGCATAATGAGATAGGAACATGATCCGACGACAGGTTGGGTAAGGCAGAAACAAAAGAGTTGTGGAAGGAATTGATCCAATCTAAAGACAAAAGGAAACGTTCAAGATTAAACATAGAGGGAGTTTGTCTCATTTTGGACCAGGTGAAGGATCTACCGTTGAGAGGTAATTCTGAGAGATGTAGCATCCGAATACAATCATTAAAACGATTGGAGTCCGCTTAGTGAGCTGCTGATCCCGTCCGTTCAAACGAGAATCTAGTAATGTTGAAATCGTCACAGAAGAAACAGAGACCAAGTCTATGATTTTGGAAGGAGTCAAATTTGCTTCAAAAAAGAGGGCGGCGATTTGCAGTGGATGGTCCGTAAACCGATACCACTGTGAGATCTCGATTGAATTCGAACCAGTGAAGATGAACAATGAGGAAGGTGAGGCGGCGAATAGAGATTAGAGACAAACTAGAGTCTCTAAAGTCAAATAGAATGCCACCCCTGGAATCAATCACGTCCAGGGATATCCAATTGGTCATTAAGGATCCACCTATCGAACGAAGGATGGAAGGGGTCAGGGAAGCAATTTTTGATTCCTGGATAGAGATTAAATCACATCGGGAAGAAGAGATAAGTTGGAAGACGGCTTGTTGTTTGGTGGGGCAACTAAGTCCCTTCACGTTCCAAGAGATACTAATCATGATTAACACGATTCTCCAACGCTCTAGAGATTTTTCATTGGCGGATCAAGTGAAAGGCATCCAAGCTATCCGAGTTAACCGAGAATCCCATATGCTTCGAAATACGAAGCATGTCGAGGTCAGTAAGTGAATCGAAATGCACCTGATAAATGGATCCCAGCTGGGCTTGCCCATCGGAAAGGGGGGGAGGGAATTGGGATATGCTTCTTGCGAATCTGAGCCGCAAGGGAAGCATGATATTCCGGCTTGGAGGAAGAAGTTCTAAGTGCCCGAATGCGAGCGCTCGAATGAATGATAGAATAGCGGGGTTTCTTCGCTCGTTCAGTCTGCTGTTCTCCATATTGGACAATATCAACAGACTGACATGGCAAAACAACAGGGGAGACCGAAGTTACGTTAGAATTTGGAACACGGGCGGGTAAACCTGTGGAGGGGAAACCCAAGGAAAGAGAGGAGAAGGCGGAAATGTTGACCAGGGAGAGTGCTAGAGATCTCTCGAACCCTTGTCGAGGGGCGAGAGATCTCCCCTCAGTAGTGGAGAGATCCACAAAACGGGAATGATTGTAGAGAAGCGTGGTAAAATGAAAGTTAAATGTGCAATCAGCAGGTAACGAAGAGTATAACCCGTACCGAATGTGAAGAAGGCGTCCACCAAAACAAAAAAGAAAAAAAGGCAGAATAAAAGTAAAAACGATCTCGGAGAGGGGAGGGGATACCTGATGATGCGATTGGGAGCGATCTAGAATTACAACTTCTTCTTCCAATAGATCATCCTGATCCACCCAGGAATCGCCTTTCCGAGAGGCCACTTTCAGAAGCGCAGGTGGAGTGAGAGAATCAGAAGCTGAAGAGCTAAGAGCTATGCACTGCTCTGATATAATGATCCCAATCAGATGAGAAGTGCGGGTTAACATCCCAAGCCGGCCACTTCTGCTCCGAATCCGATAACTCAGACCGAGACGGACCAGAGGAAGGGGCGGGCAAATCAGCAGGAGACAGAACAGGGAGAATCCTTGCCTGTGGAAGAGGGGGATTGGAAGGTTGCACAACGGCTGAGGTTGGGTTGGAGAACATTGCTTCAAGGAGTCCTTCTCCGGGTTAATCCACACAAGGTTACGAGGTTTAGAAGGAGAGACCTTGGGAGAAGGAGAGGGACGCGCACCCTTTTTCTGAGGAGAGACTTGCTTTGTAGCAGGTGCCTTGGGCCAGCCTTTCCATTTCACCAGCTGGGTGGTAGGCTTAGACGAAGAACCAACAGCGAAGGGCGAGAGAGAGGGGGAAGGAGCCGCAGGGAGATCAGTGAGTCCAACTTGTAAGGGGTTGGGGGCTGACCCTCCTTTTGGAAGGTCATGATAATTAACCGAAACCACAAAGATGGACTTGTTTTCATGCAAAGAATAGGCATCGACCCTGTTCTTTAAAGGGGGACAAAAGAACTGCATCTACTTGAAGATAGCCGAAGGCAAGAATGGATTTGGAAGAAATACTAATAAGATCTCCTACGCATTTTGTCATAACAACTACCACACGAAAAGAATCGCAGAAAGGGGGAAGGCTAAGAAGCGTGGCCTTGACGGGGGATTGGACCAGGTTCGGGGAAGGCATGACCTGATTGACCCATTTACGGATGGCAATCTTGATCGAGCCTATGGAGAGGGAGTTAAAAGCTGAGAGATCTTCCAGAATCTTGACGGAGGGGCATAGAATGACCACCTCGCCGTTAGAGTAGGTGTTGAGAACCCAAGACCAGCCTTGAACATTGCATGAATTGCTAAGAAAAGAGTTGAGATTAAAACTGGATACAGTACGTCCACTGAAAGAGACCGCCCCATAGCATTCGAACAGCATCAACTTATCTGAGAGTTCAGCAGAGGGGACGAACACTACGGTGGTAGGAGGCTTATTCACCTGGGGAGCGAGAATAGATTGCGCCTGGATGGGGGGTTGCTTAGCTTCTGAGAGTCTGTGAGACACAGGGGGCGTAGGGAGGATCGGAGCACCATGGGAAATCTTGGATCTTTTAGCCTTCTGGGATGGAAGATCCAGGTGCTTAGACTGAAGAGAGGGAAAATCAAGAGCTTTCAACACTGAGTCAGAAATTGGTAGCCCCAAGGGAAGACCAAGGATTTGCTGAAGAGAGAAGCATCGATTTCTCAAGTGACATTCCTTTAGACAGAATAGGCATTTCATTTTAGCCGAACAGAAGGATTTGATATGACCTGGAAGAAGACACCGATAGCAAACAGGAGAGGAAGAAGGAAAGGAATGGAAGGAGTTGAAGGCAAAGGATCGCACTAATCTATCGATAGGGTGGGAAACGAGAGAAGAAGAGCCTCCCAGAACCTTCTGGTTCGTGGGCTTTAGGGCCGGGAGGGGAAAAATGGGGTCCAGGCTTGGAATATAATTTTTTTAAGCCTCTTTTTACAACCTCGACCCACGAAGAGCCCATGAAACTCAGGCTCAGCACCAAATCGTTGGGATAGGAGAGAGAGAGAAGACAGAAGAACGAACTAGCACTGTAGAGATCAGACTAACCCTTTCAAAAGAGAGAAAATAATCCAACCTTGATCTTAAGAAAGAGAATAAGGCTCGAACGAGAAAAAAAAAGGAACACAAGAATATACAACGGCAAAAACGGAAAGAGGAGACGTCGAGCTCAACTAGAGAATCTCCAAATCCGATCGCAAACAATACGATGAACACCCCGTTTCTCACCTCCAAATTTAGAGGTTACTTTGGTAACTCGGATTCAAAAAATTTTGGGAAAAAGTTTGACTTCAGCTTGCAATTACAAATACAATAGCACTTAGAAACTACCAAACACTCTCTAAATACTTGATTTAGTTGCATGTTCCTTTGCGCTGCCCTCCTAGGCGCACAACACTAAGTAATCCAAGCCAACCCCATTTATTGAATTGATTGTGATATTTATTTATCAAAATATTACTTAAATCTTTTGCACTTTAAATCAAAGTCATGCATCAAAGGGAATCAGTTACTTATTTTGGACAAATTCATTGTGGACTTAGTCTGCTTAGGGGGTATTTGGTTGGTTGTAAAGTATTTTTAAACTGTGAACTTTACTATAAAGAAAAGAAATTTGTGGAAATAAGTTTTAAAAAAGTTGTTTGTGGATATAATTTTATTGTATTGTAGGATAGATAGAAAAGAAAAAAAATTAATGTAGATGATTATGTGAAGTTATTTTATTGAATAGATTAAATAAGTAGGAGTGAGAAACCTTTTTAAATGCGCTACAATAGTGCTATCGTAGGGCTACAGGCTGCTTTTGCTGAAATCCTAATGTTTTCTTCGGATTTTTTATAGGGCTACTGTATCGTTATAGTAGATACTGCAGCATAATAGTTGGAATTCAAATCTGCTCAAATTCAATCCATTCAAACCGGTGCTACATTGTACTATTGGAAATTTTAGTTCCTACATTTTTTTTGCGCCGTGAAACAGTAGCACGCTATAACTGGCATGCTACTGTTCACCAACGCTAATTTTTTCCCCATTTTTTTGCATTTTAAAAAAAAATCCCATTGTTTAGTTAATTGTATTTTTTGTCCCAATTGTATAATTTATGACCAAATTAATTATATTTTATTATAAAAATAGGAAAAAAATGTATAAAAAGTAGATAGTAAATTATGCAAAAAATATTTTTTTTGTGTTAAAAATAGTGTTATCGGTTGAAGATGAATTACTGTTTGATGTGATTTTTATATTATTTTACCGTTTGATGTAACTCTTACCATGATCAATGATGACTCAAAATTCAAATTTGTCTAGTACACTACTACCTCTATGAAAACTAGTGATATGACAAAGGCAGGCCTACTCAAGGTGAGAGCACTTCATTGCACTATGCAATGTCATCTTCTGCAATCTGGACCTCCTATTATTATTATATACGTACTCTAGCTGATGACGTGTTTAACAAGCTGCGTAAGAAAGCCCTACCCTTCAGGGTTGCATGATAACAACCAGCCCACTCCACATCTGACTAAAATTACAGAAACACCCCTATATGTCAAACCATTTACATTAGAGCATCCACTGGCGTTTGCTAAAAATTCAAAAAATGGAAATCGATTTAGAAATATTTCTCACAGTCGTTTGCTAAAAACCTATAATTTATAGTAGAATTGAACAGTATCTTGCTAAACTTAGCAGCGCCTTTAGCCGATTGCTAAATATAGAATATGGACAATGTTCATCCGTTTGACAAACAGACGGATGAAGATATGCCGTCTAGTTAATTTGAACATAATTGGAGGGAACTGGCAGAATGTAAAGATTGTGTGTGGATTGCGCGCCGTGTTGATTTTTGGTGGTTTGGGTTTTTTTTCACAAAAAAGGCCATGGCCTATTTATTGTGAGTTTCACAGAGTGTCAATGACTGAGCTTACAATGAAGGGTGTGATTAGTGTATATTGTGCTAGTGCTTCTTAGGGCTGCAATCGAGCCGAGCCAAGCCGAATACCTTCATGCTCGAGCTCGGCTTGTTTACGAAACGAGCTTAATTTTGAGCTCGAGCTCGGCTCGAGCTCGGTTTGAGCCGAGCTTTGACCATATTCGAGCTGAATAGCTCGCGAGCTTAGCCTAAAAAAAAGAATTCAAGCTCGAGCTCGGCTCATTTACGAAACGAGCTCGGTTTTGAGCTCGAGCTCGGTTCGAGCAGAGCTTTGATCGAGCTTTGACCGAGCTCGAGCCGAATAGCTCGATTCGTTTGCAGCCCTAGTGCTTCTATGTGTACTGTGTTGTATTTGTATGCTCTCTTTTGAGTACTTTTGGTTTTTATTTTGAATGTATCAAGGTTTTTAAATCTATATGTTTGTAGGTTTCGTTATTGATATGGGTAAAAATTAAACCAAATCAGTATCGTTCAAATTGGGCATAAATCTTAAAGCTCTCAGGGGTAAAACAGTAATTTTATTTATAAACGGGTCCGAAAATGAGAACTGGGTCTTTTCCAAGGCCAATAACCCAAAAATGGGTATGTCTTACTGGGACAGGGTGACAGCTCATTATGAACAAACCTAGAATTATTAAAGAGTAATTCAAATTCGTAATTATCTTTAAGAGGCAGTTTAAACCAAATCTCTTATCATGAAACGATTTAAACTCTTTTTTATCCAAAAACACCGGGACATAGAGATAAATGATTATCTCTAAACTCTCTCTAAAATGCCACTATAAATACCCCTCTACCCCCACCATTAAAAAAGGTAATCAGCATTTTTTCCCCATAAACGCTCTTTTAATCTCCTTGATTACTGACTTGAGCATCGGAGGGTTCGTCCCCAGAATCCATCCCGGTATTTCAAACTTTTTGCAGGTCAGAGGTAGGGTTGAGAAATGGTCAACACCGGTAAGAAGTCAGTAGGTCACTTTTATTGTTTCTTGAAGAATTCACAAATCATCTGTTTGCACCCGCACCAAAATCAGTAGCAACAAATTGGCGCCATCTGTGGGAAGCAGAAGAAGCGAGCCAACCACACCTCCCCTGGTAAAAATAGTTTCTAGCCATGCCTCCTAAAGGAAAAAGGGAAGGAAGTGGCGTCTAGCCGAAGAGTCACTTCTCTTCCTCCTCCTCCTCCCCTTCAAGATGTTCTTCCTCAACCCGACCAATAGGTTCAGCAATCACAGCCAGAACAACCTTCTCATTAATAGGCCTCCCCAGGTCCGGGGGGGCTGCCCCGGGGGGCTCCCGTCAAAGCCGTCAGGGACAACACTCTCACCATGACCATGTCTCGGTCCCCTTCAACCGACTCCTTAGCCTCTCAAAGTCCTCCAGGACAGGGAGATCTCCGACAAGTCATTATTAACTGCTAGCAGGGGGTAGACCTCCAAACTCGCTTGAATGAGAGGCGATCTACTGATGAAGTCCCTTGCTCCGAGCACCGAAGGGCCCAGATAGTTCAGTCTTCCCAGAGGTCAAGATCTAAAAGAACTCCCTCCCCAAGGAGCCTGTCACGCCCCGCTTCCCAAAAAAGAATATGAAATACGGAATACGGATACACGACTAAGTCCAGCGAATGGCTTTCACCATTCATAAGCTGTAAGGATCTTTTCAACAATACACAGGAATAAAAAAGAAATAAGCAGGGAATAATCAACCACGCATGCATGAATCAAATTTCTAAATCAACAGAATTTACTTGAAACAAAAATACTTAATCTCAAATAAACCAGATCTAGAAACAATAAATAATAAGTTATGGGACAAAAATGCCTAATACAAGATCCAAGTAGCAATAAATACAATTTATTCAAAACAGGAAAATAATTCAAACATGAACTCTAGCCAAGCTTAGAACACTTGGTCACTTACTCCTTCGGGCAGCTAGTCACCAAAGCCTGCAAATTAACAATTTGCAAGAAAAGGAAAACAGAAAACAATACGCCTGTTAGTGCAAGTTACGGGCCGCATGTAGTGCATGCAACAAGTACGAAAAACAGATAAACAAAAATACAGAGTAGCAACAAGAAGCAAGTACTGAAGTAAGCATGGAATAAATATGACAGCAAAATAGAGCAACTAACTCTTAATCAAGAACAGAATCAAGTAACATGATGCGATAACAGGGTGCAGGTAACATGTAATAGGTATCAAGAAGCATGCAAGTAGATAAACATGTAACAGGTAACAGGAACGTGTAAGTGATCAGATTATTTTCAAGTCTTGTATTTAATCCTATCTAGGTAGCACTTCATGCGTCTCAAATTTTACCACATGGTTGCTACATACGTGCAAGTTACGTTTAGATCTAGTCGTCGATTTCTATAGGGCCGTGTACTCAGGTGTCATGTAACATGTAACAGGCAAAAATCACATAATAGTGAAATCGCGGCATCATGTAGTCAAGAACAGGCATGAATCATGTAATCATGAAATCATCACATCATATAGTCATATAGTTAGTAACATGCATGTATCATGTAATCATGAATCATGGCATCATATAATCAGGTAGTTGGTAACAGGCATGTATCATGTAATCATGAATCATGGCATCATATAATTAGGTAGTTGGTAACATGCATGAATGGTGCAATCACGAAATCATAGCATCAAGTAATGGGAAACACGGCCCCCTTCTGAGTACACTTACCTATATTGTCCACTACTACAGTCTTTCCCTTAAACCTCGGCTTGTTATTTATTATTATTATCAAAGCAGGCATATGCGTGCACAAACAGGACAAGAAAAATATGGAAAGAAACAAGGAACAAGATTAAGTTGGATAGAAGACATGATCGGGTGACAAACAACTTAAGATAGTTAGAACAACGAGACTTTCAATTCTGGACAGCAAGACGTTGCTGAACCAAAATTTAGATTACCGTTGCTACAGGAATGCAAACCTGGATCCGTCAGAAATTCTAGAAACTAGACTCTCTGCTGAATCCAATGCATATACACAAGTCATATAACAACCACAGCAATTGGGTTCAAAACAGCGTTTTACACAGAATTCATGTTCAGCCAGAAATCGCAAAGTTTTATTTATAAGCATGAAAAGGTATAAAAACACCATAATTAAATCTAGAAAAAATTTGGAGGGTTCCCTAGCATATCTAGTCTCAAAATATAAAATTTCATAAAATTCTATTACAGATAGCATAGTCAATTTAATTTGGAAAACAGATTGATGCAGCAAATTTATGAATCTGAAATTTTAGACACAGCAGTACTAAAACAGTGATAAATCACAAAATACAACTCTGAATTCAAATCCGTCAAAAGGGTTGTAAAATAGACACACTAGGATACATTTAATATTCACAAAGTTTTAATCAGAAGTGATTGGAATCATGTTGAAAATAGAGTTCTTTACTGAACAACATGCAGTTTGGAAAATATATTGATTAGTTTCACAAGCATGAAATAAGTTAACTAAATCATTAAACAATTCCACAAAAATTAGGGGTTGATCCCAATCATGTCTAGACATACCCAGAAAAATACTAAGTCCAAATTGTTTACTTTTAACATCAGTTTTAAGATGACAAATCATGCAGCGACCTTATAAATCACAATATGGAAATTACGACACAGCTGCAGTAATACAGAGATAACTCACACATCAAAAGTCTAAATTGGGATCCGTCGAAAGTTTTGAAAAATAGACATCGAGGCCTATGAATCATATTAACAAAATAATTTATTTTACTGACTTTAACAGAATCTAAATTGCTGTACTAAATCAGGGCAGCAGCAAAACGAAATTACTTTCATGCATATAATCAAACAACTCATCTACAATAGATCCAAATTAGAGTATGATGTAAAACATGATATATTAGATATTCAAATCAACATGGTATAGGTATTAACAAATTTATAATAATAGAATACATCTAGCTCATCAATCACATAACAAAAAATCACAACATATGATGAACCACGAAAGAGCACATATATATCAAGAATCTATTTAGATCTAATTTATTTTCATGTAGTGTGTGTGTGACAACTTATTATGATTGATCATGAATACGAATGGATCAAACGAATGAGATCAAGATTTATCAAGGAATAGTCATGAGGATGAACACAAAGAATGAGATCAAGACTACATGCGGTATTTGTACTTGTATAAGAACAAAAACAATATACAAGTTACTTGGCTTGGTGAAGACGACGAATCCGACGAGAATAGAATAACGGGAACAGATCCCGGGTGACGAACATGAATACAACAACTCACGAACAACGGGGGCTTTGCGGGATTGAGATTACGGCGGCTCGGACGGCAGGACAGTGGCATGGTCGACGGCGATGGGAGCACAGGGTCGGGATGAGGAAGTCGACGGGGCTCGGGGTGAGGGGTTGCGGGTGAAGGTGTTGCGCTCGGGAGGTGGTGCAACTGGCGGTTGGGACATCGAGGTGATCGTGAGAAGCCATGATGGGGGGGTGTGACTGGTGGTCGACGGCTGGCAGGGGGGGTTGATGGTCGGGCACAGTGAAGAGGGAAAGAGAAGGTGAGTTGGAGAGAGAGAGAGAGAGAGAGAGAGAGAGAGGGAGAGTATGTTTAGGAATTGTTCACAGTAGAGAGAAAGAGTAAAAAATTTGGTTAGGTTTTAATGGGATTTTTTGGGACATCGAGGTGATCTTGAGAAGCGCATGACGGGGGGGGGGGGTGTGACGGGTGGTCGACGACTGGCGGGGGGGTTGATGGTCGGGCATAGTGAAGAGGGAAAGAGAAGGTGAGTTGGAGAGAGAGAGAGAGTATGTTTAGGAATTGTTCACAGTAGAGAGAAAGAGTAACAAATTTGGTTAGGTTTTAATGGGATTTTTGGTAAGTTAAGATTTTAGGAATCAAGGGGGAGATAATGAAGGAAAAGATCTGCTTGTTAGACAGATAGAGGTGAACGTGAGGAGGGATTTGAGAGAGACGGGGTAAAAGAGGGTATTGGGTAGCGGGTTTAGAATCCAATAGAGCGAATTATAGAGTTTTGGGTAAGGATTCGAGTTTGAATCCAATAAGAAGAGGGTTTAGGGTTCAAATAGGGTAGAAATCAAACAATATAGAATTAGGCCATGAAATATATGATTTAGAATCAAAAAAATCATCCAGAGATAATAATTAGCAGAAGAAATTAAATCAGAAGGTTGAAATCACAGAATTGAATTGATGGAAATGAAAAATAGTTTATTAAGAATGAAGAAAAGATTACACGGTTCAGAAAGAACAAAAGAATACAATAAAAAATAAATACTCAGGAAAAATAAATACATACAAACATACAAGAAAAGGAATACAGGGGTTACAGAGGCGTAGAGAGTCCCTTTTACGTCGTCAACAGAGAAGTCTCACCCCAACAAGTCGATCAGCACCAAGAAAATGCTGAGATGGGGGGGGGAGGGGAGGGGGCACCGGTCACTCAAGTAGAGTTCTAGAACTTCAAAAAGGACATCTTGCGAGCCTTCAACATTGCCACTGGTCATGATTAGCATGCACCTAGCCCTTACCATACCCCGAGTCATGATTAACGTGCGCCTAGCCCTTGCCATGCCGCCCCTCACGAAGGATAATCCCGAGGGTCATCCGACTTGACCAGAGGGACGACTCCGTCCATCGCCGTCTCCGAGAGATGGAGAGGGGCCTAAGAAGACTTGACCTAGAAGAAGAACAACGGGCCAAGAATTTCTGCTCGTGCAGGCCTCCCTTCTCCAGGGCCATCATGGAAGCTCTAGTCCCTGAGAACTTCAAGCCCCCCCACTTCGAGTCCTACGACGGGGAGTCGGATCCAGTCGATCATATCGAGATTTTCAAAACTCTCATGATGATTCACCAAGCCTCAGATGCGCTCCTTTGCAAGACCTTCCTAGGCACATTGAAGGGAACTGCAAGAGAATGGTAATCCCGACTGTCCCCCGCCTCCATCTTCTTGTTCGATCAGTTTGAGGAGCACTTCCTCACCCACTTCGTCAACAGCCACCGAGCCTAGAAGAAGAGAGCATCTTGCTGGCACTCAGTCAGAGGAAGGGTGAGCGCCTGAGAGACTATGTTCGGCACTTCACCATCGAGGCTCGGTCTATCGCTTCTCTCGATTAGTCGGTGGCTTCAGTAGTGTTCCGACACAACATCAACCATGCAGACCTAAAAGCATCCATCGCCAAGAAGTTACCCCGGGACTTCTCGGAGCTCCTACTGAGGAGTAAGAAGTATATCCGGGCGGAAGATGCCCTCCATCCTCATGACCACATAGAGCCCCTGTCCTAGAATAAGTGGAACAGAGCATATGAAGAAGGCACTAAGAAGCTCCAGAAAGATAACAGCGGCCAACCCGCCCTCCTCACAGTTTTGAAAAATTCACCCCGCTCAATGCCAGTGCCTTGGCTATCCTTATGAAGGTCAGTAAGGAAGGGCTGCTCCAAACTCCCCTAAAGATGAATACCCGTGGCAAGAAGAGGAACAACGATAAGTGATGCCGCTTCTACAGGGACCATAGCTACAACACAGCCGACTGTCAGGCTCTTAAGGACAAGATCGAGGCCATCTTTCAGAAAGGGCAACTAGCCAAGTTTGTTAGGAAGGACAGAGTTGATCCTCCTCCTCCCCGAGGGGCAAACAAGCAAGCTAAAAGACCTGCTGAGTCCCGTGACTCCAAACTTGAAGTAATCTTGCACCTCATCCACTGAGGCCCAATGGGGGGAGAGTCGAACTCCTCCTGAAAAGCCTTCATTCGAGAAGTAAACTCAGTGCAGAACCATCCTCCGCCAAAGGCTTTGGGGTCCCCATGACCTTTTCAGATAGATACTTGGAAGGCGTCCGAATGCCTCACCGTGATGCTCTCGTAATCAGCCTACACATGGCCAACCATGAAGTGCGCCGAATCCTGTTCGACAACGACAGCTTTGTCAATATCCTCTTCCTAGAGGCCTTCCAAGGCCTCAAGTTGTCTCGAGACCACCTCAAACCCGCCGGCTACACTCTCTATAGATTCTCCGGGGTGCTAGTGACCATCGAGGGAGTCATCACTCTCGACGTAACCGCTGGCAAAACTCCAACCATCCGAACGAAACCAATGGATTTTAAGGTTGTCGATGTAAAGGCCGCATACAATGCCATCCTTGGTTGACCCGGCCTAGCCGCGCTTTAAGCCGTACCTTCCGCCTTCCATATAAAGATGAAATTTCCTACATCCGCAAAGGTGGGAGAAGTCAGGGGAAGCCAGGAAACTGCCCAAAAATATTACATGACTTCGGTAGGGGGTTCGGTCCTCTCTTTCGAAACCCTTGAGCTCCCCCAAGGGACCAACCAAGCCGTCTCAGAGCTAGTCGATGAGTTGAAGAAGTGGCTTTTTCCGAAGAAGACCTGACCAGGACGTTCCTGTTAGGTTTTGATGGCACTCTCAGATTAAATACACAACGTTAAAATTACAAAGAAATATCGAAACCTAGCCATGAATCAATGCTAAAACCATTAATCGTGTTTAGGAGTTATACCTTGAAGATGGATCTGCTGTCTCCAATGAATGTCGATCACAGCATTGCAATATTGCTGTGCCGCTACGGTATCCACATGAACGGATCAAATCAAGTTTTCCCTTACGCCGCGGTGCTAGCAGCAGGAAGGGGATGTTCCTTACGATCTCTCTTTCTCTTACAATTTCTGTGATGGATAGGGTTTTCTCATGTGACTGTAGTACCTCGAATTTTCAATAAATAAAATTAGAAATACGTGACACAATTTCCCGAATCAAGTTCAATGTAATCATAAATATAGCAACCAAATACAAGGAAAATTAAAACTTTTTTTTACATCAATTGTTTACAAAGCACAACAGAAAGTTAAACACCTTGAATTATATTTTCTTTCTTTTACAACACATTCTTTTACAATTTGCCTAAACCATATTGTCATTCTACCACATGCATCCAAATCCCAAGCTATAGGTACCTACCTGTAAAACATAAGGATAGAGATAACTCTAACCCCCAAAACTACAAGGGTCAACCATAACGGTGTGAGTGACATTAAAAGAAATACAATGTAAATAAAACATAAAGAATAAAGTTATAAACAACACATACCAATAGTAGTAACAAATGGAAAATGAATTAACAGTAAATAGAGCATGAAAACATTAAGTGAAACTAAGCTAAGTGTAGGAAAACCAAAAACAAACATGCATAAAACCAAGTCAAGAAAACACAAATGCAAAATGATGACTCTTTAATGCATACTTGTTAGATTCTATGCATTCCATATAACATAGGTCCGGTGTAAGCCCTTATCGTTCTCCACTTCATAGGGTTAAATTCCTCATTGTGGAACTAATCCTACTACAGTGATAGAAACAAGATCAAGAATACTCCGCGAATCGGTTTCATACAACTCTTAATGTGCAAGCATCATGTAAGAATAGCTCCAAAAACCAAAGAATCACCTCCCTGTCGTATACCCCACCGCCGCCCTTCGACGTGCAAGTACGCAGGCACATTCGTGAATAGACTCATCAGCCCTCGACAAGCGAATGTACGTGTATGTTCCGTGAATAGGCACTGTAGACCCTCGACATGCAAACATACCAATAGTCCTTTCGAGACAAAACACACATAGTCCTAGAATGCATCCATTGGACTGGAACCCAAAAGCATATGCTTACGTTTCCCAAGTTCCATCACATCTCCATTAGTGCATGTCCATAAGTTGATTATTATTAAAACACAAATCCCCCTCTCTAGAGTTAGTGTATCCTGCCGGACTTAATTCCACAACAACAACCCCAATGACTCCAACTGGTCAAATCCACAAAATCTCATCTTTTGGTTCACAGGACTCTCACTCAACTCTTAGAGACTCACAAATCGAATATCAACACCAAAACTTTCAACAAAACTCATAATTCCATCATAAAAGTGTTTATATCAATGAAAACTTCTTAAGTCAACAAAATCCACATCCGTGAAATGTACTCACAAATTCCAGAACTGAAACAAAGTATTAGATCCATTAAATAACTGAGAATCATATTTTGAAGTCATAGCAAAACACAAAATATCAATTCCTTCGAAAACCGTATATATTTCACTTTATAAAGTCATAGAAATACAATTCAAATTCTATTATAATCAAAATATAACTCTCTGTAAAAATACAGTAATCTATAGTAAAAAAAAATCCTCTAAAATAGTAGATCAATAATCCATAAGTTCGAAGAAATAATTGTTCGAGAAATCAACAAGAAAACTCAACAAATCATCAAAATAGCAGGTGACAGTCAAGTGTCGGAAACAGTTCAAAAAGATAACATTTGACTGCACAAGCCCAGAAATTCCAATCTTTCAAATGTCGGTTGACCGCACATCTTAGTTCAAAGTGGGACCGGTCGACCGTTAGCTGCTGCTCGACTAGTTTCAACATTGTGCACTTTTCGACTGATACATGATTATAATTTTTAAATGCTCAAATCTAAAATTATAAAGCCCTGAGATGATCAAATACAACTTTTCTAATATACTGGACTTTATAAAACTAATCAAAATCTCATCAAATTCATAAAAGAGTAATTTTTCACAAAACTCTTCAAAATCAGTAAACGTGTATATACGTATATATATAAGTGTTCAAACATCAGTTATAGCATCAAAATTCATCATATAGGAATAGTATAGTGTTTAGAATCAATCTCAGTATCAAACAGTCGAGATCTAATTGGAATCTCACAAAAAAATCAGTTCTTGACAATTCTTCAAAATAGTATCATAGAGATATATGTGTATATGTGTTTAGGTAATTGTGGGTGTGTATACATCAGTCAAAAACATCAAGAAAATATCTTATATAAGTAGTATATTGTTTAATCCAATCTCTGTATCCAAACAAATCAAATCCAATTCGAAAACTTCATAAAAATCACAAAATCCACTTTCGGCTGAACATCAATCAGACCCGAAATTGAAAACCCTTTTTAAAACATTAAACTTGATCTCTTTTGATACAAAACCCCTTCTACAATTTGTTTTACACATGCCCCACTGATTACAATAGTTTACTCATGAATATATGCAACTACAACAAGTATTAATCAAGTTTTATCCCTCAAAACATCAATAACAGAGTATATACATTCACACACAGCAAGAACCCTACTTTACTCACTTTCATGCAATAAACATCATACAGTCTCATAGTGTATGTTCAAATTAGCAATAATATGAAGGGAAACAACCTATCCATGATTTCTATTAAGTTCTTTAACAATCTCAAGTCATCTATATAGAATTTTAATCATCAATAGCAAAGTTTTCATGAAAAGATTCAATTTTTATTCATACATTCATCAAAATTTATCATATCATCATACAAAATCCTAACATGCTTTCTAATAGGCAATTCATCATATACAACATGCATAGAACAATAAGAAAACAAACACATGTCACTCACCTCATTGAAGAAATCAACCGAATTGATAAAGAATAAGAAAAGCCCTTCTTTCGCAAAAAATCCGAGATCATTGCTTCGAAACTACAAGAAATTAATAGTAAAAATATATTTTGTTTTTGCAGAGGAGGAGACGGCTGTAGTGGCTCTTTTATAGGCCGAAATCTAGAGTTTTTAGGGTTTTACAAGTTTATGGAAACATCCCTTAACAAATTATTCCATTACATATATAGACCTTTCTTTAATAAAGTAGTTAAATAAGTTAAATAAATTAAAATAAAACCAAATTCTTTTAAGACTGAGTTATCCAACCATCAAGCATAGCTCAAAAATTAAAAAATGTCGGATTTGTACTCAAAGTGGTAATTTTGCACAAAAGTCCCTCTCTTTGTAATATTTGCAAATAGGTCAAATAAATATCAGAAAAAATCTAGAAAACTCATAAATAATACCAACTAATAAATATTAGACTTTCCAAACAAAATTTCTGAATTTTAGTTTCCAAGAAAAATATTTGCACAAGGTTCAACTTAAATTTCATATTTGCAAAAATACCATATATGTTTAAATCTTTACAAAATAAAATCTAAATATATTTTAAATAAATCAAATCTTTAAAACTGATCTTGGCCAGCACAAAAAGTAGTAGAAATGAATTTTTATTATTTGTTTGAGATCCAATCGATTTTTTACATAAAAGCCCCTCTCTTTCGAAATATTTGTAAATATAGTTTCTTTATTCAGAAAAATCCCAAAATTTAAAATATAATCGATTATAAATAGGAGAGTCTATCTAGAAATTTAAAGTGAAGATTTGAACCAAAAATATATTTGCACGTGTAAAATCGACAAATTCATAAAATAGTCAAATTAATTTAAATGAATATGAAAAATTAAAATATCATAAATTAATGAGGAAAATCAATCATTAACCATAAAATTTTAAGAATTAAAAATTATCTAACTTTGCACGTGTGTTGCACGTGCAAATTTGCTATTTCAAGAAAATAGTCACAATAATCAACTTTACCAATTTAATATTATTTTAAAATGCAAAATAAATCATTTTATTTTGTGGGGTGTTACATCACCCCCCCCCCCCCCTCTCCTCTTATTAGAGTAATTCTGTCATCAGAACTACTATAAGCAAAAGAAAACAAATACAAAACTTACAAAACAATTCCGAAAATTTACTCTATCATTATTTTAGTTAGGTTTAATTATTAAGTAAAAAGAAAATAACACATAATTATAGCTCGAAGAGTAAAAGGTGGAAACTGACATGGAAAAAGCATAAGCAATCCAATGGAATACACTATTAATCCAAAAATGTGAGAATATAGTAAGACTGTTCTTATAGAATGAGAAGTCAAAAGTGAAGAGATAAAACCCAAATATAAAAAGGTTGATAACCATACAAACAACGAACGAACACAAACTTAAAGGTTATATAAAGAAATAGTTTTGGAAAAAATAACCAGTCAAGTTACATAGAAATACGAACAAATTTAGCTATGTAAAGAAAATAATGAATGTACAGGACAAAGAATAATGAGTATACTAGTGAATGTTAACATTATAATCAATACTCTAAAAACACATTAAAGGGTAACGGGCAAAATAGACCAATATATATATATATATATATATATATATATATATATATGCAAGAAGACTTAAAAGAAGTTCATTGAATATTATAATAGTAAGCGTCAAATCATTAATTAGGTAGTGGAAACAAAAGTAAGTAAGAAATCTAAAATGTTTCAGAATTGGGAAACGGTAGCAATAAATAGTAATTACAAAAGAACGAAAGCTTAGACCATAGTTGATGTACTCAATCTTTACATAAATGTAAAAATTTCATAAACACAAAAATAGAGTAAAATCAACTATACTAGTTCAAATTACATGGAAACATAAAGTGTAATTTGTATAAACAAAAGTCATAAAAAAAGATTTCTTTACCATTAGTTTCATTATATAAGTAAAAAATCTTGAAATATTAATTAGTAAATAGGTAGAAAATCTCTCTCTCTCTCTCTCTCTCTCTCTCTCTCTTTTTTTTAGGGTTCGCCTCATTGATGTCTGGCTGCAAACTTGCCTCCTTAACATCAAGTTGCAGATTGCTTTCACGACATCAGGTTGCAGGTTGCCGCCTAGATATTCGGTTGCACATTTTGCCTCCCCGACATCCAGTTGCAATTTTCCTCCATTGACGTCTAGTTGCATATTTGCCATCTCGACATTAGGTTGCACCGAAATGGTGAAATGGAAGATGTAACCTTCCATATGCACAGAGATATTGGACATTTAATTTAAGTATGATGTTATGTTTTGAAATTCGTGATAAAAAAATTATAGAAAAAGTAATAAATGGAGTTGAAAGTCACACGGTGGAATATTAAAATAGATGTATAGATTATAAATATCAAACACAACAGTACAAAATAGTAGTAGTGCAAATGATTTATAAAAGTAAGGAGAAAACGGAATGAAGTACATGCATAAGCATAAATACAAATGTGAATAAGAAAATAAATATGCAGTGTAGTAAATTTACACAATAAATATATCATAAAATATACAGTAATGTAGGAATTAAACAAGTGTAAAATGATATACATGGTAAGTATGTTGAAATATATGGTACATATATCGTAATTAGTAGGAAGTACATGTAGAAATTAAGAATGTAATGATAATAAAAATTAAGTAAAATATAACTAGTGGGTGCATATAGTACATTCGAGAAGTATAAAGCAACAAAATTAATAAGTAGCTTTAAATAGTGAAAAGTAAATATAACAAAAGCAGTAAGTAATAATAAAGGTATTGAATATAAGGTGCAAAAACATAATTAATAATAAAAATTTAAATATGTAGAGATATATCATATTTATATGAGTAAAATATTACAATCAAGTTTAAATGCTCCAAAATAAATAAGACAATACAAAATAATGGAAAATATAGTATCGAAAAATCGAAGTATATATAAAATGAAAGTAAATATGCAAAACCAAAATTTATAATATAGTAAAACCAATAACGAAGGAAAATAGGAGTTGCGATAATAACTTAACACGTAGTAATTCAAAACTCAATGTAATATGTAAAAGTATTAGCAAAATATACAAGTAACGAGAAAGCGCATGAAAGTAAGAAGGATAAAATCGTTAAGAAAGAAATGAGTAAGAGTTGCAAAACAAAAATGGGCTTGCGAAATGCTAAAGGATGCACTATTGAATTACAGCAAAAGTTGCAAAATAATAATTTGGACAAAAGAATAAAAAGTAAAAACCAATAGTAAAGTCATAGAAACAATTTTAAAAGAAGAACAAGACGATTAGTGAAAGCTTAATGTTTGTACTAATGAATAGAAATAATATAAACTCGGTTAGAGATATAGAAACTGAAAATAAAATCAATCACTGACAATAAAAGAAACCAAATAAAAGTAGAAATGAGTTAATTTACACAAAAGTTATCTAATAAGCAAACAAATGTAAAACAGTAAAAGTGATAGGATACAAGTGTGAGAACTACAAAACTAAGAAACATTAAAAAAAATACAAGAGAATAAAGAATTAAAAGAATGTAGCGGAAGATAATTAAATTTAATAACTGAAAAAAAATACTGGCGAAAATCATAGAATCCAAAAATTATACACAGTGAGTAAAATAGGAAAAGATATAGTGAATATTAGTAAGTAAGATAGAAAAAAAGATACAAGTTGAGGGGGTAATACCTTACATAATAAAATACCAAATGCAAAAAATGAACAAAAGAGGTCAAAAGAGCTAGTGAGAAACGTATATGCTTTTTGCAAAAATAACAAATACACTTGCGATAAAGAAATTTTATTCAAGTTTAAGCATACAAACAGTCTAAATCTCACTACAGGCCTTCATGATCAAACAATCAAGTCACATACATCAGATGTCCACCAAGGTACTCACACTTCTAATGTCCACCTAGGTATTCACACATTTAATGTCCACTTGTGTACTCACACATCTAATGTCTGCCTTGGTTCTCACACATCAAATGTTCATTTATGTTTATTCTCCATACCATGTTTAAAATTACAAATTGAAGCACCCTCTGATACGACTCTGTAGCGCCCCGAATTTTCAATAAATAAAATTAGAAATATGTGACACAATTTCCAGAATCAACTTTAGTGTAATTATAAACATAGAAATCAAATACAGGGAAAATTAAAACTTTTTTTACATCAATTGTTTACAAAGTACAGCGAAAAATTCAAACACCTTGAATTACATTTTCTTTCTTTTACAACACATTCTTTTACAATTTGCCTAAGCCATATTATCATTCCACCACATGCATCCAAATTCCAAGCTATAGGTACCTACCTGTAAAACATGAGGCTAGAGATAACCCTAACCCCCAAAACTACAGGGGTCAGCCATAACGGTGTGAGTAACATCAAAAGAAATACAATGTAAATAAAACATAAAGAATAAAGTTATAAACAACACATACCAACAGTAGTAACAAATGGAAAATGAATTAACAGTAAATAGAGCATGAAAACATTAAGTGAAACTAAGCAAAGTGTCAAGTGTAGGAAAACCGAAAACAAACATGAATAAAACCAAGTCAAGAAAACACAAATGCAATATGATGACTCTCTAATTCATACTTGTTGGATTCTATGCATTCCATACTACATGGGTCCAGTGCAAGCCCTTATCGTTCTCCACTTTATAGGGCTAAATTCCTCGTTATGCAACTAATCCTACTACGGTGATGGAAACAAGATCCAGAATACTCCGCGAATCGGTATCACACAACCCTCAACGTGCAAGCATCATGTAAGAATAGCTCAAAAAATGGAGAATCACCTCCCTGTTGTGTACCCCACCGCTGCCCCTCGATGTCCAAGTACACAGGCACATCCCGTGAATAGACCCTTCGGCCCTCGACACGCAAATGTACCTGTATGTTCCGTGAATAGGCACTACAGATCCTCGACACGCAAAAATACCAATAGTCCTCTCGAGATAGAACACACACAGTCCGAAAATGCATCTGTTGGACTGGACCCCAAGAGCATATACTTACGTTTTCCAAGTTCCATCACATCTCCATTAGTGCCTGTCCTTAAGTTGATTATTATTAAAACACAAATCACCCTCTCTAGAGTTAGTGTATCTTGCCGGATTTAATTCCATAACAACACCCCCAATGACCCCAACTGGTCAAATCCACAAAATCTCATCTTCCAGTTCACAGGACTCCCACTCAACTCCTTGAGACTCACAAATCGAATATCAACACCAAAACATTCAATAAAACTCTTAATTCCATCATAAAAATATTTATATCAATGAAATTTTTTTAAGTCAACAACATCCACATCCTTGAAATGTACTCATAAATTTCAGAACTGAAACAAAGTATTAAATCCATTGAATAACTGAGAATCATATTTTGAAGTCGTAGCAAAACATAAAATATCAATTCCTTCGAAAACCGTATATATTTCACATTATAAAGTCATAGAAATACAATTCAAATTCTGTTATAATCAAAATATAACTCTCTGTAAAAATACAATAATCTGAGGTAAAAAAATCATCTAAAACAATAGATCAATAATCCATAAGTTCGAAGAAATAATTGTTCGAGAAGTCAGCAAGAAAACTCAACAAATTATCAAAACAGCAGGTGACAGTCGACTGTCGGAAACAGTTCAAAAAGATAACGGTTGACTGCACAAGCCCAGAAAATCCAATCTTTTAAATGTCAGTTGACCGCACATTTTTGTTCAAAATGGGACCGGTCGACCGTTAGCTGCTGCTCGACTAGTTTCAAAATTGTGTACTTTTTCGACTTATACATGATTATAACTTTTAAAGGCTCAAATCTAAAATTCTAAAAGCTTGAGATGATCAAATACAACTTGTCTAATATACTGGAGTTTATAAAACTAATCAAAATCTCATCAAATTCATAAAAGAGTATTTTTTCACAAAACTCTTCAAAATTAGTAAACGTGTATATATGTATATATATAAGTGTTTAAACATCAGTTATAGCATCAAAATTCATCAAATTGGAATAGTATAGTGTTTAAACTCAATCTTAGCATCAAACAGTCGAGATCCAATTGAAATCTCACAAAAAAATCAATTCTCGACAATTCTTCAAAACTGTAACATAGGGATATATGTGTATATGTGTTTATGTAATTGTGGGTGTGTATACATCAGTTGAGAACATCAAGAAAATATCTTTTATAAGTAGTATATCGTTTAATACGATCTCAGTATCCAAACAAATCAAATTCAATTCGAAAACCTCATAAAAATCACAAAATCCACTTTCGGTTGAACATCCATCAAACCCAAAATTGAAAACCCTTTTTAAAACATTAAACTTGATCTCTTTTGATCCAAAAACCCTTCTACAACTTGTTTTACACATGCCCCACTGATTATGTAACACCCCGAATTCCAAATAAGCCTGAATTCGAAGTTCCACAGGATCTTTACACTTCACTTCGTACAATTTTATCAGAAATTTAAAACTTTTATTGCAACATACTCTTTTACATCAAAACACAGCGGAGAGTAAATAAAATTCAACAATGATAAATGTACAACTGTAACTACTTGAGCATTTAAATTATCATCAACATCAAATTCATCTTTATATCTTCTTGTAAATTCCAAGTCCTGCATATGAAACTGTGGGCACAACAGTTGCTTACAACCAACGCAATATTATACACGGCCATCCTCGCTATGCCGAAAATATAACAATTCTTTAATACTTTAATAAACACAAACTTTATCACAAACAAAGCTAAAGAGGGACTATCCTATTGATTTCATGTGTACTTGTGCACTTAACCTTAATGCATTTATTTATTATTTCATGACACTAATGCACACTTGTTCGAACTTATGCATCCCATTCTACATAAATCCAAGGGTAAGCCCTTAACCGTTCTCCATCTTGTAGGGTTGAATCCCTCGTTATGAGTTTAACTACTACGGTAACTACGGTTGTATCCTAGATGTTTTATGAGTTACGAGCCAATGTCCAGACAGCCTGGAGGGAAATCCCACCTCATGACATGATGCATCATGCAGACAGCCTATGGACAATTCGCCTCCGTCATGGAACGATGATACTATGTAGTCACCAAGCACCCCACAAGCGTCACCACGATCCCGATAATTCCGGAGATAGATTCACGTCATGACATGACGCATCATGTAGACAGCCTGTGAAAATTCTCACACCATGAATTCGAGACCCTTATACTTGTGTTTTTCTCTTACTTTCATCACATCTCCACTATAGTGTCTGTCCTTATGTTTTTAGTTTCTTTTTAGAAGAAAATCATCACAACCTAGAGCTAGCTCACCCTACCAGACTTAAACCAACACAAGAGATAGTCAGCCCACAGTGGCCACTTCTTAAGAGATGCTCAACCAATACTGGTTAGATCTCAAATTCATTAATAAATACTGCCGGTTTTTAAGGGTCTCGCCTAGCCTCTAGATTCCAACCACTATCTCATTCTAGAGATCAACAATATGTTACATTCAATTTCAAAATAATATTTCAAATTTTTTATTCACAATCTCTTTCTCAAAGATAAACATTTCTTCTATAATCTCATAAAATGAAGTAACTCACTTCAACTTTCATTATTAATTTAATCACTTATAGCATTGTGTGCAAATTAAAATATTCTCAATCAATTACTATAACATCTCGTCAAGAAGATTTTAATTGCATGACTTTCACACATTCAGTTAGTACTAACTATCACTCACTAGTATTTTCTTCATACGTTCACTATTTATGAACTATATTCTCTCTCTGAATACAAACACTTATATTATTCACTGCGATTTTCTGCTATTGTAATCATCTTACTCTAACACAATTCTTATCTATATGAAATACTATGTACACTTTCTTGTTAAGTTTTCATCACCGCCACTTAACACTGTATCTTTATATATGCTCTTACTCTTACTTACTTTTAATTTATTTATAATATTAGTTTTTTCTATATTAGTACATTGCATTATTACTCATTTTTTTCGCTCTTTGCTTTATTCTATCTAATCTTAGTTCACCTTTAACAAACCATTTTTATTGCTATGCTGTTACTTATGCTAAAGAAACTTGAACTACTAAACCTTGAAAAGTAGTTACATTATCACAATATTCAGAACTTACTTGGCATATATGATTTCCTTTTTTTAAAATCATATTTGTACTTTTAATCTAAAATATAATAATATTATATTAAGTCTATTTTATCACACCTTACTATACTCCGCTGAGTTTCGTTTCAATAATACGTATTTGCACTCTTGTCTTTTAAGCATTTTCTTAACTTTACTCAATTCTCTATCCTTCTATAACATATCTTAACGACTTCCATAATATTACTAACCAATGTATATTATATTTTATTTGATATGGCACTACGAATTATACCTAAATTTTCACAATTTCTAAATTTTTAATTTCTCAAGTCTACTTCAATTAACATGCATTTCACTCAAAGTTTTAGAGTTTCTCCTACATATCACGATTAATAAGAGTAAATTAATCATTCCACATCTACAATTTAAATTTTAGAGTATCTACATATGCAACTACTCAATAAATTAGAAAGGATTTAAGAAACACCCACCCAAATTGAAGAAACATCTATGCAAGCAAAACCCCCAAAGCAATCCTCTTCTTCAATCCGATGGCTCCAAAATCCGTGCACAAGGGAGAAATGTGCCCAAAAGCCTCTAACTTCATTTCGGCAAAGCAACAGGAACTCTCATTTTCATGCATGCATATATATATATATATATATCTACATGTGTGTATATATATACATATTTATATATATGTGTATATAAGTTATATATGTGTGTATATTTATGTGAGTAGGTGGAGAACAAGGTGAAATGCTAGGAAGGGGTTTTTGGATTCGGCAGAGAATGCAAGAAGGAAAGGGAATGACGAGAATGTGAATGGGTATTGGGGTACGTATAGGTGTAATCTAGGTAGTTACATTAACTACTTCTCCACTAATATAACCCACTAAAACACTCATTAATTCAAAAAATTACCTTTTTCCCTCCAAGTGTGCAGCCGGTTGATTATTTGAGGTGTGCACATTGCACGTGTGCGCGTGCTTTGTGTACACTTCACAAAATTAATTATTTTTTAATTTAAAAAATATGTTTATATATATAATATGCATATAAAATTAGTTTAATTAAAAATTAAAGTTTTCATCCATGAATAAAATAAACACACACACACACACATGCTTCATGAAATTTTATTTAAAAAATAATGCAACTAATACGTGCACTGCTAACACGTGCGTCGCACGTAAAAAATTTAAATACGAAATCGAATTAATCAACGGAAAAATATTTAAAGATAATTGAAATACAACATAAGAAAAATATAATTATTAATTTTTGTATATTCCACAACCTAATCACTTCGTACATAGAAAACATGTGCACCGCACGTAAAAATTATTTTAATTAAAATAAGAGAAAAAATGAACTTCGAATTATAAAATGAATTCGAAGGAGTCATAAAATAAATAATTGAAATACATAGAAAATATTACACGTAGAGGTGGAATTATATGTAATCGATACGTGCATCGATAACACGTAAAAAGTACGTAAAAACACAGAGATTGGAATTTTATATTTGAGTTGACTCAAATAAGATAAAATAAATTTTGAGAAGACGGGAAATAAATAAATAGTCGGAATCCAAAAATACATAGTGAAATACATTACGGATATTACCCGTAATGGTACAAAATACACGCACGTAATTCACGAGGGGCAAAATTGTCATTTCCTATTTTGTGGGGTGTTACAGATTACAATAGTTTAATCATGAATATATTCAACTACAAGAAGTATTAATGAAGTTTTATCCATCAAAACATCAAGAACAGAGTACATACATTCATACACAGCAAAAACCCTACTTTACTCACTTTCATGCAATAAACATCATACAATCTCATAATGTATGTTCAAATCAGCAATAATATGAAGGAAAGCAACCTACCCATGATTTCTATTATGTTCTTTAACAATCTCAAGTCATCTATATAGAATTTTAATCATCAATAGCATAGTTTTCATGAAAAGATTCAATTTTTATTCATACATTCATCAAAATTTATCTTATCATCATACAAACTCCTAACATGCTTTCTAATAGGCAAATCATCACAAAAAACATACATAGAACAATAAGAAAACAAATACATGTCACTCATCTCATTGAAGAAATCAACCGAATTAATAAAGAATAAGAAAAAGCCCTTCTTTTGCAAAAAATCCAAGATCATCGCTTCGAAACTCCAAGAAATTAATAGTAAAAATATATTTAGTTTTTGCAGAGCAGGGGATGGATGTAGTGGCTCTTTTATAGGCCGAAATCTGGAGTTTTTAGGATTTTACAAGTTTATGGAAACATCCCTTAACAAATTATTCCATTACATATATAGACCTTTCTTTAATGAAGTAGTTAAATAAGTTAAATAAATTAAAATAAAACCCAATCCTTTTACTACTGAGTTATCCAACCATAAAGCATAGCCAAGAAATTAAAAAAATTTGGATTTGTACTCAAAGTTGTAATTTTGCATAAAAGTCCATCTCTTTGTAATATTTGCAAATATGTCAAATAAATATAAAAAAAAATCCAGAAAATTCATAAATAATATCTACTAAGAAATATTATATTTTCCAAACAAAATTTCTAAATTTTAGTTTCCAAGAAAAATATTTACACAAGGTTCAACTTAAATTTCATATTTGCAAAAATACCATATATGTTTAAATCTTTACAAAATAAAATCTAAATATATTTTAAATAAATCTAATCTTTAATACTGATCTTGGCCAGCCCAAAAGCACCGAATTTTCATTATTTGTTTGAGATCCAATCGGATTTTTACATAAAAGCATCTCTCTTTCGAAGTATTTATAAAAATAGTTTCTTTATTCAGAAAAATCCCAAAATTTAGGATATACTCCATTATAAATAGGAGAATCTGTCCAGAATTTTAAAAGTGAATATTTGTACCAAAAATATATTTGCATGTGTAAAATCGACAAATTCATAAAATAGTCAAATGAATTTAAATAAATCTGAAAAATTAATATATCATAAATAAATGAGAAAAATCAATCATTAACCATAAAATTTTAAGAATTTAGAATTTTCTAACTTTGCACGTGTGTTGCACGTGCAAAATTGCAATTTCAAGATAATAGTCAAAATAGTCAACTTTATCAATTTAATATTATTTAATAATGCAAAATAAATTATTTTATTTTGCGGGGTGTTACAGTGACACTTTCCAAAGATATGTATCATATATATAGCTGCAGAAAATCAACCCTAAATGAGTAATAAGGCTGTTGGACACACAATCTGACCTGGTTCAGATTCGTATATGGGCCTTCGAACTTTATTCAGCCCATTTAATCTAATTAAATATCCAACCAATATCAGGATTCCATGTCTTACTTGGATCCCCAATTGAATTCATCTTGTAAATTTAAATCCAAATTTTGATCCATTATGAGTGTGTGACCCTATAGGTTCTTGTTATGTTAACAGTAATACTAAAATCATATTCTAGTATTACAAATAGTGAGAGGTACCTTGTAACACCCCAAATTCCAAAATACAACTGAATTCGAGTTCCACAAGATCTTTACACTTCTTTCGTACAATTTTACAAGGAAATAAAAAATTTTCTTTTATCAGACTTACATTACACTTGTACATTATCACAGCGGAAGCAATATTATAATAAATTACATGAAACAACATTTGAAATAGTCTTGCACAGCATGCATACTTCAATTGTGTCAATCATCTTTACCCTGCATATAAAACTGTGGGCGCATCAGTTCATTCAACTGACGAAATATTATACACGGTCATCCTCTCTATGCCGGAAACAGTATAACGATTCTCATTTCTTAACAAACACAAACTTGTCACAAACAAAGCTAAAGGGGACTATCCTATTGATGTCATGCTGTGAATGTGCACTTAGTCCTTAATACATTTATTTATATTATATGACACTAATGCGCACTTGTTCAGAGTCTATGCAGCCCATACTACATAGGTCCGAGGGCAAGCCCTTAACCGTTCTTCATCTTGTAGGGTTCAATCCCTCGCCATGACTTAATCTATTACTGTAACTACGGTAAGTATCCTAGATGTTTTCTGACCTACGAACTCATGTCTAGGCACCTTGGAGGGAATCCCAACGCACTGTCACATGACTCATCATGCATGCATCATGTTATAATTCAGCTCCAACCATAGACATGACACCTGTAACGCCCCGCCCCAATGCTCAGACAAATTATAAATACTATGTAGTTCCACTGCCCACCACAGGCTGCCTCTCAAAAGGTGGTTAACCGAATTGGTGACTCTTGATCCTCGGTAATAGTATTTATACTCAATTTATCTTCGCAAATTCCCGATATGGGACTATATTTCTCAATTCTCTCACAAATCTCAATAGTCAGTCGACAGCTGGCAGTACCGTCGACTGTCCTCTACCAGTCGACTGCTGGCAGTACCAGCCGACTGTTAGCTCAAGATCTGGGGTATTACAACACCACCCGCAGTCGTCAAACACCCCACGAGCATCGCCACCGGGACGGTACTCTGGAGCAGTATCCACGCTCTATCATGACTCATCATGGGACATCCTACGAATACTCTCACGCCGCCAATCCAATGGCCCTCATACTCAATGTTTTTCTCTTACTTTCATCACATCTTGACTAATGTATCTAATCCTTAATTTAATTGAATCATGAATAAAATCAATCTCTTAGAATGTAGCACTTCAACTATACCGGTCTTATTCATTTAATTTCACATGACCCAACCTTGGTATTCTCATTTCAAAATATCATTTCACAATTCTTTCTTTGCCGGTATAAGGCTTGGCTATACCCTAATTCTCAATTTCAACACATAATTACAATGTCATACTCATAAGATCTTTTCATGATTAATCACAGTTCATGTTTCAAAATCATAGTACTCATGTATTCATATCTTTCATAATTCATCACAATCTATAATTCAATTTCACGTGCAATCCATATGCAAGAATTTAATAATCACCAATAATTCAATTTAATAATCACCAATAATTTATGTGTTCCACACATCTATTATTCACATATCAAATATTACTACAAACACATTTTTATAATTCCATTTAATCACACGCGTCACAACTTTCAAAAAATTCCTCTTTTATAACCCAAAATCTTCATTTATTTTTCTTTGTTTAAAAAGTAATTAAATTTCAAAAATGAGTCCTTTTATTGCAAAAACCTCAATTTCTTATTCACACTTCTTCAAAAGTGGTATAAATATTTCCTAATAAATTCCAATAATTTTCAGAATTTAATCCATAATTTTTCTGATTTTTATTCTATTTTAAAAGTCCATTTTAATTCAAAATCTCAAAAAAAAAAAAAAACAATTTTTTCCCCCTAACTCCAAACCCACCAAGATTCGAACCAGCGACCAGCGGTGAGGCAGACAGCGCATCAGACCAAAGCGCCACAGCCGCCCATCGATTTAACTAGAGATTATAAGCCCTATGTGTTCTGTTCTCGGCAATATGGATTTTTTTAACAAAACAACAAAATAAAACACAGCTTCGGGGTATCGAACTCGAGACCTCCGACTACTGTAGCGAACCCAAGTCTCTTCCGACCAGTTGGTCTAAGTGGACATATCGATTGGAATGTATAAAAAATAAGTTTTGATCTTAATTCTCTGTTCAAGCTATACTTTAAAAATTTCTCAAAAACGAGTTTGTCTCTTTTTCTCCTCTTTTGAAAACAAAAATGTCCAGAAATAAAATACATTTAATTTAACAATAGCCAGTATATTTAATGGTATTTTTCCCTCTTTTAAAACATGCATTTAGCCTTAGTTTGCATTTTATGAACACTATTTCGACATTTGAAAACTAATACGTAATTGTTCATAATTAAAGATGATTTCACACATAATTTACTACTATGATGCTTGCTTACACATTGATAGCTAAAATATTTTTAGAGCACAAAAATTAACTTTATAAGTGAGTAAAGACTTCCATTTTTATTAATTAGTCTACACATAATACATTCATTTATTTGTATGCAAAAGGACATTCTTTTTCATTTATTCAAATCTTTCACATGATAAATATCGCAATAGGGAATTTCATTACATCTATTAACAATCAATTCAATCAATTCAACTTTAACACACTAATCTACTTTGGCATTTTTTAATCAATAAGCATGGTTCAATTTTTTACTAGCGAATTTCACATAATTGCAATTTAAACATAATCAACATGCATTCTAATATTTATAACAATGAGAAAATATACTTTTACTCATAGTTAATAAATTTAGCAATCAAACAACACGCATTTTCTAATTATCAATTCTCTTCTAATTAGGCGAGCATGCATTTCATTTCAACTAGTCGCTTATAATAACAATTCAATTTCATTCCCTAGCATGATTTCTACTCTAGAAGTCATGAGAAACACCCACCTTTTGAAGAAAACCAATTAAGAAAATCTCCTAGAGCCTCCTAGAATGCGAGAGAGTGCCTCCTCCTCCTAGGTCGCGGTGTGACGAACTCCTTCCCTTGCTCCTTGCCAAAAAAAACCGAGAGCTCCAAGTAGAGAATGGCCGGCCTCCAATGGGGGTACACACATACACTCACACTCACACTGTAGAACCCCGTATTTTCAAATATTATTTTTATATTTGAAAATGAATTAAAATGATTTACTGGAAATTTAATAAAATATTTTCTAAAAAGATTTATCTTTTTACACGTGCGAAACACGTGCAAATAATTTTGGTGTAAATATACAATTTGATATTTTTAATAAGTTTTCATACTTATTATGGAGTGTATTCTAAATTTTGAGATTTTTCTGAATAAAGAAACTATTTTTACAAATATCTCGAAAGAGAGGGGCTTTTATGTAAAAAGTCGTTTGGATCTTAAATAAACTATGAAAATTCATTTTTACTGATATTTTGGTTTCCCATGGTTAGCATTTAAATGTAAATATATATTTAGATTTCATTTAAAGTCGATTTAGTGAAGATTTAGTCAAAAAGGGTGTTTTTGCAAATATGAAATTTATGTAGAATCTTGTGCAAATACTTTTCTGGAAAGTAAAGGTCAAATATTTTGATTGGAAAATATAATATGTATTATTAGATATTATTTCTGATTTTTCTGGATTTTTACGAATATTTTATGAGGTATTTGCAAATATTACAAAAGGGAGGGCTTTTGTGCAAAATTGCCACCCTGAGTGTAAATCCGGGATTTTCTTATCTCTGGACCGTGCTGGGTTGTTGTAAAATTTATTGGTAAAATGATTTTATTTAGTTTTGATTTATTTAACATATTTTTAACTAAGAAAGGTTATATATGTGAAGTAATAAATTGAAAAAGGACTATTTTGCAAAAGTACTTCAAAACCCTAATTCCTTGCAACCCCGGCCTGTATAAAAGAGGGTGTGCAGCCGTCATTCGCTGCACAACTCCAGATTTATTAAAATATTATTTTCTTGGTGATCGGGAGGAGGATTTTTGAATCTAGCAAAAGGAAGACCTTTTCGTGGATTCTTCTAAAAATCAAAGGTGAGTGACATTGTTTGTGTTATTGTTTGATTTCGGGGGTGTTATGAAATCATTGTTTTGAATCATGTGAATGACATCGTTTACTTGTTTTGTAAATGAATGATATGGATCTTATATTGTGGTATGTATGTGAACCATTGTAATTTGTTTGGACCATGTCATGAAACTTGTGGACATTGTGTAGACCTTGTTTTATGAAATTATATTGTTAGAAAGCATGCTAAGAATTGATCATGGTTGTGATCGGATTGTGAACATCTGGATCTAGGGTATACAAATCAGATTTTTGATCATAGTTGTGAAAGAAATTAGTTTTGAGAAACCCTAATGGAAAGATTAGTGATTATGGATCTTGAGAATTGAATTCCGATATTTGGATGATTAGGTAATATATCCTTAATGGAGATTATTTGAGGTTGATTGATTTGCCTGAGAACAACTATCTTTTTGTGAACAATGATTCTTTAGAAACTCCAGTTTGGATTTTGTATTTAGACCTAAAATAGAAAAACTGTAGGCCGACAGTCGACTGGCCTACTATGCAGTCGACTGGTACGACCCTAATGCTGTACCTTCAGACCTTTGAAAATTGTTCGGGACAGTCGACTTATACTACTGTCAGTCGACTGGTCTGCTGAGAACCTTCTTAGTAAAATTTGTTCAGTTCTTTCTGGACAGTCGACTTAGCCTTGGTTCAGTCGACTGGTTCACTGAGAATTCTATTGTGTGAAATTTGTTCAGTCCCTTCGGGACAGTCGACTTGGCCTTTATGCAGTCGAATGGTGACCCCTTAGGTCGACTGATATGACTTAGTCTATTCTTGTGAAATTTTTGGGATATTGTCCTCGGGGCAGTCGACTGGTCTACTGTACAGTCGACTGGTACTGAAGGATGTTTGTAATCTTTAGTGTTATTTCGAATGATTGGTTTCAGATAAATCAGTCTATACCTTATTCAGTTCAGTATTTGATATTGAGATATTCAGTTCATTATTTGATCTTAAGATTTTCAGTTGAGGCACTCTTGTTAGTGGAAATTTGTTTAGACTTTTGAGACTCTAGAGGTACGTGACCCTAGTATACCGGTGTTGAGATATTTGTTAAGTTATTTTGTTGAGGCCCATTGAGGCATTTTCAGTTATTCAGTTTTAATTTTTAGGCCGGTAGGGTACACCACTCTAGGAGATTCGTTGAGTAATTAAATAACCCACAAATAATAAGAACAGGCACTAGTGGTGATATGATGAACGGGAACATGAGTTATGCACCTCAATACGGCTTTAGATGAGAGATTTGATCTCCTGAATTATCCAAGTAACTATCTTGAGATGTGGGATTTATCTCCTGAATTATCCAGGTAATTTACCTGAGATGTGAGATATATCTCCTGAATTATCCAAGTGGTTTGCTTGAGATGTGGGATTGAACTCCTGAATTATCAAGGTCGAGGCGACGCACATGGGGTAATCATGTGATGATGTGTCTATGTCTAGATGTGGGATGATCTCCTGAATTATCCAGGTAAAATACCTGAGATGTGGGATCCATCTCCTGAATTATCAGACATGGGCTAATTCTTACAGTTTATCTTTATCTCGTAGTAGTCATCGTGTTAAGTTTAGTTGCATAGCGGGGATTGAACCCATATGAAGTGGAGACGTTAAGGGCTTGCACCGAACCTATGTAGAATGGGATGCATAGACTTCGACAAGTATGCATTAGAGAGTCCACATATAGCAATTGTGTTTTCTTGACTTGGTTTTATGCATGTGTTTTCCAGTTTTCCTACACTTGACCTTTAGACTAGATGCACTTGTTGTTTTCATTCTATGATATTTTCATGCTTTACATTTTGTTATTCCTTATTCATTTATCATTGTGGTTAATACATGTTGTTGATGACCTTATATTTTACAATTAAATTATGTTGATTATTTTATGTCACTCACACCATTTATGGCTAACCCCTTTAGTTTTGGGGGTTAGGGATCACCTCTAGCCTCACATGTTGCAGGTTGTTGCTTAGAGTTTGGAGGTGTGGATGCTTGAGGCATATTTGAGATAGATTGATTTATAATAATTTTGTGTAAATTTGTAAAAGCAGTTTTGAGATAAATTGAGTTGTAAATGACAGAAAATATTATTGAGTTGTTTTGAATTCCGCTGTGATTCGTAAAAGTTCGTTGTAATAAAAATTGAAAATTTTAGTGGTGTTGGTTGTGTTTATTGTTACATTGAAGTGGATGCTGGGATTGTGCCACGTATTTTCTAAGTTATTATATTAGAAATTCGAGGCGCTACAGATTGGTATCAGAGCATGCTTCAATAGTAATAATAGACCTAGTATGAAAACCAACCTAAGTGTGGACACTAGAGCGTGAGTACCTAGGTGGACATTAGAAGTGTGAGTACCCTAGTGGACATCTGATGTGTGTGATTTGATTGTTTGGTCATGAAGACCTGTAATGAGATTTAGGCTATTTGTATGCTTAGACTTGAATGAAATCTCTTTATCGCAAGTGTATTGATTAGTTTTGCATAAAGCAAATATTTTCTCACTAGCTATTTTTGACACCTTTGTTCGCTTTGTGTATTCGATATTTATTTATGTAAGGTATTACCCTTTCGACTTATATGATTTCTATTATACGGTATGTTTTGCCATCTTATCCACTATATATAATTTCTGGATTATATGATTTTCGCCAAAGTAATTTTCATTTATTTATTTATTCCTAGTTATAAAATCTAATTATTTTCCACTAGATTCCTTTAATTATTTGCTCTCTTGTATAGTGCACCTCAATTTTGTGCTCACTCTTTATCTCCAACCGAGCTTATATTATTTCTATTCATGTGTGCAAACATTAAACTTTTACTAATCGTCTTGTTTTCTTTTAAAACTGTTTCTTTGACTTTACTATTGGTTTCCCTCTCATTCTTTTGTCCAAGTTATTATTTGGCAACTTTTACTGTAATTCAATAGTCACAAGCCCATTTCATTTTACGACTCTTCCTATTTCTTTCTTGACGTCATATTTATCTTATTTTCATGTGCTTTTTCGTTACTTGTATACTTTGAAACTACTTTTACATATTACATTAAAGTTTTGAATTACCACGTGTTAAGTTATTATTGCTACTTTTATTTCCTTTCATTATTGTTTTACTATACTATAAATTTTGTTTTGCATATTTACTTCCATTTTATTATATATACTTGGATTTTTCAACACCATACTTTCCATTATTTTGTATTATCTATTTTGGAGCATTTAAACTTGATTGCAATATTTTACTCATATAAATATGATATGTTTTTTTGCACATTTAAATCTTTATTATGTATTTGCACCTTATATTCGATACCCTTATTATTACTTATAGTTGACCGCTTTTGTTATAATTTCTTTCCACTATTTAAATGCTACTTATTAAATTTATTACTTCATACTTTTCGAATGTACTATGTGCACCCACTACTTATATTTTGCTTAAATTGTATTATCATTACATTCTTGATTACTACATGTACTTCCTACAAATTTCTATATATGTACCACATGTTTCAACATATTTACTAAGCATGACATTTTACACTTGTTTAATTTCTACGTCATTGTATATTTTATGATATATTCCTTATGTAAATTTGCTATACCATATATGTATTTTCTTATTCACATTTGTAATGGTGCTTAGGCAAATATTTCATTCTGTTTGAAACATGATGTTTTGGTTTGGGGTATGGTTATGGGTTTGCCATATGGTATGGATGTGAATGTGAAATGTGTGTGTGATGTTCTAACTTTACCCTCGTTTTGTAGTGATCAGTATGGTTGCATCCAGACCCAGGAACGAGGACGACAATGGCGATGGATCTAGTAGTTCTCGAGGAACTGGAATTGACCTCGAGGCTGAATTCGCCAAGGTGTATCAGACTCTGGATGCGCTGATGGCAGTTAATTTGGCGCAGATTCGGAACCAAGATCAGAATTATAGGATTGGACAGGTGTTTATTAACGCTGATCCCACCAAGCAGGATGAGTCTCTCAAGAGGAAGAGGCCAACATCAGATCGGGAAGGAAAGGAATTCCCAGCAACTAAGAAAGTGACTTGTTATTGCTGCAAGGAGGTAGGACATTACCGGTCAACGTGTCCAAAGTCGGCAAAGCAAATCAAGCTCAGCAATCCAGTGCAGAAGGCCCCGGCAACGAAGGAAGTGACTTGTTTTTACTGCAAGCAGGCAGGTCATTACAGATCAGCATGTCCGAAGTTGGCAAAGCAAACTTGTTTTCATTGTGGCCAGGAAGGGCATATTCGACAAATCTATCCGCAGCTGAAGAAAGAGAATGCAAGGAAAAGAAAGGATCTGAGGAAGGAGCGAGAGTCCGCATTGACTGATGAGGATGCAGATAACTCAGGAATGTGACTTGTGTGTGCAAGAACTTGGAAATTCATTCTTTTGTATTAAATAAAACTTCTATTTGGAATAATTGAAGATTGAGTATTTTCTTCATGTAACAAGATTTATTTGGATTAATGGAATAAAGACCAAAGTTTTATTAATACTGTTTTCTTGCATGCAATTGTGTCGCCCAATTCTTGTTAGTCTTAGTTTGGAGTTTAAGGTGTTTTCAGGCAAGGGGTGGCTATCCTTAGACATGTCCTTTCTAAGGAGGGAGTGGCCACTGACTCTTGGAACAAATGTGGAAGGTCAGAGTTGAATGCAGGAGTTCAGCAGTTGTTGCAGCAGGGCTTCCGGTGGCAGTTATCAGAGTGCGCAGCGGAAGTTTGATTTTCTGAATTCTTTGCATGATTGTGATTCGTCTGTATGTTGTACATCTTTTGTTGAGATGCATTTCCTTGTGTGATTGTATTTCTTTAAATTATATTTCTATCCATAAGTTTTCATTCCTTCTTGATGTGTTTGTTTGGACCCCATTAGCAGGAGTTCTGAGGACAGAACTCTTCTAAGGAGGGAGTGATGTAGAACCCCGTATTTTCAAATATTATTTTTATATTTGAAAATGAATTAAAATGATTTACTGGAAATTTAATAAAATATTTTCTAAAAAGATTTATCTTTTTACACGTGCAAAACACGTGCAAATAATTTTGGTGTAAATATACAATTTGATATTTTTAATAAGTTTTCATACTTATTATGGAGTGTATTCAAAATTTTGGAATTTTTCTGAATAAAGAAACTATTTTTACAAATATCTCGAAAGAGAGGGGCTTTTATGTAAAAAGTCGTTTGGATCTTAAATAAACTATGAAAATTCATTTTTACTGATATTTTGGTTTCCCATGGTTAGCATTTAAATTTAAATATATATTTAGATTTCATTTAAAGTCGATTTAGTGAAGATTTAGTCAAAAAGGGTGTTTTTGCAAATATGAAATTTATGTAGAATCTTGTGCAAATGCTTTTCTGGAAAGTAAAGGTCAAATATTTTGATTGGAAAATATAATATGTATTATTAGATATTATTTCGGATTTTTTTGGATTTTTACGAATATTTTATGAGGTATTTGCAAATATTACAAAAGGGAGGGCTTTTGTGCAAAATTGCCACCCTGAGTGTAAATCCGGGATTATCTTATCTCTGGCCCGTGCTGGGTTGTTGGAAAACTTATTGGTAAAAAGATTTTATTTAGTTTTGATTTATTTAACATATTTTTAACTAAGAAAGGTTATATATGTGAAGTAATAAATTGAAAAAGGACTATTTTGCAAAAGTACTTCAAAACCCTAATTCCTTGCAACCCCGGCCTGTATAAAAGAGGGTGTGCAGCCGTCATTCGCTGCACAACTCCAGATTTATTAAAATATTATTTTCTTGGTGATCGGGAGGAGGATTTTTGAATCTAGCAAAAGGAAGACCTTTTCGTGGATTCTTCTAAAAATCAAAGGTGAGTGACATTGTTTGTGTTATTGTTTGATTTCGGGGGTGTTATGAAATCGTTGTTTTGAATCATGTGAATGACATCGTTTACTTGTTTTGTAAATGAATGATATGGATCTTATATTGTGGTATGTATGTGAACCATTGTAATTTGTTTGGACCATGTCGTGAAACTTGTGGACATTGAGTAGACCTTGTTTTATGAAATTATATTGTTAGAAAGCATGCTAAGAATTGATCATGGTTGTGATCGGATGGTGAACATCTGGATCTAGGGTATACAAATCAGATTTTTGATCATAGTTGTGAAAGAAATTAGTTTTGAGAAACCCTAATGGAAAGATTAGTGATTATGGATCTTGAGAATTGAATTCCGATATTTGGATGATTAGGTAATATATCCTTAATGGAGATTATTTGAGGTTGACTGATTTGCCTGAGAACAACTATCTTTTTGTGAACAATGAATCTTTAGAAACTCCAGTTTGGATTTTGTATTTAGACCTAAAATAGGAAAACTGTAGGCCGACAGTCGACTGGCTTACTATGCAGTTGACTGTTACGACCCTAATGCTGTACCTTCAGACCTTTGAAAATTGTTCGGGACAGTCGACTTAGACTTCTGTCAGTCGACTGGTCTGCTGAGAACCTTCTTATTAAAATTTGTTCAGTTCTTTCTGGACAGTCGACTTAGCCTTGGTTCAGTCGACTGGTTCACTGAGAATTCTATTGTGTGAAATTTGTTCAGTCCCTTCGGGACAGTCGACTTGGCCTTTATGCAGTCGACTGGTGACCCCTTAGTTCGACTGATATGACTTAGTCTATTCTTGTGAAATTTTTGGGATATTGTCCTCGGGGCAGTCGACTGGTCTACTGTACAGTCGACTGGTACTGAAGGATGTTTGTAATCTTTAGTGTTATTTCGAATGATTGGTTTTAGATAAATCAGTCTATACCTTATTCAGTTCAGTATTTGATTTTGAGATATTCAGTTCATTATTTGATCTTAAGATTTTCAGTTGAGCCACTCTTGTTAGTGGAAATTTGTTTAGACTTTTGAGTCTCTAGAGGTACGTGACCCTAGTATACCGGTGTTGAGATATTTGTTAAGTTATTTTGTTGAGGCCCATTGAGGCATTTTCAGTTATTCAGTTTTGATTTTTAGGCCGGTAGGGTACACCACTCTAGGAGATTCGTTGAGTAATTAAATAACCCACAAATAATAAGGACAGTCACTAGTGGTGATATGATGAACGGGAACATGAGTTATGCACCTCAATACGGCTTTAGATGAGAGATTTGATCTCCTGAATTATCCAAGTAACTATCTTAAGATGTGGGATTTATCTCCTGAATTATCCAGGTAATTTACCTGAGATGTGAGATATATCTCCTGAATTATCCAAGTGGTTTGCTTGAGATGTGGAATTGAACTCCTGAATTATCAAGGTCGAGGCGACGCACATGGGGTAATCATGTGATGATGTGTCTATGTCTAGATGTGGGATGATCTCCTGAATTATCCAGGTAAAATACCTGAGATGTGGGATCCATCTCCTGAATTATCAGGCATGGGCTAATTCTCACAGTTTATCTTTATCTCGTAGTAGTCATCGTGTTAAGATGAGTTGCATAGCGGGGATTGAACCCATATGAAGTGGAGACGTTAAGGGCTTGCACCGAACCTATGTAGAATGGGATGCATAGACTTCGACAAGTATGCATTAGAGAGTCCACATATAGCAATTGTGTTTTCTTGACTTGGTTTTATGCATGTGTTTTTCAGTTTTCCTACACTTGACCTTTAGACTAGATGCACTTGTTGTTTTCATTCTATGATGTTTTCATGCTTTACATTTTGTTATTCCTTATTCATTTATCATTGTGGTTAATACATGTTGTTGATGACCTTATGTTTTACAATTAAATTATGTTGATTATTTTATGTCACTCACACCATTTATGGCTAACCCCTTTAGTTTTGGGGGTTAGGGATCATCTCTAGACTCACATGTTGCAGGTTGTTGCTTAGAGTTTGGAGGTGTGGATGCTTGAGGCATATTTGAGATAGATTGATTTATAATATTTTTGTGTAAATTTGTAAAAGCAGTTTTGAGATAAATTGAGTTGTAAATGACAGAAAATATTATTGAGTTGTTTTGAATTCCGCTGTGATTTGTAAAAGTTCGTTGTAATAAAAATTGAAAATTTTAGTGGTGTTGGTTGTGTTTATTGTTACATTGAAGTGGATGCTGGGATTGTGCCACGTATTTTCTAAGTTATTATATTAGAAATTCGGGGCGCTACACACACACTAATATATATCTCCCATATAATGTTCTCTTCTTTCAATAGATTATTAATGTAGAAAACAAGTATGAAGGGGGGGTATTTATACTAATTTTAGAATAGATTAGAGGGCTAGGATTGGTTGGATAGTTATAGAATGGAGGGCTAGGATAGGAGAGGAAGTTGTAGCAACTACCCATGCACAAAGTAACCACCCATGAACACACACCCACACTCTCCATCTCTCCTAGCACATCCCGGCCCCAAAGAGTGTGCATTGCACGTGCCACCTAGTACCCCGATTTAGAAGTTTGTACGATTTAATTAATCAAAATGTTCACCATTTGTCTCTATATGACAAGTGTGACTATTTAATTGATTTATTAAATTTGTGGGCTTCACAATTAGTGGGCTTAGGTTTGTAGGCCAAGACAATAAATTAATAATTTATTAAAGTGGGCTCAAACAAATAAAATAGTGTTTTAGGCTTTAGAAATAGTCTTTTAGAAAAATAAAGGAAAGGAAAAATAATTGTTCATACTAAAAATGAAATTTTATATATAAAATAAATAAATAATATATACATGAAATTTGCACGTGCACAACACGTGAAAAAACAATATTTTTATTAAAATGAAAGTTTAGTGTATTGCATAACTAGCAATACATCACTGCTACTCAAGTAACGGGAATGTCAGTAATTAGACATAACCTATCCGTGACCAATGTTACCATGTAGTCTAGTCCCTTTGTCCATATATCTTAATTGACCACAAGGCATAGAGCGTGTCACCCTTGTATAGTTCAATCTTTGGTTTCTTGATGTCCGAGTAGACTTACTAAAACAAATGAGCTCAGTATCTCATATTGACTCATTTGAGCATGACCATACATTTTGCAGTCTCACTCAATCAAGGGGCCCACAGATATCGCTCCTGTTATGTAAGAGGGACAAATCCTATCTAAGTCACTAACATCCCTCCGCATGATTTGTAGTATATCCAATAGTCGACTTTATAATTACCTTATTACACCCAACATTTGACGACATTAAAATATATAACTTCCGTAACCCCTGTTTTCCATTTTCTGTATTTTGGGTGTATTTTCTTTTTCTGTGTATTATCTGGGTTTGCGTTCTTTATAAAAAATTTTGTTTTCTTAAATTCATGTTATTTTAAAAATATTTTGTATCCTTTTAAAATCCGTTCTTTTCATTAGTTGTAATTATTGTTATTTTCAAATGATTCGTATATTATAATACCAACCATATTATTCTCATTATTATTACTATTATTGTTTTTGCTATTATTATTATTATTATTGTTATTTTTACTGCTATTAGTATTATTATTTTTATTATTATTACATTTTGATTTTATATTAAAAATCTTATTTTTTTTATTTATATATTTTTCCCTATTATCTTATTGGATCACTCATTACCCTCATCCTATTAATACCCTAAAACCTTACATTTCCCCTAACCCTATTAAACCCGAAACCCTATATGCACAACCCTACTACCCTGTTTACATTCCCAACCAAATACCCGTTTATAACCTATATAAAAACCTACCCTACTAAACCCCTAACCCATTAAAACCCAGATACCCGCATTGATACCCTAACCCATTAAAATACCCTATAACCCATTACCCTTTTAACCCATTTAATTCCCTAACCCATACCCATACCCGTTACCCATATTTACCCTACCCGAAACCCAACTTACCCTATAAGCCGTCACCCTAAACCTACCCCTACTTATCACCCTATATATAATAACCCTAACCCTAACCCTTATATAAATCCCTCAGCCGCCACCCTGTTCACCCCTCTCCTTCCTCCCGCTCTCTCTCTCTCAGAACCCATTAGCCGACCTCCATTCATCCCTGTGCTCCTCTCCATCCCTCCTCTTCGTCCTCTGTGTGCACCCCCCCGACTCCCCTCTCCTCTCCCCGTCTCCCATGACAACAACCCCTTGTTGCTGTTCCCTGGCCACTGTCACGCCGTTCCGCCACCATGCCGCCCTATCGTCGACTGTACCCCTGTGTGCACCCCGTCGTCCTGCACCCTATCTCTCTCCCCTCTTCCAGCACCCCTCTCTCCTCTCTCGTTCTCTTCCTGACCTTCTCCCTGGTTCCTTCTCCCTGTGCTCAACCCCAACCACTGGCATCCTCTTCAACCCTCTCTCCCTGCATCCCCTGCTCCTCTGCCGACTGCCAGCAGCAGTCGGAGCTGCCGCATGCATTGCCTCCTCCCGACGCCCCTGTGCTGCGTTCCCCCATGCTGTGCCCCCCCGTGCACGAACTGCAGCAGCCCAATAGTCTCCTCTTAGCCAGTGATGCCAGCCTCGCGAACTCCTGTCGCTGTGTAGCACGGTAGGTAGCTAGTTGCGCCGCCCTCCATTGTTGTCCTCTGCTTTGCCGTTAGCCAACCTCTGCCATGTCCCCTATTGGTGATCAACAGTGTGCTCACTTTGGTTGTGGGCCGTCGGATCTTCCTTGATCATCAGGATCATGATCATCATGTCCCCTTGATTTTGATCCTAGCCATCCGATGCATTTTGATCATCATCATCATCTTCATCATCTGATCTGGATCGTCCAATCTTGATCATCCGATCAGATTCTGGCCGTCTGATCTGATCGATCATCTTGAACTTGATCACTTGGATCTAGCCATTCGATTGTGTTCATGATCTTATTCGTGTCCGCTTGCTCGTTTTATCGTGTTCGTGCTCAGGAATACGTTCCCATTATGCACTTTCTCTCTGTCGTTTTCGTCGTCTCTCAGGTAAGTAACTTGTATCATTTTCTTTGTGTAATACAAGTACTAAATACTGCCTGTAGTGTAGTTGTGTTCTAGAGACAATTCTTGTGTGAAACCCTTATTGATCTTGTCTCTATTGTGTTCACCTGCCCGTAGTTGCCTCATGACACACATGACATGAAATAACCTAGGGATGACCACTTCTTGTTGTGTACAAGCATGTTGTTTGTATGATATCGTGTGCTTGGTTGTGTTCGTTGTGGTATAACTTATAGTAGACTTGCTAACTACCCTATACCATGTTGCTTGGATATCTAGTACACCATATTTAATGTTTGGTTATGTTTTGGATGAGTTTTATATGAACTAGTTGATTTTGTGCATGAAGGATATTTTCTGTTTTGTCGATTCCCCGTTTTTGTTCTGTATTTTTGACCCTATTAAGGTGTCAGTATACGAAAATTATTTATGAATATGAATTATAAAGAATTCTGTCTACTATTCAGATTTTCTAATAGATCTCAGTTTCGATTTATGAGTTGCGAGTTATGTCTATTTTACCACAGATGTGTTTAAAATTCCAGATCCAGTTTTTATATGAATTCTGTATGATAATTATTTTTCTATTGATGCTAAAGACAATGTTTTGATCCAATATTTTGCTGATTACAACTATACCTGATTTGTATTAACCCCTAATTTTTGCGGATTTAATTGATAATTTTTACAAATTATTCTATGCTTGCAAACAACTACTATACTTGCAGAATTTTCATACTGTTCAGTAAAGATACATAATTTCAACCTGATTTTATTTGCTGTCTATAAAAACTCTGTGAATATGAATTATAGCCTAATATATCTATTTTATCACCCTTTTAACGGATCTGGATTTTGATTTATATTTTGTGAGATATTTCTGTTTTAGTACTGCAGTGTTTATGATTCCAGATTTACAAAACTACCATATTTTGTTGTTTTTTGATTTTACTTAGCTATTCTATTTATGTTGGAAAATTATGAAACTTTATTTTCTATTACTAAACATACTAGGGAATACCCTAGATTTTTTGTGAATTTAGTTATTAAGTTTTCATGCTGTTTTCCTGATTTTGAATACAAACTTCTGATTTCTGGCTAAACACGTTTTCTAGATACAAATCTATTTTGAGCCTTATTTTTGTGAAATCCCATATGACTTATATATATTTGCTAGATTCGACCGAGAGTCTATTTTCCATATTCTTTGACGGATCTAGGTTTGCATGTTTGTGGCAGCGGGAATTCCAGATTTGGTACAGTACTGTCTTACTGTCCTAAACTAGAATTTTTGTTGTCCTATCCTTTTATGTGTTGTCTTTCATCTGTGCATGTTTATCTTCCGACCTGAACCTGTTACTTGTTTATTTCATGTTATTTTTGCTCTTTTTGTGACATATATATGCCTGTTTGTTAATAATAATAAATAACCAAGCTGTTGTGAAGGGAAAGATCTAATAGTGGAAAATACAGAAACGTGTACTTGGAAGAGGATTCATCGATCCTACTTGGTTATTTGGAACTTGTTATTTGGTTATTTGGAGTTTGATATTTGGTTATTTGGAGCTTGACATGTGATTACTTGACACTTGCACTATTGACACAGAGCTTGATATTTGGTTACTTGGAGCTTGATATTTGGTATTTGGAGCTTGATATTTGGTATTTGGAGCTTGATTACTTGAGAGCTTGTCCCTGAGTACACTACCCTCTATGATCCACTTTGAAATCTAAAACGAAATTATTTGAATGTAGCAACCATGTGGTAAAAACGTGGGACGCATGAAGTGCTACCTAGATAGATATAATCCAAGACTTGAAACAACATGATCCTTGACACTTGATACTTGCTACTTGTACATGATACTTGATACTTGTTACTTGATACTTGATGCTTGACACTTGTTACATGTCACTTACACTTATTCATCTTGCCATGCTAGTTGTTCTATTATGTTATCATGTCTATTCCATGCTATGTTGTTTACCCTTTCCCTGTACTTGATGCCTGCACTACAAGCGGTCTGTAACTTGCATTGGCGGGAGTTTTCTTTTTCCTCTTCCTGCAATTTATTAAATTGCAGATTTTGGAGATCAGCTGCTAGATGGTGTAGGTGATATGAGATTCTAGTTGCTGGATTTCTTGCTGTTATTATTATTTTTTTCTTCTTGCTTATTTGAATAATTGTACTTGGTTACTTGGATTATTTTGTATTTGGGCAATGTGACCCAGAATTATTGACTTATTTAGATCTAGTTTATTTGAGATTATTAAATTTGTTTCAAGTAAATTCCTATTGGTATATTGATCCATTTATGCATGCGTTGTTGACTTCTCTTGCTTCCTACCCTTATTATTCCTGTGAAATGTTGTAAAGATCCTGATAGCTTATGGATGATGAAAATCATTCGCTGGGCTTAGTCACGTATCTGTATTCCGTATCTCCTTTTTAGGAAGCAGGGCGTGACAACTTCTCATGTAGGGAACCGTACTGACTTCAAGTCAAAGGACTATATACACCATGGTCACTGTGAGAACTTCTTATAACACTCATATAACGATCCATGCAGCATTCTCTTGGTGGATCAGTCCAGTACAATTTGTACCCATGTGAAGACTTCATATCTCATATCCATGACCCGTGAGATATGGTCATTAGTCCACGCACATACTAGTCTCTATGTATTATTGTTGTCCTAATTTACAATAACACTTGACTAGAGACATTTAAGAATAGTGTTCTGATTACAACCAATAGGATCTCACAATCAAGTCTTGCACTTGATATCCTCTGGTATCGAACCTACTATTCTAAGGACTTTATTATGTTCATTTAATCAAAATCAATAACACAATAAATGAAATGAGTTATATATGAAATAAATATTATGATACAATGTAAACTAGTAATGTCAACACACAACTGGCCTCTAGGGCATACACCAATAATCTTCCACTTGCAGTAGAGCCAATCAGACATACATCTAATGCCTATAGATCTAGTGTGACCCATATGCTTTCACTGTGCAAGAGACTTTGTCAGTGGGTCAGCGATATTATTATCTGTCGGTACTCTACATATCTTCACATCTCCTCTATTGATGATCTCTCGAATGAGATGGAAGCACCTAAGTATATGTTTAGATCGTTGGTGAGATCTAGGCTCCTTAGCTTGTGCAATGGCCCCACTGTTATTACAATAGAGGTCTAGCAGGTCCACAATGCTAGGAACCACAATGCTAGGTTCTGTGATGAACTTTCTGATTCAAACGACCTTCTTTGCTGCATTAGAGGCAGCAATATACTCTGCCTCTGTGGTGGAATCGGCTACTGTCTCTTGCTTCGAACTCTTCCAGCTCACAGCTCCACCATTTAGGCAGAACACAAAACCTCATTGCGATTTGGAGTCATCCTTATCGGACTGGAAGCTAACATCAATGTAACCCTTTACAACAAGCTCTTCCTTGACTCCATATACCAAGAACGAATTCTTAATCCTTCTTAAGAACTTAAGGATGTTCTTGACAGCTGTCCAGTGACTCTCACCGGAATCTGACTGGTACCTGCTCATCACGATTAAAGCATATCAGACATATGGACGAGTACATAACATGACATACATGATCGATCCAATTGCAGATACATATAAAATCTTAGTCATGCGGTCTCTCTCATCTTGAGTGGAAGGACATTGAGCCTTAGAAAAGCTTACACCATGCGACATAGGGAGAAATCCTTTCTTGGACTCTTGCATATTGAAGCATTTCAATACTTTGTCTATGTATGTAATCTGACTCAAGCCAAGCAGTCTCCTTGATCTATATTTATAGATCTTGATGCCTAATACATAGGTAGCTTCACCCAAGTCCTTCATGGAAAAGTATTTTTCTAGCCAAGTCTTTACAGACTGTAAGGTAGGGCTGTCATTCCCGAAGAGTAGTATGTCATCTATATACAACACCAGAAATACAACTGTGCTCCCACTAACCTTCTTGTAGACACAAGGTTCATCTTCGTTCTTGATGAAACTAAACTCTTTGATTGCATCATCGAAATGAAGATTCCAGCTTCTAGAAACTTGCTTTAATCCATAAATGAATCGTTGCAGTTTACACACCTTTCCAGCATCCTTTGGAGTGACAAAACCCTCAGGCTGTGTCATATACATATCCTCAAGAAGATTTCCATTTAGGAAAGCAGTTTGGACATCCATCTGCCATATTTCATAATCATGATATGCTGCAACAACAAGCAAGATCCGAATGGATTTAAGCATGACAACTGGACAAAAAGTCTCATCATCGTCTCCACTATGAACTTGCTTGAAACCTTTAACCACCAACCGCCTCTTAACGGTATGCACATTACCATCCATGTCAGTTTTCTTCTTGAAAACCCATTTGCACCCAATAGGTTTTACCCCTTCAGGTGGGTCTACCAAGATCCACACTTTGTTGGTTTACAAGGATCCCATCTCAGATCTCATGGCCTCAAGTCATTTCTCACAATCTGGGCCTTTTACAGCTTCCTCATCAGTCAAAGGCTCATCCTGATCCACGAGTAATATATCACCATGTTGAGTCACGAGAAATCAATATCTCTCAGGTTGATGATGTATCCTACTAGACTTACGTAGACCTTGTGCTACTTGAGCAAGTGGTTGTTCCACAACAATATGTGGAGTCTGCTCCATTTCCACCATTGGTTCGCTGCTACTTTGTGAAGTTTGAATTTCTCCAAGTTCTAATGTTCTGCCACTGGTTCTTTTGGAGAAAAATTCTCTCTCTAGGAACACAGCAGTCCGTGCGATAAACACTTTGCCTTCGGTCGGATTATAATTAGTATTCCTTGGTTTCCTTGAGATATCCTACAAAGAAGCACTTATCAGATTTGGGACCAAGTTTATCAGGGACTTGGCACCTTACATAGGCTTCAAAACCCCAAATCTTCATAAAGGACACACTAGGATGCCTTCCAGTCCATAACTCCTACGGTGTCGATTGAACAGTTTTAGATGGAACACGGTTAAGTATGAAAGCAGCTGTTAATAGAGCATGTCCCCAGAAGGAGCTTGGAAGATCTACATGACTCATCATTGATCGGATAATGTTTAACAAGGTCTGGTTCTTCCTCTCAAAGACATAATTCCATTGCAGTGTTCGAGGGGGAGTGAGTTGAGATATTATCACGCACTCTTTTAGATGGCCATCAAAATCTTGGCTTAAGTACTCACCACCTCGATCTGATCAAAGAGCTTTAATATTTTTACCAAGTTGATTTTTTACCTCATTCTTGAATTCTTTGAACTTTTCAAATGACTCCAATTTGTGTTTCATCAGAAACACAAATCCATATCTACTGAAATCATCAGTAAATGTAATGAAGTACTGAAAACTCCTCTAACGAATGTGTTGAAAGTTGTGCAAACATCACTATGTATGAGACCTAAAAGATCACTAGCCCTTTCAGCTTTTTCAGTAAATGGAGTTTTTGTCATCTTGCCCAACAAACAAGGTTCACATACCTCATATGATTCAAAATCAAATGAGTCCAAGAATCCATATTTATGCAGTTTGGTATGCAGTTTTCATTTGTGTGGCCCAAATGACAATGCTAGTGGTAAGTTGGGTTCGTATCATTTGATTTGATTCTCTTAGTATTTATATTATAGACGGGTATTTTGAGGTCGAGAATATAATGTCCATACTCAATTATGCACTAGCATAACAGATATCATTCAAATAAATAAAACAACATTTGTCCTTTATTATAAATGAAAAACCCTTCTTGTCCAACAATAAATAGAAATAATATTTCTACTAATAGCAGGCACAAAATAATAGTTTTCTAACTCAATGATAAGCCCAGTGGGTAATAATAAATGACAAGTTCCTATAGCTAAAGAAACAACTTTTGCTCTATTTCCAACTCGTTGGTCAACTTTGCCCTTAGCCAATGGTCTACTCCTTTTGAGATCTTGCACATTTACACAAATGTGAGATCCACATCCAGTATCTAATACCCAAGATACAGAAGTAGATAAATTGACTTCTATAACAAAAATACCTGTAGTGGAAGTCTTACTTCCTTTCTTCTTCTTAAGCTCATCCATGTACTTATGGCAGTTCCTCTTCCATATCCGGTCTCACCACAGTGGAAGCATGTGCCCTCCTTGGCCACCCCACCCTTAGGTTTCAAGGTAGAAGTGCTAGGCTTTAAATTGCCCTTGCCCTTCCGCTTGCCTTTGGGTTTCTTAATCTGCTTTTTGCCCTTGCCCTTACCTTTGGCCTGTTGGACCATGATAATGGTCTTTCCCTTACTAATATTCTGTTCAACAGTTCTCAACATTCTTAGTAGTTCTGGTTGAGGTTTGTCAATTTCACTCATGTTGTAGTTCATGACGAATTGACTATAACTTTTCGGCAATGATTGCAGGACCAAGTCAGTGGCCAACTCTTGACCCAATGGGAAACCAAGCCTTTCAAGATTCTCTATGTACCCAATCATCTTGAGCACATGAGTTCCAACAGAGCTTCCTTCTACCAATTTGCACTAAAACAATGCCTTTGAGACTTCAAACCTCTCATGCCTACCTTGCTCTTGATAGAGCCTCTTGAGGTGTACGATCATATCGTAGGCATCCATGTTCTCATGTTGCTTCTGAAGCTCAGAGTTCCTGGTGGCTAGCATGAGACAACCAACGGCAAAGACATCATCTTAATGCTTCTTATGAGCATCCTTTTCGGTGCGAGAGACACTTACAGCAGGTGGATCAGGAATAGGATGCTCTAGAACATACAACTTTTTCTCATGCCTGAGGACTATCCTCAAATTTCTGTACCAGTCTAGAAAATTTGTTCCAGACAGTTTGTCATTCTCAAGGACAGATTGCAATGATAGGTTATTTGATGTGTTGGATATCATGGTAATCTATTAACATAAACATGCAAAGTAAATATCATTTCACAGAAATATGCAAAGAAAAAATATTTAACCATCAACAGAAATATGCAGAGTATGTATATTGACATTGAAATATTTAATAAGGTTTTTTTATTAAATGTGCCTCATACTATTTTTATTCAAATCAACGACCCTCATCATTGACTCGGAAAATCCCATCGTTAGATTTTCTTGTAGGCCAAGATCCATATTTCACTTAGTTTAGAGTCAGCTTTGGCTGATCACCCAAAATTTAGTTATTTAGGTAGGGAACATTTCTCAATTACATCATATACAACTCTTGGATAGTTGGGTAAGTAACACTTACACTAATCTATCTCATAGACTAAAGCCCAACTCTATACCTCTAAACCTTCAACCCTATTGAAATACTCTAGTTAAGTCAGACCCAATGATTGGTAATTGAATATTACTTTTATCCCATCGTGTCTCACTAGGATAGATAAAGGCACTCTACTTTGGCAGACCTACACTAGACGAGTGCCATGCATTGGAAGGCATCTTATTGCAACTTAATATTTAATTTAGGGATTTTGTTATTTTATTAATTGATCTCACCATTCATCATCCATTAGCATTGTAGCGCCCCGAATTTCTAATATAATATCATAGAAAATACGTGGCACAATCCCAGCATCAACTTCAATGTAACATTAAACACAACCAACACCAATAAAATTCTCAACTTTTATTACAATAATCTTTTACATAGCACAGCGGAATTTAAAACATCTCAATTATAGTTTCTTTTATTTACAACACAGTCTTATTACAACACTGTTCTTACAAATTTACACAAACTCCATTAAATTAATTTATCTCAAAACTATCTCAAGCATCCAAATCTCCAAACTCTAAGCAACAACCTGAACACATGAGGCTAGAGATGATCCCTAACTCCCAAAACTAAAGGGGTCAGCCATAAATGGTGTGAGTGACATAAAACGACAAACAACATAAATGAACATTAGTCATGAATCCTTAAACAACAGGTAGTAAACATGAATACATAAAATACGATGTAGCAAGGAAAAGTAAACAACAAGTGAGACTAAACCAAGTGTCATGTGTAGAAAACAGGAAATCCACATGCATGAAAACCAAGTCAAGAAAACACAAATTCTATATGCGGACTCTCTAATGTGTACTTGTCGAAGTCTATGCATCCCACTCTACATAGGTTCGGTGCAAGCGCTTAACGTCTCCACATTACAGGGTTCATTCCCCGCTATGCAACTTATCCTAACACGATGACTACTACGAGATAAAGATAAGCTGTGAGTAGTAGCCCATGTCCCGATAATTCCGAAGATGAATCCCACACCTTAGGTGTTTTACCTGGATAATTTCGGAGATCATCCCACACCGAAACATTGACACTTCACCACATGAATACCACATGTGCTTCGCCTTGACTCCGATAATTCCGGAGATCAATCCCACACCGCAAGTAACTACTTGGATAATTCCGGAGATATATCTCACACCGCAGGTAATTTACCTGGATAATTCCGGAGATAGATCCCACACCAAAAGTAAGATACTTGGATAATTCCGGAGATTAAATCCCACACCAAAAGCCATACTGAGGTACTTGACCCATGTTCTCGTTCATCATATCACCACTAGTGCCTGTCCTTATTATTTTTGGGTTACTTAATTACTCAACGAATCTCCTAGAGTTGGTGTACCCTACCGGACTTAACTCAAAACTGAACAACTGAAATGCCTCAACAGGCCTCAACAAAATAACTCAGCGCCGGTTTACTAGGGTCATACACATCCTCTAGAGACTCAAACTCAAATGTCTAAACCAACTTTCCACCATAAATAGTTCAACTGAATATCTTAAAATCATATGCTTAACAGAAGACAAAGTATAGACTAAAATATTTGAAGAATATTCATTCGGAAGAAGATTCAAGTTTATGAAAACTCATCAGTACCAGTTGACTTATTACTGTAGTAAGTCGACTGTCCAGAGGGAAAAATATCCATGATTTTAAGAAAATAAGTTAAGTAAATAAAGTTGACTTATAAAAGTCATAAGTTGACTTACGAGATCATAAGTTGACTTATAAAAACATAAGTCGACTTACCAGATCATAAGTTGACTTATAAAAACATAAGTCGACTTACCAGATCATAAGTTGACTTATAAAAAACATAAGTCGACTTACCAGATCATAAGTTGACTTATAAAAAACATAAGTCGACTTACCAGAGAGAAATTCCAGAAATCTTTAAGAAAATATTTTAAGTGTTATAAGTCGACTTGCAAAGTCATAAGTCGACTTAAAAGAGAATATAAGTCGACTTAAAAAGTCATAAGTCTACTTACCAGAGAAAAAATGACAATAACTTTGAAAAATAAATTCTAAGTGTGCCAGTCGACTGAAAAGGGTCTAAGTCGACTGTCCAGAATGGATTTTCAAGAAAACTAAAGATCTAGCAGCCGGGTCGTGCCAGTCGACTGAAAGGTCTGACAGTCGACTGTCGGCCTACAGTCTGCCTAATTTTGGTTGTACATGATAATCAAAATTAGAGTTTTCTAAAAGAAATCATTGTTTATGAAAATAATTCGTATTCAGGTAAAAATGACAATCTCAAAGTATCCTCAGATCGAATACATTACTCAAAACATCCAATATCTCAAAAGTCAAGTTCTCATGTTCTAAATTCCTAATTCTTCCATTAGGATTTCTCAATACTAAATTTCTTTCACAACTCATAACCAAGATCTGATTTGTAAATACAAGATCCAAATGCTCACCCATCCGATCATAACCATACTCAAATCTTAAACATGCTTTCTAGCAATACAATTTTATGAACCAAGATCTGCTCAACACTCTTAGATTTCACATATATGGTACAAACAATAACCTTTGCATCGTTTTCATGCAAAATACTAAATAACATACATGCCAAACAAACAACACAACAATCGTTCACATAAATCAAACCACAAAAAAAATTTCGTATTACTCATAAAACAAAATGAAATAAAACAATCACTCACATAAAACATACACAAAGCAAAACAACATGTCACTCACCTTTAGAAACGACGAGATCCAACAATAAAACCTCTCCTTTTGCGAGATCCAAAACTTCCTCTTGATCCTCCAAAAATATCACAAAATTCTATACTGTGCAGCGAATGACGGCTGCAAATTCTTTTTAAATATCCGGAATGAAGTTTAGGGTTTTACCCACTTTTGCAAAATAATCCCTTCAAAATACAACTTTATATATATAGCTCTATTCTTGGAAATTCAATAAAATTCATTTAAATAGGATTTAAAAGTGAAATATAATCCTAAATCTCAACTGGTACTGTTCAAAACGTCCAAAAAATACATTTTACATTTTAACCCCTAAAAATGACAAATTTGCAAAAAGGTCCTTCTTTTCTCAAAATTTGCAAATAGTTCCAATTAATTTCAGAAAAATCTGGAAAAATACTAAATAAATCCCAAATATTAAATAATGATTTTTCATGAAGAAAACTTGACTTTCAAACTTCTCAAGAAAGTATTTGCACGTGTTTTGCACGTGTAAAAAGATAAATTTTTCTGAAAATATTCATAAATTCTCCAAAAACCATTTTAGTCATTTATAAACCTTTAAAAATAATATTTTAAAAATACAGGGTTCTACAAGCATACAACAATGCTTCTCATACAAAATTACAAGCATAAAATTTATGTGACATGGTTGTGGTCCTAACACACTGATTCTCTCAAGCCAATGAGAGTACAAAAAAACTGAACAAAGAGATTATACCATCTTCTCTAAGCAACTTCCCAATCTTCTCCTTGTATGGTTGCCAATTCCTTGCCTCAGTGAGATTACATTTACATATAAAGAAAGAATGTACAATTGGAGTTTAGAGAGAAAGGATTACATTGAGAATGTAGAGAGAAAGGCACGACACGCAGGCCGTATTCAAAATACCAAAATATAAACAATACATCACAGAACATAAACTATGTATCACAGAACTAAACCATGCATCACAGAACTAAGACCATAACCATGCACCATGCATCACAGAACATAATAATCAAAGAATATGTTGTTATGATTTTATTTTATTTATTTAAAAAAGATTGATTTTTGGGGAATCATTATTGCCCTACGCAGAGCTGGCAATGGGGTCCTGCTGCCCGGTCAGTGGCAAGGGTCAAGGGGAGGCCGCCCCTTGCGGGGCGCGGGGCAGGGCCCGGCCCAAAAAATTTGCCTCATCATCCCTTACCACTTCCAGAGCATGAACCCTTCATATTTTAAGAAACCCTAATGCAACTGCAAACGATGCAGGTGCATGAACTATTCATGATTTACGAAACCCTAACGTCACTGCAAATCACATCTTTCCAGGGTTTTCAATGGTTCCAAAACCGATGGCTACCATAGTGTGGTATCTGTGTTAACAACTAACACATAAACGAATCCTTATATTGCAACTGTTGTTAAAAATTATCACATATGAATCTTTCTACCAAAAGTGTGAACATATCATAAATAGTCGCATATCATTCATAACCGAATTATGGTTTCGCAAGTGGCTCTGATACCACTGTTAGGTTTCGATGGTAGTCTCAGATCAAATACACAACGGTAAAATTACCAAAAAATATCGAAACCTAGTCATGGATCCATGCGAAAACCATAAATCGTGTTTAGAAGTTATACCTTGAAGATGGATCTGCTGTTTCTAATGATTGTCGATCACAGCACTGTAATATTGTTGTGCCTCTACGATATCCACATGAACGGATCAAATCAAGTTTTCCCTTACGCCGCGGTGTTAGCTGCGGGAAGGGGATGTTCCTTACGATTTCTCTTTCTCACAATTTCAATGACGGCTAAAGTTTTCTCATGTGACACTTTTCCACAGATATGTATCATATATATAGCTGCAAAAAATCAACTCTAAGAGAGTAATGAGGCTGTTGGATTCACAATCTGACCTGGTTCAGATTCGTGTGTGGACCTTCGAACTTTAGTCAGCCCATTTAATCTAATCAATTGTCCAACCAATGTTAGGAGTCCAAGTCTTACTTGGATCCCCAATTAAATTCATCTTATAAATTTAAATTCCAATTTTGATCCATTCTAAGTGTGTGACCCTGTAGGTTCCTGTAACGTTAACAGTAATACTAAAATCATATTCTAGTATTACAAATAGTGAGCGGTATCTAGCAATACATCACTGCTACTCAAGTAACAAGAATGTCAGTGATTAGACATAACCTATCCGTGACCAATGTTACCATGTGTCTAGTCCCTTTGTCCAGATATCCTAATTGACCACAAGGCATAGCGCATATAGTTCAATCTTTGGTTTCTTGATGTCCGAGTAGACTTACTAAAACAAATGAGCTCAGTATCTCATATTGACTCATTTGAGAATGGCCATGCATTTTGCAGTCTCAATCAATTAAGGGGCCCATAGATATCGCTCCTGTTATGTAAGAGGGACAAATCCTATCTAAGTCACTCACACCCTCCGCATGATTTGTAGTATATCCAATAGTTTGATTTTATAATCACCTTATTGTAGGCAACGTTTGACGACATTAAAACATATAACTTCACATGTAGGGAACCATAATGACTTCAAGTTAAAGAACTACATACACTATGGTCACTGTGAGAACCGCTTATGACACTCACGTAACGATTTATTATGTGAGTAAGGTCCTCCGGGATACCGAACTTCGTTATTCCAAGATAGAAAAAATGGCCTATGTACTGGCCATGGCTACTCGGAAGCTCCTCCCATATTTCCAAGTGTATTCAGTGGTCGTTCTTACCGACCAACCCCTCAAGCAAGTGTTGTACAAGCCTGAATGTTCGGGGCACCTCATGAAATGATCCATCGAGTTGAGCCAACATGATATCAACTATTAGCCAAGGACCGCTATTAAGGCTCAAGCCCTAGAATAATTCATAGTGGAAATCACTATCCCCGACCTTGCAAGGAAGGCAAGGAACCCCTGTTCTGGAGCATTTATGTCAATGGGCCTCATGTACTGAGGAAAGCGGAGCGGGGGTCATCCTAACCGGCACAGATGGCTTCATTCTCCAGTACTCGCTCCGCATCAATTTTCGAGCGTCAAACAATGCGGCAAAGTATGAAGAACTCATAGCCGGTCTATTCCTGGCATGCAAGGCTGTCGCTCAACGCGTCAAAGTATTAGCGACTTCCAGCTGGTTGTAAACCAAGTCTCGGGGGAATACGAGGCTAGAGATGACCACATGGTCAAGTATCTGGCTAAGGTCAAAAGGCTGCTAGCCACCTTCAAAGAAGCATAAGTCCTACGGATCCCCCATGAAGAAAACGGGCAGGCAGATGCCCTATTAAAATTGACTTCCTCCTCTCTCCAAGGGCTTGAGCGCACTGTTTTGATCAAAGTTCTTTTAAGGCCCAGTATTGAGGAAGAAAGCCTCGAACTAATGGAGATACCACCCCTGGCACATAGAGAAAATTAGATGAAGCCTCTTCTTGAATTCCTCAAAAAAGGAATCCTCCCCCCAGACCCTAAAGAGGCTAGGAGAATCAGAACTAAAGCCGAGCGATATACGCTCATCGAGGGATTCATGTACAAGCGCTCCTACGCTCAAGTAGACGACAGGCCCTACATGTAGTGTCTCTCCCCCGAGAAAGCCCAATACGCCCTAAGGGAGGTTTATGAAGGGGTTGGTGATGCCCATATGGGAGCAAGGTCCCTTGCCCGTAAAATATTGAATCATGGATACTTCTGGCCCACGTTCCTTGGTGACGTTAAATAGCATGTTTTCCAGTGCACTCCCTGTTAGTGGTTCTCATCCATGCGGAGTGTGCCTCAAGCAGAGCTATCTTTCTTGTCCAGTCCAATCCCCTTTGCTATGTGGGGAATGGAATTTCTCGAGCCTTTCTCCCGGCACCTGGTCAGAAGAAATTCCTTGTCGTTGTGATCGATTACTTCTCAAAATGGATTAAAGCAGAGCCCTTTGCAACAATTACAGATAAAGGGGTCCATCAGTTTTTTTGGAAGAACATTTTCTGCCAATTCGGCATCCCTTGGATCCTAGTAACTGACAACGGTACCCAATTCAGAGGGGCAACTTTTCGCAATTTTTGTGCGGATCTCGGCATCCAACAGCAATTCTCCTCAATATCCCACCCGCAATCCAACGGTCAGGTAGAGAACACCAACCGAAAAATTCTCACTGGCCTAAAGAAGAGACTCAAAAAATCTGCAAAGGGGTTGTGGGTTGAAGAACTTTCCAATATGCTCTGGAGCTATCACACCACTAAATGGACCCCAACTGGAGAATCTCCGTTTAACTTGACACATGGCTCAAAAGCTGTAATCCCACTCAAAGTTGGCCTACCCTCTCCCCGCTTGTTGGCCTTCAGTGGAGAACGAAATTCCAACCATATCCGGGGCAATCTCGACCTTATTGACGAAATACAAGAAAGGGCATCCATCCGCCAACAAATCTACTAGCGCAGGGTCGAGCAGTCATACAACAAGAAGGTCCGCCCCACAAATCTTAAAGAATGAGACATGGTCCTTATAAAGTTATTGATCTCCTTCCCGAGCAAAAAAGGAAAACTCTCTCCAAATTGGGAGGGGTCGTACCGAATCTCCAGAGTTGTCCGCCCTTGTGCATATCAAGTTGAAGTCCCCCCCCCGGGGGGAGGGGGGGGGGGGGTGGAAAAAGTGCCAAGAACTTGGAATGCAGAGAATTTAATGAAATTCCAAGATAGCTAGATTCTTTTGTTTTTATTCACTTTCGTTGTTTTCTATTCATTTCCATGTAATAAAGGCTCACAACTTAGAAGCAGCCACTTTGTTTTCTCCTTTAAAAAAGCATAGTTTATTTTTCCCGAAAACCTGTTGTCAAAAATTGATTGCTTTACCCTGAAAGCGTACACACTAAGTACGACAACTCTTAAACAGCGAGTTAAGAGTCCAACACTTGGTTCAATGCCACTTTAGCCACTTCTGAACGAGAAGGTGCAAAGTAGCTCGCCATTCTGAATTTCTCCCACAACTGTTGAAACTTTTTAAATAACAGGTTCAGAGTCCAACACTTGTTTCGATGCCACTTTAGCCATTTGCGAACGAGCAAGTGCGAAGTAGCTTGCCATTCGGAATTGCTCCCACAACTGTTGAAAACTCTTAAACGACAAGTTCGGAGTCCAACACTTGGTTAAATGCCACCTTAGCCACTTGTAAACGAGCAAGTGCGAAGTAGCTCGCGATTCGAAATTGCTCCCACAACTATTGAAAACTCTTAAACGAAAAGTTGGGAGTCCAACACTTGGTTCGATGCCACTTTAGCCACTTGCGAACAAGCAAGTGTGAAGTAGCTCACCATTCAAAATTGCTCTAACAATTGTTGAAAACTCTTAAACGACAAGTTTGGAGTCTAACACTTTGTTCGATGCCACCTTAGCTACTTGCGAACGAGCAAGTGCGAAGTAGCTCGCCATTCGGTATTGCACCCATAACTGTTGAAAACTTTTAAACGACAAGTTCGGAGTCCAACACTTGGTTCGATGCCACTTTAGCCACTTGCGAACGAGCAAGTGCGAAGTAGCTCGCCATTCGGAATTGCTCCAACAACTGTTGAAAACTCTTAAATGACAAGTTTGGAGTCCAACACTTGGTTCGATGCCACCTTAGCCACTTGGGAACGCGTAAGTGCGAAGTAGCTCGCTATTCGGAATTGCTCCCACAACTGTTGAAAAATCTTAAATGACAAGTTCGGAGTCCAACACTTGGTTCGATGCCACTTCAGCTACCGGTGAACGAGCAAGTGCGAAGTAGTTCACCATTCGGAATTGCTCCCACAATTGTTGAGAACTCCCAAACAAAACTTGCGACATTCCAGTGATCCGACCCAGAGGAAGTAACACTCAAATACTTGACAGATTTTTACTCCAATTAAAAAGCAATTACAATATCGGGAAGGCACCACCAACAAAAACATTTCTTAAGTGCTGAGAAGATCTTATTTCATAAACAAAAATATGGATTACAAGTTTTATTGGGACACAAGCACCCACAAAAATTACAAGGATCTCTCTAACTCTTTTTAGAAAGAGAGATGCTCCTATTGAGTGGATGCGTGACCGACGAGCGCTATGCCACCCTCTCGACTGCGGTGAAGAAATTTCTAGACTCGCAAGCCGAGTCGCACCATCGGGACCCATTGGTCTAGCGTCCCCTCCAACCGTTGCTCCACTAGACAAATCGGTCACACTGCTCTAAGCATCACCAGAGTTCTGCAGGATGTTGGACAAGCACAGGGCCAATTCATAGAAAGATCTTCCCTGAGCGTGCTCTTCGCCCGAACAAAAAGTACTCCTGACATTGACGCCCTCGAGAAGTCGTTTCAACTGGTCTACTTCCATCTCTAGATTGACAATTCTTTTCTTGAAGGAATCGTCCATGTAACACCCCGCAAAATAAAATGATTTATTTTGCATTATTAAATAATACTAAATTGGTAAAGTTGATTATTTTGTCTATTTTCTTGAAATTGCAATTTTGCACGTGCAACACGTGCAAAGTTAGAAAATTTTGAATTCGTAAATTTTATGTTTAATGATTGTTTTTCCTCGTTTATTTATGATATTTCAATTTTTCATATTTATTTAAATTAATTTGACTATTTTATGACTTGGTCAATTTTACACGTGCAAATATTTTTGGGGGTGCAAATCTCCAATTTTAAATTCTAAATAAATTCTCCTATTTATAGTGAAGTATATCCTAAATTTTGGGATTTTTCTGAATAAAGAAACCATTTTTATAAATACTTCGAAAGAGAGGGGCTTTTATGTAAAAAGCCGTTTGGATCTCAAATAAATAATGAAAATTCATTTTTACTGATTTTTGGGCTGGCCATGTTCATCATTGAAAATAAAATCTATTTAAGTTTTATTTAGAGTTGATTTGGTAAAGATTTAAACAAATATGGTATTTTTGCAAATATGAAATTTAGGTTGGAACTTGTGCAAATATTTTCTTAGAAAGTAAAAAATTCAAAAAATTTGTTTGGAAAATCTAATATTTATTAATAGATAATAATTCTTAATTTTATAGATTTTTATGAATATCTTATGACATATGTGCAAATATTACAAAGAGAGGGACTTTTGTGCAAAATTACAACTTTGAGTACAAATCCGAAATTTTGGTAATTTCTGAGATATGCTTAATGGTTGGATAATTCAGTAGAAAAAGTATTTGGTTTTATTTTAATTTATTTAACTTATTTAACTACTTTATTAATGAAAGGTTTATATATATAAAGCAATAATTTGTTAAGGAATGTTTCCATAAACTTGTAAAACCCTATAGACTCCAGATTTCGGCCTATATTATGGACACTACAGCCATCCCTCTCCTCTACAAAAATAAAATATATTTTTACTATTAATTTCTTGGAGTTTCGAAGCATTGATCTTGGACTTTCTGCAAAAGAATGGCTTTTTCTTATTTAATTTGGTCGGTTTCTTCAATGAGGTGAGTGACATATATTTGTTTTTGTATTGTTCTAAGCATGTTGTATGTGGTGATTTGTGTATTAGAAATCATGTTAGGGATTATATGAAGATATAAGGAATTTTGATGAGTAGATGAATTAAAAATTTAATCTTTCATGAAAACTATACTAGTGATGATCTAAAACCCTAATTGATGACTTGAGATTGTTAAAGAACTTAATGAAAATCATGAGTAGGTTGTTTTCCTTCATATACTTGCTGTTTTTATTGGCTATAATGAGACTGTATATTGCTTAATGCTAAAGTGAACAAAAACTTCACCTTCACTGTTGAGCATATGTGTACACCCTATTTTAACAATTTTGACATATATAACTTGACTATATACTTGTTATAATTGCATACATTCTTGGGTAAACTATTGTGAGTGGATGTGCATGAGTTCAATGAATTACAAAGAGGGTAATTCAATTAAAAGATCTAATTTTGAAGTAGGGTTGAGTAATAAAAATTCGGGTCTGAAGGGTATGGCCGAAAATTGAGTTTTTTTGTGTTTTGCGAAGTTTTTCAATTGGATCTTGATTGTTTTAGTACTGGGATGGTGTTGTAAATTACACTATTCATATACGATTTTTCTTGTTGATTAAACTGATGCTTAACTCACCAACATACACCTATATATATATGTACACTATTTGAAAGATTGTCGAAAATTTAGTGTTTTGTGAAGTTTTCAAGTGGAACTGATTTGTTTTGATACTGAGGCTGATTAGAACTATATACTACTCCTATTTGGTGAGTTTTATTCCCATAGTTGATACCAAAACACTCATAGGAACATATTTATATACATAGAGTCTATTTTGAGAAGTTTTAATGAGAATTTGCTATTTTGTAATCTTGATGAAGTTTTGATGTGTTTTATAAACTCCTATATGTTATAAAAGTCATATTTGATCATATCAGGAAATTAGATTTGCAAAATTGTGATTTTATAAAGTATAATCGTGTATCAGTTGAAACATGCAAAAACTTCAAACCTGGCTGTATGGCAGCTAGCGGTCGACTGCGAGGTCGACTGTCCATTTTTTAACTAAAACGGAGATCGACTGTCACGACGGTCGACTGCAAGGTCAACCACACCTGCTGTTTTGGATTGTTTTATTGAGTTTTTCTTCTATCCGCCTCGTTGCCTTCGTCTTCGTCTCCCCGTTCATGCCGCAACCACCGTAGACCCCCCTTGCCACCACGTCGTCATCGTCCAAGCCCCGAACGCTCCACCATTCTCCCTCCTCTGTTTTGTCGAGAAATAGAGCATCCGTCAAGCTGCCATTTCCCCTTCGCTGTGTCGCTTCCCGACCGCAGCGCCGCCGTCTTCAGTCGTTGCCGCCCTCGCTGTGGTCGCCGCTACCGTCGCTCCCTAACCGCAGTCTCCCGCTCTCTCTCTCTCTGTTGAAGCGAGGAAGACGCACAGTGGTGACTTGATGTGTTTTCTGTTATGTAGTGTATCCAGTACTCGCCGTTTACGGTTTGCTTTGGATCCACTGTCTGTGTTCACTATTTGTGTACTCTGAGTTGCTGTTTTGCTATTTTGGATTTTGCACATAGCTGGCCCGTGTTTTGATTCTTCGCCCGGTATTTTCATCCCGTTATTCTAAATATTCGAATCTGCTAAATAACAGGCAAGTCACTTCTTGAACTAGTTGTTTGTTTTGTTCAAGATTTCTTCGATCTTTGCAAGTAGATTCAATCCTTTTCCCTATCATACTGTTATTTAAAATTCCGTTAAGTCTATTGAGGGTTTACACTAGCTAACCCGAGATATTCTTAACATCGTGCCGCTATCTTTAATCTAAAATCTAGTCCCCCTTGAATCTTGCATATGCATAATTACATGAAAAATAACTAGATTCATGTTGTAGACCCGTTTGGTGAATTGGACATGTTAGATTGATTTGTTTTGATGAATTGATTACCATACATGTGAAATTGCTTCTTAGAACTGAAATTATACATGTTAAACACCTAAGAACACTTTGATTATTAATTTGTATGAAATATATGGTTGTATGATTTAATTATTGCCTATCCATGTCAAAATAAATTCTGGACTACTGTGTGTTTCTTTTTGTATCATATTTTTGACCATGTTGCTGTCTTATTTTGAAATAACTTTCTGAACATGAAATTTAGTCCTAAATGTCTAGTTTACTACCCTTTTTACGGATTTGAATTGTGATGTGTAATCTATTAGATATAATTATTTTAGTACAGCTGTGTCAAAATTTTCAGATTTACAAATGCATGCATATCTTGCTATTCCATAATTTATTTGAGCATGTTAAAAGTAAAATAAAAATCTGAAATAAATTTAGCTGAACCTAGACATATGTAGGAATAACCCTGAATTTTTATAGATTTATTTGATGAGTTTTCTGACCTGAAACAAATAGGTGAACACAATTTATAACTTGCCTCCTGAACATAAAATCTGAAAAGAATAGAGTTTTCACCCTAGTTTTTGTAGCTTTTATATGTCATATGTATATTTGCTGGAACCGGCAGGGAGTCTACTTCCTAGAATTTCTGACGGATCTAGATTTTCTTCTCTATAGTAGTGGTAATTGTGTTCTTGTACAGCAAGGTCATGCTGTCAAGATTATGTGATTGTGTGTATTGGCATGTTTGCTTCTTGATTTGTCTGTAACAAATAGAATTAGTCACACCTAGGATATTACAATATTGACACCTTCTTGCTTGCTCACATTGGATGAAATAAAATGTTAACAAGCCGGGGTATTATGGGATGACTTGGTAGTGAACAATCAGAAACTGTACTCGGTCGGGCCCCACTGCCTGACCTGTACTGATGGCCACAAAACACTGATTGATAATTACTGACACTGAAAATTAAACACTGATTACTGGGCTGAGTACACAAACCGTGAATTCACTATCAGTCTAAAGTGTACACTGTGTGCTTACGCCGAACCTGTGGAATGGGATGCAGTAGTACGTGCATTAGGTAAATTAATAAAATGATTAATAACCTGCATTTATCATCTCATGCTTGATCCTGTATAGAACTTAACTTGACATCCCTCGTTACATGCATGACTAAATATAGACATTTGATATTATTGCCTGCCTTTGCTTTGTTCTTTGACTTGGATCCTGTCCTTTTTTCCTTGATATACATGCTTCCTTCATTCTTTGTTTTCCTCTACTTGCTGTCCACGAATTGCTCTAAGGACATTATTTTCTTTCTTTTTAGATCAAGAATTTACAGGTACTGAAGGAACTATACTAGAAGGAATTGGTGAGCAACGTTTCTAGAGAAGGAGCTGGATTGCACTGCTTAAATCTATTTACTGCTAGATTATTTTTTTGAACATTATTATGAATTTTTTCTTTGTTTTGGACTTATGTTCCCGGAGTTTTTTTATTCCCAGATGTTGGATATTGTGTTGGATATTATTATTGTTAGATTATTTCATTTATTATTGAAGTTATCTTTGATTCATGTGGTTATATCTTTCTTGTGTGGCTGTGTTTATTATTTCTTATTGCTAAGTTAGTTTGGTACAACTTATGGATGATGTATAATCATTCGCTGGGCCTACGTTACGTACTCGTAGTCTGTATTTTGGAAAGCGGGGCGTGACAAGTTTTCAGTGGTATCAGAGTCCCAGGTGTGGATAATATATCAGTAGAACATGACTATCTTTATAAAGGTTTGACTTTGATTGATATATTAGTCAAGTTTGGCTCTAGCCGGGTTAACTCAGTAATGTCCACACCACGATGATCACATGAATGCATACCAACATAATCTGGGTATCTTTTGATCTTTTTGGTCCCTTCATTTCTTATTTTCTCTTATCCCTTTCATTCATTGATTCCTTTCTGGGTATAATCACTTTCCTTTTGTACCCATATTCTTTTGATTCTGGAATCATCCATTCTTTTTATTTCTGGTTGTTATTCCTTTTCCTTTTGCACAATTATTCGTGCATCTATCCTGCTAGCACCTTATTCTTTTGTTTGATCTTCATCTAGGTGTTATTTTAGTCTTCTCCCTTCCAACTCATGTTTTGTTTGATTCTGGTGCTACCCACTCTTTCATTTCCTTCCATTTTGTTGATCAGCATAGTTTGTCTAGTTATGCTATGCCCGTAGCTTGGGACATCACCACAGGTGGAGGTGTCATTGTCTATTCTAGGGTATGCAAGCAGAGCCCGTTGCTGATTGGTGGTGTATATTTCTTGGCTGATTTGATTGTGATTCCCAATTCTAGTTTCGATGTCATTCTGGGCATGGACTGGTTGGGTGTTTCTTGTGCCATGATTGATTTCCGAGAGAAGAAGGTGACTTTCAGGCTTTCTGGTTAACTAGAGTTTGTATTCCATGCAGGTGAGACACCCTTTGGGCGTGTCAAGGACTCGATGGATCCTAAGGCTGTTTTGCTTGTGTCGTTGTGCTCCGATGGGGTTGTTGCACCCTTAGTTGTGCGGGATTTTCTTGATGTTCCTCGAGGATTTGCCCGATTTGACACCCGTCCGAGATGCGAAGTTCAACATTGATGTTCAGCCTGGTATGACGCCTATTTCCAAGAGTCCGTTTCGTATGGCACCGGTTGAATTAGCAGAGCTGAAGGTGCAAGTTCAGGAGTTGCTTGATAAGGATTTTATTAGACCTAGTGTTTCACCTTGGGGAGCCCCAGTTCTGTTCGTCAACAAGAAGGATGGAAGCCGTAGGCTTTGTGTTGACTACAAAGAGATAAACAATATCACTGTCAAGAATCAGTATCCATTACCGAGGATTGATGATTTGTTCGACCAATTGGGAGGTGCTTCGATGTTCTCGAAGTTGGATCTTCGTTCCGGGTATCATCAAGTTAAAGTGAAGTTAGAAGATGTTCCGAAAACGGCTTTCCGAACGTGGTACGGGCATTACGAGTTCTTGGTGATGCCTTTTGGAGTGACTAATGCACCGGCAGTGTTCATGAGTCTGATGAACCGGGTGTTCTCGCTGTTCTTGGATCAGTTTGTCATGATCTTCATTGATGACATATTGGTGTATTCTCGGAATAGGGAAGATCATACTTAGCATTTGAAAGTGGTTCTGCAGACCGTGAGGGAGAACCAGCTGTATGGAAAGCTCAATAAGTGTGAGTTTTGGCTGGATCGGGTTGCTTTTCTGGGCCATATTATTTCTTGTGCTGGTGTTTCTGTGGATCCGGCGAAGATTTCTGTGGTCAAGGATTGGCCTATTCCGAAGTCTGTTCTTGAGGTGCAGAGTTTTTTTGGTTTGGCCGATTATTATAGGAAATTCATTTAGGATTTTTCGAAGATTGCTGGGCCTCTGAACAGTTTGACCAAGAAGGAGCAGAAGTTTGATTGGGATGAAGCTTGAGATGAAATTTGTGATGAAGCTTTTGCCGAGTTGAAGCATTGGTTGATGTCAGCACCTGTGCTGACTATACCCAAAAGTTCGGGTGGTTTTGTGATCCATTGTGATGCATCGGGTAGAGGTCTGGGAGCAGTGCTGATGAAGCGAGGCAGGGTTTTCGCTTATGCATCGAGACAGTTGAGACCTCACGAGAAGAACTATTCTACGCTTGATCTAGAGCTCGCGGCTGTGGTTTTTCCCTTGAAGTTGTGGAGGCATTATTTACATCGGGATAGAGTGGAGATATTCACATATCACTAGAGCCTCAAGTATGTGTTCACGTAGAAGGAGTTGAACATGAGGCAAAGGAGATGACTGGAACTAATGGCAAATTTTGCATCAATTTGTAGTATCACCCTAGCAGAGTGAACTTGGTGCCTGATGCCTTGAGTAGGAGGCCTTCCGCTATGTTCCTTATTGTGCAGAAAGAATTAGTGAAGGACATGAGGAGGCTGGAGTTGGATGTGTTGCTTCCTGGATCAGATCGGCAGTTCATGATGTTGCAGTTGCAGTCTTCTTTGATTGAGCAGATTAAGGAAGCCCAAGTGGGTGACCTGCAGTTGCAGTAGTTTCGAGGTGAAGTGAAAGCCAGTTTGAGATCTAATTTGGTCATTCATGCTGATGAGTAGCTTCGTTTTGGCTCTAGGTTGTGTGTACTTAGGGGAGAAGTCAGACAGAAGCTGCTTGAGGAAGCTCATCGGTCCCCGTATTCTATTCATCCTGGTGGTACCAAGATGTACATGGACTTGAAGCAACATTTCTGGTGGCATGGCATGAAAAGAGATGTGGCTATATTTGTCACCCAGTGCCTAATCTGTCAGCAGGTGAAGACAGAGCATCAGAGGACTGCGGGACTTTTGCAACCTCTTCCAATCCTAGAGTGGAAGTGGGAGGATATCACGATGGATTTTGTGACCTCCTTGCCAAGGAGTCCCAAGGGTCATAATGTTTTCAGAATATTGCAATAAGAATGGTATAACACATTCGTTTGTATTTTCTAGAGCTTCACCACAAAATGGAGTGGTCGAAAGAAAGAATAGGACATTGCAAGAGTGTGCACGTACTATACTTGTTGAAAGCAATTTGCCTAAGTACTTCTAGGCTGAAGCTGTTTCTACATCATGTTATGTTTTAAATAGGATATTGATTAGGCCTAAGCTTAAGAAAACTTGTTATGAACTATTTTTTGAAAGAATTCCTAAAGTATCTTATTTTAAAGTATTTGGATGCAAGTGTTTCATTTTAAACACTAAAGATAATTTGGATAAATTTGATCCTAGATCTATTGAAGGTATCTTCATTGGATACTCAAATAGGAGTAAGGCATATAGAATTTTTAATAAGTCAACCTTGACTATTGAAGAATCTATGCATGTTTCATTTGATGAATCCTTGCCTTCATCTATTGTTATTGAAGATGATGAAATTGATTCATCACCTTTAAATAACGTTATTAAATCACTAGAGTAAACTACTCTAGACAAGTCGATTGATAAGGATATTAAGTCAACTGATGTGAATCAGTCGGCTGATGGACTTGTTAAGTCGACTGATCCTGTTGTGATGACTCAAATTTACCAAAATCGTTTGTTGAAGTTAGAGATCATCCTCATGACCTAATAATTGGTGACATCTCACGTGATATTCAAACAGGATCTCATGTTAACATGATTTCTCATACGGCTTTCTTATCGGATTTTGAATCGAAGAATATACAAGAAGCTTATGAGAATAAATTTTGGATGAATACCGTACAAGATGAATTAAACCAATTTATAAGAAATGATGTATGAGATTTAGTTCCACAACCTCCTGACCATACTATAATTGGTATCAAATGGGTATTCAAGAATAAGTTAGATGAATCAGGACAAGTCGTTAGGAACAAGGCTAGGTTAGTTGCTCAAGGATATAATCAAGAAGAAGGAATCGATTTTGATGAAACATATGCTCCTGTTGCTAGACTAGAATCAATTAGGATCTTATTATCTTTTGCATGTTTTATGGATTTTACACTCTTCCAAATGGATGTCAAGAGTGCTTTTCTTAATGTTTTTATTAAGGAAGATGTTTATGTTAAGCAACTACTCGATTTCGAACATGAACAATTCCCAAACCACATTTTTAAATTGAAAAAGGCTTCATATGGTCTTAAACAAGTACCTCGTGATTGGTATGATCGGTTAAAGACTTTTCTCATAGAAACTGGTTTTGAGATAGGTAAAGTAGATACTACATTATTTATGAGGAAAATAGAGTCAGGTATTCTAATCATACAAATATATGTTGATGACATAATTTTTGGTTCTACTAATAGTAATCTCTGTCAAGAGTTTGCTAATACCATGAAAAATGAGTTTGAGATGAGTCACATGGGTAATTCAATTATTTTCTAGGACTACAAATAAAGCAGTCACAAAATGGCATATTCATTAATCAAGAAAAATATGCTAAGGAATTACTCAAACGGTTTGGCATGGATGCACTAGTAGTAAGACCACACCTATGGTTACTACTACTACACTTGACAAAGATGAATTAGGTAAGAGTGTCGATCAAAAACTCTATCGAGGTATGATTTTCTCACTCTTATATATAACTGCTAGTAGACCAGACATTATGTTTAGTGTATACTTGTGTGCTAGATATCAGTCGAGTCCAGAAGAGTCTCACTTAAAGGTTGTGAAACGTATTTTAAGATACATTAAAGGCACATCTGACTATGGTTTATTTTATCTACGCACCGATAATTTTCAATTTTTGTCGTATAGTGATGCTGATTTTGCTGGTAGTAAAGCTGATCGTAAAAGTACTAGTGGAACTTGTCACTTTTTGGTACATTCACTAGTATCTTGGTGCAGTAAAAGGAAAAATTCGGTATCTCTATCTACTACAGAATTTGAATATATTGCTGCAAGTTTGGCTTCTACCCAAATTTTGTGGATGAAACAAACTTTATTAGATTATGGTGTTTCATTTTCAAAACCTGCTATAATGTGTGATAATACCAGTGCTATTATTCGATCTAAAAATCCAGCTCAACAATCACGTACGAAACATATTGATATTAGATATCATTTTCTATGTGATCATGTTTTAAAGGGAGATATAATTTTGGATTTTATTTCTACTGATAAACAAGTAGCCGATATATTTACCAAACCACTTAAGGAAGACACTTTTATCAACTTTAGAAGAGAACTAGGAATTTTTTGTTTTCATGATATTTCTTGAATATTTATTTTGTGTAAGTCGACTTAAAAATAATTTTTAGTCGACTGACAAAGTATTTTTCGTTGTCTATTTTTTTCTTTTGGCTGAATTTTAAATTCTGGACAGTCGACTGTATATAGTACCAAGTCGACTGCCAAAAGTATTACTTGATGTTTTTCGTTTGGTTTTAATTACTCTCAACTAAGTCGACTGATCCCAAAAAAACAAGTCGACTGTCGTGACATCGGTTTGTTTTTTTGATTCGAAACGTCACATTTCTGGGGCAATTTTCTATCTTTCTTTAACCCTTGGCTGATCCTAACCCTCCATTCATTCCAGATTTAATCTCAGCCCTCTACTCCTTAGTAAAACCCTTTTTTACCCCTCTTTTTCACCTTTCCCCTTTTCACTCTCTCTCCTTCAAGTAGAAGACCTGTTGGCTGCTCTTAGTGCTTGGAGATTCCAGAGATTTGAAGCCCGTAGATTCCAGATTTCCTCAAGATTTTGAGTGATTTTTTTCCGTTTTTGGAATCAGTTTCGTGCTTCTTGAAGCCATTAGCTTCCTTCTCTTATCATTTTTGGGTAAAACTCTTACTCACTCTCTTTAAGTTTTCTAGAGTTTTACTATGCCTCCCAAGAGAGCAAGAGGTTCCAATGTAGAAGAAGGTCAATCTTCACAAAATTACCTTGAGGAATCCGCATCTCGTTGAGAAATTTTTTTATCATATGTCAAATTGCTATCTTTTCGGGGAGAATTGTCAATTTTCCTGATTTAGATAGGTTCCCCTTAGCCCCATTGTTTGAACAATGTTGGTTATTTGACTTACGTTCTCTTGTCAATCAACCCTATTACTATCCACAACTTATATATTTGTTTTATACAAATATGAAAGTTGCCACTTCTGAGGATGGTTGCGAAATATTTTTCATGACATCGGTGAAAAATATTCGCATGAAACTAACTCCTGAAAAATTAGGGATTATCCTGAGTATTCCTCATGAAGGGTTAGATTTAGGGGAGATTGAAATGGATGACGACTCTATTTTTTCCAAAATTTACTTGCCAAATCGCGGTCCCCCAATGACTAACAAATCAATTACTCCACTTGCTATGCTAGTTGCAAGAATTTTGTCGTATAACATTATTCCTAAAACGGGGAGTTACGATCAATTTTTCCATGAGTTGCAACAAGCGGTCTATGAAAATTTTGGCAATATCCAAATAAATTGGAGTCGAGTCATTTTCAGTTGTCTTCATAAGGCTCATACCTCTTTCCTTCCTTTTGGTGCAATACTTACTCTTGTCTTCAACTTCTATGAAGTTGATCTTACTTCTGAGTCTTGTGTTGTCACTCATTATGAATCTTTTTATCGTGCGAGTTTAGTTCGTATGAAGATTCTTAACTCTCCTCTTAGGTATCTCGACGGAATGTCCCTCCTATTCCTTTAGCCACTTCAGGTCATAGGTCTTCTGCGTCTAGTTCTTCTCGTCCTAGAGCTGTTTTTGCTGATTTCGAGAGTCTTTATACTTCGGTTAATTATCTCATGGATCGTACCGATCTTATCCTTGGTCGACAAGATAACCTTGAGGCTGGCCTTGCTAACCTTACCCATTTGTTCACTCAACAATTTCAACCTCCTCCTCCTGCCTCTCAAGGGTTTGATGATGAAGATGAAAACTAAATTACTGTATTTTCTGTTTTTTTTGTAATTTTTTATGTTTTATGTATTTCACTTCCATGTAGTATTTGCGACCCTGTACTTCATTTTCTATGTATTAATTTGTTATGGTTATGCAATGCTTTTGTTCGTTATGCAATAATTTACATTATGTTTTGTTTCTTCCCTCATATTTTTTTTTTTTTTTGATGACAAAGGGGGAGAACAGGATTGTTTTTTGGTGCATGCTTTGTCTTGTGCATGGTTTTGTGCATATTATTACTTGTGTGCTTGTTGTACATTAGTTAGGGGGATCATACATGTTTATATATTATATATCTTTCAATTTTGTATGACTTCATGATATATATGTAATTGTTATTATTATAAGTTATTGTGGTGTCATCATCAAAACGGGAAAAAATGTTGATTCTTGGTTTTGATGACTACAACATAATACTAAGTTGTTCTATCACATATCTCTTGCAGGGTGTATCAAAGTCAATACCATGGTGGAATACGCAAAGACAAAACAATCCAATGAAGGTTTCAAGAGTACTGATCAAGCCACAAAGATTTAAGCTCAAAACACATTGATCAAGCAAGCTTCAAGACATAAAGACAAAGGCTCAAGCTCAAGTCAAAGACTCAAGTTCAAGACAAGATTCAAGTACTTCAAATGTTTTGTAAAAAGTGTCTTGTAATATTGTAGTTTTCATTGTTTGAATCTTAGAAACTTGTAATAGCCTTGTCACACACACGCTCACACATAATTTTTAATAACTAAGTGTTTTACAAAATTAAAAGGTCAAAACAAGCTTGAATAAGTTCAGCTGTTGAGTACCAGTCGACCGTTCCTTGGAACCAGTCGATTGTAATAGTACGAAACTGTCTGAACTCATACACTGGCCAGTCGACTCATTATGGCAACCCAGTCGATTGTTCAAGTCGTTTCAATAGTTTTTCTGAATTTAAAACTTGTTTTTCAAATTCAAATCCTTCTATCCGTTTTAATACGGTTTAGGGAACTGTTTTACAACGCCCCTCTGATTCTCACTCTATAAATAGATTATAGGAATCACTTTGAAAAGGTTCCAAGCATTTCTTTAAGTTTCAAGCTTTTTGTTTTTGAGAAGAACAAGCATTTCAAAACCATACAAATTGTCTAAGTCTTGGTTCTCTGAAATTCAGTCTTGTATAACATTGAATTCATTTTAGACTGATTTCAGAAGTTAACCTAATAGCCACTATACAAAAGCACAAATCACAAACAAGGCTATAGGTTATTGTAAACTCTTGTTGTTATTATTTTTTCACTCTCGGGTTGTGAGAGTGGTCCTCTCGGTTGGAGAGTAGGGCTCTTAGTTGTAGAGTCGGGTTTTCACTCTTGGGTGTAGAGTAGGTTTGCTCTCTTTAGTGGTGAGAGAGGTCTACGGGTTTGACATAGTTGTTGTCAAACGCCGTAGGGTATTCTTGTACTTTTTTCAAGAATAGTAAAAAATCTCAAGTGGATTGCTTGGGGATTGGATGTAGGTCGGGAGGTCTGAACCAGGATACATTGCTGTGTACTCTGTGATTGACTCTGTGGTGGTTGTATTTCTCAACTTGCATTTTCAATTTTTCTGTGTTTTATTTCGAAAACTTGTCTGGTAAGTCGACTGGATTTTCGCGCTAAGTCGACTGATCAGACTAGTAACTCTTCAGTAAGATACTCTTCTACTCTGACGCAACAGTCGACTGTATCTCTATTTTCAGTCGACTGGACAGTACGAAAAGTTCAATTTCTTAAGTAATTTTGAAACAACACTATTCACCCCCCCTATATTATTATTTACCTTGCTTACAGGATCCAACACACTTGACACTTAGTCTTGTTTCACTCGATATTTTCATATTTTATTTACCGTTATTTCATGTTCTTTCGTTACTACTGTTGATATATGTTGTTCATGACTTTATGTTTTATTCATATTGTATTTCTTTTGATGTCGTCACACTGTTATGGCTGACCCCTATAGTTTTTGGGGTTAGGGTTATCTCTAGCCTCATATTTTACTGGTAGGTGCTGTTAGCTTGGGATTGGATGCTTGTGGTAGAATGATAATAGGGCTTATGTAAATTGTAAAAGAATGTGTTGTAAAAGAAAGAATTGTAAATCAAGGTGTTTAATTTTTCGCTGTGCTTTGTAAACAATTGATAATAAAAAGTTTTAAATTTCCCTGTATTTGGTTGCTATATTTATAATTACATTGAAGTTGATTCTGGAATCGTGTCACGTATTTCTGAGATATTATATTGGAAATTCGGGACGCTACAGAGTTGGTATCAGAGCATGCTTCAATTTGTAATTTTAAACATGATATGGGGAATAAATATAAATGGATATTTGGTGTGTGAGAACCTAGGTGGACATTAGATGTGTGAGTACACAAGTGGACATTAAATATATGAGAACCTAGGTGGACATTAGAAGTGTGAGTACCTTGGTGGACATCTGATGTGTGTGACTTGATTGTTTGGTCATGAAGACCTGTAATGAGATTTAGACTGTTTGTATGCTTAGACTTGAATAAAATTTCTTTATTGCAAGTGCATTGGTTATTTTTGCATAAAGCATATACTTTTGTCACTAGCTTTTTTTTTTACCTTTTTTGTTCGCTTTATGCATTTGATATTTTATTATGTAAGGTATTACCCTCTCCACATGTATATTTTCTATCTTACTTACTAATATTCACTATATCTTTCCTATTTTACTCATTGTGTATAATTTTTGGTATCTATGATTTTTTCCAGTATTTTTCCAGTTATTAAATTTAATTATCTTCCGCTACATTCTTTTAATAATTTATCCTCTCGTATTTTTTGAATGTTCATTTGTTTTGTAGTTCTCACTCTTGTATCCTGTCACTTTTACTGCTTTACATTTGTTTGCTTACTAGATAACTTTTGTGTAAATTAACTTATTTTCACCTTTATTCGGTTTCTTTTATTGTCAGTGATTGATTTTATTTTTAGTTTTTATATCTCTAACCGAGTTTATATTATTTCTATTCATTAGTACAATCATTAAGCTTTCACTAATCGTCTTATTTTTCTTTTAGAATTGTTTCTATGACTTTACTATTGGTTCTTAACTTTTATTCTTTTGTCCAAATTTTTATTTTGAAACTTTTGCTGTAATTCAATAGTGCATCTTTTAGCTTAAACAAGCCCATTTTTATTTTGCAACTCTTACTCATTTCTTTCTTGATGATTTTATCCTTCTTACTTTCATGCGCTTTTTCGTTACTCGTATATTTTGCTATTACTTTTACATATTACATTGAGTTTTGAATTACTACGTGTTAAGTTATTATCGCAGCTCCTATTTTCCTTCGTTATTGTTTTTACTATATTATAAAATTTGGTTTTGCACATTTACTTTCATTTTATATATACTTCGATTTTTCGATACTATTTTTTTCCGTCATTTGGTATTGTCTTATTTATTTCGGAGCATTTAAACTTGATTGTAATATTTTACTCATAAAAATATGATATATCTCTGCACGTTTAAATTTTTATTATTTATTATGTTTTTGCACCTTATATTCAATATCTTTATTATTACTTACTGTTTACTACTTTTGTTAATTTTACTTTTCACCATTTATAGCTACTTATTAATTTTGTTGCTTTATACTTCTCGAATGTACTATATGCACCCACTACTTATATTTTATTAAATTTTTATTATCATTACATTCTTTGATTTCTACATGTACTTCCTACAAATTACTATATATGTATCATGTATTTCAACATACTTATATGCAAATCATTTTACACTTGTTTAATTCCTACATTACTGTATATTTTATGATATATTTATTGTGTAAATTTACTACACTGCATATTTATTTTCTCATCCACATTTGCATTTGTGTTTATGCATGTATTTCATTCCATTTTTCTCCTTACTTTATAAATTATTTTCGCTACTACTATTTTGTACTATTGTGTTTGATATTTATAATCTATTTTAATATTCCATCGTGTGACTTTCAACTCTATTTCTTACTTTCGCTACTATTTTTATATCACGAATTTCAAAACATAACATCATACTTAAATTAAATGTCCGATATTTCTATGCATATGGAAGGTTACATCTTCCACTTCACCATTTCGGTGCAACCTAATGTCGAGATGGAAAATATGCAGCTAGACGTCAATGGAGGCAAATTGCAACTGGATGTCGGGAAGGCAAAATGTGCAACCGAATATCCAGGCGACAACCAGCAACCTGATATCGTGAAGGCAAACCTGCAAGTGGATGTTAAGGAGGCTAGTCTGTAGGTAGGCATCAATGAGGCTAACCCCCCCCCCCCCCCCCCCCCCCCCCCCCCCCAAAAAAAAAAAAAAAAAAGATTTTCTTCCTATTTGCTAATTGATATTTCAAGACATTTTATTTATATAATGAAACTAATGATAAAGAAAACTTTTTTTTATGACTTTTGTTTATAAAAATTACACTTTGTTTCCATGTAAGTTGAACTAGTATAGTTGAATTTACTTTATTTTGTGTTTACAAAATTTTTACATTTATTTTAAGATTGAGTACACCAACTATAGTCTAAGTTTTCATTCTGTGTAATTACTATTTATTGCTACTGTTTTCCAATTCTGTAACATTTTAGATTTCTAACTTACTTTTGTTTCCACGTCATAATTAATGATTTGACGCCTACTTTTGTATATCCAATGAACTTCTTTTAAGTCTTCTTGTATAAATATTTTTGGCCTATTTTGCTCGTTACCTTTGAATGTGTTTTTAGAGTATTGATTATAATGTTAACATTCACTAATATACTCATCATTCCTTGTCTTGTACATTCATTATGATTAATATTTTCTTTACTTATCTAAATTTGTTCGTATTTCTACGTATCTTGACTGGTTATTTTTTCCAAAACTATTTTTCTTATATAACCTTTAAGTATGTGTTCCTTCATTGTTTGTATGGTTATCAACCTTTCCATAATTGGATTTTATCTCTTCACTTTTTACTTCTTATTCTATGAACATAGTCTTACTATTTTCTCACGTTTTGGGATTAATTGTGTATTCAATTGAATTTCTTATATTTTTTAATGTCATTTCCCACCTTTTACTCTTCGAGCTATAATTATATGTTATTGTTGTTTTGCTAAGTAATTAAATCCAACTATAAAAATAATGATAGAGTAAATTTTTGAAACTGCCTAGTAAGTTTTGTATTTTGTTTTCTTTTGCTTAGAGTAGTTCTGAGGACAGAACTGTTCTAAGGGGAGAGTGATGTAACACCCCACAAAATAATACTAAATTGGTAAAGTTGACTATTTTGACTATTTTCTTGAAATTACAATTTTGCACGTGCAACACACGTGCAAAGTTAGGAAATTTAGAATTCTTAAAATTTTATGGTTAATGATTGATTTTCCTCGTTTATTTATGATATTTCAGTTTTTCATATTTATTTAAATTAATTTGACTATTTTATGACTGTCAATTTTACACGTGCAAATATTTTTTTGGCGAAAATCTCCAATTTTAAATTCTGAATAAATTCTCCTATTTATCGTGGAGTATATCCTAAATTTTGGGATTTTTCTGAATAAAGAAACTATTTTTATAAATACTTTGAAAGAAAGGGGCTTTTATGTAAAAAGTCGTTTGGGTCATAAACAAATAATGAAAACTGATTTTTGGGCTGGCCATGGTCATCATTGAAAATAAAATCTATTTAAATTTTATTCAGAGTTGATTTGGTAAAGATTTAAATAAATATGGTATTTTTGCAAATATGAAATTTAGGTTGGATCTTGTGCAAATGTTTTCTTGGAAACAAAAAAAATTTAGAAATATTATTTAGAAAATCTAATATTTATTAGTAGATAATAATTCTCAAATTTCTAGATTTTTACGAATATTTTATGACATATTTGCAAATATTACAAAGAGAGAGATTTTTCTGCAAAATTACAACTTTGAGTACAAATCCAAAATTTTCTAATTTCTGGGCTATGCTTGATGGTTGGATAACTTAGTAGAAAAAGAATTTGGTTTTATTTTAATTTATTTAACTTATTTAACTACTTTATTAAAGAAAGGTTTATATATGTAAAGTAATAATTTGTTAAGGGATGTTTCCATAAACTTTTAAAACCCTAAAGACTCCAGATTTCGGCCTATATTATGGCCACTACAGCCGTCCCTCTCCTCTGCAAAAATAAAATATATTTTTACTGTTAATTTCTTGGAATTTCGAAGCAATGATCTTGGACTTTTTGCAAAAGAAGGACTTTTTCTTATTTAATTCGATGGATTTCTTTAATGAGGTGAGTGACATATGTTTATTTTTGTATTGTTCTAAGCATGTTGTATATGGTGATTTGTGTATTAGAAAGCATTTTAGGGATTATATGAAGATATAAAGAATTTTGATAAGTAGATGAATTAAAAATTTAATCATTCATGAAATCTATACTAGTGATGATCTAAAACCCTAATTGATGACTTGAGATTGTTAAAGAACTTAACAGAAATCATGAGTAGGTTGTTTTCCTTCATATACTTGCTGTTTTGATTGGCTATAATGAGATTGTATGTTGCTTAATGCAAAAGTGAACAAAAACTTCACCTTCATTGTTGAACATATGTGTACACCCTATTTTGACAATTTTGACATATATAACTTGACTATATACTTGTTATAATTGCATATATTCATGGGTAAACTATTGTGTGTGGTTGTGCATGAGTTCAATGAATTACAAAGAGGGTTATTCAATTAAAAGATCAAATTTTGTAGGGTTGAGTAATCTAAATTCGGGTCTGAAGGGTTTGGTCGAAAATTGAGTCTTTTTGTGTTTTGCGAAGTTTTTCAATTGGATCTTGATTGTTTTAGTACTGGGATGGTGTTGATGATTAAATTGATGCTTAACTCACCAACATACACCTATATATATATATATATATATATATATATATATATATATATATATATATGTACACTATTTGAAAGATTGTCAAAATTTTAGTGTTTTGTGAAGTTTTCAAGTGGAACTAAGTTGTTTTGATACTGAGGCTGATTAGAACTATGTACTAGTCCTATTTGGTGAATTTTAATGCCATAGCTGATACCAAAACACTCATAGGAACATATACATATACATAGAGTCTGTTTTGAGAAGTTTTAATGAGAATTTGGTATTTTGTAATCTTGATGAAGTTTTGATGTGTTTTATAAACTCCTATATGTTATACAAGTCATATTTGATCATATCAGGAAATTGGTTTTGCAAAATTGTGATTTTATAAAGTATAATCGTGTATCAGTTGAAACATGCACAAACTTCAAACCGGGTTGTATGGCAGCTAGCGGTCAACTGCGAGGTCGACTGGCCATTTGTGAACTAAAATGGAGGTAGACTGTCACGACAGTCGACTGCAAGGTCGACCGCACCTGTTGTTTTGGGTTGTTTTATTGAGTTTTTCTTCGTTTCTTCAAATGTTTAATTCTTGGAACTTACGGATTGTTGATCTACTATTTTAAGTGATGTTTTTACTACAGATTACAGTATTTTACAGAAAGTTATATTTTATTTATAATAGAATTTAAATTACATTCCTATGACTTTATAAAGAGAGATATTTGTAGTTTTTGAAGGAATTGATGTTTCGTGATATTGTAAGACTTCTAAATGTGATTTTCTGCTATTTAATGGATTTAATGCTTATTTCAAATTCTGGAATTTTGATGAGTACATTAAATGGATTTGGATTTTGTTGTTTTCTTATTATAAATGTTTTGATAATGAAATTAAGAGTTTTATTGAAAGATTTTGTGTTGATATTTGTTTTGTGAGTCTTTAGGAGTTGAATGGAATTCCTGTTGTAGCGCCCCGAATTTCTAATAAGATATCTCAGAATTACATGGCACAATTCCCAGCATCAACTTCAAATGTAATATTAAACACAGCCCAAAATACCAATAAAATTTTTCTCAATATTTTATTGCAATAATATTCACATAGCACAGCAGAATACATACAGCGTGAATTACAAACTTTCTTTCTTTACAATATTTTATTTTACAAAATCACAAAATCCATTACATCACATTAACTCAAGTATCCAAATCCCAAGCTGTAGGTAATCACCTGTAAAATATGAGGCTAGAGATAACTCTAACCCGCAAAATTAAAGGAGTCAGCCATAATGGTGTGAGTGACATAAAAACAAACAACATCAATAAAGCATAGATTCATCAGCAACAGGAAATAAGCAAGAGTAAATAAATTAGGGAATAACCATGAAACACGAAAACATCAAGTGGAGCTAGACTAAGTATCAATTGTAGAAAACCGAAAACACATGCATAATACCAAGTCAAGAAAACATCAATGCTATATGCTGACTCTCTAATGTGTACTTATCAGAGTCTATGCATCCCACCCTACATAGGTCCAGTGCAAGCCCTTAACGTTCTCCACTTTATATGGTTTAATCCCCGGCTATGCAGCTAATCCTACTTCTCTGATTACTACGAGATATAGATAAACTGTGAGTATTAGCCCATACCCCGATAATTCCGAAGGTCAATCTCTATGCACAGATAATTCCAGGAGACTATTTCACTCACACCTGAAAATCTTCGAGAATACCCCACACGGCAAGCTATGGCACCTCATCACACGAATACCATATGAGTGTCGCATCGATCCCGATAATTTCGGAGATCAATCCCATACTACAGGTAATTCCAGAGACTATTTCACTCACACCTAGATAATTTCGGGGATTATCTCACACCGCAAGCCATACTGAGGTCCATAACCCATGTTCTCATTCATCATATCACCACTAGTGCCTGCCCTTATCATTTAGGTTATTTAATTACTTTACAAATCTCCTAGAGTTGGTATACCCTACCGGACTTAACTCAACAACTGATCAACTAAAATGCCTTCACAGGCCAAAAACACAAATATCTCAACCTGCCGGTATACTAGGGTCACACACACCCTCTACAGACTCACACCCAAATATCCAAACCAATCTGCCATCATAAATTGCTCAATTAAAATAACTTGAAAACATATGTTCAGTAGAAGATAAGGTATAGAATAGTAAGTTATAGGTTAAAACATTAAGAGAATAAATCCTTAAAAAGAACATTCAAATATATCCTGATACATCAGTATCATTCGACTATAGACAAGCTTCGGACGACTGTCCAAAGCGAGAAATCCAAAACTTCACTTAAAATAATTCTAAGTAGCGCCAGTCGACTGTAAAAAATCATTAGTCGACTGTCCAGAACAAAATTTCAAGAAAACTAAAGAGCACCACAGCCAGGTTGCGACGGTCGACTGGTCGACTGTAGACTGCAGATTCTTGGTTGTGCACATTTGAACCGATACGGAGTTTTACTTTATGAAAACGATTTCTACAAAAAAAATCATATTTCTTAAATGATCAAATACAGCTTATAGGATATACTAGGTTTGCCCGTTGACACGTGCCTATGGCACGTCTGCGGAATGGTGCACCTTATTTAATCATATAAAGTAGTTTTGGAGGCCTAGCAAATTAATTGAAGTAGCAAACATAGAGAAAAAAACATACTATATGATTTTTTTAATTTTTTTTTGAATTATTTTTAAAGTTTTTAAAATTTAAAATTTAAATTTTTTTTAAAATTTTTATTTTCTTAATTTTTTGAATAGAAGAGGGAGGGAGAGAGAGAAAAAAAGATAAAAAATAAATATAGGAGTTTTTTTAGGTGGAGGATTTGAATTTGAGTTTTGGGGGGAAACTTTTGGGGGAGAAAATATGTTTTGTGAGATTATATCTGGGCCTTTAATTTTTGGGGGGATTGAAGGAGAGCCACTTGATAGCTTTCTTTGTGTTTTATTATATAGATAATAGTCAATAAAACCAAATCAAAACTACTTGAATTTATAAAAATACCAATTTGTTGATTTCCTTCAAATAAAACATGAATTGTGCATATAATCAAAATAGAGTTTCTTAAGAATCAATTATTCACTGAAATAGCTTCGTATTCAGGTTCAAACCATATCAATACCAAAATAGGTCGAGATATAGTCAAATTCTTTGAAAACACATAAAACTCAATTTCCTTCAAAACTCACAACGTTAGGTATTCATGAAAAATATTGTGCATGTTTATGCACCAAAAAACCTCACAATCCATCAATTAAAATAAAATATATTCAGAATTAAATCTCAGGGTTCATGAAATCCAAATGCGAACAAACCTTTACCAAAATCTAAAAATCCCCAATTTGGTTATACTACATCAAACCCCAAATCAGTTTCCACAATTTAATTCTCAAGACTTAATCTCTTGATTCATTAGTCCTTCTAAAGGTTCCTCATACTCAATCACCATGATTAACTCATGATCATAAACAAATTTAACATTTCCATATCAATTGCATTCAACCATTACTCAAGGGTAATAAAAATCTCATCTTTATTCAATCTATGCATGACAATCACCGTACTCAGTCAAGTCAACATCTATCCCCAAAAAATAACCTACTCTTGATCTATAATAGGTCGTTCAATATTTTCAAGTCATCCACATGAAATTCTACTCATAAATAATTAAGGTTTTCACAAAAATCCAATTTTTGACCATCAATCCAACATCTATATTAATACCCAAACCCTAGCATGATTTCTAGGAGAAGAAACATCACATACATCATTTAAAGAACAAAAAAAAAACAAATATATCACTCACATACAACATACATAAAACAAAACAAAACAAAACAAAACATGTCACTCACCTGTTGAAGAGATCGAACGAAGATGAATAGAAAAATAAGAAAAGCTCCTCCTTTGAAATCCAAACTAATAAGAAATAAGAAATCTCGTGCGTTGTACAGCAGAAGACGACTGCACAAAACCCTATATAGTCCGGGATTTAAGAATGTAGGGTTTTTAGAAAACATTTTGCAAAATACTCCTTTTAAAATATCCTTTCACATAATTAGATCTTTTATTGAAAATTAGTTAAAAACCAATTTAATCAAGTTCTGTAACCACTGTTTTTCATTTTATGTATTGTGGAGTGTATTTTTTTTTTATTTTTGTGTATTTTATCTCTTGTATTTCTTTTGGACCGTATATTGAATTTTTGTTTCAATATATTTTTTTTTCATTTTATTATTTTGTCTTCTTTTATTTAAGTTCTTGTTTCGTTGTCCGTCTTTTGATTCGTCTATTTTTGCTCGTACCATTATTTTTGACTCTCACTATTAAATTTATTTTTATCTCCATTTTGTTATTTTAATTCATTCATTCATCATTTGTGCCCTATCACATTTTGGATCTTCATACCCAACTCACACTTACCCAATACCCATATAAAAATCCATTATCCCATCCTAATATCCATTACCTATTCTATATCCTACTATACTGTTTTTTTTATAAAATCTAAACCCACTATTTTAATCACCTTATAGTTATTATCCAGACCATACAAATCTTCTACTAATCCAATACCTTGTGGTCATCAGATTACTTACCTAACTAAACTACTTCCTAATTTTAAAACCTTCCCAATTAAAAACCCACCAATACCTACCTTAGCAACAGTGAGCTACATTCCCCCCCCCCTACACACCCGGTTGCACCCAGATAACACCCGGCCCATCTCAATATTTTTTTTTTCTCCTTTCCCTGTAGCTGTTGTGGGAATTAATTTTTGCAGTTTTCCGGACCGGATTCCGAGAGGCTCCAGTCACCAGCGGTGCCGAAAAATGAGTGGATTGCGATCCTCTCGACGAGTACTATTCCGTGGTGTACTCACTTGTCAAAAACGAATTCCGTATGAATGAGAAATATTGGTCCAAAGTTGGGTACTTGAAATGTATTAACTTGGCAACTTGGAGAAAATGGATAGTCCCATATCGAAAATTGGGAAAGACTTTTTTCTAATATATATACTAGAAAACTGGACTAAAGGGCGTGGCCCGGGGGTTACCACTAACATGTAGTGGAGAGAGGGCCTAGCCAAAATGACAAACACACACAAACGCGCGTGCGTCCGGCCCGGCTCCAGCTCCGGCTTCGGCTTGGTCTGGCTCTGGAACTGGCTCCTTTTTTTTTCAATTCCAACAATCTTAAAGCAGAATTTTTTTCTCACTGATTCTGACAGTTTTTGTGAAGTTTCATTTACAGGTACTGTTATCGATTCGGAAAAAATAACTAACAAGTTCTGTTCAAACTATTTCAGATAAGAACATGGAGAATACACAAAGTGATATTGCCAGTGGGCTTATCAATACTGAAACACCGGTGACCCAAAATGTGAACCGATGACCCAAAATGTGACTGCACAATCGGTTGCGGCACATTCGGTCATTCTGCTTACGCACATAACTGTGGGAGGAAAACCGGAGAAGTTCAATGGAACTGGATTCAAAAAGTGGCAAGGGAAGATGCAGTTCTACCTTACCACATTGAAGCTGGACAAATTCTTCACTGAATCTGCCCCGATCCTGGCGCCAATGGATGCACACTCCGTTGCTGCAGTTGATGCGTGAACTTAGGGCGACTACCTCTGCAGGAACTACATTCTAAATGGCTTGGTAGACCCCCTTTACAACGACTACTGTGTCTTCAAGACGTCCAAACTCCTGTGGGGGTCCTTGAAAAAGAAGTACAAAACAGAAGACGCCGGGTCCAAGAAGTTTGTAGTCGGAAAATTTCTGGACTACAAGATGATTGACTCCAAAACTATTATGAGTCAAGTCCAAAAACTACAGGTTATAATGCACGACATTGCTGCAGAGAACATGACGTTGTACGAACCATTCCAGGTTGCAGCGTTCATCGAAAAACTTCCACCTGGATGGAAAGACTTCAAGAATTATCTCAAACACAAGCGAAAGGAGATGTCTTTTGAAGACCTAATTGTCAGGTTGCGGATCGAAGAGGAGAATCGCAAGACTGACAGGTCCTATGAAAATCAGTCCATAGAAAAGGCCAGCGTGGTGGAGCACGAACAGAAGAGCAAGAAGAGAAAATTTCTGCCACATGCCTCAAATAAAAAAACTTCTTGCAAAGAGGTTTGCTGGAAAATGCCACAAGTGTGGTAAGTCGGGGCACAAAATTTCTAAGTGCCGCAGCAAGGACAGTAATCGTTCAGGAACAAGACATGTAAAAGGGAATCAAAAATCCCATGCATATATAGCTGAGAACTTGTCCATTGGTCTCTCTGACCTGGACCTCTGTGCTGTAGTATCAGAGGTAAATCTTGTGGGGAGCAATTCTCGTGAATGGTGGTACGATACTGGGGCCACCAAGCATATCTGCTCGGACAAGAAAATGTTCACTTCATACCAGAAGTGCAACAAAGATGAAAAGCTATTCATGGGAAACTCTTCCGCCTCCAAAATTGAAGGAACAGGGAAGATAGTGCTGAAAATGACTTTAGGCAAATAACTAATACTCACAAATGTGCTGCATGTTCCAGATATGAGAAAGAACTTGATATCAGGTTCTTTGCTAAGCAAGAATGAGTTTAAGGTTGTTCTTGTTTTTGATAATTTTGTATTGTCTAAGAATGGGGTATACTTGGGTAAAAGATATGTAAAGGATGGACTATTCAAGTTTAATGTAATGACAGTCATCCCTAAAACTATTGTTCCTGCTGTTCCCAATGTTAATGAAATAACTCCTATTGCCTATGTTGTTGAGTCTTCCTCTGTTTGGCACGAAAGACTAGGCCATGTTAATGTCAATTCTATGCGTAGATTAATTAACATGAATTTGCTACCAAAATTTAAGGTAGATAACTCCAAAAAATGTGAAGTTTGCACGGAGGCCAAACTCACTAAAACGCCATCACGTTCTGTAGAAAGAAACACAGAAACTCTAGGTCTAATTCGCATGGATCCGTGTGATTTAAAATATGTGCAGACCAGAGGTGGCAAAAAATACTTTATGACATTCATAGACGATTGCACAAAATTCTGTTATGTATATTTGTTACATAGCAAAAATGAGGCTTTGGATAAATTCAAAGAATATAAACTTGAGGTTGAGAATCAACTTGGAAAAACGATTAAAATCGTTAGAAGTGATAGAGGAGGGGAATATGATGCACCATTTAACCTATTCTGCTCAGAACATGGAATAGTTCATCAGACAACTGCTCCGTACTCACCCGAATCAAACGGTACTGCCGAGCGCTAGAACCGAACTCTGAAGGAGATGATGAATGCATTGTTGTTGAATTCTGGCTTACCCCAAAACATGTGGGGGGGAAGCGTTGCTGACTGCCAACTACATTCTCAGTAAAATACCTCACAAGAAAACTGGCAAGACACCATAAGAACTGTGGAAAGGTAACTTACCTTCGTATTCATAGGCTAAGACGATTGATTGCATATATAAATACCTCAAAGTGTGGGGGTGTTTAGCAAAAGTGGCAGTATCTAACCCGAAACAGGTCACCATCGGACCTAAGACGATTGATTGCATATTCATAGGCTATGCACACAACAGTAGTGCATATCGGTTCTTGGTATACAAATCAGATATACCGGATATCCATGTGAATACAATAATAGATTCAAGGAATGCTTCATTCTTTGAACACGTGTTTCTGTGCAAGGATACTACGTACCCCTAACGTACATATGAACAAGGGAATGCAAGAACTTCCGTTCATGAACCAGAACATGATACTGATGAGCCTAGATGAAGTAAACGTGCTAGAACATAAAAATCATTTGGTCCCGACTTTGTGACGGCCTTTCTGTTAGAGAATGAACCTAGAACTTTCAAGGAAGCCATATCTATGCCTAATGCTCCCATGTGGAAGGAAGCAATCAAAAGTGAAATAGACTCCATTATGCAAAATCATACATGGGAGTTACTCGACTTGCCTTCTGAATGTAAAGCTCTAGGATGCAAATGAATTTTTAAACAAAAATTGAAACCAGATGGTTCAATAGAGAAGCATAAGGCAAGACTTGTGGTACAAGGATTTAGGCAAAAGGAAGGCCTCGATTTTTTTGATACATATTCCCCAGTTACAAGAATAACATCCATAAGAATGTTGATAGCTATTACAGCTTTACGTAATCTGGAAATACATCAAATGGATGTTAAAACTGCATTTCTAAATGGGGACTTAGAAGAAGAAATATACAGGAAACAACCTGAGGGTTACGTAGTTTCTGGATAGGAAAACAAGGGTGTGCAGTCTTTTGTAAAGTCTCTGTACGGCCTGAAACAAGCTCCAAAGCAGTGACATGCAAAATTTGACAATGTTATGATGTAAAATGGTTTCAAAATAAATGAATGCAATAAGTGTATCTACATAAAGATACTCCAAATGGATACATTCTGGTCTGTCTGTATGTAGACGACATGCTCATTATTGGAAGCAATAACGATATTATCAAACAAACTAAGAGCATGCTTAGTGGCAAGTTTGACATGAAAGATTTGGGAGTTGCAGATGTCATACTAGGATTCAAAGTTTCCAGGACATCTGACGGAATTACTTTTTCTCAAGCTCATTATGCCGAGAAAGTACTTGAGAGATTCAAGAATTACTCCAATGGGACAGCAAAAAGTCCCGTCGATCCAAGTCTTCACCTATTCAAAAACACAGGCGAAAGCATATCACAACTGTAATATGCACGTGTAATCGGTAGTCTGATGTACCTAACAAATTGTACAAGACCGGACCTAGCACATTCGGTAAATATATTGAGCCGATACATGAGTAATCCAGGACGAAGTCACTGGAAAGGAATAACTAGAGTATTGAACTACTTGCGACATACTCAGAGTTATGCACTGTATTACACCAGATATCCAGCAGTACTAGAAGGCTACAGTGATGCCAACTGTATATCGGACTCCAAGAACTCAAAATCCACAAGTGGATATGTCTTCACACTTGGTGGTATAGCTGTATTATGGAAATCCTCTAAACAAATGCTATTGGCCAGATCCACCATGGAATCTGAGTTTATTACTTTGGACAAAGCAGCAGAGGAAGTAGAACGGCTTCGAAACTTTTTAGAGGATATTCCTATGTGGGAAAAACTAGTGCCTGCTTTATGTGTACACTGTGATAGCCAATCGGCTATAGCACGGGCACTGAGTTGTATGTATAATGGTAAGTCTCGTCATATCAGAAGGCGATACAAAACCATTAGACAACTGCTCTCAAATGGAGTAATCTCTATAGAATATATAAAATCGGCCGACAACCTAGCGGATCCATTTAATAAAGGTCTGTCGCGAGAGCATGTTGTGCGATCATTAAGTGGAATGGGCTGATGGAAACCCTACCTAGGAATTGGAGATCCCAAGATCTAGATTCAAAGGAACAACTAAATCTTGTTGAATCGACGGGAGCACTGAGAGATTAAAATCTCATACCCACTCTTACGATGATAAAACAGTGCTGCATGCAAAGAGTAGGACAAGTTTGGCTTTTAATGATTCCCATAGCTTTGAAATAAAAGTGGGGTATAGCATGATACTCTTTATGGGCAATCACCTTGTGAGTGTGAAATGAGGCCGTTTCTAGGAGAATGAAGAGAGGCTACATTCTCCAAGTTCACTCACGATTAACCAGGGATGTTCAAGGCCAAAATGAATACAACAAGAGAACTTAGTTCTGTGAGGAGATGAAACTGTGTGATAGTTAATCTGGGTTCACATCAAAGCCCGGGTAGTTCAAGACATCATGATCACTACCTGGTCAAGTGAATCCGATAGCTACTTACTATTGGTGGTTCAAAGTTGAAAAATTACTACCATTCTTGATGCAGTGATTTTTCGATTGTACTCTCAGAGTTTTTCTGTCATGTTTTTTATTTTTCTGTCGTGTTTGGATTACATAGTCTGATAATTTCCATTCATGTGGGGGATTGTTGGAATTAATTTTTGCAATTTTCCGGGCCGGATTCTGGCAGGCTCCGGCCACCGGCAGCGCTGAAAATGAGTGGATTGCGATCCTCTCGACGAGTACTATTCCGTGGTGTACTCACTTGCCAAAAATGAATTCCTTATGAATGAGAAATGTTGGTCCAAAGTTGGGTACTTGAAATGTACTAATTTGGCAACTTGGAGAAAATGGATAGTCTCATATCGGAAATTGGAAAAGATTTTTTCTAGTATATATACTAGAAAACTGGACTAAAGGGCGTGGCCTGGGGGTTACCACTAACGTGTAGTGGAGAGAGGACTTAGCCAAAATGACAAACACACACACGCACCCGGCTCGGCCCGGCCCGGCTCCGTCCCCGGCCCCGTCCCCGGCCTCGGCTTCGGCTCCAGCTCGGCTTGGTTTGGTTTGGTTTGGTTTGGTGTGGCTCCGTTTTTTTTGCCCAGACAAAAACTTTTCCCCTACTGAACTGATAATGTTTTTCAGATTCAGTAACTGGTACCATTACTCTGTAACAGCAGAGTAATGGCTTACCAGTTATGAATCTGAAGAGTCTCCATTACTCTGCTGTTACAGAGTAATGGGTACATCACAAACAGCAGTTCGCTGAATCTCTGAAGCAAGGGTGCTGCTCTTCAAAGAAGGTATAGTTGTATCCTGGGAAGCAATTCGCCAGCCACCCGTCACACTACGGGGCAAATTTTGCTTTAAGGAGAGAGATTCTCAATCTATACTTTGTGCAAAGTCTTTCGTTTCCTGTTTTCATTTTATGTATTTCAGTTCTTCGCAATTGCTGTTGAGTTTTTTCATATTTATAAAATGGGTTTTTAACACGTCTGCCCCTAACAAATATGTGAATATCACATATACCCCTCACAAATGTGTATTTTCACATTTACCCCTAACAATGTGTATCCATCCTCTTAGTTACCCCTAAAAGTTGCTTCAAACTATGTATATTTGAAACTTATAAGATTAGTGGCAAATTTGGCTAGAAAACATGATGAAGAAGAAGAAATTATAAAGATGTACGGTAAATTTGTCCATTTATTAAGAAAACTGAAGAAAAATTGATAATGATTGATGTGTCTCAATTGGTTTTATAGACGATTATAAAAAGTAAGAAGAATAAGCTTAACTAGTAGAGGAAGGGTATTTCGGTCATTTTACATAAAATTTATTAAACATAACTGTATATTTCATATATTTTTTATGTTTTTAAAGTAGTTTTAATTTGAGGGGTAACTAAGAGGATGGATACACATTGTTGGGGTAAATGTGAAAATACACATTTGTGAGGGGTATATGTGATATTCACATATTTGTTGGGGACATACATGTTAACAGCCGTCACTTGCACCATCCCTTGATTCAAACCCAAATAATATATCATATCCTATATATATATATGTACAAACCGAAACTGCATATTCTCTTTTTTTGCCCAAAACCATTGCACCCTACTTTCGTGCTTCATCTTTCCCGTTTCTCTCCATCCGTCATCTCGCGCTTTCTTGCTCTTGGGTTTTTATTGCACGTGCTCGAGTGCGCGTGTGGATCGTTTGTGAGTTTGCAGGTTTTCGTTCGTTGGATTTGCTCCCACTTTTGATTTGCATCGTTCTTCATCTCCAAATCAAGGCAAGTAACTTGTACTACAATTCATTAGTTTGATACATGTCAAAAAGTTCACATATAGTGTAGTTGGGTCTAGAAACAACCAAAGATTGTGTTTTCCTTGATGGGTTTTGTCTCTATTTTGATAATTTGGCCATAGATGACTCATAACATAAATCTTGATATGTGATAACCTAGGAATTGCCCAATTCATGATTCTATTCATGTATGTGGAATTTCGTGTGAAATAGTGTTTGGATTGAGACCCATGTGAAATAATATGTGTGGACATGTTAATAACTCTAATTCATGATGTTTAGATGCTTGGTAGGTTGTATTTCAAGTTTGGATGTGTTTGGATCAATATTCTTGAAGTTAAGATGTTCTTGATTAGAAGTGTGAAATTTGTATTGTCTGGATGTTTTGTGTTATTTGCTATTTTCGTCTATGCTACAGTCAGAATCTTGATTCCAAAATAAAAGATGAATTTAGATAATTTCTTTTATTTTCAAACCCCACTGGTTTTGCTTGATTTGGATTTCGTATGACTGAGTTATGACTGTTTTAGTACAGAGGTGTCGATCAATTCCCGATTCAGTTTTTGGTTAATTTTGTTAACAAACTATTTTCAAGAACTATTCTACACATATTATCTTGATCCAATATTTTGGTCAGTGTTTCTATATGAAGTTAGGGACTACCCAGATTTTTGATGAGTTTTAAAGACAAATTTTATGTGGTGTTTCATGCTCGTTTCTAAAATCTACTCATGCTGTATTTTGCTTACTGTTCAGTAAAGAATCCTATTTTCACTATGATTCCTTATACTGTATGAAAATTCTTTGTGAAATATGAAAGTTATTAAATTGTGTCTATTTTCATATCCTTTTGGCGGAATTGGATTTAGATTCACTGGTTGCGAGATATCTTAGTTTTCGTACAGCAGTGCTGAGATTTTTAGATTCGTTAAACTATGTTTTCTCGATGCTTTCATATTATTTAAGAAGTTTTATTGCTGTTTTTCTGACTGAGAATTCGTTTTCCTGATTTCTGACTCAACATGTTTTCTGTCTTCAATCCTGTTTTAAGTTAAGATGTTGTGAATTACTATATGACTTAATTATACTCATTGGATTCGTGTGGATGTCTAGTTTCTAAATCCTTCGACAGATCTAGATTTGCATTTATGTAGCGACGTAAATCACTGTTTTAGTACTGATCTGTCATGCTGTCCTGATTATGAACGTGTTTTGCTCGTTTATGTGACTGTATATCATCTATGACTGATTATTTGTTTCCCTGAACCTAATACTGATTATACCATGTTAGTTTGACACTATTTCGTATGCATCATGCATGTTTGATAACCATAATAAAAGTCAACCAGGGGTTTCTTAAGGGAAGATCTAGTAGTGGAAAATATGGAAACGTGTACTTGGAAGGGAACTAGTGTTCCATACTGTTACTGTTACTGTTACTGTTACTGTTACCATTACTGTTACAGTTTTCTGACCCTGTCTACATTACTTCTTATGTAAGAAGGTGTAGAGTAGAAGAGAACCACTAGGTTCTGACTGTTACTGTTACTGCTACTGTTACTGATACCTGAGTACACTGCCCCATCATGATCCACTATGAAATCTAAAAGCGAAACTGTTTGTTGTAGCAACCATGTAGGTGGGCTGCATCAAGTGCTACCTAGTTAGTAATACACACAAGACTGTAAGAACATAAACTGATACTGTTAGACTGAGACTGTTGGACTGATATTGCGATACTATTATCCTGATTCACTGATATACTGAACATACTGTTACTAGAGACTGTTAGTTGCCATATGACACTGCATTTGACATAAAAACATTTATTCTGTTAGGATACCATGTTAGATATTACTGTTGATGCATTATGACATGCTATTAGTTAGTTTTCCCATGTGCTTGTATCCTACATTATTTGTGACTCGCGACCTGCAATTGACGGGTACTTGTTTTCTTCTTTTCCCCTTTTCCTGTAAATTTACTATTGCAGATCAAGATGGTCAGCTGCCAGAAGGTATTGGCGAGATGATGTTTTAGTGCTGGAGATTTCTGCTTTATTATTATTATTTTTATTGTTGCTTGAACATTGAATAAGTGTACTTGGTTTATTGGATATTATTTGTATTTGGGCGATGTGACCCAGGATATTGTTTTCTCCAGACTCTGATTTATATGAGAATATTGTATTTGGTTTCAAGTAAATTTTTGTTGGTAATTTGTTTCAATTATGAATGAATGGTTGTGCCTTTCGCTTCCGACTCTGATAAATTCTTTGATGTGTTGTAAAGATTCTGAAACAGCTTAAGGATGATGAAAACCATTCGCTGGGCTTTTGTTACGTATCCGTATTCCGTATTCCTTATTGGGAAGCGGGGCGTGACAAGTTCAAAAATAAAAAAGATCCCCTCCAGTATCAGCCGACTCTGTAGGAAAATTCAGAAAAACAGTTTTACACTTTCACCCCTTAAAATAGCAAATTTTGCGAAAAGATCCTCTTTTATCAAAACTTGTAAAATAAATCGGATATGTTGAAAAAAAAGGTAAACTCGTTATACCTGAATTGACTAGGCATTATATCCAGCCTAAAAATCCAAAAATCTGGAGTTTTTTTACCCCGTTGGTAATTTTGCATAAAAGTCCTTCTTTTGAAATATTTGCAAATAAGTCCAATAATTATCAAAAAAAATCTAAAAAAGTCACGAATAATCTCAAATAATAAATAATGAGTTTCCCCAAAATAATTTTTGGTTTTAAGCTTTCAAAGACAACATTCGCACGTGTAGAAGATAAATTTCTAAATGAACATTTATTTAGTCACCAAAAATCATTTTGATTCATTTTCTAATCTCAAAAACAATATTTAAAAATACGGGGTACCACATCACTCCCTCCTTAGAAGAGTTCTGTCCTCAGAACCACTACTAATAGGGTCCAAACAAACATACAAACAAAGGAATACAATATCTCATAAATGGAAACTTAGTCCAATACGATCACATATAAGAACATAATCAAATAGAAGAAATACAACTCAACTCAAAGGTACAGTCATACAAAAGAATTACAATCACATATAAGAAAATACAATCATACAAAAAGCTCAGGGAAATCCTTCTGCATGCGATCCTCTGGCTCCCAAGTAGCCTCCTCGAACTGCTGATTCCTCCACAACACCTTGCCCATAGGTATCACCTTGCTCCTTGGAACCTTCTCCTTACGGTCAACAATCTCTACCGGCTGTTCCTTGTAACACAAGTTCACCTGTAGACCTTCAGAAACCTCTACCAACTGATGACTCTGATCTGGTACATACTTTCTCAACAGCGACACATGGAACACATCATGCACCTGTGCCAACTTCTCAGGAAGCTCCAATCTATATGTTGTCTTGCCAATCTGCTCCACAATCCTGTATGGCCCAATGTACCTTGGCGCCAACTTGCCTCCCTTACCAAACCTGATCACTCCTTTGGTCGGAGACACCTTGAGGAAAACTACATCTCCAACCTCAAACTCCAAGTCTCTTCTTCGAGTGTCTGCATAACTCTTCTTCCGACTTTGAGCCTCAACCAACCTCTTGTGAATCAGCTCAATCTGCTCTGACGTCTGCTGCACGATCTCAGGCCCAAACATCTGCCTCTCGCCAACCTCATACCAACAAACAGCTGTCCTGCACCTCCGTCCGTACAAAGCCTCATACGGAGCCATCCCGATACTCGCATGGTAACTGTTGTTATAAGCAAACTCAACCAATGCCCAGTATCTCTCCCAGCTACCACCGAAGTCCATAACAAAAGCCCTCAGCATATCTTCCAGCACTCGATTCACCCTCTCGGTCTGACCATCAGTCTGTGGATGAAAAGTGGTACTGAAATCAGTTCTGGTGCCCAAAGCTGCTTGCAGGCTCTTCCAAAACCTTGAAGTGAACCTTGCATCCCTGTCGGAAACAATCGACATAGGAACTCCATGAAGCCTCACAATCTCAACAATGTACAGCTCTGCCAATTTCTCCAACGACCAAGTAATCTTCATGGCCAAAAAGTGAGCCGACTTAGTCAAACGGTCCACAATAACCCAAATCGAGTCATTACCCTTCGAACTCCTCGGCAAACCCGTGATGAAATTGATACTGATATTCTCCCATTTCCACTCCGAAATGGGCAACGGTTGCAACAAACCTCCAGGTCTCTGATTTTCTGTTTTGATCTGCTGACAAGTCAGACACCTCGCCACAAAATCTGCCACATCCCTCTTCATACCAGACCACCAAAAGTATTGTTTGATGTCCTTGTACATCTTTGTACCTCCAGGATGTACTGACAACAAGGTACTGTGTGATTACTACAAGATACTCTCTCTCAAATCTGCATTATCTGGAACACACAACCTCTCACCCATCCATAAAACTCCATCTTGGACACGAAACTCTAATAGCTTGCCTGCTGAAACCTACTGCAACATCTTCTGAATCTCTGAATCCGATTCCTGACCTTCCACAATCCTTTCTCTCAAGGAAGGCTACAGCCTCAACTGAGCCAAAGATGCCCCCAAACGCTGCAGTACCACCTCGAAACCTGCCCGATCAATCTCTGCTGCCAACTCACTTCGAGTAGTGATCAAACTTCATAAACTACTCTTCCGATTAAGCCCATTTGCTAACACATTCACTTTGTCCGGATGATACTTGATCTCAGGACGAATGTCTTCCAACACTTCCAACCACCTTCTCTTCCGAAGATTTATATCCTTCTATTGATAAATGTACTCCAGACTCTTGTGGTCAGTGTACATGTTGACCTTCTCACCATAGACATAATGCCTCCACTGCTTCAAGGCAAAGATAATAGCTGCTAACTCCAAATCATGTGTCAGATAATTCTTCTCATGCGGACGCAATTGCCTGGAACCATAAGAAATAACCTTGCCTTCTTGCATCAAGACACACCCCAAACCTCTGAGAGATGCATCACTGTAGATTCATAATCCTTCCCAGCTTGTGGCAAAGCTAAGATAGATAGATTCATAATCCTTCCATGCAAATGCCACATTCTTCTGGGTCAAACCTATCAAAGGAACTGCAATATGAGAATAGCCCCGAATGAATCTCCTGTAGTAACCAGCCAAACCCAAGAAACTCCTGACTTCCTTCACAGACGTTGGCCTAGGCCAATCCTTTACTGCTTCAAACTTCTGAGGATCAGTGGCCACTCTCTCCTTAGAAAGGATATGACCAAGGAAAGCTACCTCAAACTTCCAAAACTCACACTTTGACAACTTGGCATATAAGTTATGCTCTTGTAATTTTTGTAATACCTCTGTCAAGTGCATAGAATGATTCTCCTCCGACTTCGAATACACCAAAATATTATCGATGAAAACCACTACGAAGGAGTCAATAAATGACCTCAAAATCTGGTTCATCATATCCATGAATACTGCTGGCACGTTCGTCAAGCCGAATGGCATCACCAAAAACTCATAGATCCCATGATGAGTCCTAAAAGCTGTCTTACTTACATCTTCCTCCTTGACTGGAATCTGATGATATCCTGACCTCAAATAAATTTTTAAAAACACAGCTGCTCCCCAAAGTCTGTCGAACAGATCATCAATCTGCGGAAGTAGATACTTGTTCTGAATAGTCACCCTATTCAACTCCCGGTAGTCGATGCACATCCTCATTGACCCATCATTCTTCTTAACTAACAACACTGGTGCACCCCACGGTGAAGAACTCGGCCTGATAAATCCCTTGCTCAATAACTTCTCAATCTGTTTCTTGACTTCATCTTGCTCTACAGGTGCCATCCTGTACGGAGCCTTAGAAATCGGAGCACTCCCCGGCTGAACATTAATGCAAAACTCCACATCTCTCTGCGGCAGTAATCCTGGCAAATCTTCCAAGAATACCTTAGGAAAATCTCTGACAACCAGAATGCCTCTGACTTCATCTGAAATCACCATCTTGGATACCATTGCAGCCACTTTCGAAACTTTCTTCTTCCCTTGGAAAGTCACTGTGGGACCACCTGGTGCTTTCACCAACACCTCTTTCTGCTTGCATTCAATTGTGGCATCATATATTGCCATCCAATCAATGCCCACGATCACATTCACTCCTAAGACTTGCAGTTCAATAAGATCAATGACTAACAATCTTCCACCAATCTCGATATCACAACCTCCACCTGGACCATCCTTTCTCAACTGTGGACAATAAGGCTTAGAATGTCCCGCTTGCACACACTAGAAACAAGTCTGATTCGCCAACTTAGGACACGCTGACCTGTAATGACCTGCCTCCTTGCAGTAGTAACAAGTCACTTCCTGAGTTGCAGGTGCCTTCTGAACTGGACCACAGAACTTGACTTGCTTCACTGGGAATTCCTTCCCACTCTGACCTGTTGCTGGCCTCTTGTTCCTGTTCCAGGTCTCTTGCTTCTTCTGGAACTAATCCATATCCTCTTCTGTCATAGTTGCACTCCTGACCAGCTTATCGAACCTCCTTATGCTCAAAGGAATCATCCTCGACCTCAAATTTGACCTCAAGCCCTGCTCGAATTTTTTGGCCTTTTTCATCTCATCAACTATCAGCTCCGGTGCATACCTCCACAGCTGAGCGAACTTAGTTTCATACTCACGCACGGTCATGCTGCCTTGCTGTAGATTCAAGAATTCTGTCGCCCTTTTCTCCTGAATATCTAGGGAAAGAAACAATCACTAAATTCATCCAGAAAAGCCTCTCAAGTCATTTGCTAGTCCCCTATAGTCCTCTTCACTGATTGCCACCAAACACCAGCATCCTTTTCCAACTACATAGTGGCCAACTTTACCTTATTGGCTGCCGGAGTTTCTGAGACCTCGAAGATTATCTCCATCCATCTAATCCAATCATCAACCTCATTTGGATCAGATGCCCCTCAAACATGGGCGACCTCATCCTCTTGAAGAACTCAATCTGCTAGATAGGATCAGCGTTAACAAACACTGGTCCAACCCCATGATTCTGATTCTGGTTCTGATTCTGTGCCATATTAGCTGCAATTAGTGCATTCAATGTTTGATACACCCTGGCAAACTCGGCCTCGAGATCAACTCCTACCCCTTGGGAACTTCCAGTTCGATCACCATTGTCACCATTCCTGGTTCTGGGTCCAACCATTTTGAATACTGCGAAATGAGGAAAAAAGTTAGAGCACCACAACATAATTCATATTCACATCAATACCCTCTGGCAAAATCTCAACCATACCCCAAAAGTAAAACATCATGTTTTAGCTCTATGTGGTACTCACACTATAATGTCCACACCTAGGTACTCATGCTCTAGTGTCCACACCTAGGTTTTTTTTATACCATGTTTATTATTACTATTGAAGCATGCTCTAATACCAATCTCTGTAGTGCCCCGAAATTCCAATAAGATATCTCAGAAATACGTGGCATAATTTCCAGCATCAACTTCAAATGTAATATTAAACACAGCCCAAAATACCAATAAAATTTTTCTCAATATTTTATTGCAATAATATTTACATAGCACAGCGGAATACATACACCTTGAAATTACAAACTGTCTTTCTTTACAACATTTTTTTTTACAAAATCACACAATCCATTACATCACTTTAACTCAAGTATCCAAATCCCAAGCTGTAGGTAATCACCTGTAAAATATGAGGCTAGAGATAACTCTAACCCGCAAAACTAAAGGAGTCAGCCATAACGGTGTGAGTGACATAAAAAAAAACAACATCAATAGAGCATAGATTCATCAACAACAGGAAATAAGCAAGAGTAAATGAATTAGGGAATAACCATGAAACACGAAAACATCAAGTGGAGCTAGACTAAGTATCAAGTGTAGAAAACCGAAAACACATGCATAATACCAAGTCAAAAAAAATCAATGCTATATGCTGACTCTCTAATGCGTACTTATCAGAGTCTATGCATCCCACTATACATAGGTCCGGTGCAAGCCCTTAATGTTCTCCACTTTATAGGGTTTAATCCCCCGCTATGCAGCTAATCCTACTTCTATGATTACTACGAGATATAGATACAATGTGAGTATTAGCCCATGTCCCGATAATTCCGGAGGTCAATCTCTATCCACAGATAATTCTGAAGACTATTTCACTCACACCTGGGAATCTTCGAGAATACCCCACATGGCAAGCTATGGCACCTCATCGCACGAATACCACATGAGTGTCACCTCGACCCCGATAATTCTGGAGATCAATCCCATACCACAGGTAATTTCGGAGACAATTTTACTCACACCTAGATAATTCTGGGGATTATCTCACACCGCGAGCCATACCGAGGTCCATAACCTATGTTCTCATTCATCATATCACCACTAGTGCCTGTCCTTATCATTTACGTTATTTAATTACTTTATGAATTTCCTAGACTTGGTGTACTCTACCAAACTTAACTCAACAACTGATCAACTAAAATGCCTCAACAGGCCCAAAACACAAATATCTCAACTGCCGGTATACTAGGGTCACACACACCCTCTACAGACACACACCCAAATATCCAAACCAATCTGCCATCATAAATTGCTTAATTAAAACAACTTGAAAACATATGTTCAGTAGAAGATAAGGTATAGAATAGCAAGTTATAGATTAAAACATTAAGAGAATAAATCATTTAAAAGAACATTCAAATATATCAAGATACATCAGTATTAGTCGACTATAGACAAGCGTCGGTCGACTATCCAAAGCGAGAAATCCAAAACCTCACTTAAAATAATTCTAAGTAGTGCCAGTCGACTGTAAAAAGTCATCGGTCGACTATCCAGAACGAAATTTCAAGAAAACTAAAGAGCACCGCAGCCAGGTCGCGACGGTCGACTGTCGACCTGCAGACTGCAGATTTTTGGTTGTGCACATTTCAACCGATATGAAGTTTTACTTTATGAAAACGATTTCTACAAAAAAAGCATATTTCTTATATGATCAAATACAGCTTATAGGATATATAATAGTCAATGAAACCAAGTCAAAACTACTTGAATTTATAAAAATACCAATTTGTTGATTTCCTTCAATTAAAACATGAATTGTGCATATAATCAAAATAGAGTTTCTTAAGAATCAATTATTCGTTTAAATAGCTTCGTATTCAGGTTCAAACCCTATCAATACCAAAATAGGTCGAGATATAGTCAAATTCTTCGAAGACACATAAAACTCAATTTCCTTCAAAACTCACAATGTAAGGTATTCATGAAAAATATTGTGCATGTTTATGCACCAAAGAACTTCACAATCCATCAATTAAAATAAAATATATTCAGAATTAAATCTCAGGGTTCATGAAATCCAAACGCGAACAAACCTTTCACCAAAATCTAAAAATCCCCAATTTGGTTATACTACATCAAACCCCAAATCAATTTCCACAATTTAATTCTCAAGACTTAATCTCTTGATTCATTAGTCCTTCTAAAGGTTCCTCATACTCAATCACCATGATTAACTCATGATCATAAACAAATTTAACATTTCCATATCAATTGCATTCAACCATTACTCAAGGGTAATAAAAATCTCATCTTTATTCAATCTATGCATGACAATCACTGTACTCAGTCAAGTCAACATCTATCCCCAAGAAATAACCTACCCATGATCTATAATAGGTTGTTCAACATTTTCAAATCATCCACATAAAATTCTACTTATAAATAATTAAGGTTTTCACAAAAATCCAATTTTTGACCATCAATCCAACATCTATATTAATACCCAAACCCTAGCATGATTTCTAGGAGATGAAACACCACATACATCATTCAAAGAACAAAACAAAACAAATATATCACTCACATACAACATACATAAAACAAAACAAAACAAAATAAAACATGTCACTCACCTGTTGAAGAGATCGAACGAAGATGAATAGAAAAATAAAAAAAACTCCTCCTTTGAAATCCAAACTAATAAGAAATAAGAAATCTCCTGTGTTGTACAGCAAAAGACAGCTGCACAAAACCCTATATAGTCCGGGATTTAAGATTCTAGGGTTTTTAGTAAACATTTTGCAAAATACTCATTTTAAAATATCCCTTCATATAATTAGATCTTTTATTGGAAATTAATTAAAAACCAATTTAATCAAGTTCAAAAAACAAAAAGATCCCCTCCAGCATCAGCCGGCTCTGTAGGAAAATCCAGAAAAATAGTTTTGCACTTTCACCCCTTAAAATAGCAAATTTTGTGAAAAGATCCTCTTTTATCCAAACTTGTAAAATAAATCGGATATGTTGAAACAAAAGGTAAACTCGTTATACCTGAATTGACTAGGCATTATATCCAGTCTAAAAATCCAAAAATCTGGAGTTTTTCACTCTGTTGGTAATTCTGCACAAAAGTCCTTTTGAAATATTTGCAAATAAGTCCAATAATTATCAGAAAAATCTTGAAAAATCACGAATAATCTCAAATAATAAATAATGAGTTTTCCCAAAATAATTTTCGGCTTTAAGCTTTCAAAGACAACATTCGCACGTGTTTTGCACATGTAAAAGATAAATTTCTAAATGAACATTTATTTAGTCACCAAAAGTCATTTTAATTCATTTTCTAATCTCAAAAATAGTATTTAAAAATATGGGGTACTACACTTGTGAACCAGTAGATGAGATTTTGTGGATTTGGTCACGGAACATACAGGTACATTCGCGTGTTGATGGCCGATGGGTCTATTCACGGGATGTGCCTGTGTACTTGCACGTCGAGGGACGGCGGTGGGGTACACGGCAGAGAGGTGATTCTCTAGTTTTGTGAGCTATTCTGAAAAGATTCTTGCGCGTTGAGGGTTGTGTGTTACCGATGCGCAAAGTATTCTGGATCTTGTTTCCGTCACCGTAGTAGGATTAGTTTCATAACGAAGGATCTAACCCTATAAAGTGGAGAACGATAAGGGCTTGCACCGGACCTATGTAGAGTGGGATGCATAGAATCCGACAAGTGTGCATTAGAGAGTCAGCATATAGCATTGTGTTCTTCTTGACTTGGTTTTATGCATGTTTGTTTTCTATTTTCCTGTACTTGACACTTAGTCTAGTTTCACTCGATCTTTTCATGTTTTATTTACCGTTATTTCATATTCTTTTCGTTACTACTGTTGATATATGTTGTTCATGACTTTATGTTTTATTCATATTGTATTTCTTTTGATGTCACTCACACCGTTATGGCTGACCCATGTAGTTTTGGGGGTTAAGGTTATCTATAGCCTCATGCTTTACAAGTAGGTGCTGATAGCTTGGGATTGGATACTTGTGGTAGAATGATAATAGGGCTTATGTAAATTGTAAAAGAATGTGTTGTAAAAGAAAGAATTGTAAATCAAGGTATTTTAATTTTCCGCTGAGCTTTGTAAACAATTGATATAATAAAAAATTTTAAATTTTCCTGTATTTGGTTGCTATGTTTTTTATTACATTTAAGTTGATTATGAAATCTTGCTACGTATTTCTGAGATATTATATTGGAAATTCGGGGCACTACAGTCCCTCACTATGAACTTCAGACGAGGCACGCTCCCCACAGAAAACTCGAGGATCGATCTCCTATGTTGAGCCACCTTTAGACTCCGCTCGAGTACCACATTCTTTAGCTTGTCTCTCTCCGTCGTAGCGGAGAGTAAAGAGTGAAGGAGAAATTTGACCCTCGAAGAATCTCTAGCAGGCGCTTCCCCCAAAGGATGATCCTCTACACCAGTAGGAGGAACCTCTCGATAGACGATGTCTTCGCGTCTCGCTTCTATGTCTTGCCGAGACAATACTCTTCGGTGACCAAGCTTTGCCTCCGCTTTAAAAAGATTCTCTCGTGTGCGGCTAAGAACCAATTCTACAACTTGGAGTTTTGTTCGAAGACGGTTGATCTCGGACGAGATGCGACCGCCCCCGTCGTATATCACCATATGCTGAGACAAAAAAGAGTAAAGGATCACCAAAAGAAAGGCAACCCATTCCATGGTAAAACATAAAGGATTGAACGAGTATTCCAAATCTTCAAGGTGAATTTAAAAAACGGTCAATTTTTCATTCATCTAAAGATAAAGAACTACAACAAGCGGTGGCTAGCCCACAGTCCGGCAAATACAAAAGTGATAACTAAAAAAAAGAAAGGAATTTAAGGGTCCACCTCGCTCGCCAGTGCCAGGGGGGGATTCCCCTCCAGCATCTCCACTAGCCCCCGTACCACCAACAACTACAGCGAGAGGACCTATCTCCTCCTCGTCTTCTCCCTCCACTTCCTCCTCTCCCTCCTCTTCCTCCTCATCGGGAAACAACGAATATTCCGAGCGATCGAAGCCAAAGAAGCTCTCGCACACGTCGTCCAATGCCCTAGAGTACGCCTACTGCATATTCTTCTCCAGGTATCCAATGACCTTCTTCTTTGGCGCTTCCTTCTCACTAACTACCTTCTTTCTTTCCAATGCCTTTTCTCGAGCGGCCTGCTCCCTCTCCAAGGCAGCATTCTCCTTCTTTTTGGCCAGCGCAGCCTCCAGTAGAAAGATATGAGTAGCTTGGGACTCTGCTAAAGGTCAGCCGCTTCAGACTCCTTTTTAGCTCTCAACCGCTCGACCCTCTCTCGGTCTTCCACAGCCTTTAGCTCCTTCTCCTGCTCTGCCACTTGTCTCAACAGGTGACTAAACTGGAAGATCGCCTACGAAGAAGCAAAGACCGAAGTTATAAACCAAGCTTATGCGAGAAGAAAAAATATCTAAAACTTACCGTCATTTGCGCCTTCGCTATTTCCAAAGCCGAGTCTCTCACGATCCCGTGCTCTGTTGAGGCCTTATCCTTCGGCGTGGCCAAGTGGCGAACAGCGTCTATGCAGCTAACTGAGTCCCTAAGAAATCCATTATGCCTCCTGACTTGCCAATTGAGGACGAAGATCCTCTTCAGCTCGTTGGTCAAGATGGTCTCTGCCGCAACCGTAAGAGGAGAGCCTCAAGATCTAGAGCCACCGAGAGGGGGAACTCTCCCGTAGAAGGGACAACTAATGTGACGGGGGGTGGGGGACTCCAAATTTGCAACAGGAAGGGAACCACTCTCGCTCCTAGCAGCCTTCGACGATGGTCCTCTTCCTCTTCCTCTCTTCGGCCCGCTTGCCGCTCAGTCCTGAACACTGCATCCTCTATGAATAGAAGACAAAAAGTGTTAGAGAAATTGGAAAATATGTGCAAACTAAAGAATGAAGACTAACATTAAGAAAAATGCGTACTAGAGTTTATCGAGCTATGACCCCCCCCCCCCCCCAAAGAGAAACTCCTATGAGATCTCTTTCCAATGCAATGTTGGTCGGTCCAAAAGAGTTACAACCATCCTCTCCTCTTCGAGGTTTAGAGACGGTTCCGCCTTCGCCCTTATCGGCACATCCTCCCTCCAAACCATAGGGACATCGGGTTACCCCACAGCTCCCGACTCCGGATAAAAAAATTATTGTCCCTCCAATATTTCACCGAGTCACGATTGTCGACCAACTTCACACCCTTTCGAGCCGTGAGGTAGAACCAATACACCGTTTGTGACTTCTGATGAATCTTGTACAACATGCGAAGAACGTTGATTCGGGGCTCGATCCCCATAGCTTGACAATGAAGCACAAACCCCATAACGTGCCCTCGTATGTTCGGCATGGGTTGAATCGGACCCACACCGTACCACCTCAAGACTTCTGTCACAAAGGGGTGAAGAGGGAGGCAGAGCCCAGCTAGAAAAGCGTCAAAGGGAAACATGCACACGTGGGAGAACGAAGAGCAAGATCTAACTTTGGGGCTAGGAAAAATACGTTTGAACTCCCTGGGGGATCATATAACAATTCTGAATAGTGCGCAAGTCTACCTCTGTAAGGTTGTTGACGACATCGTTCACCTCAGAACGCTCTCAAGGCTCGTTCTCCTCATAAAACTGCTCCATGCCTTGTTCGCCATGCCTCAGCTCCTTGGTGCTGTACTGACGAACGCCTCACAAATGTGACACGATGATCGAAAGTCTCCCAAACTCCCCCATCCTCCGATCTTTCTCGACAACCGTCTCTTCCACTGGCGAAGGCAGAACCACTACACCCATGCCCTTGTCCACCATAGAAGAAGGAGTTGGAGGTTGCACTTCGATGTGACCCGAGGGGGAAGCCTCTTCACCCGAAGATATCCAAGACATCTCATAAAAAAAAAATTACCTTTTGATGTGATAATCATAGTCGGAGTTCTCACCCGAAGTAATTTTTTTTAAGAGATTGTGAAAATAAGAGAATGAGGAGAAATGAGAGGGGGGGGGGAGGGGGGATTTATAACCAAGCTAAGAGGGCTTGGGCCAGAGTCTTGGTGGGCCCTAAGGAATCCCAAGAGGTGCGGAATTCCAAACGATCAAAATGCCAAATGACAAAGTAGTCAGCCATGTGTTGCAACAGCTAAGCACCAGGTGTCACAAGCGTTCGCCAAAAATCGCAACTATTCGCCGAAGCGTTCGCCAAAAATTGCAACTGTTCGCCAAAGCATTTGTCAAAAATCGCAAGCGTTCACCAAAAAATCGCAACCATTCGCCAATACGTTCGCCAAAATCGCAACTATTCGCCAAAACGTTTGCCACAAATCGCAACTGTTCGCCAAGTGATCGCCAGACTTGCCAAACTGATGGTGATCCGGTCAAAAAATGAAAGAAATGGCGTTGACCGGTCAACGGTCAGTGCTGACCAGTCCACGGTCAACGCCATGTGTCGCTCAGCTGTAACTCGCCGAACGATCGTGTAGAACCCCGTATTTTCAAATATTTTTTTTAATTATTTGAAAATGAATTTAAATGAATTTTGAGGATTTAATTGATATTTTCTAAAAAGATTTATCTTTTGTACACGTGCAAAACACGTGCAAATGACTTTTGAGATGTTTGAATAATTAAGTTTTCTTTATGAAAAATCATTATTTATGATTTTGGAATTATGTAGTATTTTTCCAGATTTTTCTGAAATTAATTTGATCTAATTGCAATTTTTGATAAAAGAAGGACCTTTTTGCAAAATTGACACTTTTAAGGGTTAAAGTGCAAAATTGGCATTCTGGACGTTTTAAACAGTATTGGTTAAGATTTAGAAGTATATTTTCTTTTAAATCCTAATTTAAATGAATTTTAGATGAATTTCCAAGAGAAGATATATATATATATATATATATATATATATATATATATATATATATATATATATATATATATATATATATATATACATATATAATTGTATTTTGGAGGGATGGTTTTGCAAATGTATTCCTAAACCCTAAAAATGATATTTCCAGCCTATATAAGGGAGTTTGCAGCCGTCATTCGCTGCACAACTCAGATCTCATACTATTATTTTCTTGGTGATAAAAGAGGATTTTGGATCTCGCAAGGAGTTTGGATCTAGCAAAGGAAGGCTTTTTGTGGATCTTCTTGCTTCTAAAGGTGAGTGATTTGAACTTAGTTTTGTTAGTGTGTATGATGGTGTGCTGTTTTGTTTAATGTATCCATATCTTGTATGTGATCGATGCAATAGTCGTTATTCGTTTTATGCATGAGAAATCCACGAATGTTTAGTAGATCTTGTTTAACAAATTCTTTATTGATCGAAAACATGTTAAGATTCAAGTATGGTTTGATCGGATGTATGAACATCTGGATCTGGTGTATATAATCAGATCTTGGTTATTTTTGGTGGAAGAATTAAGTATTAAGGAAATCCTAATGTAAGATTTAGGAATTTGAGAACAAGAGAATTGAGTTTTGAGTTATTGAATGATTGAATAATGGATCCGCAATGAAGAAGTATTCGAGATTGTCATTTTACCTGAATAAGAATCATTTCATGAACAATGAACCTTTAGAAAACACCAGACTTGTTTTTCGTATTCAGACCTAATTTATGAAAACTGTAGGCCGACAGTCGACTGGTCTACTATTCAGTCGACTGGTACGACCCAGCTGCTGTATCTTTAGTTTTTCTCGAAAATCCGTTCTGGACAGTCGACTTAGACCCTTCTCAGTCGACTGGTACACTTAGAATTTATTTTTCAAAGTTATCGTAGAATTTCTCTCTGGTAAGTCGACTTATGTTCTTATAAGTCGACTTATGTCTCCTTTAAGTCGACTTATGTTTTGATAAGTCTACTTATGATTTTTATAAGTTATTTTATGTTTTGATAAGTCTACTTATGATTTTTATAAGTCATCTTATATTGTTGATAAGTCAACTTATGTTTTTATAAGTCATCTTATACTGTTAACACTTGGAATGTTCTTGAGAATTATTGGTAATTGTCCCGGGTAAGTCGACTGATGGTTTATTAAGTCGACTTATAGCACTTGTTATAATCTTGGATATTGGTTCTCGGGGCAGTCGACTTACTATCGCATAAGTCGACTGGTCCTGAGGAGTTCTTCATAATCTTGAGTGTTCTTTCAGTCTTTAGTTTGTTTGTAGATGAATATGTTCGTCGGTGTAAGAGTCACTACAGTGATTGCATACCGGGTACGTATTCGATCTATACCCTCTTAGTTTGTTTGTAGATGGATATGTTCGTCGGTGTAAGAGTCACTACAGTGATTGGATACCGGGTACGTATTCGATCTATACCCTCTTAGTTTGTTTGTAGATGGATATGTTCGTCGGTGTAAGAGTCACTATAGTGATTGCATACCGGGTACGTATTCGATCTATACCCTCTTAGTTTGTTTGTAGATGGATATGTTCGTCGGTGTAAGAGTCACTATAGTGATTGCATACCGGGTACGTATTCGATCTATACCCTCTTAGTTTGTTTGTAGATGGATATGTTCGTCGGTGTAAGAGTCACTATTAGTGATTGCATACCAGGTATGTATTCGATCTATATTATCTTTAGTTTTTTTTGTAGATGGATATATGGGTATCCGATCTATGGCATTATTGGTGATCGATTGATTGGACATACATCGTGGTATTGAGATTTATTGATGGTTGGACACATTCTGAGATGTGAGGATTACTGTTAGTTCAGAACAGTCGACTGGTTCGTTAAACAGTCAACTGTACAGTGCAGTTGAGCTGTACTATTTTGAGAGTGATTGATTGATGGATACTTGATCGTTGGTATTGTTTCTCGACTTGACTTCACGCTTGTACTGGCCTATCGTTTCTTGTTGCACATTACATGTTCAGTTTATGTATTTTTGTTCAGTACATGTTGTTCGAGAATTTATGTTTATTGTTTATTTATGTTTGTTGTTTATATCACTCACACCATTTATGGCTGACCCCTTTAGTTTGGGGGTTAGGGTTCAACTCTAGCCTCATGTGTTACAGGTAGCTGCTTAGAGTTGGGAGCTTGGATGCTTGGGGTAGCTTTGGATTTTATGAGTGTTATAATAGAGCCTTGGGTAATTTTGTAAGGAGAAAGGGTTGTAACAGTTAAATGTATTTTAAGGTGTTTTGCATTTCCGCTGCAATTGAAAAAGAATATTGTAATAAGAATTTGGAATAAAATGACTTGAGTTTTTGGTCTATGTATATTGTTACATTGAAGTGGATCGCTGGGAAAGTGCCACGTATTTTCTAAATTTTATATTGGAAATTCGGGGCGCTACAGATTGGTATCAGAGCATGCTTCAATCGTAATAATAGACATAGTATGAAAACCAACCTAGGTGTGGACACTAGAGAGTGAGTACCTAGGTGTGGACATTAGAGTGTGAGTATCACATAGAGTTAAAACATGATGTTTGGTTTGGGGTATGGTTATGGTTTTGCCATAGGATTTTGATGTGAGTTTGAATTGCGTGTGTGATGCTCTAACTTTTCTCTCGTTTTGCAGTATTCAAAATGGTTGCACCCAGGGGCAGGAATGGAGGCAACAATGAGGACGGATCGGGTAGTTCTCGAGGAGCGGGAATTGACCTTGAGGCTGAATTCGCCAAGGTGTATCAGACCTTGAATGCGCTGATGGCATTCAACTTGGCACAGCAGCAGAATCAGCAGCAGGCTCAGCAGCAGAATCCGCCGCCAAATCATGGAGCTGGTCAGGGATTGGTGAATGCCGACCCCATCAAGCAGATTGAATCCTTTAAGAGGATGAGGCCGCCAGTCTTTGAGGGGCAAGCTGATCCAACCGCAGCAGATGACTGGATTAGGAAGATGCAGACGATCTTTGAAGTGTCAGAGACTCCGGCAGGTAGCAAGGTAAAGTTAGCTTCGATGCAGCTAGAAAAGGACGCAGGTGTCTGGTGGGAGTCGCTGAAGAGGACTCTGGGAGATCAGCAGCTGACTTGGGAAGCTTTTCTGGAGGAGTTTAGAGATCGCTTCTTTCCCCTAGATGTACAGGAGAAGAAGGCGACTGAGTTCTTGAACCTTCAGCAGGGCAGCATGACCGTGCGGGAGTATGAGACCAAGTTTGCTCAGCTTTCGAGGTATGCGCCAGAGTTGGTCGTGGACGAGACAAAGAAGTCCAAAAAGTTTGAGCAGGGCTTGAGGCCAAACTTGAGGTCAAGGATGGTTCCGTTGGGCATCCGAAGATTCGACAAGCTGGTCAGGAGAGCAGCTATGACCGAGGAAGATATGGACCAGTCCCGGATTAAGCAAGAGACTTGGAATAAGGAAAAGAGGCCAGCAGATGATCAGGATGAGAAGGAATTTCCCGTGAAGCAGAGCAAGCCTAGTGATCCAGTGCAGAAGGCACCGACAACTAAGGAAGTGACTTGTTTTTACTGCAAGCAGGCAGGACGTTACAGGTCAGAATGTCCGAAGTTGGCAAAGCAGGCTTGTTTTCAATGTGGTCAAGTAGGGCACATTCGACAACAATGTCCACAGCTGAAGAAAGAGAATGCAGGGAAAGACAAGGATCCGAAGCAGGGGCGAGTGTTCGCATTGACTGAAGAGGATGCGGGCAATCCAGGAATATGATCTGTGTGTGCAGGAATTTATTCTTTTGTATTAAGTAAGACTTTATTTTGGAAATAATTGAAGATTGAGTATTTTCTTCATGTAACAAGTTTATTTGGGTTAATGGAATAAAGACAAAGTTTTATTTGATACTGTTTTCTTGCATGCAATTGTGTCGCCCATTGATTACTAGTCTTAGTGTGGATCTTAAGGTGTCTCCAGGCAGGTCTTGAGGTGGCTATCCTTAGTCATGTCCTTTTCTAAGGAGGGAGTGGCCACTGATTCTTGGAAGGATGAGCAGAAGGTCAGAGTGGGATGCAGGAGTTCGGTAGTTGTTGCCGCGTGGCTTCCGATGGCAAGTTATCAGAGTCGCGCAGCGGAAGTTTGATTTTCTGAATTCCTTGCATGATTGTGATTGTTTGGTGTGATGTAATGCATTCTTTGGTGTGACTGTATTTCCTAAAGATTTATGTTTCTACCCATGAGTTTTCAATCATTGTTAGTGGGTTGTTCGGACCTCATTAGCCGTAGTTCTGAGGACAGAACTCTTCTAAGGAGGGAGTGATGTAGAACCCCGTATTTTCAAATATTTTTTTTAATTATTTGAAAATGAATTTAAATGAATTTTGAGGATTTAATTGATATTTTCTAAAAAGATTTATCTTTTGTACACGTGCAAAACACGTGCAAATGACTTTTGAGATGTTTGAATAATTAAGTTTTCTTTATGAAAAATCATTATTTATGATTTTGGAATTATGTAGTATTTTTCCAGATTTTTCTGAAATTAATTTGATCTAATTGCAATTTTTGATAAAAGAAGGACCTTTTTGCAAAATTAACACTTTTAAGGGTTAAAGTGCAAAATTGGCATTCTGGACGTTTTAAACAGTATTGGTTAAGATTTAGAAGTATATTTTCTTTTAAATCCTAATTTAAATGAATTTTAGATGAATTTCCAAGAGAAGATATATATATATATATATATATATATATATATATATATATAATTGTATTTTGGAGGGATGGTTTTGCAAATGTATTCCTAAACCCTAAAGATGATATTTCCGGCCTATATAAGGGAGTTTGCAGCCGTCATTCGCTGCACAACTCAGATCTCATACTATTATTTTCTTGGTGATAAAAGAGGATTTTGGATCTCGCAAGAAGGAGTTTGGATCTAGCAAAGGAAGGCTTTTTGTGGATCTTCTTGCTTCTAAAGGTGAGTGATTTGAACTTAGTTTTGTTAGTGTGTATGATGGTGTGCTGTTTTGTTTAATGTATCCGTATCTTGTATGTGATCGATGCAATAGTCGTTATTCGTTTTATGCATGAGAAATCCACGAATGTTTAGTAGATCTTGTTTAACAAATTCTTTATTGATCGAAAACATGTTAAGATTCAAGTATGGTTTGATCGGATGTATGAACATCTGGATCTGGTGTATATAATCAGATCTTGGTTATTTTTGGTGGAAGAATTAAGTATTAAGGAAACCCTAATGTAAGATTTAGGAATTTGAGAACAAGAGAATTGTGTTTTGAGTTATTGAATGATTGAATAATGGATCCGCAATGAAGAAGTATTCGAGATTGTCATTTTACCTGAATAAGAATCATTTCATGAACAATGAACCTTTAGAAAACACCAGACTTGTTTTTCGTATTCAGACCTAATTTATGAAAACTGTAGGCCGACAGTCGACTGGTCTACTATTCAGTCGACTGGTACGACCCAGCTGCTGTATCTTTAGTTTTTCTCGAAAATCCGTTCTGGACAGTCGACTTAGACCCTTCTCAGTCGACTGGTACACTTAGAATTTATTTTTCAAAGTTATCGTAGAATTTCTCTCTGGTAAGTCGACTTATGTTCTTATAAGTCGACTTATGTCTCCTTTAAGTCGACTTATGTTTTGATAAGTCTACTTATGATTTTTATAAGTCATCTTATGTTTTGATAAGTCTGCTTATGATTTTTATAAGTCATCTTATATTGTTGATAAGTCAACTTATGTTTTTATAAGTCATCTTATACTGTTAACACTTGGAATGTTCTTGAGAATTATTGGTAATTGTCCCGGGTAAGTCGACTGATGGTTTATTAAGTCAACTTATAGCACTTGTTATAATCTTGGATATTGGTTCTCGGGGCAGTCGACTTACTATCGCATAAGTCGACTGGTCCTGAGGAGTTCTTCATAATCTTGAGTGTTCTTTCAGTCTTTAGTTTGTTTGTAGATGAATATGTTCGTCGGTGTAAGAGTCACTACAGTGATTGCATACCGGGTACGTATTCGATCTATACCCTCTTAGTTTGTTTGTAGATGGATATGTTCGTCGGTGTAAGAGTCACTATAGTGATTGCATACCGGGTACGTATTCGATCTATACCCTCTTAGTTTGTTTGTAGATGGATATGTTCGTCGGTGTAAGAGTCACTATAGTGATTGCATACCGGGTACGTATTCGATCTATACCCTCTTAGTTTGTTTGTAGATGGATATGTTCGTCGGTGTAAGAGTCACTATTAGTGATTGCATACCGGGTATGTATTCGATCTATATTATCTTTAGTTTTTTTTGTAGATGGATATATGGGTATCCGATCTATGGCATTATTGGTGATCGATTGATTGGACATACATCGTGGTATTGAGATTTATTGATGGTTGGACACATTCTGAGATGTGAGGATTACTGTTAGTTCAGAACAGTCGACTGGTTCGTTAAACAGTCGACTGTACAGTGCAGTTGAGCTGTACTATTTTGAGAGTGATTGATTGATGGATACTTGATCGTTGGTATTGTTTCTCGACTTGACTTCACGCTTGTACTGGCCTATCGTTTCTTGTTGCACATTACATGTTCAGTTTATGTATTTTTGTTCAGTACATGTTGTTCGAGAATTTATGTTTATTGTTTATTTATGTTTGTTGTTTATATCACTCACACCATTTATGGCTGACCCCTTTAGTTTGGGGGTTAGGGTTCAACTCTAGCCTCATGTGTTACAGGTAGCTGCTTAGAGTTGGGAGCTCGGATGCTTGGGGTAGCTTTGGATTTTATGAGTGTTATAATAGAGCCTTGGGTAATTTTGTAAGGAGAAAGGGTTGTAACAGTTAAATGTATTTTAAGGTGTTTTGCATTTCCGCTGCAATTGAAAAAGAATATTGTAATAAGAATTTGGAATAAAATGACTTGAGTTTTTGGTCTATGTATATTGTTACATTGAAGTGGATCGCTGGGAAAGTGCCACGTATTCTCTAAATTTTATATTGAAAATTCGGGGCGCTACAGATCGCCACACATTTGCCACGTTCGCCGAACTTGACGAATATACGGTGATCCGATCAGAAAATGAGCGAAATGGCATTGACCGGTCAACATTCAGTGCTAACCAGCCAGCGGTCAATGCCACGTGTCACTCAGCTATAGCTCGCCGTACGATTGCCATACGTTCATCGAACACACGCGTGATCCGATCAGAAAATGAGTGAAAGGGCTTTGACCGGTCATTGGTCAACACTGACTAGTCAATGGTCAACGCCACGTGTCGCTCAGCGGTAGATTGCCGAACGATCACCGCCTCACTCGCCAAGCTCGCCGCCTCAACCGAGCAGACGCAGATCCTAACAAAATTGGGGGAACATTTTTGCCTCCCGATGCGCGCTCGATTAGCCCAGATTATGCCACATCGTCAGGTAATTTAATAATTCATTTATTTAATTATTAAATTGAATTAATTTTTTAAAATTTTGAAAAATAATTAAAAATTAGATAAAATTAATTTAGAAATTCTAAAAATAATTATTAATTTAGAAAAATATCCTACAAATTCTGAAAAATAATTATTAATTTAGAATCATTAATTAAAATTTTTCAAGAAATAATTATTAAAATTCGGAAATTGAATAAAAAGTTCAAAAAAAAATGAATAAAAAAATCCCAAAAAATCTAGAAAATTCTAAAAATAATCCTGAGTATTTTACAAACTTAAGAAAGCATCGTTACACTCATAGCAAGCTCTAAACATCCTCGAAACGCCGATAATTTCTATGAACCATTAGAAATGGGTGAACTACTGTCTAAAGACCGTGAAACGCAGTCTTCGGAAGTGGGGGGCTTGTGATATGGGTAAAAATAGAACCAAATCGGAACCGTTCAAATCGGGCACAAATCTTAAAGCTCTCAGAGGTAAAACTGTAATTTTACCTATAAACTGGTCCGAAAATGGGAACTGGGTCTTTTCCAAGCCCAATAACCCAAAAAGGGTCTGTCTTACTGGGACAGGATGCAGCCCATTATGAAAACACCCAGAACATTTAAAGAGTAATTCAAATTCATGATTATCTCTATGAGACAGTTTAAACCAAATCCCTTATCATGAAACGATTTAAATTCTTTTTTATCCAAAAACACCGGGACATAGAGATAAATAATTATCTCTAAACTCTCTCTAAAAGGTGACTATAAATACCCCACTACCCCCACCACAAAAAGGTAATCAGTATTTTTTCCACAAACGCTCTTTCATAATCTCCTTGATTACTAACTTGAGCATTGGAGGGTTCGTCGCAAGGATCCATCCCGGTGTTTCGAACTTTTTGCAAGTCAACGGCAGGGTTGAGAAACGGTCAACTCCAGCAAGAAGTCAGCAGGTTCGCTTTTACTGTTTCTTGAAGAATTTACAAATCATCTGTTTGCTCCCACACCAAAATCAGCAGCAATAGTTATATATATCTCATTAATGAAACAGGTTGGTTGTTTGGTCATCTTTACATTAAAAAAAATGTCTGTGAGCTTAGCTCACAAGTCAATGGTTATAGTTTTGGAAGTTGATGGAACTTTTGGCAGCTTGTTCAACCATTTTTATCTTTTTAAGTTAAAGAGGAGTTTAACTTCTTAATTATATTTTGATTAACTAATTAATGATTTTCTTTGAAAACATTTTTGCACAATAGATATATGGTTTGTATTTTTTTAATGCAGTACTTCAATTTATCATGAATAAGAGCAACTTCACCCATCTCGGGTTGTCATTTTCACTTCTGGCAACCCAAAGGACAAATTTTCTAAATAGCAATAAGTTCTACCCCCATTGTCGCTATTTGGGTTGTCAAATATGTATATAATAGTGTATAATAGTGTATATATAATTATAATAGTGTATGTAAGTGTGTGTATATATATATATATATATATATATATATATATATATATATATATATATATTCTTGATATTATTATTTTCTGGTGTGTGGAAGCAACAGATAATTTGTTCTTTGGTTAAAGGAGAAACTCAAATCTCAGCTGCAGATCTGACCCTGATGTGAGGCTAGTATGATTGGGACATGTGGTTCTGTGATGGTTGTCAGCCACCGGACTCCTACAGAAAAGCCTAAAACAACGGGAGTATTCGTGGCAATAGACTCTCTGAAGATTAAGTCGGCAACCAGTGATAAAAGTAGGAATTAGTGCCGAAAGATTGATTACCTGGTAACTGAGGAGGGTGACCTATATTTATAGGCCAGTCGAGAGTTAGTTAAGGGGAGATTCCTTAACTGTCTAACCATATCCCATAGATTCGGGATATAATTTAGTAACTGATCCCCTGATTTATGGGGATTGGTCCACCAACCTGTAACTGACTGGTTAACTGCTCCTTGGTGGGGCTGTGGTCGGTCAGTGAGTTTGTCTTGGGCATACAGCTGTATTGGGCTTGTCATCCCAACCTTAAGATTCTCGAGATCCGTGCAAGGGTCGCACGGTCCTGATTAGTTGTGATTTTTACCCTCATCAATCCCCCCAACTCTCGGAGGTGAGTTCCCAGTCGCCTTCGAGGAGTAGGTCACTTCGCTGGGAAAATCTCGACGGTGTGGAAGTATGTTTATCGCGATGGTGGTGAACCCTTTTTCCTAATGGTTTTCCAAAATCCAACCACCAAGGAGGGAGGTGAACAGTGTAGTGCCCCAAATTTCTATAATAGAAATTAGAGACACAAACCCAGAATCTTTACTTCAAATGTAAACCAAACACCGTACAAATACAGGAAAAATTAAAACTTTCTTACAACAGTTGATAATACAATGCACAATCAATATTTAAATACACTTTTATTAAAACTTATTTGAAACATTCAAACTCTAGTCATCACCCAAATCCAAGTTTTAACCCTTGTTCAAGCCACTCACTTTACAATCCTACAAAACTGTCAAAACTGTGGGTACGTCAGTGGAATGCAATTGACGCAAAGCTGATAAAACAGTGACTCTCAAAAGTCTCACAACCACACACTTGATTCACAAATAAAAACAATAATAAAAGAATCATAAATCTACAATTAATACTGAAATCGAAAGAATAAATGCGTGTCAGGATAAACAAGCAAAGGTACATAAAACAATGTTCAAGAAAACACAATGCATACGATGCACACTAATGCATACTTGTTCGGATTCTATGCATCCCATAAAACATAGGTCCGAGGGCAAGCCCTTAGCATTCACCTCATTTAGTGTTCAATCCCTCGCTATGCAATTCTATATCGGTGACAGAAGCAACATTAGACACTCAACGAATAGACCCTGGCCTAGGAATACATCTTGCTAGACTGTACAAGTGTAAACGTACAAGCACCCCGTAAGCATCACTGCAACTCTAGAGAATCACCTCCCTGCCAAACATTCCGCAAATAGATCACAGTCCCAAAACTCATTCTGCCAGACTGTTCAAGCGTACCACGCACATATCGTACATTCCGAAAATAGACCCTAGTCCCAGAACTCATCCCGCCAGACCATACATGTATACCGCATGAACATACCAAATCCATCTCACTTCTAGAAATTCTGCAAATAGACCCCAGTCCTAGAATACATCCCGCCAGGGCTGTACAAGTGTACCATGCGAACATACTAGAGAGACACAAAATAACATAGTCCCGGAATACACCTGCCTGACTGAACAGAGCTCATACTTACGTTGCCCAAGTTCCATCACAACTCTCAATCACCTAGAGTTAGCTTACCCCACCAGACTTCACTCACCAAAACTAGGAACACTAGCCCGTCTGGCCAATTCCTACAATCAAAGTATCCACTGCCGGTACCCTAGAGTTTCGCTCAGCCTCTAATGCTCACAACTCAATGCCTCAAGCATCATTCTAGGGTTCACACAATAACCTGAACTTTCAATCAAGAACCTCCACTTGGCTCAATCATAAAAATTACTCTTTATTTTCTCTTTTCTGAGAACAACACTTTTTCCACAACTCCACGGATGTAAATCAAAACCTCAAACAAAATACTGTATTCCAAAAAATAAAGCATTCACACATCCACAAAATCTCTTCAATGTTTCTCATTTCATTTAACAAACCATCGTTACCGGAAAAATACTTTCTTTTATGGAAACAAAATCCAATCCACTATAATTCTTTAAATTCAACTTTTAAATTCCCCTTTCCATATATATAAAACCAACCTCAATTTTCTGGAATTCATATTATTCCAAATTGAAAACCAACCTTTTTATTTTCTGGGATTTCATCCATAAAATCTGCAATTCTTAGTTCAAAAATATGAAACTATTCCTCTTTGAAAATTAAAAATAAACCCTTAAGAATTCAAGTTTTCATCTTTAAAAACTGAAACATAGACCCCCTTAAAACTGAGAACTTTATCCATCAAAATACAGATTTGCACACTCAAAATTACAACTTGAACATATTAAAATTTGAAACTAGATTTCTACAAAATCTGAAACTTGATTTAACAATCAATAAAACTTCATACAATTGCAAAATGTATACACATACATACACTCCCACACATATACTAGGGTCCTCAGCCATAGTACACAAACCCCACACCAAAAGACTCCAAACCGAGCCCCATCAAACCCAAGTTGAGACTTGGCACTGTGCAAACCTGAGGGTTGCACAGTGCATGCTGAGCCCACACGTGCCAACCCTAGGTTTAAGGTTTAACCACCTAACCCGAGTGCTTTATATTTCAAACATCAATTAGCAGAATACTCACAATTCATGTATAAATCTTTCGACATTTCATTCATAAAATTTTCTCAACTAAAAACAGGGAATATTCAATAAAGATCTCACTTTTTAATCTCTTAAACATGGATCTAAACATATACAACAAGATCTACTTATACATCAATATATAGTTTCTTTTAACCAATTTCCAAAGATAAAAAATTGATCGTTTATGCATAATATCACCCAATCATTTAAGAATAAGTCATCATACATTCTAGGTTAGACATACAATCCATAAATCTACATCTATTATTCATCTCTACAATTTTTTTCTGATAAACAATATCACATCATGCTAATATAATCAAAAATTCATAAAGGTTAAATCCTAGCATGCTACTACAATATTCAAGAGAAAAACAAGATGAGAGATGGAGGAGACGCCCACCTCTTGTAGAAAATTGATGCAAAGTAATAGTCTTCTTCTCCAAGTAATGGATCACCTCTTGAAGCCACCAAGATATCACCAAAAGTCAAAAAGAAAAGGGCCTCCTATATAGACTGGGATTACAATTAAGCTTTCTCAAGAAGAATTTTGCAAATAAGTCCCCATCGAACACTTTTTAACAAAATCCAAACAATTAAGTTAGGATCTCAATCAATTAGTTCCAAAATTGATTCCCCTAATCCCCCTAAATTATCATGGTTGGCCGGCCCTCTTAATCAGCCATATAAAATTAAAATTCAAAATTTTGGGCTCATATCTTCATCCAAATTGCTTATTTTAAAAAAGTCTCATCCTTTCAAAATAATTTCAAAAGTAGTTTTTCTTATTAAAAAAATTCCAAAAATAAAAAAATTTAATTAAATAAGAGAAACTGATTTATTGACACAAAATTTTAAGATTTGACTTTATAATATTTACACGTGTTTTGCACGTGCAAAAATAATAATTTCAAAAAATTGTCAAAATAGTCAAATAAAATAAATTAAAATTATTTAATAATTCAAAATAATACTTTTAAATTTCTGGGTTGTTACATTACTCCCTCCTTAGAAGAGTTCTGCCCTCATAACTACTGCTAGCAGGGAAAACAAACAAATACAACACAGAACCTACACTAACAATTCCAGAAAATTATTCTTCATCCGCTCGTCAGACTCCTAAGTAGCTTCCTCGAATTGCTGGTTCCTCCATAGTACCTTGACCATTGGTATGATTTTATTTCATAGCACTTTCTCTTGATGATCCAAGATTTCCACCGTTGATAACTTAAATTTAGCTGTAGTCCTGCGGGTACCTTCGGTAACTGATGATTCTGATATGGTATGTACCTCCGTAGCATAGACACACGGAATAAGTTATGTACCTGTGCCAACTCTTCTGGTAATTCCAACCTGTAAGCCACTTTACCAATTCGCTTCACAATCCTGTAGGATCCAATGTACCTCGGTGCCAATTTTCCACCTTTCCCGAACCAGATGACTCATTTTGTTGGCGAAATTTTAATGAAAACTATATCCCCAACATCGGGTTTCAAATCTCGGCGTTAAACGTCAGCATAACTCTTCTGCCTGCTCTGAGCTTCGACTAATCTCTTTTGAATCAGCTCCATTTTCTCTGAAGTCTGATGCATGATCTCTGGCCCAAATATTTGCCTTTTGTCCAACTTTATACCAACAGAAGGGTATCCTGCACTTCCTCCAGTATAAAGCTTCATATGGCGCCATGCCAATACTCTCCTGATAGGTGTTGCTGTAAGCAAAATCCACCAGTGCTAAATACTTCTCCTAGCTTCCACCGAAATCTATAACACATGACCCGAACATATCCTCTAATACTCGATTCATCCTTTCGGTTTGTCCATCAGTTTGGGGATGAAACGCTATAAGTCAGTTCTGGTATCCCAAAGAGGTTTGCAAACTCTGCCAAAACCTCTAAGTGAACCTTGCATCTCTATCGGAGACAGTCGTTATTGGAATTCCATGCAGTCTCACGATCTCTTCAATCTATACCCCAGCCAACTTCTCTAATGACCATGTAATGTTCATTGACAAGAAATGTGCCGACTTGGTCAACCTGTCCACGATGACCGAGATCGAGTCATTTTCCTTCGGGCTCCTAAGTAATCCTGTGATAAGTTCCATGCTGATATTCTCCCACTTCCATACTAGAATGGGCAAAGGCTGCAATAGTCCTCCAAGTTTTCGATTCTTTGCTTTGACTTGCTGACAAGTCAGACACCTTGCGACAAAGTTTACAACATCCCTTTTCATGCATGGCCACCAAAAACATTGTTTGATGTCTTTATACATCTTTGTGCTTCTAGAATGTACTGACAATAGATTGTATGTGCTTCCTTCATAATGCTCTCCTTCAAGTCTCCCATTTCCGGCACACACAATCTCTTTCTCATTCAAAGCACTCCATCTTCAACACGAATTCTGAAAATTTGCCGAAGGAAATCTGTTCTAACATCTTCAGAATTTCTGCATCAACCTTATGGCCCTCGATAATCAGTTCCCTCAAATTAGGCTGGTCTCAACTATGCCAAAAACACCCCCAATCCTTCCAATACGACTTCAATACATGCCCGGTCCAGCTCCTCTGCTAACTCCTTTTGTGTTGTAATTAAACGAGACAGACTGCTCTTCCAACTAAGTGCATCGGTCACCACATTCACTTTCCCTGGGTGGTACTTGATCTCAGGATGAATGTCTTCTAGTACTTCCAATCAATGCCTTTGAAGTAGATTCAAATCTCTTTACTGGTATAAGTATTGCAAACTCTTTTGGTTGGTGTACATATTAACCTTTTCTCTATAAACATAGTGCCACCACTACTTCAATGTGAAGATAATTGCTACAAGCTCCAAATTATGCATTGGACAGTTCTTCTCATGCAGATGCAACTGCCTGGATCTAAAGGCAATGACCTTCACTTCTTGCATGAGAACACATCCCAGACCTCTGTGAGATGCATCGCTGTAGATATCATAATCTACACCCGCGCGCGGTAACACCAGAATAGGCGCTGACGTCAACCTCTCCTTTAGCTCCGGAAACTAGTTTCACACCGCTGCGTCCATGTGAAATTCATACATTTCTTGGTCAATCCCATCAACGGAATTGCTATCTGCGCGTAACCTTGAATGAAACACTGATAATATCCTGTCAATTTAAGAAACTCTGGATCTCCTTTACAGTCATCAGGTCTAGGCCAACTTTTCACTTCCTCGATCTTCTGAGGATCAGTAGTCACTCCCTCCTTCGAAAGGATGTGACTCAGAAAGGCCACCTCTGACTTCCAAATGTCACACTTTGATAACTTGGTATATAGATTCTGCTCCAGCAACTTCTTCAAAACTTCTGCTAAATGTTCAGCATGCTCTTCCTCTGACTTCGGGTATACCAGGATGTCATTGATGAAAACCACAACAAATGAGTCTATGAATGGCCGCAAAACTTTGTTCATCATATCCATGAATATTGTTGGCGCATTTGTCACTTCGAACAACATTACCAAGAACTCATAATGCCCATGCCGAGTTCGAAAGGCTATTTTGTGCACATCCTCCTCCTTAACTCGGACCTGATGATAGCCAGACCGTAGATCAATCTTCGAAAACACAGCTGCACCCTGTAGTCGATCAAATAGATCATCAATTTGTGGAAGCGAATATTTATTCTAAAACATCAGCTTGTTCAGTTCTCGATAGTCAATGCACATTCTCATTGAACCATCCTTTTTTCTTCACTAATAGAATTGGTCACCTCACGATGAAGCACTCGGTCTGATAAACCCTTTATGCAACAATTCATCCACCTGCTTCTTCACCTCATCTTGCTTCACTGGTGCCATCCTGTAGGGAGCCTTAGATATCGGAGCACTGCCTGGTTGAACGTTGATGCAAAACTCAACATCACGCTGCAGCGGTAACCCCAGTAGCTCATCCAAGAGTATTGTTGGGAAATCTCGGGCCACAGAAATTGCCCTGACTTCGTTTGGAATCTTCACGTTAGACATGGCTGCTACCACATTCTTGCAATCCTTCCTTGCTTGGAAAGTCACTGTAGGCCATCCCGGTGCTTTCACCACCATTTCTTTACTCTTACACTCAATAGTGGCATCGTAGATTGCCATCCAATCTATGCCCACAATCACTTTGACTCCCAGAATTCCTAACTCGATGGCCTTTAGCTTCTTCTGTCAATCGACGTAGGCTCGATTCCCAAAAGTCTTCCCCCGATCTCGATATCGCAACCTGCATAATATCGATCAGCAATCATCTCCTCTCTTGATGGCGTTTCTACCGACAAAACTCTCCTTGGAAGAATCTTAGGTTCCACACCTAGCTCTTTTGTAAACTTGGGCAACACAAATGTATGTGAAGACCCAGTATCAAATAGAACCTTTGCTTTTATTCCATTAATTAAAACAAGACCTGGTACATGAAGAATTTTAATGTTCAATACTTCATATCATTCTTACACAAAAGTTTCATTCAATGCATTTCAACCAACAATTAAAATTCCTGCATACCCGTGATTACGAGTCTTCAACATCCTCCTCTATTAATGCAAACACTTGCCCCTGCCTCTATGACTTGTTCCCATCAGTGCTACTCTGCTTCAGCTGCAGACAGTTCGGCCGAATGTGGCCCTCCTTGCCGCATTGGAAGCAAATATGAGTCCTCACTGCTTTAGGACATGCTGACCTGATATGGCCTGACTCGCCACAGCCGTAACAAGTCACCCCTTAAGCCGACATGCCTTCTTTGTTGGGCTCGCTGAATCTGCCCTTCTTCTCTGGGAACTTCCTCCCACTATGACCACCCACTGCAGGCCTCTTGTTTCTGTTCAGGACTACTGCTTTTGCTGGAACTGCTCCATGTCAGCCTCTGTCATGGCCGCTCTCCTGATGAGCTTATCGAACCTTCTGATCCATAATGGTATCATTTGGGACCTCATGTTCGGCATCAAGTCCTGCTCGAACTTCTGCGATTTCCTTGCCTCATACACTACTAGATGAGGAGCATACCTGGACAATTGCGTGAATTTAGTCTCATATTCTCGCACCGGCATGCTGCCGATGTAGGTTCATGAACTCCATCGCTTTCTTCTCCTGTATGTCCAACGGAAAGTAGTGCTCTCTTAACTCTACTAAGAAAGTCTCCAAAGTCTTCGGATCCATGTCGAATTTCCTCTTCACAGACTGCCACCACATGCCCGCGTCTTTCCCCTATTGTATCGTGGCCAACTATACTTTGCTAGACACAGGGATCTCCAGCACCTCGAATACAATCTCCATCTGCCTAATTCAGTTGTCAACAGTATTGGGATCGGCTTGACCCTGCAGACTTTTGGCTTCATCCGCTTAAAGGATTCCACCTGCTTGATGAGATCCGCGTTCAGAGTCTGATAGACTCTAGTAATCTCAATTTTGAAGTCGAGTCTTCCACCATTGGCACTTTCAATTCCATCAGCATTGCTTCTATTTCTAGTTCTTGGACCTACCATTGCTCTAAGTCTACAAAACACACCATTTTTTTAGAAAGAACAATCTCATAAGAATCCACATCAATACTCAGAACATAAAATTTTATTCAATTGCCAAAATTCCATATACCAAAAATAGTAATAAATAATTCAATTGATTCCAAGTAGTTCATACATCTTTGAAAAATTGCTAAACACCTTAATTTTTATCAAGTCTAGAAAAAAGAACAAGCATAATAATAATCAGATGTGATAGCACCTTTTGGCTTCTCTTAGTTCTTCCCGCAGTTCCTCAAGTTCTATGTGTAACTCGTCGCAGCATCGTCTAAAATCATTCTTTCCCCATTTGATATATTGGTCTAGCTTGGCGAAGTGTTCATCTGCTACACGTTGACCTTCTTTGAGACACTTTATTATCTCTTTCAAAGATGTGATACTTCGTTGGTTCTCCACATGATGCTCTGCCAGGTTGAAAGCTCGCCACTGATTAATTTGCATTTTACGTCGAAGCGATGCGATAACTCGATCCTTTGGGGTTAGTTCAGGCGATTCATCTGAAAATTCACCTAACGATTCCTTAGAAGGGGGAGTGATCTCCCGTGACTCCTGTGGTTCATCTTCTTAATCCGGCTCTTCTTCAGACTCCTCTCCTGGATCCTCCTCCGGATCTTAATCGGAATCCTCGAGAAAAAAATCTTCCTTAACAAGTTCCATACGATCATGATTATCCTCCATCCTACAGAAAAGGAAAAAGAACATCAGTACAAGTATAGAGTAACATAAATGTGAGTTTAAATAACTACACATTCATGACTCTAAGACTGATACACACACCGACTCTAAGACTGATACACACACTCTAATGTCCACCTAGGTACTCACACTCTAATGTCCACCTAGGTTTATTCCCTATACCAAGCTTAGTGTTAATTTTTTTTGAAGCGTGCTCTGATACCACTTCTGTAGGCCCCAAATTTTCATAATAGAAATAAGAGACACAAATCTAGAATCTTTATCAAATGTAAACAAAACACCGTACAAATACAGGAAAAATTAAAACTTTCTTACAACAGTAATACAATGCACATTGGAATTTAAATACACTTTTATTACAACTTATTTGAAACATTCAAACTCCAGTCTTCACCCAAATCCAAGCTTTAACCCTTGTTCACACCATTCACTTTGCAATCTTGCAAAACTGTTAAAACTTTATACGTCAGTTGAATGCAACTGACGCAAAGCTGATAAAAGCAACGACTCTCCAAAGTCCCACAACCACACACTTGTTGCACAAATAAAATCAATAATACATGAATCATAAATCAACAATTAATACTGAAACTGAATTTCCAACACAACCACACACATTCGATGTAATTTTTCTTATTCAAAATAATTTCCAAAAATAAAAACATATCAATTAAATAAAAGAAACTAATTTATTGACACAAATTTTAAGATTTTCCTTAAATAAAATTTGCACGTGTTTTGCACTCGCAAAAACAATAATTTTCCAAAATTGTCGAAATAGTCAAATAAATTAAATTTAAATTATTTAATGATTGAAAATAATTCTTTTAAATTTCTGGAGTGTTACAGACGGTGAGGCAGTTGGTGTGAGGCTTGGGATTGGAGTGTCCAGCTGAAAGGCAAAGCCCAAGGTGGGGAAAATTCGTGCGAGGCTCGGAGTCGGAGTACCAACGCCTAGGACCGTATTCCAAGGAGTATTCGTTGCAGAGAAATACGCGTGAGGCTCAAAGTCGTGCACCACGCCAAGAGGCATAGTCCAAGGAGCACTTGTAGCGGAGAAAATTCCGCGAGAGGCTCAGAGATGCGGTGTAGCACCTCGAATTTTCATAATTCAAATACGAGATACAAATCCAGAATTTTTACTACACATGTAAACCAAACACCGTACAATTACAGGAAAATTTAAAACTTTCTTACAACAGTCCATAATACAATGCACAACGGAAATTTAAATACACTTTTATTAGAACTTGGTCCAAACTTTTAAACTCAAACTTATCATAAACCCGAGCTTTAACTTTTTTCTTCGGCATTCACTTGCAAATCCTGCAAAACTGACAAAAACTGTGGGTACGTCAGTTGAATGCAACTGATGCATTGCTGATAAAAGCAGGGATTCTCCAAAGTCTCACAACCACACACTTGTTGCACAATTAAAAATAATAATAAAATAATAAAAAATTAACAATTAATATTGAAATTGAAAGAATCAACGTGTGTCATGAAAACAAGCAAAAAATACATAAAACAATGTTCAAGAAAACATAGTGCACACGATGCACATTAATGCATACTTGTTCGGATTCTATGCCGTCCATACAACATAGGTCTGAGGGCAAGCCCTTAGCGTTCACCTTGTTTAGGGTTCAGTCCCTCGTTATGCAATCCTATGTCGGTGACAGAAACAAGATCAGACACTCCGCGAATAGGCCCCAGCCTCGGAATACATCCGCCTGACTGTACTAGCGTAAACACGCAAGCATCCCATAAGAATCACTCTAACTCTGGAGAATCACCTCCCTGTCATACATTTTGCAAATAGACCCCATTCATGGAATACAATCTGTCAGACTGTACAAGTGTACCGTGCGAACATACCATACGTTCCGCAAATAAACCCTAGTCTCGGAATACGATCCACCAGACTGTACAAGTGTACGTGTGAACATACCAAATCCATTTCACTTTTAGACATTTTGCCAATAGACCCCAGTCTCGGAATGCAATCCGCCAGACTGTACAAATGTACTGCGCAAACATACTAGAGAAACATAAAATCCCACAGTCCCGAATACATCCACCTGACTATACAAAGCTCATACTTACGTTACACCAGTTACGTTACAACTTCCAATCTAGTGCCTGTCTTTAGGATCAAACATAGGTAACCATAGCCACCTAGAGCTAGCTCACCCCACCGGACTTCACTCACCAAAACTAGGAACACTAGCCCCTCTGGCTAATTCCTACAATCAAATAACCACTACCGGTACCCTAAGGTTTTGTTTAGACTCTAGTGCTCACAACTCAATGCCCCAAGCATTCATCTAAGGTTCTCACAATAACCCCAATTTCAAACAAAACCACCACATGGTTCATTTTCAACATAAATCTTTGCATACTCTATTCTAAAAAATTGCTTATCCACGAAAACAAGGTCACGATTCAATCCATCAATCATGACTCTCTCATACCAATTATAAAACATTTTATCATCCATAAAGCTTCTTACTGATCATTTAATAAACAACCACTTCCATAAAGGATTATTTCCTTTATAGAAAGAAAACAAATTTTCTAAACATCTATATTTCCAAATTTAAAAATCCTCCTTCCAATAATTTAAAACACAATCAATTTTCTAGAAATTAAATCATTCAAAACAGAACAATAATCCTTTATAAACTCCAAGATTTATCCCTTAAAATCTGAACTTTATAGTTCCAAAAACTGAAACTTTTATCTCTATAAAAACTGAAAATATGCCCTCTATAATCCGAAGATTTAATTCTTCAAAACTGAAGCATATACCTCCTCAAAGTTGAGATTTTTATCATTCTAAAACAGATTCACGCACTCGAAATCACAACTCAAATATATCAAAAACTGAAACTCATTTCTCCACAAATCTGAAATATATGCGTTCTCATTCTTGAAAGCCAACCACTCAAATTTGAAACATATATTCTAAAAGTTTAAGTTTATATTCCATATGTAAAAATAGATAATAATCCCATAATTTTTAATCTAAATACACAAAGTTTTGAAGCTCTGTTTCACCAAAATCTGAAAACTCTATTTTCACAAAATCTGGAACTTGCACATTCAAAAATTGAACTTAAAAATCAATTAATCATCATACAAATGCTAGATTTATACATGTACATACATATCCATACATGCACTAGGGTTCTCAATCCCTTGCACACATCGAAACTCCATGGCACATCAACCAAAAACAACCGAACCCGAGCCCATGCTCCAGGCCGAAACCCTCACAAAAGCAAACCTAGGTCTGCACAGTGCTTGGGTTGGCACTGTGCAACCCCGGGTCACTGTTCAACCCTCAAACCCCAACCCCAGTTCGGTTTACTCAATACATGTGGCATTATTACATGCTAAATCATGTCTCAACCGACTAGAATTTAATTTATAAAATTTTTATACATATAAACAGTGAATACCCTTCAAAGATTTCATCTTTTAATTACTCAAATCATGGTTCTTGAATCATAGGGGTGGACAACTATTATCCGAACCGACCAATCCGAACCAATCCAATCCGAACCGACCAGTTTTGAACCGAACCAATTGGGGGTTTGGATTGGATCGATTCTTGATCTCCAATAACCAACTGGACCGGTTCGGTTGTTGGATGAGGCTTTCAAATAAACAATGAAACCGAACCGACCATACCTCTATGCATAAGTCCATAAAAAATATAGTTATCCTTTAATATCTTGAATATAAAAATAGTCATTTCTCATTTTCTTGGAGATACAAACAGTTTTCTTTAATTTCTTTAATACAAACTGAGCAATTGTTCTACCTATGTTTTGATTCTCCATAATCCTGTGTTATGTTGTTGAGAAATACTTGATTTACAGTGTGGCCCAACTTAATAGAATCATGAAGTTGATGTAACATTTAGTAGTTACTTTAATCAAGTCAAGTAGAAATTGTAATCTAAATCTTTTTTTATTGTACCTGAAATTCAATTAGCTATGGTTATTTAATGTTTCTTTTATGATAATAAAGTAAGATTACAGAAGTATGCAAGTGAAAAAGTAGTTTATCTCACCCATTTAAACGTCATAATCTCAAACAATTAGTGTAAAATTTATTAACAACTTGTGGTTTAATGAATCTTCATTTTAAATTCATTTCTGAATAACAAATAGCAGGTTGTTTCTTAAGTTTGATTGAAGTTGATCTTTTAAATTTCAACAAAATTATAAATGATGTTGAAGGTGAAAAGTAGCACGCCAAACCGACCATCCAATCCAATCCAAACCAAGCTTAATCGGCTTGGATGGAAACCAATTCAATTAAGGTTCGGATTGGTTGCAGATGAGAAAATTAAAAAACCGATCTTCTTTGGATCGGTTGTGGATGGTTCATATTAGGTTGGATACCGACTAATGCCCACCCCTATTGAATCATATGAAAATATCAAAACATCCAAAATAACATATAGGTTCATTAAATCCATTTCAATAGATAAAAACTTGAACTTTCATGCATAATAATATTCATTACTCAAGAACAATTTATTTAAGATCATCATACATTCAAGATTCAATCTTTATCTCATATGACCAACAATTCTTTATCAAATACACACCTCTACGCTTATCTCATAACTGTCACGTCCCGCTTCCCAAAAAGAAAATACGAAATACAGATACGTGACTAAGTCCAGCGAAGGATTTTCATCATCCATAAGTTGTTTAGAATCTTTACAACATCTCACAGAAATAATCATAGTCGGAAGCAAGAAAAGCCAATCACATATGCATAATCGAATCAAATATACCAACAAAAGTTTACTTGAAAACAAAATATAATATAATCTCAAATAAATTTGATCTGAACAAGTTAATATCCTGGGTCACATTGCCCAAATACAAAATAAATCTAAGTATCAAATACAATTGTTCAAATAAGCAATAGAAATAATAATAATTAATAAATGCAAAACTCCAGCACTAATATCTCATGTCACCGAATCCATCTGGCAACTGGTCATCCTGATCTGCAATTAATAAATTGCAGGAAAAAGAAAAAGAGAAAACAAACTCCCGTCAATGCAAATTACGGGTCGCTTGTAGTGCAGGATACAAGTACATGGAATACTAACAAATATAAAATAATAGCAGAACAAATATAGCATGGTATAAGCGTGTCAACAAAAATATAATATCTAACATGAATCAGGAAAACAAATCAGACAGCATGGTATATTAACAGATACAGATAACATGTGTCAAGTGTCAAGTGTCAGATGGTATGCAGACAGATATACAGATGATAGTGTCAGATGAAAATTAGACAGATAACAGATAATCAGGTAACAGATGTTAGATAAACAAACACAGATAAACAAATAACAGATGTCATGTTCTTATAAGTCTTGTGTGAATACTATCTAGATAGCACTTCATGCATTCCCGTTTTTACTACATGGTTGCTACATTCAAACAAGTTACATTTAGATTTCGTAGTGGAGTCCATAGGGAAGTGTACCCAGGGATCAGACAGACAGATATTAGATACAGATCAGACAGACAGATAGAACCTATGTGTTCTCTTCTGAGTACACCTTCCTATAGAGAAGTAATGTAGTCAGGGTTCAGATAAAAAGAATCGTATATCATATAGTCATGAACGCATAACAGGTAGGGAACACAGGCCCTCTTCTCAGTACACATTTCTATATTTTCCACTACTAGATATTTCCCACAAACCCCGGCTTGGTTATTTTGTTATTATTATCAAACAGACATGTATGTGCAGAAAACAGAGTGAGAATAGCATGGTATAAATATGTAATAGGTCCAGTTGAAAGATAAACATATACAGACAAAAGAAAACTCATAAAAGAATAGAACAATGAAAATTCTAGTTCAGGACAGTAAGACAGTACTGCACTCAAATAGGGATTCTCGTTGCTACAAAAATGTAAATCTGAATCTGTCAAAGAATCTGGAAAATAGATTCCAACATCTTTTGGTATATAAGTCATATGGTATTTCACAACATCATAACTCAAACCAGATTTGAATCCAGAAAACACGTTCAGTCCGAAATCAGTATTTTGTATTCACAGTCAGGAAAACAGCATGAAAACTCATTAATTAAATCCACGAAAAATCTAGGGTATTCGCCTATATGTGTAGCATCAGAATATAAAGTATCATAATTTTCTAATATAATTAGTTTAGTCAACAAAAATCAGAAAACATCAAGATGCAGTAGTTTTGTAAATATGAAGTTATAAACACTGTAGTACGAAAACAGCAATATCTCACAAACCATAAATCGAAATTCAAATCGTCAAAAGGGTGATAAAATAGATACAGTAGGCTAACTTTCATATTCACAAAGATTTTGAGAAAAATCTGCTAGTATAGTAATTGTTTGGAAATATAAGACGATTTGTAAAACTCATCAAATAAATCCACAAAAATTTAGGGTTAATCCCAATCAGGTTTACTTGTATTGTGCGAAATATTGGATCAAAGTAATAATTTTAACATCATGGTAAAAATAGATTACTCTTCAGAATTTATAGAAGACAAAATTTGGAAGTCTCTCTACACCTCTGTAGTAAAATAGAGATAACTCACAACTCGTAAAACGAAACCGAGATTCGTTAGAAGGGTTGGAAAATAGATAGAATTCTCTACAGTTCATGTTCACAAAATATTTTCATATACTACCTTAATAGGGTCTAAAATACTGAACAATATCGGAGTAATAGAAAATACAGATTTGTTCTTCATACACCAATCAACATGGGTCATACTAAAATTCATCCAAATCAACTTAAACATGAAATATAGGGTACTAGATGTCCAAACAACATGGTATGAGGCATTTTACAAGTATTCGACAAGTATATCATGAATAACATATCGAGCACAGATATCTCAAAGTAGCATAAACATATACATCAAAAGTGGTCAACCCTAGGTTGTATCATGTCATATATGTCGTTTGGCAACTATGTTCAAATCATCACAATAGGGACAATACATAACAGAGGATTCACACACAAATTTTCTTTAGAACCCAACTACACTACAGGCAGGTATTTAGTACTTGTATTACACAAAGAAAAGAATACAAGTTACTTGCCTTAACCGACGACAAAAACGACGATGATCAAGAATAATGGCAACAGATTCCTTGGAACACGAACTCAACGAACGAAACTCGCGAACGCAACAAACCAATGCGAAAACGACGAACTCCGAGCGAACCACCAACATGTGCGAATGCCCGTACGCATGACAAAGAGCGATAGGGAGAAGCACGGCACAGCGACAGGGAGGGACAGCAGCACAACGGCCGGCACTGTTGCTGGTGCTGTCTACTGCTGCTGTCTTGCGTCAAAGAGAACAGCGATGGGTGGTCATTGTACTGCTGCCGCTGATACCGAACAACAGAGAGAGAGAGAGATCGAGGCATCGGGGTGCACCAGGGGGCTGACGGTGGGTCTGCAGGTGGATGGGGAACACAGGCGGCTAGGGGGAAAGCAGCTAGGGGATGAACAGTTAATAAGAGGTTGTATATATATCAGTGGGGGGGGGTTGGGTTTTTAGGGTTTACTGAAGTGGGTATCAGGTAGAGTAGGGGCAAACGGTATGGGGTTTTGGTTCAAACGGGTTTGGGTAGCTTAGGTGCAGGTATGTGGCTCGAATGGATTTGGTATTAGATTAGGGGTAATAGAGTGGGGTGTTTAGTTTATAGGATTAGTTAATGGGTATATAGGTAGGATTAAAATAAAAAGATCCAAATAAGAGGTGAGAACAAAAAGAGGAATTAAAATAGGGCATGAACAAATAAAAAAAAGAAAAATAGGGATCAAAATAATGGCACGATCCAACAGAGACGAAACAAAAGAGACAACAGAATCAAGAACTCAAATAAAAGATGATAAAACAATAAAATGAATATATTGAGAAGAAAATATTCAATATACTGTCCAAGAAAAAGATATAAAGAGAGAAATACACTCAAAAATACATAAAATGGAAGACAGGGGTTACAATAACAAACACCACAATCATGCCAAAATATAACAATAGATTCACAAATCAAGTCATATCATGATACTACATCATTCAAGAGATAAAAAACATAACAAGAGAGGTAGAGAGACGCCCACCTTATGAAAAAATTGAATGGAACACCTAGAAGCACTTCTCCTCCTAATGCAAAAGCACCTTCTCTTCTTGCTCCAAAAACTCACCAACAAAAGCCGCTAAAAGAGGAGGCTAAAATTCTACCCTCTCTTATAGAAGGCCGGGGTACAAATTTAGGTTTTCATGGGGATTTTGCAAATAAGTCTCCATAGAATCTCCTATTTACAAAATTCAATCTATTAAGTTAGGTTCTCAATCAATTAGTTCCATGATTTAACTCCCTAATCCCCCTAAATCATCATGGTTGGTCGGCCCCTCTTATGCAGCCATTTAAAATTTAAATTCAAAATTTTGGGCTTTTTTTCATGGCCCAAAAATGATTATTTTCATAAAAGTCCCCTTTTTCCAAAATAAATTCAAAAGTAGTTTTTCTTATTCAAAAAATAAATTCAAAATAAAAACATGTCAATTAAATAAGAGAAATTGATTTATTGACACAAAATTTAAGATTTGCATTTCATAATATTTGCACGTGTTTTGCACGTGCAAAATAATAATTTCACAAAACAGTCAAAATAATCAAATTAAAATTATTTATTAATTCATAATGCATTAAAATTTTTGGGGTGTTACACGGGGTACAAAACTGAGGGCCATAGCCCGTGGAGGAGCAATTGTAGCGAAGAAATCTACGGGAAACAAGATGGTCAAGTGACGTTAGACCTTGCGCTCACGTGACTTCGTGTGGCACTTGAATAGCCTTAAACGATATTGTAGTTATCGATGACGAGTCATATGACCGTGGTTATTCAAGAAGTCGCGTTCATCTCTATAAGTTTCCCTCCCTGTCTCATTTTCCAAGATTACTCTCTTTCTTCTGTTAGATCTCTCTTCAAATGAGATTCTTCTTTTCTTTAGGCCGATAGTTGGATAATATTTGCTATGTCTAGTGGCCATTCGAGTGGTTCCGCTTTGACCTCTAGCGGAAGCGGATCATCTTCATATTTCTCTCGTGCACCCTGGTTGAGGGGTGATCCAGAGAGAACGGGGCATGTTCATGTACCTTCTTCGGATAGGATGTGGAGATTGATGCGTGCTCAAATTTAAAGGGGAGACAGGGTCGCCCCGAGGTGATGGCTGGTATTAATGAGGAGAGGGGGGATCCTGGAAGTGATGAGGAGAGGGGGGAACCTGAAGGTGCCGAAGAGGAGAGGGAGGAACGCATTGAGGTGAAGGAAGAGGGAGAAGAAATATGCCTCGGGAAACCGAGGGAGGAGGCGGAATGGTGGTCCCAAAATACCGGATGCAATTTCCTCGTCCCTTGGTAGCATTGTAGCTGTCGCCCCTCCTCGTGTTCCCTGTCCAGCAAGTAAAAAGAGAAGGGTCCTTTCCCCTGATCTAGAATATGAGCTGTTGGATTATGCACATGAGCAGGGCATGTTCCATTCGACGGTCGAGAAGTCTATCCAGATGTAGACGGAGGATTTACAGTACGTGGTTCGCTTCAGTGTGTATCCGTCGACCTCGGACAAAGCGAATATAGAGGCAAACCAAACCCAGAACATTTTGGTGCGGGAAAGACTTTAAGAACCTCTGGGAAACATACCATATCCCCCGAAAGTACGTGTTGCTGCTTTCGAGTGCTGGGGTTAGGCCAACTGATAATCTTTCGGAATGGTTCTGCAAGTTCCCTGTGATGCCCCAAATTCCAAACACATAATTTGTAGCACAACAGGATCTTTTACTTCAAATTCGTACAAAAATACAAGGAATGTAAAATTTTTCCATTTACAACATTGTATTTTACAATATCACAGCGGAAATGAATAAGTACAATACAACGTGTAATAATGGAAGCCCTTCAATCATATGACAACCCATCACAGTGACTTCAACTCCCTGCAAAGTCCAATCCTGCAACTAAGAAACTATGGGCACGTTAGTTGCATACAACTGACGCAGTGCTATAATACGGCAATTCTTCAACTTTAACAATCATAAACTTGATGCACAAAAGCAATAATGACAAAGATGAATCAAAACATATAATAAATCTAATCTAAGTGTATAAGTTTATATCATGAAACAGCAATCAAAATGCATAAAACAATGGCATAAAACAAGCATCCAATAAAGCAACAAATACACACAATGCACACTAATGCACACTTGTTCGGTTTTTGTGCATCCCATACTACATAGGTCCGAGGGTAAGCCCTTAACGTTCTCCTCATTATATGGTTAAATGCCACATCATGAAACCTAACCCGATGACTGTACTCCAACGCATAATTGCGTGTGAGTCGCACTCCCAGAATATTGGACCTTACCGGCATACCCCTAGCCCACATATCGTGGGTTTACCAGGCATATCCTCAGCCACGAACCCCACCAAGTCGATCTCTCACAACTACGAACCAGGCCTACCCCTAGCCCACCTCAGTGGATTCCGGGCGTATCCTATCTGTCCCGAACATTCCTAGGAAATGCAAGTTTTTTACCGGCCTTTTCGTAGATAGAACAGACATACCCCTGGCCCACACATGTAGATTTACTGGGTGTATCCTCAGTCGTGAACATTCCTAGGGACCGCAGTCCTTTACCGGCCATTTCATCGACCTCACCGACCTAACCCTATTCCACACATGTAGATTTGTCGAGCGTATCCTCCGTCGTGTCCCGAACCCCTAGGAACGGCAAGCTCTTTACCAAACATGTTCGTTACTGTTTTCAGCAATAACTCCACCTAGTGTCTGTCCTTAAGTTCAAACATAAATAATTGCCACCTAGAGCTAGCTTACCCTACCGGACATAAATCAAGCACTGAGAATGTTAGCCCACACTGGCTATTTCTCAAAGAGAAAGTTAACCCACACTAGCTACTTCTCAAATTTCCACATATCATAACCTACCGACACTCTGGGTCTCACTCAGCCTCTAGATTCTAAAAATCTCAAAGTAGAGATCAACTAGGTTACATTTAACCTCTTAAAAAAATTTTCATTCATTAAACATCTTTTAACTTCTTTTATCCATTCTCTTTGATATTTTCAATCTTAAAATAACCAACTTTTTATAGCAACATTCAATAACACTTGACGAGTTAAAACCCTTATAAACACCACATGTTCAATATCCTAAATTCATCCTTTAATTGCCTCTTAATTCCTCCTAAGGTACATCCTACAAACATTCCAATTTTAAATCCAAATTTTTACGTTATAAAAGTTTTTGGACAACTAGATAAAAGACATCAACCTAATGGTATTGAAAAAATCATATAAATTCCAATACTACTCCAAAAATAGATTTATTAGTTTTATAGGAATCATGAATGAGTCTACTACAACTTTATAGTTAAGATCATCTACATTCATCCTTAATTAATTCGTCTAATTTCATTTGTAAAATAGTAGGTTCACAAGTTCACAATCCGAAAACTGCAGCTCATGCTACATATACAAATCATAGAAAATTCTATACTTCATGAAACTTTGTGCTCTTTACATCAAATTAATGTATACAAGTCTACTATAAATTTTTAGTAAAATATTGTGTCTATAACCCTGAATTCTTTGAAATCTATAGTAGGGTCGAAATGTTATAAGTACTGCCACTTGTTCAAACTTGTAAAATTCATTATAAATTCAATTCTTCATGGAAAATTGATTTCTTAGACTCTAAAGAAAGCTTAACGAGTCTATTCAAGTTCTTAGTTTTGACTTTCCTCAAAATAATTCATATAAGTTGTTGAAAAGATCAAAATCCGAAATGTGTATAAATTTCCAATAACTAGCCAACTGCCAACCAGTTCTAAGATTGGATTTTATTAAAATAGTAAACCACATCCAAATATTATGAAACTTTAAAGAGATGTTCTTGACATATACGAGATGCTCCTATAAAAATTTTAGCTCTAGATTCCATCTCGTTTAATTGATATGATTTTTGAAGTGTAACTAGAACTCAAAACAGAACCTTAGGAAAATGCCCTCAAATCAAATATATCATAATTTCACACATTCAATCAACAACAAATAATCTAAACATGAATGTTCAATCTATATAAGTTATCGTGCATCGAATAATTCACCCAAATTTAGCATTCTACTAATAAAATTATATTAGAAAGTTGGAGAAATACCCACCTCAAATGTAGAATTCCTAGTAGTATGAACTCCTAAAGAAGCCCCCAAGTCTCCTAGAAATCTGAGCCCAGAGAGAAAAGTCCCTAGCAAGCACCTTCGGCAACAAGGTAAGATGAACACCTTTTTTTTTGCTTTTGCCAATTATAAGTAGGATGGGGTTATAAAGGAATTAATTAAGGGGATTAATTAATGGGGGTTAATATTAACCACTCACTAATCCAATTAGCTATCCACTAACACAATCCCACTCTCCCTACTCCCAAAGTGCAGCTGGCCACTTCTCATGGTGTGCACAAAGCACGTGCACGTGAATAAAATGTTTGTGCACACAATTCATTGTGTTTTTTTTATTAATTTGCAAAATTGGATCTATGTCCAACGGAATAAAAAAAGGAAATAAAATGTAAATAGAAAATTTATAATATATATTTATATATTTATTTGATTTGTATAGGATAAGGTAATTGTGAAACTTTGTAGAAGACAAAACAGGAACAAGAAGGATCCATGAAATGTATATGTTGTAATATGTAATATGTATTTAATAAAACTAGTTTAATTTAATTATAATTAAAGTTTTAATGCACAAATAAAATACACACACACACACACAACTCATAAATTTTATTTTGAAAGAGAATATAACCAACACGTCCACTGCAAACACGTGCGTCGCAGGTAAAACACATATTCAAATATGAAATAGATTTTATCAACGGAAAAATATTTAGAAATAATCGAAATATAACATACGAAAAATACATTTCATTAATTTTATATATACAACAATGTAAACCACATGTACATAGAAAACACGTGCATCACATGTATAAAAATATATTCAAGTCCAAAATTGGAGAAAAAAATGAATTTCAAGTTATAAAACGAATTCGAACAAGTTATAAAAGTAAATAGTTGAAATATGTAGAAACATTACACGTAACATTAGAATATACGTAATTGTCACGTGTATTGAAAACACGTGTAATAAACGTAAAAACACAAACATTAAAATAAATGTTTGAGTTGGCTCAAAATAGGATAAAAATGAATTTTGAGATGACGAAAAATATATAATTAATCGAAATGCAAAAATATGTAGGATATTTATATTAAAATACGCTGCGGATAGAACTCGTAACGGGACAAAATACAAGTGAGTAACACCTGTGGAAAAATTTGTCAAAACTCAATTTTGCGGCGTGTTACATTCCCACCCAACACATTTGTTTCGGGCTTACACCTCCATCTACACCCATTCATCAAAGAGATTCTGAAATAGGCGGGGATGAGTCTCATGCAGTACGGGTCCAATTCATGGAAGCAGCTGATGAGCTTCATTATGTTATGTGTTATGTGCATCGAAGAACATTCCCCTAAAACTCAAGTACTTTTGGCTGTGCTTGGGACTATGCACCCTTCCGGGGAATCAACATCGGTGGTACCTCTTTTCCCGCCCCAAGTATCAGATGGTGCACAACCATCCGGACACTATAAAGGATTGGAAGTCAAAATATTTCATTGTCTACAGTCTCGAGCCTTGGGATACTCCCACTAGGTGGTTGTATAGGTTACCGAAAAGGAAAAGTTCAAAGCAGGTGGAATTCACTTTAGAGAGGAGGCCGAATTTAAAAGGTTGTTCGACAGCAGTAGCAACATAGATTGGGTAAAGATGATGGAGGCAAAGCTAGCAACATGCGGCCTGAGCCCTTGTGTTATTGGTACATTCTTGGGCTTGGTTCCTTTTTGCGATTCTTAGGTCTTGTCTTAATGCATTTATTCCTTTACAGATACAGTGGGTGATCTCTTTGCTGCCATCCTATAGGCCGAGCGAGAGAAGAGGACAACGGAGGACCCCAATGGAAAAGGAAAGGAGATGTCTTTAGCCTTAGAAGTACTGCTGATAAAGTGGGCAGATAGGGCGAAGGGGCCGAAGACCCTGGTCATACGCAACCCAGAAGAATCTCCGAGGGTTACCCTGAGCGAACAATCGCCTAGAGCCACCGAGCTAGCCGAGTCTCCTCTCCCCCAGTTCTGTCAATTACTGGAAGCGCTTATCCTTGATAAGCTTGACGAGATTTTTTAGGCCCGATTAGGCTATGAAGGTGGTCATCTCCATAATGGAGTCCCGTGTGGCCATCGAGGTGGTGGACAACTTAGCCCCTCTGAGGGATAGGAAGGCGCTCACTCGCGTGCCTCCGGCTCGAGCTACCTCAAGTACGTCAAAGCCACCCCCCCTTTTTTGCACTTGGATTTCTTATTCCCTCCCTTCCGTAGGTCATGCTCCATGGGGCAAAGGTAAAGAGGCAGTACAAGAACGAGCTCAAGTGACCGAACCGGAGGGTGTAACAGCTAGATCGAAAGTGGCAGGAGGAGAAATATCGCGTGGAGGTGCTCGAGAAAAGGGTGAAGAAATTGGCGGAGGATTACATAGATATAGCCTTCGACCAGGGGATTCTGATGGCTGAGAATGATGCCTTGGAGGAGGAGCGGACAAACCAGAAGGTGGATCTCTAAAGCACGATGAACCAGGTCATTAGAGGTCAGGATCAGGGCTATGCTCAGGCCCTCGAGCACATCAAGAAGAGGTACCCTGACCTTGATGATAGTACCCATTCGACTTCTCCAGAGGTACCTTTGACTCCTGCGAAGATACCTTCAGGTGACGAGGAGCCTGGTGCCGAGCGTGAGGTGGTCGAGACTGAGGTGCCTCACCCTTCTCCCCGGAAGGTGCACCCTTTCCCTTAGCCAATTTCTTGATCCCTTATTTTTGTTTTAACACCGACTGCGGACTGGCCACCGCCCCTTGTAATTTTTGTGTTTAATGAGAATCCATCTTATTTTTTACTCTTCTGTTCCTCTTGCATTTGTTCGGACTTTTAAATGGTTATTTGTTGATCAAGTCGTGACATATGAGCCTTGGGAGGGTGGATATCCAGTAGAAATTCAAATTCTCCAAGGTCAGTTGCATCTGCCGAAGACACCATCATCCATCTCTGGAAGGAAGTGGTCTTTAGGAAAGGGGCATTCGGTTTTTATATTCGTCGATCGCAAGAAGTAGCACAGGAGCTTGCTCGCTTGAAGGAAGCTATTCCCGACGCCAGCTTAGCTTTTCTCTAAGCTAGGGAAGATATGACTTCTTTCATTATAGGAGGGCAGTCCCCAATCTTGTATACAGGCGGATGCTCATGGAGAGGAATTCAGAGCTACATAGACTGAGGATAAAACTTAGAGAGGTGGATCTGATGTCTACTTTTTGGAGCCCAATCTCGAGGGAGGACCCTTATTCGGGGATCCGTACTGGAGTAGGAGTGCCTGGGGATGCACAAAGTGGAGTGGTAGGGTCCTCCAGCATCGCCAATGTCTGAGGAGGTACTGACTCGCCCGGATTAGGAGTTTGTCCCTTTGGGGCCGATAGTGTGCACAAAGGTGGAGCTTGTCGAGGAAGATCCCCGGGGTCAGGCCTCTTGATTCCTTAGAGTTGTAATGAGTCTTGAACTTGTAACTTTACGAATGTACCATGTTTTTTGGGGTAATGGAAGTGTTTGAGCTTGGCTTGGAACCTCAGTGATGTATGTTTGTGAATCATGTTGCAGAGAAATTTAGGTGTGGCTCGGAGTCGGGTTACCATGTCGAGGAGGAAGTATGATGAGGGAGTTTAGAGGGAAAATCCGCATGAGGGTCGACGTTGGATTACTATACCGAGTGGTGGGAACCGAGGTAGAGTTTTTCTCAGAGGAATCCACATAAAGCTTGGAGTCGAGATACCATACCGAGGAGGTAGGTATGATGCGGGAGCTTGTAGGGGTAATCTGCGTGAGGGTGAGCATCAAATTACCATAGTGAGGGGCGGGACCCGAGGCAGATTTTTTCATGGAGAAATCAGTGTAAAGCTCAGAGTCAGGTTACCACGCTGAGGAGCTAAGCAAGAGGTGGGGAGCCTACTTTTTACTTAGTCCACGCATGTGCTTCACATGCAAGTTTCTTGAGTGGTGTGACATCATGTGCCATGGTACATGTATCGATGTCTTCTTTTCCCTTTATATATACGTCCCAATATTTTCATTTTTGTTTACTCGTTTCACTCACCCCTGTTGCTCTTTATTCTCGTCTCTTCATTCCTTCTCCTTTCATTAAGCAACCATGGTCAAGGATGAGGTGTTGAGAGCTCGACATGCAACCCGGAAGGCGGAGGTGAAGGCGAAAGCGGAGGTAGAGGCGAATGCGGAGGTAGAGGTGAAGGCAAAGTAAAATGCAGGGGTGTAGGCGCAGGGGCAGAAGCGTCCACCTTCTCCTAAGCCAGAGGATTACTCGGGGAGGAAGAAATCTAAAGGGGCCGAGCCCTTGGAGGTTAAGGCAAACAAAGTGGTCGTGAAGAAGGGGGTCTCGAGACATCCAGTCCCCTCACCGAAGAGCGATGTAGTGTCTCCAAAGCCACCATCGCCGACGAAGGTCTGGGTACCTTCCTTGTCCATAACGGAGGCAGACCTGTCAACAGATCGCCCCAACACTTTTCAAGTGGTCGATCACCTTGCCACTCCTTGGGATCAGATAATTCTGCAGAAGGAATTAGAGTAGGAACTTTATGGCCGCTGGGCCCAAGCTTCCGTCCTGGTGAGGACCCTTGTTTGCTATCCCCCCTCCCCCCTACCACCACTTATACCTCTTTGATTTCACCTAGTGTACTGTTAGTTTTTTGCAACGACCATTCACGGGGCTAATTGAGGAGGAGGCGCGAACTGCTCCTTCGAAGAGCCTAGTGAGCCAAAGCGGGTGAGAAGGAGCTCCTGGGTCAGAAATCTGACATCTGGAAGATGATAAAGGGGTTGAGGGCAGAACTTGCTCAGGAGGAGCTTTTGAAGGAGAAGGGTTGGTTGATGAGAAGCTGGCATAGCAAGCAGACAAGAAGGAGATGACGGAGGAGTATGATGATGCCCTGACTCGCATCATCCAGAGTTAAGACGAGGGGTATAACCGTGCCCTTGAGCACGTCAGGGCCATGTACCCAGACCTCGACTTATGAGAATTTTCCTTTGAAAGAAGGGAAGAGAGGCCAGCCTAGCCTACCTAGGGTGGGGATCTAGCGAACCATTAGACGATCGACCTCATCACGATGGTTAAGGAAGTTTTCCCCACTCCCATCTTCGAGAAGGGGTCCTCTTCCAGGCGCTAGATTTTATGCTTGTTAATTTCTATGTACGCCTTCTTGCGGATTGGCCACCGCCTTTGTAATTTGGTTTGTGAAAGTGAATAAAGTATTTTGATTGAATCTATTTTCCTTTGACTTTTTTCATGTTCTGGCTCAGAATCCTGTACCGAGGGGTAAAAAGCTGAGGCTTCTCACTTGACGGTAGTGGTCTTAGGTTTCTCTGAGCTCACGTGACCACGTGTGTTGTCTTACGTCACCCTTTGTGGCAATCGAGACATCTTTTGTTTTTGAAATTGGAGCGTTGAATGTAATGAATGAGGAAATTTGCAACAATAGTCTATAAACTCATTCTCCAGTAGTTGGCTAACAAACCTTATTGTTGTGCTCTCTGAATGACTGAGTTCTCAAGGGGTATTTTGCTGAGGGCCTCGAATGGCAGTCTGAGGGTCTGTACAGAGGAAGGTGAATCCTTCGGAGCATGGTCGAGGCATACTCACCCTACTGTCCGAGCACGAGCATTTGATTCAGAGGGGATCGGTTTCTCAACGTGTCACTCCGGGTGACTTACCCCTGGTTCTAAGATCTGAAGTTTACCCTGAGTTCTGAGAGGCGTGGTGTTCCTTGACTATACCCCTTTAATGGGACTTGGGGGTATTTGGTTTGCTGGTGCTTCCGTGCTAACAACACTTATCCAAGGGGACCCAGAGAGGATCGGGGGATCCGAGTTGAACTTCATCCAGTTTATCCCAGGTTCCAAGATCTGACCTTCCTTCGGGAGTTTCGAGGACCGAGATCTAAGGACCTTATTTGCAGAGATCATTGGTCCATTTAGGCAGGCCGATAATCTTCATGCTTAGGCCAACCAGCCTCTGTCTCATCGCCGATGCCCATTTATGATGCCTCTTCTGCACATCGATGACCCCAAAGATTCAACGCTTCGAGTCACGAGATTACTTGTAGGGATGTTAGGCACAACTTTCTTGGTGGTTTTGTGTTTGATTTGCCAATTGCGGACTGACCATATCCCTTCTTGTAATTATCTCTCTTAATAAAAGGCTTTTGCTTCGCATCTTTGTTTGTATGAATTGTTTTCGTTCTATTTGAGTTGAAGAGTGGGAGCCTTCAATGAGAGAAAACAGTAACATCCTCGAAGTTGGAGTGCCACGCCGAGGGGCTAGGCACGAGAAGGGAGCCTCATGAAGAAATTCGTGAAAAGCTTAGAGTCGGAGTGCCATGCCAAGGGCTAGGCACAAGGAAAGGGCCTCGTGGAGAAATTCACACAAAGCACGGAGTCGGGGTTCCACGCCGAGGGTAGTATAGTTCGAGGAACGGGCCTTGTTGCAGAGAAATTAGTGTAAATCTCGAAGTTGGAGCGCCATGCCGAGGGGCTAGGCGCAAAAAAGGAGCCTCGTGGAGAAATCTGCGCAAGGCTCAGAGTCGGAGCACCATGCTGAAGGGGCTTAGCACGAGGAAGGAGCCTCATAGAGAAATCTGTGCAAGGCTCGGAGTCGGAGCGCCATGCTGAGTGATGGGCTAGGCGCAAGTGGGGAACTCTATTGCGGAGAAGTCCACGTATGGCTCGAAGCCGGAATACCACGTCGAAGGGTATTTTCCGGAGACCAATATTTTGGTCAGAATAAGCAAACTTGTTTTTGAAATGAAATTTTATTCATTAGTTGCCGACTAGTGAGCGTTCATTACATTCTCTGACTTTTAGAGCCTTATTACAAAAATAAACAGCTACGGGCCTTCGTGAAACTTCATCAGATGTTCTGTATTCCAGGTTCTCCTAACTACCCTACCCCTCGGGTTTCTAAGTTGGTAATTCCCTGGGTGGACCACTTTGGAGACTCTATATGGGCCTTCCAGTTAGGAGCCAATTTCCCCCTTTTGCTCGGTTCAGAAATTTCTAGCCTTTTGAGTACTAGGTTACCTTCTTTTATATCAGCTTATCGGACCCTCTTATTGTAGAACCGTTCTACCTGTGGGTAACCATTCCTCCGGGTGATTGAACTCTCCCGGAATTCATCAAGTAGGTCCAGATTGGCCCTGAGGTCATCTGAGTTGAAGCCCTCTTCGAAGCTCAAAATCTGAGGTGAAGGTAAACTGGCCTCCAGGAAAATGATAGCTTATATTCTGAATGACTCATCCATTGGGATCCTCTTGGTCATTCGGTATGACCAAAACATGCTAGGTAGCTCATCAACCCATAACCCTTTGAGGGATTTATTCAGTCGCTCCTGAAGCCTTCAAGGATTTGACGGTTGGTATTCTCAGCTTGGCCATTAGATTAGGGGTGCAAAATTGAGAAAAACCTCTACTGAATACCCAGGTCCTCACAGAACATGTGGAAACCTTTGCCTGCGAACTCTATGCAATTGTCGGTGACGAGGATCAGAGGGATCCCGAATCGGTACAGGATGTGTTTCCAAAAGAACTATTGGGCTTGATGCTCAATGATGGTGGCCGAAGGTTCAGCATCGACCCACTACATAAAGTAATCGATAGCCATAATTAGGAAGCACCTTTGACCCATCGCTTTAGGAAACTAGTCAACCAGATCCATCCCGATCTGGCAAAAGGCGCTGGACCCAGCAGCAATTTGAGCTCGGCTTGAGGGACGTGCTTGCCTACAGGAAACCTTTTTCATGGGCCACATTTTCAGACGAGATCCAATGCATCCTGTAGTAGGGTTGGCCAGTAGAACCAGTGGTTGAGGATCTTTTTCACGAGCGATCTACTCCCGATGTGGCAACTCCCGACCCCCTTGTGCATCTCTTTTAGTGCGTACTTGGATTCTTCGGGGGTCAGACATCGGAGGTAGGGTAGCCCGCCGACCTTGGTGTAAGATCGCTTGAAGAGCACATCGTTGACAAGTATGATCCTTTTAGCCCTAGCTCGGACCCTTCTTTCTTTGGATGGGTCTTGTAGCAGTTTTCCATTTCTAAAAAATTTCATAACTGGGTCCATCCATGTCGCCGGCTGTACCGGTTGGTCGAGGTAGAGTACCTCGGGGTTCTCAATGCTTGGTCAGACAAGGACCTCCACTAGAACTGTGCGATCGAGGTCTCCAAAGGAGGAGGATGCTAGTTTGGATAGGGCATCTGCTTGGCTATTATGCCACAGGAAATTTTGACAACATAAGCCTTTTCAAAATCTGCCAAGATGAGCTTGACGTGCGCCAGGTACTGACAATTTCATATGTGGCAATTCCGCCAAGATCTCTTCGTTAGTTGGGCGAAGAATTGACACCTGTTATTCCCTCTTTAAGAAGTTAACCTGGATCCTCTCATCTTTGGGTATCATGAGCCTCGTATTCCCTGCATGCTTGATTGACGACAAGTTGGGAATCGCTAAAAGCTTTGACCCATTTAGCTCTGTCTTTGTGGGCCAGGAAGAGTCCAACAATTAGGGCCTCATACTCGGCTTCGTTGTTGAAGGCTTTAAAATTGAGGTGCAGAGATTATTGTAGGACGAACCGTCTGGATCACTAGTATAACTCCTGCCCCACTTCCCTCTTTGCAGGATGAGCCATCCACATAGAGTTTCCACACTAGCTCATCTTCTGGACTTCTGATCTATTGGGGATGGTGCACTCGGTGTTGAACTCGGTGAGTGCTTGACCCTTGATAGCGATCCTATGCTTGTAACTGATGTTGTGCTGGCGAAGCTCGTTAAACCACTTGACCAACTGACCAGAGCTTTCTGGCTTGTTAAGGACCTTATTAAGGAGCTAGTCCGTGAGAACTTGGATGGAGTGAGCCTGGAAGTAGGGGTGGAGCTTTCAAGCAGCCATAACCAAGGCGTAGGCAACCTTTTCCATTTTGGCGTAGCGGAGCTCGACGTCTTGGAGCACCCTGCTTACATAATAGAGGGGCTTCTGTGTCCCATAGTCATCTCAGATCAGAACCGCGTTGAGCGCATTCTTGGACACCACCAAGTAGAGGTAGAGTACCTCTACGGATTCATGTTAACTGAGTAGAGGTGGGTTGGCGAGGTACTGCTTTAGTTGGTCGAAAGCCTGTTGCTGGGGTTCTCCCCATTCAAAGTTCTTTGCCCCCCCTCCCCCCAGGCCCGGGCCTTGAATAATGGAAGGGATTTATCTCTGGACATCGAGAGAAACCATTTGACGGCCGCGAGCCAACCAGTGAGCCTCTGCACCTCTTTGGCATTCTTAGGAGGGACCATATCCAAGATGGCCTGAATCTTTTTAGGATTAGCGTATATTCCTCGTTGGCTGACCATAAAGCTAAATTATTTACCTGAGGTAATCCGAAGGCACATTTAGAAGGGTTGAGACTCATGTTGTGCTCCCTGGAGACTCCAAAGGCTTGCTCAAGGTCTTTTACATGGTCCTCTCCCCTGAGGCTTTTGACGAGCATGTCTTTCATGTATACATCCATATTTCAACCAATCTGTCCCTTGACGACCCGATTCACCAGCCTCTAGTAGGTGGCCCCAGCATTCCTGAGGCCGAAGCACATTACTCGGTAGTAATAAAGTCCCTGGTCAGTCACGAAGGAGGTCTTCAAAATATCGGAGGGGGGGCATCCGAATGTGGTTGTATCCAGAGAATGCATCCATGAAGTTGAGGAGTTCGTGCCCGCATGTCACATCTATCAGGGCGTCGATGCTCAGAAGAGGGAAGAGATCTTTCGGAAATGCTTTGTTGAGACTTTTGAAGTTAATACTTATCCTCCACTTCTTGCTAGCTTTCTTCACCATCATAACATTGGCCAACCACTCCAGGTAGTTTACTTTTAGGATAAAGCTGGCGGAGAGGAGCTTTTTGACCTCCTCCGTCACTGCTTGTTGCCTCTCGGGTGTGAATTTTCAATGCCTACTGTATCTTCTTGGAATCTGGGTTGATGCTCAGCTTATGCATAATAAAGTCTTATGAAATGCCCGACATGTCTAAGGTGGTCCAAGTGAAAAGGTCTCGGTTCCATGGGACACAGCTGATGATTTCCTTTTTTAGGCCAGGGGAAAGGGCCTTGCTCACTTGGAACTATTTAGTTGTGTTTACATCAAAGAAGAGGGCCTCATCCGATTTGTCAATTGGCTCAGAGCCAATTGAACTCCAGTCACAGGGGAGTTTGACAGTGTCAAGAGGAAGGACCGAGCCCCCAACTGTGGCAGTGTAGCCGGCTCTGGAGGCTTCCTAATTTCCTTTCATGACCCCACCCCAGTCTTTGTGGGGAATTTCATCCTCATGTGGTAGGCTGAGGGTACTGCTTGAAGAGACGCGAGACCAGGGCTCCCGAGAATAGCATTGTAGGCTGCCTTGACATTGACAACCATAATGTCCATCGGCTCGGTCCGGCTAGTCAGAGATTGTTCCGTGGTAACATCTAGAGTGATAATCCCCTCGATCTGAATAGAGGTGCCTGAGAAGCCGCAGAGGGTGTATCTTGCGGGCTTTAACCTTCCTCTGGAGAAATTTAGTTACTCGAAGGTGGCGAGGAACAATATGTTGACTGAGCTTCAGTTATACACGAAGATGCGACAGACCTCGTGGTTTTCCAGACCGAGGCTGATGGCTAAGACATCGCAGTAAAGGGTCCAAATGCCCTCAAGATCTTTGTCCAAGAACGAGAGCACCAGCCAGTGGCCTTGAGGAGGAAGGCAGTGATGGACGGAGTTTAGTTCCCTAACATTTGCCTTGCAGGAAGCATTGGAGTGGCCTCCCATCGGCCCTCCATGTATTGAGTGGAGGATGACCATTCTATCAAAGTCATGGGGTTCACACTCCATTTTCGGACGCTTATTGGCACCTTGAGGGGGAGGAGAGACTCTCGCACTAGGGGATGGTGCCTCTGCCCGGGCATCTTTCTGAGCCTTTTTTTTGGTGCCTCAGAGTAATTCATCTTCCTTTTCCCTTTAGCGAAGGATTCTTTAAGGCTTCCCAGATGTAGAGCCTCCTCGGTTCGGATGTATTTCTCACTCCTGAGAAGGAGGTCGGGGAAATCTATGGCTGGATTTTTGGGGATGGAGGTTTTCAGAAGGTCATGTCAGACATTGTACCTAAAGGCACCTGTTGTGACCTCAACATCAAGGGATGAGATAGACCAGAACTCGGCTGTGATTCTTTGGACGAAGTTTCGAAGGGACACCACATCCTTCTGTTTCAGGTCTAGCAAGGAGGCGCTCGTCTTTTCGGCCTTACAGTTGGTCACGAAGTGAGCGAGGAGCCTCTCCTCGCACTGGTCAAAGAAGGAGATAGAGTTTGGGGCAAATTTATAGTACTACTTTTGGGCGGAGCCTCGCAGCGTGGCAAGGAACGCACGGAAGAGGAGAGCATCCAAAGTGCTGTGAATCAACATGAGGGTTTTGAACTCCTCAATGTGATCAGCTGGATACGACTCCATGTTGTAGGTTTCGAAGGCTGGAGACTTGAAGCTCCTCGGGACCGGGGCTTCAAGAATGTAGTAGGAGAATGGTGGTCAGGCCGGTCGGTACTCTCTACTAGATTGTCTTTCACCTTCCCCCTATCCGGGCGAAGTGGTCCTCCATCTCTTGTAGCTGTTTGAAGACGATGTCTTCTCGTCCCTCAGATCGGGTCAACCCGCAGAACTCTTCGTTCTCGGTCTCTTTGATAAAAGGATTATAAGTATGACGTTCGTTACAAATTCTACCTCGAAGTGCATGGAGGAACTCGTTTCGAAACTCATGGAACTTGGCCCTTGTCATGTGGCCTCCTTCTCCGTGGCCATTTGGAGGTTGGTGTTCCCTTTAGGAGAGACTGCACTTATTCTCCCGGTCATAGGAGGAGTGACGGCTGTTGCTCAGAGGATGTTCCGAAGGTCCCTCATTTCTAGAATGATTGGGGTGATGGCGAAGGTCCTCGTCGTGTCAATTGTTGATGATGTTTCGAAGATCCGAAATGGCTGGACGCTCGGTCCTTCTTGCGACCGATAGTAAGGCACTTAGAGTCAGCCCCTGTGGGTGTTCCACCCGTTGCTATTGTGACCCCTGAGTGGCCGCTCAGTTGCGAGATGGATGAGGAGGGGGAGGAGGAGGGGGGCATGGCGACCTGTGGTGACGTTCTTCTTGGCCTTGGGGGCCATAGAAGAATATGGCTACGATGTAGGGTCTGGTTCTGAGGCTGGATCTGTTGTTTTCCACAGATGGTGCCAATCTGATGCTAGGTGTGAGAGCAACAGATAATGAGTTCTTTGGTTAAAGGAGAAACTCAGACCTTAGTCACAAATATGACCCTGATGTGAGGCTAGTATGATTGGGATATGTGGATCTGCGATAGTTTTCGGCCATCGGACACCTATAAAAATGCATGAAACACTGGGAATATTTCTACTGACAAACTCTCCGACATTCAAGTCAACAACCAGTGGTAAAGTAGGGATTAGTGGCGAAAGATTGATTACCTGCTAACTGAAGAGGGTGACCTGTATTTATAGTTCAGTCGAGAGTTAGTTAAGCAAAAATTCCTTTGCTGCCCAAGCAAATCCCCTGGATTAGGGATATAATTGAGTAACTAATCCCTTGATTTGTGGGGATTGGGCCACCAGCCTTTAACTGACCGATTAATTGCTCCTTTGTGGGCCTGTGGACGGCCCGTGAGTTGTTCTTGGGCTTGTTATCCCATCCTCAAGATCCTCGAGATCCGTGCAAGGATTATGCGGTCCTGATTAGTTGTAATTTTTACCCTCATCAACACTATATATATATATATATATATATATATATATATATATATATATATATATATACACACACACACACACACACACATACATAAATATATGCAAATTTGGTTGAAAAAAAGACGAAGATTGGTGATTAGACATGACAATTGTCATTTTGTTTGTCAAATTTGATAGAATAAATGACAATTCTCATATTTTGCAACGCAAATGAGAGAGAGGGAATATGAATATGACAACCCATTTGACATCATGGGTGAAGTTGCTCTAAGAGGGCACAAAATGGAGTAAAAGCACCATTTAATTACTTGAATCACATATGAGGTTTAATTAATTAGAATTGTGTTGAGAAAAATCGAAGGAAACTGATGAAGTCACTTTAATACAAAAGGGTTTTTAACACGTATACCCCTAACAAATATTCTAATATCAATTATATCCTTCAAAAATGTGTATATTCATATATGCCCTACAATATGAGCTCATTTCTTAGTTACCCCTAAAAGTTGCTTTAAACTACGTGTATTTGAAATTAATAAGATTTGGCGAATATGGCTAGAAAATATGATCAAGAAGATGAAATTACAATGATGTACTACAAATTTGTCAATTTATTGAGAAAACTAAAGAAAAATTGAGAATTGTTCATGTGTTTCAGTTGGTTTTATAGTCGATTGAGTTTATAAAAAGTAAGAAGAAGAAACTTGATTTGTGGAGGAAGGGTATTTCAGTCATTTTACATAAAATCTATTCAATAGAAATATATATTTATACATTTATATGTTTTTAAAGTAGTTTTAACTTAAGGGGTAACTAAGAGATTGAGCACATTGTTAGGGATAAATATTTGTTAGTGACATAAATATAAAAAAACCTATTTATGAGAGGTATATGTAATATTCACATATTTGTTAGTGACATACATATAAAAAAACCAAAAAACAAAAACAACCAAACAACCAAACAAATGAAGTGACATTATTTTGGTTGACATTGACGAGAGAGAGAAAGGTGTAAGCACAAAAGTACGGTACAACTGATTATATGGAATTTGTTCTAGTTATCAAGTTCGTGGTGGGAAACACCCCCTGAGAATTTATTGTAATGGATGGCTGGAAGATACGCCAAGTTGTTACTAGGGCTGCAAACGAATCGAGCTATTCGCGAGCTATTCGGCTTGAGCTCGGTCAAAGCTCGGCTCGAACCGAGCTCGAGCTCAAAACTAATCTCGTTTCATAAACGAGCCAAGCTTGAGCTTGGATTTTTTTTTTTTTTACGCTAAGCTCGCGAGCTATTCGACTCGAATACTGTCAAAGCTCGGTCAAAGCTCGACTCGAACCGAGCTCGAGCTAAAAAATGAGCTCTTTTCGTAAATGAGCCGAGCTCGAGCCTGAAGGTATTCAGCTCGGCTCGGCTCGTTTGCAGCCTTAGTTGTAACTAACTTCAATATGTCAAACATCTATTACAATGTTTATTCAAGATGCGAATCATCTGTTAAGAATTTCTTTTGGGTGCACAAACAATCTTCTAATCCTTTGCATTTTGCAAGACCAAACAGCTCAAAGTCTATGGCTGCGTTTTGTTTGTTGTTTTGAAAACACATTTTAAAAACTGTTTTTTGGAAAACAGTTTTTTAAAAATGAGAGTCTAAAAGTTGTTTGGTAATAAATAAGTTTTAAGCATTGTATTGTAGTTTTATATACTTTCTGTAATACAAATAACTCATAACTTACTTTCCAATTTTCATGGATATCTTAAAGTCCATTACAAATAAGTATTTGCCATATTAGAACATCCACAGTCGTCAATGTGTAAAATATGCATAAATGGATAAATGCATATAGCATTTAACAAGTTTGCTGCAGTCGTCGAAGGCTATTTTTAGCAATTTAAATTAAATTAATGAAAATCCAGATCAGACGAAACTCGATGTTGCGTCGGAGGGGAAAATATATTTTTTAATTGAGCGATGGAAGATCACATTGCGTCGGAGGAGAAAAATAAATTAAAAATAAAAAACTTTGCACAGACGCAACATGAAGTTGCGTCCGGCATTTAAGGGAGGTAGGACGCAACATGATGTTGCATCCGACAAAGTGGGGTTTTTTATTTTGGCTTTTATTTACTTTTTTCTGTAAATGAGGGCTTTTTAAATCCAGAATTGACCAAATTGCCCCCTCCTTCATTCTATATATTGAAGGTTAAATGAAAGGTAGCAAACATGCATTTAGCTCTCGACCATCTCTCATTTTCTTAATTTCCTCTTGTTTAACTCTCTATCTCAACCCGCTCTCGCCCAATTCTCTATCTCAATTTCATAAACCCCAACTCTCTATATCAATTTCTTAATTAGCCGAGAAAAATGTCTTCGATACGAAGATTTATTGATCGTTTGAAGTCAAAGTGGGAACAAATGCCAGCTCATGGCAACACAAACAATGAAGGTGACGAAAAGATATCAAATGTCGACTTTTCCGATCAATCAAATTGGAATCGTGTAGTAGACGATTCCAAACATATAAGTTAATATATTAGTGTTACCCCGGAGGGCGGTTTCTGTAAGTTTATGGAAAATTGAAAGGAACCAATCAAGATGTACAATCAGTACTGCTGACGGGTCCCACTTATTAAACAACTAGTAGAGCAGGCACGATGACACCGTTTGATGAAAATCAATACAAACAAGTCGTCGATTCGGCTCGTCGAGGCACTCGTAGAGAGATGGTGGGACACTACCCACACTTTAAACCTACCGTGTGGTGAGTTGGGTTTTACTCCATTGGATTGGGTTATGCTAACGGGGATTCCTATTGGTATCGGCGATTTGCCTCCATGCGACGATGAGGTCTATACTTTTCAAATTGTTCAGTCTCGCTTCTTTCCAGAATTAACAGTAGATGATTGGAAATCACAAGTTATACGATATACATTTTTCAAAATTTATTTTACCAATACTATGATTGAAGAAGCCGAAACCGATATGGCACTATTAGTGAGGATTGCACGAGCTTTCTTTATGTTCTTTCTCGGTGCATTTCTTTACCCTAATGGTGCTGGTTTAGTAAGGTGTGATTGGCTAGCCGCAGTTGCAGACTTGAATGTTGTTGCCAAATATGATTGGGGTAGTCATGCACTTGCTCTGCTCTATTTGTCTTTGGACTCATGTAGCAGACTTAAAGTGAAGGGGTTTAATGGGTCGTGGTAAGTGTTGGAGGTAATACTTAATCTATTATTTACTAATTTTAGTCGAATAATGTGATTATGTTATTTAAATTGTGATGTTTATAACATATTTCATAATTATGTTTTACAGTATTGGGTTTACGAATACACAAATTGCTGTATTCCAGTTAAAGATAGGAACATTCCTATGGAGACACACATGGCTAATTCAGATTTATGGCCGAAAACTATTCGATGGAATAAAGAATATTAGGATTTAGGCCGATCTGATCCTATTAGGTACAATCAATCGATGGCTCGTGATCAGTTGGAGATGCACAGTTCTTCCACCATCATTTGGCAGCCATATAGTGGGTTAGAAATCTTTGGTTCTAGCATTCATTCTTCGGTATGCCAGGATGCAATAATGATCTAAATGTGCTGAACCAGTCAACTTTATTTAATCAGATTCTTGATGGTTGTGCACCTCCAGCTAATTTGTCATCAACAACCATAATTACAATATGAGATATTATTTAGTAGATGGTATATATCCACCTTTGGCAACCATCGTCAAAACTTACACCGCACCAGATACAAAAAAGAAAAAGAAATTCGCAGAAATGCATGAGGGTGCAAGAAAAGATGTGGAACGTGCTTTTGGAGTTTTACAATCACGATTTTGCAATAGTCAAGGGTCCAGCACGTATGTGGAATGCAGATAGTCTCTCATATATTATGATAACATGTATCATCTTACACAACATGAATGTTGAGGATGAACATGACAAAGGAATTCTTGATTATGATTATGATCAAATTCCTGACTCGATTGGGACCGAACCAAGCACAGGTGGACCAATTGATGAAGAAGGCTGAATCGTTCGCAATGTCATTCTACATGATAGGAAAAGACATCATGCACTTCGTCAAGATCTTGTGGAGCATATTTGGAATGAATATGGAGATGAGTAACTGCAGTTAGCATGTATTTCTAATACTATGTATTCCCATTTTCATGTAACTTTTACTTTGATTAAATAATTATAAACGTAGTGAATGTACTACTTTGAACTATGTTTTGCTATTTGAAGCGTATTGTAATAAAAGAATTATTAGTATTAACTATCGTTACCACATTATCAACGCATGATACTATCGTTTGCAATGTCATTCTATTTGAAGCATGTATCAAAAACTTATTCGCAATTATAATTTAAAATAATAACGTAGGGACCATGTAATTAAATTTCAATTTAATCACACAGGATACTTTGGTGCCATATTGTGAAAACAAGATTCTTCTTCATTTGAAATTGCATGCTTACATTAAATTAAGATAAAATACAACATTTGAAAGATATGGCCTAATGTTCATTAGCCATCGTTGTAACCTCGTTTATGCAGAATTTGGTTTTGCCTACACAAAAAATAATATCGTTGATTCTTGGTAACATGTTCAGATCGATACCCATAATGCGATCTTCCTCGACCCGTTTTTTTAATATCGCATTCTCAGGCTTTTATCGCATTCCTCCTATCTTGCCATTCTTTGTATACAGATGTAAAAATGGCTATTTCTTCGGCCATATCTTTCAATTCTGATATTTCGGCCACTCTTTTCCCTTTTCTCTTAGTAGCTTTGCGACCTGGTAGTCGGGTAAGCGGTGTAGGTGAATCCATATCAGCGGGTATATCTGAGTCCTAGTCACTTATTGTGGGAGAGTTTTGGCTACCACTCCCTTCAACGGATTCGGTATTTTGTACTCGATCAGACACTTGTGTAGTAGCAATGAAAACTTCGGCTGATCTTTAAGAATCTCATAACTTTCATCAAATTTGAAAGCTCTCCCCGAAGTTGCCATATATTCTACTATCGCTTTGCGAATCTGAGACGACATTGAAATACCAAACGTCATTATGTACACAAAGAATACAAATAATGAATTTAAATTAGTATTTTTTCTACATACCTTATATGTCTCAGTTGTTCCGCTACCGGTCCTAGTAGTTGCATTGCTCAATATTCCTATGAATAGGTATACTTCTTTCGAAGTCAGTTGAAATCGACTAGTAAGTGAGCTAACTGTTCTTTCGGTTGGAGTTCCTAATAATACCTTAAATGTTGAAAAAATATGCTCCCAGAACTGTGCCCCGAAATGATCGTTATCGATCACTAGATCTTGAGTAATACTAATCCAAATCTGGCACAGAAGAACATCTTCCTGAGACGTATATGCTCTCCCCCTTACACTTCGGCTAGCCATTGAGTTTCTTTCACAAATAACTCAATACAAGACAGAGACAGAGAATAGAAACTTGAGATCTGAAAGTTTTTTTAGACAATTGTGGTGCTAATATTCGGTTCAGTATGGGTACTATATATACAAAATTTTAGTGAGCTGTTTAGATTAAAAAATAGCTGTTGGATTTATCTTGGAAAGGGAAAATGAGTCGCTGATAGTTAAAGAGGGGCAAATAGGTAATTGAATATATATATTTTTTTTTTTAAAAAAAACCCAACGAACGCAACTTCATGTTGCGTCAGAGGATTGCGGAAAGGAGGGACGCATCCGAGGGTATTTTATTTTTCTGGTTTTTTTTGCTTTAAATAATTAATTTTTAATTGAGCGACCAACTTCATATTTCGTCCGACGATTAAAAAATAATATTTTTTCGAGCGACGCAACATCATGTTTCGTCCTTTAAATTATGCATAATTCTCAAATCCTCTCTAATTTACGGCAATCTACTGTAACTAGATATGCAAAATATGTATATTTAGCAAACGACTGCAGCGATTTTTTCGAAAAAATATGCATATTATGCATATTTAGCAAACGATTACGGATGCTCTAAGATAATTAAAAAAATGCAAAGTTTAATACAGTTTTTAACATTAATATTTTTTAATTAATTTGCTTGCCTGGTAAGAATAGAATCTGGAAAATTGCAGTAAAATGTAAAACATGTGAGTTGTTGCTGCGCCAAAATTCTGCAACTACGGCAAGAATTTAAATTTTATATTTATATATAACACTAATCAGCTATAGTCTTGGAATAGTTTTTTTATCACAAAAAATAATTAGATTTTCTCTGAGAATTCTTTTTCAGCAAAATTATTTCGATGGGAGACAAACTATTGACTCAAACATCAGTCAATCCCAAGAATCCACTAATGTGTTTTCTTTCACTAATTAGCTAACTTTTGGTATATATATAATTTTAGTCCTTCTTAATACCTTAATAATCTAATGGTTAAAAAAATTTAAATTTTTTTGCCTGTAACCGTCTATATGGAAGTCAGAATTTTTTTAGATATTTTTAATTAATTCCGTTTTAGATTAAAATTGAACTCATGACACATTGAAAAATCTTAATGTTTATACTGTAAGTACTTGACGGTGGTCCAAAAATTTGCGTCATAAAAGTTAGCCGTGAGTTCGATCTAAAGGTTGCAAAAACAATATTAATTGAGGTTCATTAGCTTTACACGTTTGGATTTTAGTGATACCGAAATATCCAAGAACCAAGCGCCACCAAAAAAGGAGAGCCGAATACCGACATAGAACACGACAATATAGGCGTGGATGACAAAAGCGCACGCGTGGACTTAACTTTCTGATAAGGCTGGACTCCCTTGACTTCTTTGAGAATTCTCTCCCTTTCTTCGAATGAACATTATGATTAAGATACACATTTAACATTAATGTATTTGATTAAAGCAACTTGGGTGCGACAACAAATGTTAATGTCAAGAAGAAAAAATCCCTCATGAATAGGGGTGTGCACGGTCGGGTCGAGCATGTTTTTAATATTTTTTAAACCCGAATCATATTTTTCCTCAAACCTGAAACCCACCAAAATCTATCTGATTTTGTTTAATGCCCAAATCCAAACCCATGGCTTTGTGAATTGTTCAGATGATTTCCAGTTCCACATGTCAGATCGGATCAGTTTTGTCAAGATAAACCCAATTATTTCTTTGATGATTATTTTATTTTATCTTCATCAGTTTCTTCCAATTTTCTCTTACCCTCTTCTTGCCTCATCAAAGACGAAGCTAGCATGTCAGACCCTGCTGTAATTTCGTTCCCATTGGTAAGGTCGTCGTACCTCCCTCCGATAAGCGGAAATACAATAAGAAAGTCTATAATAATTTGCAGATTCGTGTGAGTGCTCGTATTCTAGCTAGAAAAGTAGCTTCTGTGTCGGCTCATCATCTTGTGCACAGTTGAGTTTTGGCTTCTCTATGCCATCCTCTGAGTAGGCAGTCGGGCTTATCATTTTTGTGCTGCTAGAGTTCTCATGGGCTGCTGGTTCGATTTCTGCTCAGTTAGCCTATCCTTTCGCTATTTGATGGCGTGCCCGGTCTCCGCCTAGCTTCTCCTTCTGTTTTTATTCTCATTCTGTGCATGTTTCTTTTTCTTTGTCGAGTCTCCCTGTGACAGTGTGCCTTTCTCTCTGCCAATCCTCTTATTATTTGAATCTTTCCTTTAGGCGTTTGGTTGTTATCTTATCAGTATTGTCGTGGTCGCTGCCCTTGTATTGCACCCTCTTTATTTGCTACTTTGTTTCGATTTTTTGGCGTTTTCTTTCTTTTCTTTTCTGTGCAGGTGGTGCTTGGTGTCTTCGTGTGGGGATGTTTGGCCTTCTGTTTCATGGCTCTGTCTCTTGGTTCTGATCCACATTTTTCGCTCATGTCGTCGAGTCGTCTGTGCTCCGGGATATCACTTCATGCTTGTTGCAGTTCCTTTTGCCTTGCGGAAGTGAGCTTTAGTGGGAGTACTCACTAATCTTGGGTGCGGCAGGGTTGGTTGCTCCTTTAGATGCATTGTGATCCTGTCTGATTGCTCCGTCACCTTTTTCGGTGTTGTTCTACTTTTGTATCGCAGATCTTTTATTTGCGTACTATTCAGCCATTTTTTTATTACATTTTTATAATCTTTTTTCAGTTTTACAGCTTGTAAAATCCTTATAATTTTGTCAGTAACTCTACTGTTTTTATTGATTTATATAATTTTTGATGGCTGGAGCCGTTTGGCGCTATCCGGTATATCAAAAAAAAGATGATTATTTTATTTACTCTTTTATTAGTCAATTATTTTTACCAAGAAAATGTAGGGGGCCCGAACCCTATCTCAATATATTAGCAAAACTTAGAATTAGCAAATAGATACGAGTATAGGCCTTAGTACCCAAGAGAAAGCCAAGAGTATGTAATTTAGATGGGAAGAGAGTGAATTGTAGCTCAACATTAGAGTGAAGCGATAGTAGACTATTATCTTACACCTCTACTTACCCTAAAATTGAGTTCATACGAACTCTCCCTACTTCTATAAGCCTCCTTCGACAAAATTGTTTTCAAAAAGAAAATAAAGTAGTAGTTAAAGTAGCAACAAGTAGAACATAGTACAGACCCAGAGTTTGGAACAGAAATAAAATAGCAACAATTCACAAAATAAACAACTAAGTGTTCCAAAAAGTTTCCTCACAAGGTTTGCAGTAGTGATCACATCCAAGCAAGTCAAAGCCAATTGTTTTTGAAGAAGACTTTGACTCTCTGAGCACCCTGGTCTTCAATAGATTTCATCAGTTTTGCTCTCTTCCTGCAGGTTGGATATGCATTTAGCCAAGAAGTAAAGTGAAATTGTACATTAGAAATCAGTTGCTCCATGGTTGGAGGTGCAGAATGGAAAATTCTACTATTTCTCTCTTACCGCATCGTTGGGGTAGGCAGCCCCCCCCCCCCCCCCCCCCCCCGAGCCATTACTAGCATAAGAGGAGCCCCATCCAAGAGCTACAACAACCACCAAAGGAAAGATCATAGACAGTATACGAGAGATATATGCATCATCATCTCCAACGCTACCATCACAACCAGCACAACATCCATAAAAACCGACCACACAACCCATCCCCACCCCCATCCAGACAAACCATCTACCATCATCAACCACACCAACCCCACCACCTACATACCGATCGATAATATACCCCCCCCCCCACAACAACTAAAAAAAAGTTCACTCACTCACCACAACTCTTATCCCAAAGCCCATACCACCACCTCCTCCACACACTCCCCAAAACAGTTGCTCACCTCCTTCCCATCCACTGCAGTTCATCCAATCACCAGTCCCTGAGAGCGAATTCACGAAGGCATCAGAGGGGAGTCCGATGAACTAGAACCGAGCGACTGGGGGTGTGGAAATGATGGATTCCCCATGGGTGAGGGTAGGGAGTAAGGATACCAAGAGGAAAGCAATGATGAGGGGGGTAAATAGCCATAACAGGAGATATCGAAAAGGCAAAAAGAAACTGATACCATGCTTTAACTGCGGAGATACATAAAATGTGCATGCCAATTGTACAAAAGAGGTAAGATGCCTCAAATGTATGAAATGAGGTCATATTTCATATGTTTGCACCAACGTCACCATCAACGTTGTAGACGAGATGCGAGAAGTAAAAAAAAAAGGAGGTCGCCGAAGAGTCCAACTTACATCAAACTAACCAACATCCTTGCTATTCTTAAACAAGAATAACAATGGCTAAGGAAGTGGTGTGTGATCGCAACCATCAAGAAGGGTAGACTGTCGAAAAATTATTTTCGCGAGGCATTGAATGCGAAGTCACCAACAGGGGGTCACCAGGATTGGACCATCAAGAAAATGTGCCACTTACAATTCCTCATTACCTTCCCCTAACCGGAAGATGCTTGACATAGCCTCAATGAAAAACATCGATTTCGGACATTTCGTAGCAAATTTCATTCAAAGGACCCCAATGTTTGGAGCTGAACGCCCACATGGAAACATATTTTGGATTTGGAACCATAACATACCTCTTCACTAGTTGAAGAAGGAAGCACTAGAGGAGATAGTTTCATATTTTGGAACGGTGATAAAAGTGGACCCGAAACTATCAGAAGATCGGAAGTGGTCGCAACAAGGATTCAAATCCGAAGCCTGAACATTAATTTAATGCCTAGATTGCTAAGATCTTCACGGATGAGGATTCATACATCATTCGATTCATTCTAGAGGCGAAGGTGGAGCTGTGTATAAAGGTAATGGTGCCAAACCCAAACTAGGGTATTTCCTCCAGATTGAGAGACAACCGAGCATACAAAGAAGCTACTTCGCTGGAGCGAGATAATACCAATGATGGGGACCACAATGTTGAGAGGGCTCATTGGAAATTGATTAAGGCAGCAAGGGAAATGGAAGCACGGTGAGGGCCTTCGCCGAACGGCGAATAAATGCCTCTAAAAACCAACGACTCAGATTCTAGATCTAGAACCTTGATCAACAGTTCAGATTTTGGCTCGGGATCTAGGACCAATGGTCAAACCCCACCATAAACGGTGAAGGAGGCAGAAAGACAACCTTCACGGAAAAATTTGTAACTTTGAAATCTTGGATAGAGTAGAAGGTAAGGAAAGTGAAAAAGGAGGCAGCTTTGGGAGAGGAGCTCAGGTGGACTTTAATAGAAAAGGAAAGGCAATGGACGGTGTGCCAAAAGAGGCTAGCAGAGGGGTGGATACCAGCGGTCATCAGGGAAGAAGAAAAATGAGTCTCACAAAAAGGTGGAAGAAGCTGCAATAGTAGAGTATAAGAGCAATAAAGAAGAAGAGATGGTTTTGGAAACTTCTCACGTGAGAGCGATGGCGATTTGCATCTAGAGAGAGCCATGTGGAGGGAGGGGCAGACTCGAGGCAACATAATCAAAGAGTCAACTCCCACCCCAAACAATAGAGATGATGTATTCTAAGCAGAATATATTTAAGTTATCTGGGCCTATCAAACAAACTCGGCCCAAGAAATGGGGCGGGGGGGGGGGTGCTTTTAACATTAAATCCACTATTTTTGGGCCTAACTGTGATAGTATAACAAAGTTATCTCCTTCTCTAATGCAATATAATTCGACAATCCAACTGTCCATCCTTTTGGCTACAATTAACAACAACAATGAAGAAGAACAGTGTTTAAATTTGGAAGATGATGATTCATATAGTGAGGAAGATACGGAGTTTGAGGAGGATAAAGTCTACGATACACATATACGACTAGCCTGACAGTCTTCCCCTGATTTTTTTCAATCTATTTTCCCATCACCGAGGTCAACTTTACAAGTGCTTTTTGAACCATAACCACAACGCGTATCAAGAGGAGTCAGGGTGCACAGAATAGTTAAGAGGGCTCATGGGGAGTCCCTAGGTGATTATTTAGAGATTATGGCGACTGCAAAGACTGCCAAGATCAACGGTGGAGGTAAGCATTGTTTTTTAGCTTCCATTTTTAATTTCATAACTGATACTGAGGTTTTTAATCTTGCTTAAATCTGTGGTCTTGAAGTGGGCAATATAGAGCGCAATGTGCTACTTCTTAATAAAATTAGAGTGTAAGACTTGGAGAGAGAATCTCGAGTCTATTTTTTGTGACCAATAGTGTTTATTCACAAACAGTTATTAATGAATATCCTCCTATGAAACGTTAAAGGGGTGGGGTATCGGGGTAAGAGAAAGTTTGTTAGGGATGCTATTAATACATCTAAAACTGCTATTGTAGGTCTCCTAATGACTAAACACAAACTCATTTTGAATTTTGGACGTATTGGAGGAAATAGGATTAAGGAGTGGAGGATTTGTCCTTCCCAGGGGCTTCAGGAGGCATCGCTATCGGTTTTAACCCATACCTCTTTACCTGTCTAGATGAATTCCATTAGGAATTCTTGACTCAGTCGGGCTCTATGTCTAGCTGATAATTGATCACAGGCGGTTACGATAGTATATGGCCCAAATCTTTTGAACTACAGAACTACATTTTGGACAGAGCTCCAATCTATTCGAGCACGGTGGCAAGTTCCTTGGCTAGTTGGTGGAACTTCAATATCACAAGATTTTCCAATGAACACAGAGGAAATGACACTATGGAGGTTGAAACAGGGGAATTCAATCAAGTGATCACGGATCTAGAGCTAGTTGACATCCTTATCTTTAATCGGTTGTTCACTTGGTCTAACATGAAGGCATCCTCAATTATGGCAAGGCTAGACAGAGTGTTGATCTCAATGGACTGGGAAGCTAAATTTTCTTCAGTCTGTAATACCCCGCAAAATAGTGTATAACTATTTTGCAACATAATTCGTGCACAGTTGAGAATTGCACAAGATTATATATTTTTCTAATAATAATTGATTTTAAGTGAGAAATATAGATATATTAGTTATTCTGAACCAGATAAGGTATATTCCGGATATCTTCTCAATTAAATTGTGTTTATTGTTCGACAGTTTTAACGAGACAATCTTTGGGACAAATAGTATTTTTTAAATATATTCTTATATTCTACAAATAAGTGTTTTATTTGTAAAACATGTATATGTGTGTGTGTGTGTGTGTGTGTGTCTTTTGACTGAATTGTATATGATATGTATGTATGGATACTTGTATGCATTCTACATGTATATGTAAATGTATATGTATATATTTATATGTATATATATTTGTATATATACATATTTAAATTGAATTAATAGATGGAATTTTATAATTGTATGTTGGATGTAGGATATATGTATGTATATTATTCTAATTAATTCCTAAACCACTCATCAAACCCTAATTCACCCCCATAAATACCCCTCACTCTATCACAAATCCTCATTCTCACCCACACTCTCTCTCTCTTCCCTTCCTCTTGTTTGGCTGGCAGCCCAAAAAGAAACCCCCTCCCCCATTTTTCATCCATTTCCAAAGGAAAAACCCATTCCTTTCTTCATTTCCTTCAAAACCCTAAATCTCCACTACTTCAAAAATCCATCCTTTTTCAGTCCTAGCCTCTTTACTCTTCAATTTTCTACCTGGAGCTTAGGTGGAGGAAAAGAAATCAAAGATTGGAGGAAAAAAGCAAGGAGCTAAGAAGAAGATAAGCTAAGGGGGAGCTCTTGAAGGCTAGAAGATTGTTCAATCAAGCTCCTTTGGGAGGGTGATTTTCTAAAACTCTAAGAACTTAGTTTTTGTGTGTATGTGATTTTAGCATGTGATAGTAGTTAAGAGAAGTATGGTTGCCATGTATGAATATTGACAAGCTAAGAAGAAATTAGTTTGTATGGTAGAACTACTATTTTCATGATTCTTTTGTGAAGAAACATGTATGTGATGTGTAGCTTAGGAATTTCTAGCTTGCAAACGGCTTTGAATTTTGAACTAAAATTTTTAGGACCTGTTGTTCTATGGATCTAGAGCTCACATGAATTTTTTCATAATATTTGGAGTACATTTAGTATCCCAAACACTATACCCATTTTCGGACAAAAACAGCTGAAAAAGCTGCTGTTTTGAGAGAATTTGTTATGCCTTTCAAAAATCATAACTCAGTATTTGTAGGGTTATTTTAGCTAAAAAAACTTTCTGGATGCTCTTGTATGTGTCTACAACCATTCTTAAATTTCACATTTTTCTGAGATCATTTGATGCCTCAAAAATTTTTAAGTTACACTTATTCTGGACGTTAGAGTTGAATATGTCTGTCTTTGAGACTGAAGTTCATCTAGTCATAACTACTTGTGTGTGCATGATATTAAAATAAAATTTTTGCAGTAGCTTGTAGTATGAGTCTACATCTTGATTCTAAAATTTTAGATTTTTTTGATGATATTTGATGAAGTTTCAAAAATGAATTATATGTAGAAGTAAAGACCCTGTCTGAAAAACAGTAAAATTTTTGTGCTATGTTTGATGGGTCATAACTCTCTGCGTAAGATGAATCTAGATGAAATTTTTGGCCACAATGGAATGGTATATGTGTAGTTTCAGAATCTCAAATTTCATGAGCTTTGGACTTGGGGTTGGTTTTTTATTAAATTTTAAAGTAGACCAAGTTTAGGTTAGCTCAAATTGCATGGTCTGTGAATTTGTGTAAATCTGGAATTATGTGTTAAGAATTTGGAAAAATGATCAACTAGAGATTTGTATTAGAGAGTCATATATTTCCAAAACATCTGGAATCATGCAATTCAAGTTTTTTTAGCAAAAGTTATGATTTTTTTTGAGTGGGGCAGAACTAGTCTAAATTGAAGAATTTAACTTTTGTTAGGGAAACTCATTTCCTGTGTGTATACCGTAAAAAATTGGAATTTTATAGTACTTGAATTGATGATTCTGAGGATGTGTTCAACTAGGGAGTTGTAGTAGACACTCCCAGATTTTCATAGAATTCGGACTTAAGTAATTCCGACTAGTAAACAAAGTTTTTATGTTAATGGCAAGATGCAGCAAGCATATGAAAAATACACAACTGAGAATATATAGGGATTGTATAGCCTCTAGACTGCTGAATTTGAAGAAACGGTTAACTAAAGACTTGTAGTATAGGGTCTTAGCTTTCTATAATGGGTAATATCATACAATTCTGATTTGTATTTTGGAAGTTATGGATGTTACAAGTTCAGCAACCTGCCTGTCTTGGTCGATTTCAAGTGTATGTTAAATCGGGAAACTTGAGTTCTATAAGCAATTTTAAGAGGGTTGTCAACTAGAAAATTATATTAGAGGTTCCCACCTTTCTAGAAAGTCTAATTTTGTTGGATTCCGATAAGTGTAGCATCGATTATGGAATTTTCTACATGCTACAGGATTTATGACTATAAGGTGATTTGAGTTTTAAGCGGATTGAATGATTATCCCTATTAAGCACTTCATTTGGGACTTATATGAGATTCTTGTGCTTAGTACTCATGGTGGACACTTGAGTAAGTTGGGAGAATAGCTTTATGGTCAATTTGTTGTTTGTGGCTCGTAGCTAGTATACCTTGGAGCTAGTCTAGGTTGTGATATCCTGAGACTATCAACCCAGTCGGCAAGTATTGTATTGATATTTATTTTTCCACCTCGAAAGATAGTGAATTTTCCTGTGCGCCGTCGGTTCGTTTACTGAGAGATGGCTGACCGCGGGCCGAGAAACTGGATGAGATTCGAGACAGAGGTGGTGGTGACTGATGGAGATCGGATCACCAGTGGTTGGGCTTGATAGGCTAGGTTATCTGCCTCGTCTGGAATGTGTTGACGCCTAGGTCTGTCAATGACTCGATATTAGTAAATTGTGTGTGTTTCACCTCTATTGTCGGTATGAGGCACTCCCTAGGGCGCCGTTGTATTACTCGCTGAGGGTCGCGGGCCGGGGACATTAGGTCGAAGACCTACAGAGGTGTTGGCAACCGATGAATGTCGGTTCGCCGTGATTAGTTATTTTGACAGAACCGTTTGGCTCAATCATTTGTTAGAAACTATGCATGACTTGACAACTCGCATGTTTAATAAACAATATTATTTCGGATTATTATTTCTTTACTGTTCGCTTGATGGCCGAGTTGGTGTTAGGGATGATACCGTATAATTCGACTTGTTCTAAGAGCTAGTACTAGGCGGTGATAACCAAGATTGTCTCTTCCTGTCATTAGGGATACGTGCTGCTATGCGTATCTAGCACTGTTGATTCCTGAAGTGTCGTGGTAAGAACGAGAGGGTTCCTGTCGGATAAGGGGCTTAGTCCTTCGAAGCCGTCATGTTCTTATGTTGAGTGGACATGAACAGACCATGGGGCTGCTGTCTCATGAATCTTTGGTGCCATAGATATGTGGTAGTGTATATGTAAGATCGTCACGGCATTTGGTGTTGATTCTTGATTTTGATGATCACAACACAGTGCAACATGTGTCTATGTTATACAGCTAACATTGCAGTGTACATACAAAAGACTATTCTAGCTGAACAAATGAACAAGCTCAAAAGGATACAGATGAAGACTTCACTCAGACAAGATCCAAGACTTCACTCAAGACAAGACTCAAGACTCAAGACCTTAGCTCAATAATGTCAAATTATAATGTCTTGTAAAAAAACATTGTATCTTACTTTTTGTTGAGTCTTAGTCTGATGTAAAGCCTTGTCACACACACACACACTCAAAATTTCATAATGTGTGTCTCTTAAAAACCCCCCAAAAAGAGTCAAAACAGTTTGAAGAAATTTAACTTTTGAGTACCAGTCGACTTAAGCTTCTGCCAGTCGACTGATAGTACAAAACTGTTTAAATTTATTCAAACTCTGATCAGTCGACTCATATGGCAACCCAGTCGACTGTTCGAGAGCTTTTGACCGTTTTCTGTTTTTCAAAATCGAATTTTTCAAACTCAAAAGCTTAGATCCGTTGGTTGACAGTTGGAGTAACTGTCTCCCAACGTTCAGGAGATCAAACTCTTTAAGTAGAGTTCAGATCTCACTGAAAACATATATAATTCTCTTTGAAAAACCGAGCACTCTTTGTGAGAAATTCTAAGTGATTTTTTTTAGAAATAAAGCTTTCAAGATCGTACTCTTTGGTTCTCTACACTCAGTCCAGTATAGCAACGAATTCGCTCTGGACTGAGTATAGAAGTCGACCTGTTTTATTAGCCACGTGCATCAACACATACACCAACAAGGCTATAGGTTGACTGTAAAGTATTTCTTGTTCTCTTGCTCTCGGTTGGAGAGTATTTTTGACTCTAGGTTGTAGAGTCGGTTTTGTTTCACTCTTGGTAGTAGAGTGGGTCGGCTTTCTCTGGTTGAGAGAAAGGACTACGGGTTAGACAAGGTTGTTGTCGTAACGCCGTAGGGTATTCTTGTAATTTTTTTCAAGAATAGTGGAAATCTCAAGTGGGTTGCTTGGGGACTGGATGTAGGTCGGGAGGACCGAACCAGGATATATCTTGTGTACTCTGTGATTGATTGTCTTGTATTTGCATTTACTCTTGTTTATTTAAGTTCTGCAAAAAGTTTCTGGACAGTCGACTCCTTGCAGTATCAGTCGACTGGTCAGTGCCGTTTGTAGTTGTAGTTTCATTGTGCCTTCAGTCGTCTGTCTTATTCATCAGTCGACTGGACAGAGTTATTATTTTTAATTTATTTTGGTTATATCAGTCGACTGGTTCATAACCAAGTCGACTGCACCGAGAAAAATTTCCGCAGTTTTTATTAAACACTATTCACCCCCCCTCTAGTGTTTGTTGTCTCGCCTACAGGATCCAACACTTGGTATCAGAGCAAAGTTACAGGCTATGGCAACTACTTCAAATACAAATCAGTACCATGAAGGCCAATCTACACAACAGCCACCACTATTTGATGGAACGAACTACAATTATTGGAAATGCCGAATGAGAATCTACCTTCAATCAATCAACTACGAGATATGGCAAATGACAGAGACGGAATACACTGCCCCTACCATTCCATATGCACAATGGAATGATGATCAAAAGAGTCAGACTATGAACAATGCCAAAGCAATGAATGCCTTATTTTGTGCACTTACAAAGGAAGAATTCAACCGTGTATCCAATGCTACAACCGCACATCAAATTTGGCATACACTCGAGGTAACACATGAAGGAACGAATAAAGTAAAAGAGTCTAAAATTTCTGTTCTTGTCCACAGGTTTGAGATGTTCAGAATGAAAGACAATGAGACTGTGTCCGAGATGATAACCAGATTCACAGACATCACAAACTCTCTTGTGGCACTTGGAAAGATTTACACTCAAGCAGAGATGGTTAGAAAAGTCTTGCGTGCACTCACTCCAGAATGGGAGAAGAAAACCACAGCAATAGAGGAAGCGAATGACTTGTCACAACTTTCTCTCGAGAATCTTGTTGGCAATCTCATGGCATATGAGGTCCAACTTGAAGATCGAAAGAAGGATACAGAATCACACCAAGCAAAGAAGAAATCATTGGCTTTTAAAGCCATGACAGACTCAGAAGATGAGGAAGAAGATGAAGAAGAAATAGCAATGTTCACTCGAAGATTCAAGAAGTTCTTAAAGAAGGGTAAGTTTCATTCTAAAGTTAGAGATTCTAATGACCCTCCTACATGTTTCAGGTGCAATAAAATAGGTCACATGAAGAAGGATTGTCCCTTAGAAAATACAAAGAACAAGAGAAAATCATCCAACTTCAAGAAGGACAAATATTCAAAGAACAAATTTGCCAATAACAAGAAGGCTTATCAAGCTACATGGGATGATAGTGATTCATCTTCCGAAGAAGAAACGGATGAAAATAACGAAGTGGCAAATGTGTGTTTCATGGCTGCACAAGAACATGTAAGTAATGATTATGATTCCGAAGATCTTCTTGATGCTTTTAATGAAATATTCCAAGAGTTAAAGAAAGAAAAAATTAGAGTTAAGAATCTTGAGAAAGTGAATCAAACACTTAATCAAGAAAATCTTAACCTTGATAAGGAAGTAAAATCCTTAAATTCTCGCATTGCAAGTTTAGATACTGATCTTGAAACTCTCAAAAAGAATTATGAAGAGATTTCAAAGAACGTATCTAAGTTTAACAAAGGCAAAGAGAATTTAAATGATATGCTTCATCATCAAGTTACATCTAGTCAAAAATATGGACTTGGCTTTAAAAAATCTTCTGTAAAAGAATCTCCTGTTGTAAACACTAGTAATAATAAATCAGCATCTATTTCTAGTGTTACACACAAGTTGTATGATTTCTTTGCAAAGCCTAAGGTTGTTAATTTTAGTGATAAAAACAAAACTACCGTTCGGTTAAGTCGACTGAACCATACAACCAGTCGTCTGTCCAGAGGAATTGGATCTTATTCAACGAGATCAAAACCTTTTATAAGTCGACCTAGTGTATCGGCCAGTCGACTGATGTACACCAACAGTCGACTAAAGGACACTGTTAAGTCGACTGGACAGAACAAGTTAGTATGGGTTCCAGTCAGTCTAAATTAGAATGATAGAATTGCTTATATTAACTCATATATGTTAAATGTGTGTAATTCTACTTATTATATTCCTGCTTATGGAGGAAGATCAAACTCTTCATGGGTTTGGTTTCCCCCCAACTAATGTGTTTTGGACCCAATAAAAAGGGTACCATATTTACCTTAAATTTTTTATAGGTACCCAAGAAAGAACGCTGGATATTAGACAGCGGATGTTCAAAACACATGACAGGACATGCCAACCTACTATCCACCATTCAAAGCATAGATGGAGGAACCGTCACCTTTGGAGATAACAACAAAGGCAAAGTCATAGGTATTGGCATGGTCGGTAAAACTTCTAACCCAACTATAGAAAATGTGTTATTGGTTAGTGGTTTAAAGCATAATCTTTTAAGCATTAGTCAATTGTGTGATAAAGGATATAAAATAGTTTTTGAAAAAGATGCATGCTTGATTTATGATTCTACTATGCAAAATGTTATTTTTTAAGGTTTTCGTAAAAATAATATTTATGAATTGTGTTTGAATGCAATTGATTTTTCAAATAACTTTTGTTTAATAGTCTCTAACAATGAATCTTGGCTATGGCATAGAAGATTTGGACATGTGAACATAAAAAATCTCTCAAAATTATCTAAGTATAACCTAGTTAAAGGACTGCCAAAACTATCCTTTAAAAAGGATAAGTTATGTGATGCATGTCAACTAGGAAAACAAATCAAATCCACTTTTAAAACAAAAGAAGTAATTTCTACTAGTAGGCCGCTCGAATTAATTCATATGGATTTATTTGGCCCTACTAGAGTTGCTTCTTTAAATAAAAGTAGATATGTGTTTGTTTTAGTAGATGATTTTTCAAGATTCACTTGGACATTCTTTTTAAAACATAAAAATGATGCTTTTGAGGAATTTGCACATTTCTGTAAACGTGTTCAAAATCAAAGATCTCTAACCATAGTCACTATTAGAAGTGATCATGGTGGAGAATTTGAAAATGAAACATTTACAGAATATTGCAACAAGAATGGTATAACACATTCATTTGCATTTCCTAGAGCTTCACCACAAAATGTAGTGGTTGAAAGGAAAAATAGGACTTTGCAAGAATGTGCACGTACTATGCTTTTTGAAAGCAATCTACCAAAGCATTTTTGGGCTGAAGCTGTTGCTACAGCTTGTTATGTTTTAAATAGAATTCTTCTAAGACCTAAACTAAAGAAGACTTGTTATGAGTTATTTTTTAATAAAATTCCTAAAGTCTCTTACTTTAAGACATTTGGTTGTAAGTGTTTTATTCTAAACACAAAACATAATTTAGACAAATTTGATCCTAGATCTAATGAGGGTATCTTTTTAGGATACTCAAATAGGAGTAAAGCATATAGAATTTTCAATAAGTCTACAATGACTATTGAAGAATCAATGCATGTTACATTCGATGAATCTTTACCTTCATCAACCTTAAATAAAGATGATGAAACTGATTTATCACCTTTAGATAATGTGATTAAATCCTTAGAACAAACTAATCTGACTGATAAGTCGACTGATAAGGTCTACCAGTCGACTGAAGTAAAGCAGTCGACTGAAGAACAAGTCAAGTCGACTGATCCGATTGTGATATCTTCAACTTTACCAAAGTCATTTGTTGAAGTTAAAGATCATCCTCATGACTTAATAATTGGTGACATCTCTCATGGTATTCAGACACGTTCACATGTTAATATGATCTCTCATACAGCATTCTTGTCGGATTTTGAACCAAAAAAATATACAAGAAGCTTGTGAGAATGAATATTGGATGAATGCCATGCAAGATGAACTAAACCAATTTATAAGGAATGATGTATGGGATTTAGTTCCTAGACCTCCTGATCAGACTATTATTGGTACCAAATGGGTATTCAAAAATAAGTTAGATGAATCAGGACAAGTTGTAAGGAACAAGGCTAGATTAGTTGCTCAAGGATATAATCAAGAAGAAGGTATAGATTTTGATGAAACATATGCTCCTGTTGCTAGACTAGAATCTATTCGTATTTTATTATCTTTTGCTTGTTTCATGAACTTTATACTTTATCAAATGGATGTGAAAAGTGCTTTTCTTAATGGGTTTATTAAAGAAAATGTTTATGTTAAACAACCACCAGGTTTTGAACATGAACAATTTTCAGATCATGTTTATAAATTGAAAAAGGCTTTATACGGTCTTAAACAAGCACCTCGTGCTTGGTATGATCGTCTGAAAACTTTTCTTTTAGAAACAGGATTTGAAATAGGTAAAGTAGACACTACTTTGTTTATCAAAAGAGTTAAGAATGATATCTTAATCATACAAATATATGTTGATGATATAATTTTTGGTTCTACTAATAATAATCTATGTCAAGAATTTGCTAATACCATGAAAAATAAATTTGAGATGAGTCACATGGGTGAACTCAATTATTTCCTTGGACTTCAAATTAAACAGTCCTCTAATGGCATATTTATCAATCAAGGTAAATATGCAAAGGAACTACTCAAACGTTTTAACATGGATAGTACTAGTAGTAAATCCACACCTATGGCTACTACTACTACTCTTGACAAAGATTTATTAGGTAAGAGTGTTGATCAAAAACTCTATCGAGGTATGATTGGTTCACTCTTATATATTACTGCAAGTAGACCAGATATTATGTTCAGTGTATGTTTATGTGCTAGATATCAATCTAGTCCTAAAGAGTCTCATTTAAAAGCAGTGAAACGAATTTTAAGATATATTAAAGGCACATCTGAATATAGTTTATTTTATCCACGCACCGATAATTTTCAACTTTTGTCATATAGCGATGCCGATTTTGCTGGAAGCAAAATTGATCGCAAGAGTACTAGTGGTACATGTCACCTTTTGGGACATTCCCTAGTATTTTGGTGCAGTAAAAAGCAAAACTCCGTATCCCTATCAACTACAGAAGCTGAGTATATCGCTGCAAGTTTGGCATGTGCACAAATTTTATGGATGAAACAAACCTTATTAGATTATGGTATTTCATTTGAGAAACCCTCAATTATGTGTGATAATACCAGTGCAATTAATTTATTTAAAAATCCGATTCAACATTCACGTACGAAACATATTGATATTCGACATCATTTTCTACGTGATCATGTTTTAAAAGGAGATATATCTTTAGACTTTATCTCTACTGATAAACAAGTAGCAGATATATTTACCAAACCCCTTAAAGAAGATACTTTCATTAATTTAAGAAGAGAACTTGGCATTTGTGATTTTATTGATATTTGCTGAAAATTATTTCTGTTAAGTCGACTATATTCTTAAGTAAGTCGACTGTACTGGATTTTAAACATATCAATTTTTTTTCTCTGACCAGTCGCCTGATTCCTATACCAGTCGGCTGATTAGTCGATATAAAATTTTTATTTTCTTCTCGACTCAGTCGACTGATATACCCTACCAGTCGACTGTCGCGAGCTCAATCGTCTTCAGCGACTATTCATCACGTCTTTTGAGATGGAATTCACCTCTCTTTTCACCCATGATCTCTAATCTCTACCGTCGATTTCTTCTCTCTTTGATCTCAGCCGTTTATTCGCAGTTAAAACCCCTTTACCAGCCGTTTTCTCACCCTTACCGGTCTCAAGTTTTTTACCCCAAATTTCAAAACCCTAGCTTGTGAAGAAGAAGGTGGTCGACTCTCTCAGTGCTGCTAGTACTTGCCCCTGGTCGAATCTCTTTTTTTTTTTAGGTAAAATCCTTTCCCCTCTCTTTTCATGGCACCTAAAAGATCTAAACGATCTCATGAGGGTAGTTCTTCTTCTCAAGACTACACTCAATATCTCTTGAGTCCCGATCTCATTGATCGATGGTACCTTTTTTGTACCATTACAATCTTCCCTGGAAGATTTGTTAACTTCAATGACCTTGATCGTTTCAATCTCATTCCCTTATTCCAAAATAGTAGTCTTTATGATTTTCTCTCTTTATCAAACCAACCCAATTATTATTCCCAACTCATCTATTTGTTTTACACAAATATGAGAGTTGTACAAAAACCAGATGGGGATGTTGTAATCCGTTCGTCTGTGAAGAATGTCAAAATGACACTCACACCGACTAGGATCAATCAGATATTGGGTATTGATGATGGGGGATTCCCTCTTGATGAAATTCTTTTAGATGATGCTTCTATATTATCTAAAATTTTCTTACCCAATCATGGCCCTCCAATGACAAGCAAAAATATCAAACCAATTGCTAAACTTGTAGGTAGAATATTAGCCTATAACATCCTTCCCAAAAAGGGTAGTTATGACCAATATTCTATAGAATTACAAAAAGCTATGTATGCAATTTTTGGTAAAATTGCTGTCAATTGGGGTCAAGTCATCTTTTCTAAACTTAATCAAGACCACACTCACTTTCTACCTTTTGGAGTCTTCTTACTAGAGTCTTTATAGCTTTTAGTGTTGATCTCGATTCCGAGACCAATGTTGTTACTCGTTATGAGTGTTTCGATCGTGTTAGTTTGGCACGAATAAAACTTCTTGATGCTCCTACTAGATCACCCCCTAGGTCTCCTCCTCTTTCTCAAGCTCCTTTAGGTTCTACTTCTAGACCCTCTAGACCCTCTACCTCTACTGATCCACTTCTTCAAGCCAACTACGATGATCCTCGTACCCTATATGACTGTGTTTCCTATCTAATGAAGCATTCAGCCACTGTAGATACCCAACTCCATAACCTAGATTCCAAACTAGACCACATTGATTCTAAGCTTGACAACCTCACTCATCTCTTCAACTCTCAATTTCATCCTCCTTCTCAAGATGACGATGAAGACTCCGATGAAGATTGAAGACTTTTTATTTTTCTGTTATGTAATTTTCTTTCTTAATGCACTTCTTTCTGTATAAGACTTTATCTTAAGTTTCCTTTTAATGCAAAAGTTGTTATTTTGTGTTTTTTGATGATAACAAAGGGGGAGAGATATCTGTGTTATGGTTGTTTATTATCTGTATTATATGGTTGCTTTATTATCTATTGTTTTGATATTCTAAAACTTTCTGGTCAGTCGACTGCCCAAAAGCATACAGTCGACTACTGCTAACTGCTATACTTATTTGTTTGCTTATGATTTTTCTAAGTATGGTTTCCTGATCAGACGCCTGCCATTTTTAAGTCGACTGATACATGTTACATTTTTTGAGACAATGCATTTTAAGACAATGCATTTTTTGTTTTTATAAGGGGGAGCATGTCTTCACTATGCTTGTATATTATCTTTTATTATCAGCTGTTGTGTTGTCATCATCAAAAAGGGGGAGAATATTGATTCTTGATTTTGATGATCACAACACAGTGCAACATGTGTCTATGTTATACAGCTAACATTGCAGTGTACATACAAAAGACTATTCTAGCTGAACAAATGAACAAGCTCAAAAGGATACAGATGAAGACTTCACTCAGACAAGATCCAAGACTTCACTCAAGACAAGACTCAAGACTCAAGACCTTAGCTCAATAATGTCAAATTATAATGTCTTGTAAAAAAACATTGTATCTTACTTTTTGTTGAGTCTTAGTCTGATGAAAAGCCTTGTCACACACACACACACTCAAAATTTCATAATGTGTGTCTCTTAAAAGTGGAGTCTATAATTTTTTTAATAAGTTGTAATGAGTCAATGTAATTTATATTCCTTGTTCACGAAAAATATACACTTGTAATTAATGATGTAATGACTTATTTAGCAATATAAAGTTCTTAAATTTTTATATTATTTACTGTGTTGAGATACATTTGAAGAAAATGATTCTGGTTGTGTCACGGATGTCCGGAAATGGGGATCTGGGGCGCTACACAGTCAGTGTCAAATCCCTGCCAAGACTAGCGTTGGACCATGTTCCGTTAATTCTTTCTTATAGAGAGTTAACTGTAACATCCTGAATTTTTTATTTATAAGAGTTTGAGATTTTACGTGTTTTGCAAGTATATTTTTATATGCATTTTTCTAGAGACAAATATATTTCTTCATAGCCTAAGCTATTAATTATTCTCCTTGTTTTCCTAAAAGATTTATTTTTGAAGCCTAATTAAATCCTAGGCCTAATTCTGGCCCATTATAATTAAATTATTAATTAATTCTCTTGAGCCCATGGTCTTTTGGCCCATTAGTGGGCCCAATTAATTAAATTTCTCTTTTAATTAACCCAACTTGTAGTGTAGACCAACTTAACAAACAATTAATTAAAAGTGCATGAACAAATTTTTGTAGGGGGTACTAGTTTGCATGTACATTGCACTTGCACGTGCAAATGCACCTTTGGAGTGAGGCCAGACAGTGCAAAAGAGAGAGGGAGAGATGGGAGTACTGGTGAGGTGGTTATCTTATTCATGGGTGGTTGTTACAACTCCCAAACTCATCCTAACCTTTGATCCCTAATTATTTGAGTAAACCTAGCCATTCAATCCACTCAAAAATATGTATAAATACCCCCTCTCATTTATTCATTCTTGCACTTGAAAAAGAAAGAAAGAAAGAAACATAAAGAGTTAGAAAAAAAATTAAGAGAATGTGAGAGAAAGATTGAGTGTGTGCTAGTGTGTGTGTGCACCTTGGAGGCTGGCCGAATCAACAAGAAGAAGGGGGAGCTCGGGTTCCATCAAACACAAGGAGGTGAAGGCAATTTGCGGCTCGATCTAGGAGGAGAAGGATCGCTCTTTGTTCAAGGAGATTTTTTAGGAGTTCTTTCTTTTGTTTCTTCAAATAGGTGGGCAATTTTCTCTAACTTCTAAGTAGTATCATGCTAGGTTGTGTGCTAATCATGCTAGAATAGATAGGTGAAAATATTGCTCTTTGTTAATACCATGACTAAGGTAAAAATGGAACATATGTGAAATTGCATGAAATGACTAAGTGAAATTGATTGAATGATATGTTTGTTGTTGTGATATTTTGATATTGATCTAGCATGCTAAATTAGAATAAATGTTTCTCCATGTCGAAATATTTGCGTTTATGGGAAAAGTGCAATTTTGAGAAATGTGTTTATGTTAAAAATACAAATTGTGAGAATCTCTATATTATTAAAATAAGATTGATTAGTAAATTATGCATATTTATGATTAGTGTGATTGATACTAAATAATTCTAAAGTTGTATGTTAATTGTTGAGAGAAATGAACATTTTATTATTAGGGCAAATTCAAGAGGTCATTAATTTGTGTGTTAATCAAAAAGAAAGAAGAAAAACTCTTTAGTCTAAGAAAGAAGAACTAATTTATGATTGAAAGAACTCAAGAAAAATGTCCCTTGAAAAAGAAATTGTTAATAGAACATTATGTGATTTTTCATGTACAATTGTAGGAATAAAAAAAAAGGTACTCTATATGAGAAATGAGAATTTAATGGCTTTAAAAACCCCCAAATTACTGTTTATTTTGAATCAGAAATTTATTTAGTTTTAAGAAGAACAAATCACATTTATGAAGAAATGAGTTTTTTTAATGAACTAGAATAGTTACAGTCTTGTACAAAATAAATTGGAATTATTTCTCTACGGGTGAGTATTCTGTCCATTCTAGTCAGTGGGTGCAAATTAAAAACGTCACTATAGTAGGAGGTCATGGGTTCAAATCTTGGCATACACTCTTTATTTTTATTTTTTGAAAATAACCCAATACCGAGACACCGAGTATAAGAGGATTAAGACCCCCTTTGTATCGTGTAGGCGCTCTGTCCCCTTTGGTCAGCCGCTGCGCCACAGTAACGTTACTGTAGCACATGCTGCTGCTGTTGCTGGTTCGAAACCTGGCTTTGACCTAGGTTTTGAGTTTTGATTTTATTGGGAAAAACTAATATTTTAATGATTCTTTTGAAAGATTAAATTAGGAAAAATTATGTAAATTATCCTGAGATTAATTTGGACTTATCAAGCAAATTTCTATGGATTGATTAAGAATTTTTAATCAAGATTTAAGAGATTATAAGGGTGTTTTATGTGATAACTAAAGCAATATGTATTTCTCTTCTTTAGGGAAAACTATGTAAAATTATTTTGAGAATTCGTGATTCAATGCAAATGTGAATAACTTGTTTTGGTTAAATAAATGAGATTTTTATACCTATGAATGCATGAAATTATTGAGATTAAATTTGTAATTCGAGAAATGGTGAAAATAAAATTATCTTGTCTTTTATTTATGAAAAAGAATGCATGAATTGAAATGAAGAAAAATCATGATAACTTATGAAATTATTGATGAGTGCGAATACTCAATTTATGAACATGGAATGAGATTTTGAACTAGAGGGTAGCTAAGTCCTATTACCGGCAATTGAATGAGTTATAATTATTGAGATGAATTATTGGGATGGAAGACCAAGTTGGTCAAGTTGTTGATTAAGACCGGTATAGAGGAAATAGCTAACGGATTAAGGACTTGATACATAGTGGTGATGTGACGAAAGTGAGAGAAAAACACGAGTATGAGGGCCATCGGATTGGCAGTGTGAGAGTGATTCACAGACTGCCTGCTTGATGCGTCATGACATGGCGTGAGCACTACTCCGGAATTATCGTCCCAGTGGCAACACTCGTAGGGTGTTTGGTGACTACGGGTGGTGCCATCGTTCCATGACGGAGGTTGAATTGTCCATAGTCTACCTGCTTGATGCGTCATGTCAGTGTGTGGGATTCCCCTCCAGACTGTCTGGACATGGGCTCGTAGATCATAGAACATCTAGGATACTTACCGTAGTTACCGTACTAGTTTAAGTCATGGCGAGGGATTGAAGCCTATAAAATGAAGTACGATTAAGGGATTGCCCTCGGACCTATGTAGTATGGGATGCATAGAATCCGAACAAGTGCGCATTAGTGGCATATAATATAAATAACTGCATTAAGGACTATGCGCACAGCACAAACAAGACATCTATAGGATAGTCCCCGTAGTTTTGCTTGTGATAAGTGTGTGCTTGTTAAGTGGGAGAAAATTGATGTTTTATATCCTTGCGTCAGTTGAATGAACTGAAGAGTCCACAGTTTCTGTAGAGGATAAAGAGATTGACAAGAGTAAAGTATGCATGCTGCTTAAAGAATGTTTCAAGCGTTGTACAGTTTATTCATGTAATTATTGTAAATTGCTTCCATTGTTTAAATGTAATTCAAGATGTAACTGATGTAAAATAAAGTTTTAATTTCCTTGTAAAATTGTACGAAGAGAAGTGTAAAGATCTAGTGGAACTTTGAATTCAGTCTATTTTGGAATTCGAGGTGTTACATTAACTACCAGAAAACCGAGGAGGTTCAGCTTTGAGAAAACTTAGCTTCAAATCCAAGGATTTCACCATTTGGTTATGGAATGTTGGGTACTTCCTACTCGGGGACATGAGCCGGCGGCGATCTGGTCTGAGAAAATTGCAAGACTAAGGGGCAGACTTAGAAAATGGAATCACACAAGATTTGTGGCTATCTAGCAAGCCAAAGAGTCCATTTTGGAGAGGATTGATGATTTCAAAAGACAATAGGTGACAAAATATCTCACACAAGAGGAACGCAATTGACTTGTACACCTTAGGGAGGACATTGCCCAATTATACAAACCGAAAGAAATCAAATGGCAACATATATCAAGAATTTCTTGACTCAAAGAAAGAAACGCGAACATGACGTTCTTCCATCCAGTGGCCAGCTCACGCCAGAGATCCAACCTTATCCTTTCACTAAAAACAGAAGCGAGGGTGACTCAAGAGGAGAAAGAAATCAGATTGGCTTTCTAGTCTCACTACAATAAACTTTTTGGAGAAAAGGCAGATAGTGGAAGAAACAATCCACCTGTGCCATATTACTAATGATAGAACCTCAAACTGGATTTTGAGAAGGACAATGACTTGGTTGAGTGGGAGGTTTGTTTGAGACTCTTAGAGGCTGACTACAATAGAAATCAAGTGGATTCATCACTGCCACATTACTAGTAAGACGACTATTTTGGTAAATGAAGTGGCAAAGAGATTCCTCTGAAAAAGGGCAGACAAAGACATTGGTTACCACCTGATCAGATGGAAAAAAGTTTGTATGAAGAAAATGCATGGAGGCTTAGGTGTAATTGACTTAAGGGACAACTTGGTCCTCCTCGGTAAGTGGTGGCGAAAGGTGTACCACCCAAACGGTGAAGGGTGTACATTAGATCATACCTACAAGGTAAAGGGACCTATACTTCGGGCTTCAGAGTGGGGTATATTGCATCTTGTTTCTGGAAAGGGATCTCAAAAGCATATGACTCGTTCAACAACGGTGTCACTTCATTTATTGGCAATGGCCTTTCAACTAAGTTCTGGTAGGGCAGGTGGTATAAAGCATATATGCTTAAGCATCAGAACCCCATGCCACGATCGCCAAAACCTGGAAACAGGGGTGCTTGGAGACCGTCTTTTAGAACATGCCTAAGTTTGGAGAACTAGAGGAATCTAACGGATCTTCAAAATCACATTGTTCAGGCAGATGTTTGATGTTCTCAAGGTCCACATCGAAAAACATGGGGGTTGGAAAGAATGGGTCATTCACGGGTTGATCACTTTATAATTATATTCACTTTAGGGGAAGTATACCCAGTTAGTCCAATGTTCTTTGGAAAGCCAAGTCCCCATTGAAGGTTAAAGCCTTCTTATGGGTTGTGCTAAATGATGTGATCATCACACAGGAGAATCCGATTAAGAGACAACAGAATATTGCGGCCAACTCTGAGTTCTACAATGCGCACATGGAGTTGAGGAACTACATCTTCATTGAATGCATTAGGAGCAAAGTTGTACTTTCGATGTCCTAAGGCCTTATGCACGAACGATTACCCATTAGTGTATGAGGATTTGTGGGTTGGACCTAGGTTTGCTAGTGAGAGACACGAGATGAGAGAAGCACAATATTTTGCTATTGCTGCTACGAACAGGGTTTTATAGTTTGATAGAAATAACTTTTACTTTCGTGAGACTAGTAATAGTATTTCTAGTAATCTAACTCATATAGTCAGCGAGATGTATAGCTCGACAAAGAAGTAGCTTGGTGACAACGAGCCTCATAGCTTAACGAGATAGCCATCTTCATAGCTCGGCCACCATCGACGAAGCATCATAGCTTGGTGACAATTTGCACGTAGCTCGGCTGCAACGGCAACGAGCTTCATAGCTCGGCAAAGCCGATAGCTTGGTGGAATCAAGAGCTCCATAGCTCACCGATGAAAAGAGCTTCATAGCCTGGCGAGGGATCCCAAAGCTCAATAACTCCAACTACGCCCATGGCACGACTAGACGAGGTAGTTCGACGACCGCGACTTCGAAACAAAAGCATCACCAAAGCTCGATGTGGTAGTTTGAAACAAAAAGATTCCAAAGCTCGGCGAAACCAGTAGCTCAGCGAGAAGGAGGTGCCCATAGCTCGGTGACGAAGCAACGCCATAGCTCGGCCAAGTTTAAACGGCCATAGCATGGCGAAATTGTTGGCCGAGTTAGGGGTCTTCGTGAGCGCTTGTTAGCACTTGGATCACTCAGAAAGTTGCCCGCGCTCTCGTTCAATGATCCCGATGCAGTCACGTCTCCCTTATCCTTCCGTTAGCTTCCCTGCCATTCGATCTCACTTAGCGAGCGAGCCTCTCGTTGATGAGCACTCTAGAACATGCCACATCGCCAACGATTATAGCGATCAGATCTCAGCCACTCAACTGCAGCAGTGGGCGAGCAAGCATCTAATCGACGCACCCAATCGCTTTAAAATTCGCGCGATGTCTGATAATTCATTAAAAACGCTAAAAATCATTAAAAATGAAAATTTTAATTAAAAATCTAAAAAAAAATTATTTAAATTCAGAAAGTAAATTAAATTTTCTAAAAAATAATTTTAAATTGCATTTATTAATTAAAAAATTCAAAAAAGTGATTTTAAAATTGGAGAAAAATTATTAAAAATCCAGAAAAATTCAGAAAAATCTAAAAAAATATAGAAAGTTCCAAAGAATTCCACGAAAATATAAGCCACCTTTAGAAGCCTCTGATTAGTTTCAGGTATCTCCAACGTATCCTGGAAGCTAAGATTGTATTCCAGAATCCAAAAATAAAGTGAACTACTCTCCGAAAGCCAAGAAAATTGTCTCTCGGGAGTGAGGGGCTTATGATAATGGTAAAAATCATAGCAAATCAGGGTCATGTGTCCTATCACAAATCACAAAGCTTCTGCAGGAAGATTAATCATAATGGGCTTCTTTAACAGGTCTGAACCTTCTTCAGGCTCCTCCACAAGACATGAGCCTCTTTCAAGCCCATAAAAAGTAACAGATTAGGTCCACTAAGAGGGACCCAGTCCATAAAGGCGGTTAGTCAAATATCATACCCCTAAACAAGATAGCTTATCTCTTGAGGGGAAGATTCGAATAAGAGATAAGGAATTCATAATCGATCTAATGTATTTATATCAATCTCCTATACTGTTTCTCAGGCATATAAATACCCTCTTCCCCACCTTAGTCAGAAGATAATCAACAATCTCTCTCTCAAAGTCTCCTTTTTTCTCTCTGGTTCTGACTTGAGCGTCGGAGGGTCTGTCGTTGGGGTCATCCCCAATGTTTCAAGCTTTTTGCAGGTTCATCGTCCATGTCAGCAACCATCGTTTCTAGATCATGGTGTTCAATCAACGATTTATATTCAATCTCAGAAGCTCTAACCACATTTCACAACAATGATCAATATCAGATTTTTAGTAGTTTCCATCAAATATTAACTCACTATCTGTTTGCTTCCACACCAAAATAAGCAGCAACACAGCATTAGTTTATTTTCTATCTCATCTCCAGCCTCTTTCACTCCATCCTCTTCCAGACTTCCTTCTTCGGAATCAGAACCCTACATGCTTCAGTCTGTTGAATAATAAAAGTTCTAATAAAAAAATTCTATCCTTCTCCAAAACGATAATCTAATGGATTCTCTTACGACTATTTTCCCCCAATTTAAATTTGAATTGACAAATGATGAATCTAGGGTTCCTAATCATTTCAACTGTTGAAGTTAACATTAAATTTACTGGCCATGCTATCTGGAACATAGTGTTGGGTAATAAAGAAATAACATGTCTAAAAAAATAAATGTACCGGAAATGAGAATGCTAAGTTGGATGTATAGTAACACCAGGAATGATAGAATTAGAAACGAGCATATACAAGATATGGTAAAGGTAGCTCCTATCTAAGATAAATTAAGAGATAATCGTTTCAGGTGGTTTGAACATGCTATACGTAGATCTAGTTTTCACCCATTATAAAGAGTTATTTGATAAATACTGAAGGTAGAGTTAGGGGTATGGAAAAACCTAAGCTTACTTGAGGGAAAACTGTGAAAAAGATATAATAACTTGTGACCTTACAGAAGATATTGCGCTAAACCGACAGAATGGAAAATTAGAATTCATGTAGCCGACTCCAACTAGTTGGAAAAAAGACTTTTTTATCGTTATTGTTGTTGTTTGTTTCAACCGCTATAATACAAAGAACAAATTTTTTAGCAATGAATCGCATGGGGATCAATGCTTCAATGATAAATCACATATATTGAAAAAAAAAACATCTTTGATATTATTATCCATGATGTAATCACTGAATTTTTTTAAAATATAAAAAATGCATCGGTATATACTTTGATTTGTCAAGGTTCTAAATATTTAAATTTGATATCGTGTTGGCCTAAGAATTCTCATCTTGGATTTCGGATTTTGGAAAAATTTTAGGATATAATCCGCCTTTCAGAAAAATTGTAGAATATTTAATGAATATGGAAGAGGCATGTTCGTTTAAAATGTATCTCCTAAATAAGATGTACATAGCATATATACATTATGCATTCATAATATCATATCCGTAACTTAGGAAACATTTACTTTAACCTGAATATGTAACCATTAGCATGGAACACACAAAAATAAACGAAAATTTCAATATTTACATACATAGTATATTCATTCATAATTCAAATAAGTAATTACTAGACATAATGTCGGATTGGATTGGGTTTCAGAAGTTTTCGTTGTCAAATCTGCCACTTTTCTTGTAAGGCAACTATCTAGTCCTATTGAGAGCTCGGGATTGGACAAAACTCTCTTGTCACTTCAATGACCGACAAGATAATAGGAAATATCGGTCAAAATTTTGAATCCGAAAATTTTCAAAATTTTGGGAATATAGCCTTAAATGATATAACAGATATTTTATGTTGTTTACGTTGCCCCAAAGTCGATATTTCTAATGTTTCGGCAGAAATTTAAAACAATGGTCCTAACTACGTAAATACTTTTTTGAATTATAGATGTTTTGTTTAGTGTGATCTTACAAAAGATATTGCGCTAAACCGAGCAGAATGAAAAACCAGGATTCATATAGCCAACCGCAACTAGTTGAAAAAAAAGGCTTTGTTGTTGTTGTTGTAGTAGTTATTATATATGTTTTGTTATTGGTAGGGAGGAAAAAAAATTGTTTGTTTTTTTTATTTTTGCACCCTATGGATATTTTTTCTGGCTTCGTCTCTGTCTCTATCTAATAATGAACTGAGAGCGGGATGCTCGAGAATCTCCTCACTTATAAACTGATTATGTTGACTGTGACCATGTAATTGGATAGCATAATGCTTTATGTGACGAAGCCTATTAAGTGTTGATTGTAATATTTAAGCATGTATTTTTTTCTTCTTTGCTATCGAAGTTAGCTCCCCTATACCGGATAAGAATACTTGAGTCAGAGAAGGTTATTTTATTTTATTTTATTTTAAATCTCCTGAAAACTCCAATCTTTTTTATGAACTTTGTATTGTTATATGCACATCTTAAATCTTTTTCCTTGACATCGACAATCTTTTTATGATTACCTCAAAATTCACAAGTCATATCATAGACTATTTCAAATACATTGGCGTTCTTCCATCCAAAAGATACAATAGTTCTTCTTAAACAACTTGATTTACTTTAGCAAATTCCTGAACCTCCCAGTTCCATACCCTGAATCCCCATTTCCCCTAGTTAGGAAGAACCTCCCCACTTGTACTCTCTCCATCATACATCATACCTAACCCCCCCCCCCCCCAACAACAACAACAAAAGAACCCCCCTTACTTTGTAGTCAAACCAACCAAAGCCCACCAATCATTACCCATCCCTCTCTAACTAGTAGGCCCCACCATTCCACAATACAGTTGTCTTCCAATCCAAACCCCTCTTCATATCCCCCCATCCCTCGATCCATATCCCCCACAAACCAAATTTGGTTACCCGGGTATAGGGGTGGCAACTGGTTCAGGCGGGACGGTTCGGTCCGGGTTGCCTTTGAGACTGGGCCGGTCCCCTTTGATGGGAAACCATAGCCTGGACCAGCCTCCGAGTCCGGGCCAATTTTTAATAATAATATTTTTTTACTTTTTGAATTTTTTCCCTCCATTTATCTTAACATATAAAATAGATAAAAACATCTAATATGGTAGAAAATTTCGATATACAAAAATCATAAAAACATGCCTTTTATAGAATTAGATTGAATTGAGAGAGTCAAGAGAATTGTTTGAAAGTGTTGATCTGAAAGAAATTGTTTGGAAGTGGTGTCTATTTATAAATTTTCATATGTTTTGGTCTTCTTAATTTAAAGTTAGCCGTTGGGTGGGGTAGGGGGGGGGAGGTATTTTAGTAAATCTAGGATTTTAAAGATAAAAAATTAACCAATGGTCGGTCGTCCCAACCGGGCCGACCGTTGAGCTTGCGGGGCAATCCTGGATCGGACCGGACCGGTCTGGTTCGGTATGGGTCGAGCCCTGGTGGGCCGGATGTAACTCCCCGCAAAATACCCGCAAAATAGCATATAGCTATTTTACATCGTAATCCGTACACAGTTGAGAATTGCACGCAATTACATATTTTTCTAATAATTATTAGTTTTAATTGAGAAATTTCATATATATTAGTTATTCTGAACTCGATGAGGTATATTCGGGATATCTTCTCAATTAAATTGTGTATTGTTCTGATTGTTTTAACGAGATAATCTTTGGGACAAATAGTATTTTTATAAAATATATTCTTATATTCTACAAATAAATATTTTTTATTTGTAAGTGTGTATATATGAATGTATGTATATTTTGATTGGATTGTATATGATATAAATACATAAATACTTGTATGCATTTTACATGTATATGTATATGTATATATTTATATGTATATATATGTATGTATGCATATTTAATTAAATTGTGTTGAAGTGAATTGTAAATTTATATACATTGGAGTGTATGTATGTATATTTAATAATAGTATGTGTGTATATATATCTAAATATATGTGTAGAAGAGACACCCCCCCCCCTTCCCCCCCATCTCTTCTCCCCCAAATTCCACCAACCTACCCTATGCTCTCTCCCTTTCCTTCGCAATTTCAGCAGCAAGAAACCCACCCTTCTTTCATGGCCGAAACCCAAAACCCCCCATCTCCATCTCATTTTCACCTAAAAACTTTCACCTCCATCTTCTTCTACTTTTTCTACTTTCCATCATCTTCTACTACTATATCCATGAGATGAGAAAAGAAAGAAAGAAGCGGGTTTTTGATTTTGTTTGTGGGTTCTTGGAGTTTTGAAGGTGAAGAAGAAGTTGAGAGCAGGAGAAGAGCTAGCAAAACAAGGGCTTGAAGATTCTTCAATCAATTTGGTGGGTGTTCTCTAAACTCCAATATTGTTATTTTTTATTATGATGTTGTGTGGAATGCTAATAGTAGATTTTTAGCATGTGTGTATGCTTGGAAATTATATCAAAACACAAATTTGTATGCTAATAGTGCTTATTGTGTAGATTGAGAGGTTAGGGAATTTCTTGTTCGCAATGGCTTTCAATTTAGTATTAATATTTTTGTGGCATGCTCTACTATGAATATGGAGAATACTCAATTTATTTCAAAATTATTAGAGTTCATTTGATAGCTCAACAAGGTGTTTCTTTTCAAAACAGTGAGTAGTGAGAACTGCTGTGTTTAGAAGTTTGTGTGCTCTTCCAAGAATCATATCTCGGAGTTGGTAGGATATTTTAGGCCAAAAATTTTACTAGGGGTTCTTGAATGTGTTAACAACTATAGTTCCAAATTTCATATTTTTCTTAGTTCGTTTGTTACTTCAAAAAAAAAAATATAAGTTTGCAACTAGTCCAGAATCAAAAGCTGAATCTTCCCTGTTTTGGAATTGAAGTTCATTAATTCATTACTACTTTTTGGTGCATGAACTTGCAGTGAAATTTTTACTGTAGTATGTGGTATGAGTATAAATCATGTTCCTAAAGTTTCAGAATTGATAGATAATATTTGATGGGGTTTCAGGGGCTTTTTACACTACTGAGAGCAGAAGAATGTTTTTTACACAATTCAAAGGGCTATAACTCTCTGTCTGTATTGAATATGAGTACAATTTTTGGATATGTTAGGTTCGTATATGTCTAGTTACTGAATCTGAAATTTCATGAGTATTGGACATATGGTTGAATTAATATTGAACTTTGATTGGACTATGTTCAGTTTCAGCTCTGATATTAGTTGGGCTGTGAATTTGTGAAATTCTGGAATTGTAAGTTTAGGATCTGGAAATATGATCAACTAGAGATTTGTAGTAGAGAGTCGTAGCTTTCCAAACATCTTGAATCATGAAATTCCAGTTTGTATAGCAAAAGTTATGATTTTTCTAAGTTAGGGCAGAACCAGTTCTAATAAAAAGGACTCAGTTTTTGTAGAGGAACTCATTTTCCTGTGTGTACACTGATAGAAATTGGAGTTTTAGAGTGCTTTAATTAATGAATTTGAGGATGTGATTAACTAGGAAGTTGTAGTAGACCCTCCCAGCTTTTCATAGAATCCAAAATTGCGTAATTCTGATAAGGGCACAAGTTTTTATGTTAATAGTAAGATGCAACAATTGTATGAAAGAATGTACAGCTGAGAACATAAAGAGATTTCATAGCTTCTAGATGGCCGAATTCGAAGAAAATGTTAACTTGAGACTTGTAGTATGGGGTCTTAGTTTTCCATATTAGGTAAGATCATGAAATTCCAAGTTGTATTTTGAAAGTTATGAAATTTTCAAGGTGTTGCAATTGCATTTCTTTGAACTATTATTCTTAGAAGATTGCTAAGGGGTTTTCTCACTCTTGTTGGCATAAATTGTGATAGTTGTTAACTAGAGAAGTGAAGTGGAGGATTATACCTTGCTATGGGATTTGGGATCATCAAATTTGGGTTAGTAGATGAATGGATATGGAATTTTTTACATGCTACAGGATTATGACTATGAGTTGATCTGAGTTTTTAAGATGTTGAATTATTATCCCTATTAAGCACTTGATTTGGAACTTAGATAAGATTCTTGTGCTTAGTACTCATGGTGGACATATGAGTAAGTTGGGAGAATAGCTATATGGTCGATTGTTGTATATGGAGCTTGTAGCAAGTATAGCTTGAAGCTAGTCTATGGTTGTTGATACCCTAGGACTATCAACCCAGTCGGCAAGTATTGTGATTGAATTCTTTCACCTCGAGAACTGGATAGTCATCCCTCGTGTGTCGGCGAACTCTTACCCAATGGGTAATTGATCGTGGGCTGGGATACTTGATGCAATCCGAGTAAGAGATGGTGGCGAACGATGGACATCGGGTTGCCGGTGTTTGGTTGATTGTATCAGGTCAGATCCATTACTGACCTAGGTATCATTGAAATAAATTGTAATTGGTATTTTGATGCCTTGAGTCTGTTAATGATGAGATGTTGGTGTTTGTGTATATTTACCTTCATTCACGGATTTTTATGCATCCCTTGGGCGCCGATGGACTACTCGCTGAGGGTCACGGGTTGGGGATATGGTCGAAGACTTGTGAAGGTATTGGAAATCGATGAATGTTGATTCACCGTGGTAAATTGCTATTTTTGACAGACCAGTCAGGCTCAAACATTGTTTGATAAGACACCGTGCATGATTTGGGTGATAAATGTATTTTCAGTAAACTGTATTTAATTAAAGTTTTTTTATATTCGCTTGAAGATCGAGTTGGTGTTAGGAGTGATACCCTAAAATTTGACTTGTTCTAAGGGCAAGCACTAGGTGGTGATAACTAGAGTTGTCTCTTCCTGTCGTAGGGATACGTGCTAAGAGAGTTTGTACCTCGCTCTGTTAATTCCCAAGATATCGATGGTAAAAATTGATGTTTCCTGTTCTATGTTGGTGACGGACAAGCCATAGGGTTGCGCTCTCTATGCACCTTCGGTGCCAACTTGGTGCGAGGAGTACCTTGTAGTTCGTATATGCTTCTGGTGAGATGATCACTACTACTTATTCGCAGTAATGGGACGGGACCCGAACTGTATGCCTCACCAGCCACGTTATGATGGGAACAGGATGAGTACAATAGTAGAATGCAATGCATGACAAGGGTTTAAAGTCTGTTTTGGAGCGTATGTAGTATGGGATGCATGTGTGTCCAAAGTCTTGCTGACATTAGACTAAGTGCATCTGTTTTCTATACATTGTGTACTGTGCATTAGACTTCAGGTCATGGCATACACCAACACTAGAAAAGTAGGAGGCACATTTCTGTTTTCATTGAAGGCTGGTTGTGATTGCTAGTCGGAGATCGCATCTTATCAGCATTGCGTCAGTATATGTACTGACGTGCCCACTCAATTAGGTGTTGGGAGCCAGGTTGCGAATGTAGGAAGACTTAGGACCAGCAGAGCATCCAAGGGGATTATCAACAATGCCTTTCGCCGTAGAGTAGGTGCAGAGAGATCAGAGTAAAGAAGCAGAAGGTTCGAGCTACAAGGCGCATCTAAGGGAACTAGATTGACTACTCCGTAGAGTTCCAGTGAAAGATTAGTTGACTACCGATTTGAGGGGCAGGCGATTGTTGAGTAGTACTCGTAATACTTTAATGTAATTTGCATTCCCTGTTTAGGAACAAGAAAATGGTTGTAATTGATGATGTAATGATTTTATTTGGCAATAAAAAGTTTTTAATTTTCTGTGTTATTACTGTGTTGCGATGCATTTGAAGGAAAATATTTTGGTTTGTGTCACGGATTTCGGGGAGCCGGATCCGGGGCGCTACACCCGATCTCTAAGTGGTCCGATTCAATCCCGGGCCACTTTAGGGCTATTTGAACTCGGACCGGCCTACATTTCTTTGTGGGTTGGACCTGGCCATGGCTGCCTTAGGGCAGTCCGGTTTCGGTTCGATCCCAATCTGGGCCGGTCCAGTAGGGTTTCCTGCCAAACTAGCTCGGTTGCTACCCCTACCTGGGAAATGCCAAGGGGGGTGAATGGGAAGAAGTATCTGCTGCCTGCCATGTGGGACCCAAAAACTTCTTTATGTGTAGTGCTTTGTGTAGGAGTTCCGTATATAGGTTGTGTATGTACGAGAATAATTAGGTGACCTTCAGAGCAACCGCATTTGTAAGAATTTTTATTTATTAAATTATACTCCAGTTATAAATTTAAAATTGTTTTCTTGTTTTATATCGTATTTTATGATTGAATAGATAAAAGTGTTTGTTGTTGCTACTTATTTTGGTGTGTGAGAAAACAGATAGTGAGTTTATATTTGAAGGAAACTACGAAAAATCTAACATTTGATTATTGTCGTAAAAAGTAGTTAGAGCTCCTTAAAGTGGATCTGGATCATTGATTGAACACCGTGATCTGAATCTGACGGTTGCTAATCCGGCCGATGGACCTACAAAAAGCATGAAACACTGGTAATGGCCTCGGCAATAGACCCTCCAACGCTGGAGTTAGAACTAGAAAGAGAAAGAGAGTTTGAGAGAGAAATTGTGAATTACCTTCTGACTGAAGAGTTTGAGAGAGAGATTGATATGGATCTGTTAGATTTATCTGAATCCCTTATCTCTTGTTGATTCTCCCCCTTGAGAGATAAGTGTAGCGCCCCGAATTTTCAATATAATATCTCAGAAATACGTGGCACAATTCCCAGCATCTGCCTCAATGTAATAGTAAACATAGCCAAACACAGAAAAATTTTCAACTTTTATTACACCAATTCTTTACAAAGCACTACGGAAAATTAAACACCTTGAATTACAATTCTTTCTTTTACAACACATTCTTTAACAAATTGCATAAGCCACATTATCATTCTACCAAATGCATTCAAATTCCAAGCTATATGTACCTACCTGTAAAATATGAGGCTAGAGATAACCCTAACCCCCAAAACTACGGGGTCAACCATAATGGTGTGAATGACATCAAAAGAAATGCAACATAAATAAAACATAAAGAATAAAGTCATAATCTCACATACCAATAGTAGTAACGAATGGAATATGAAATAACAATAAATAAAGTATGAAAACATCAACTGAAACTAGACTAAGTGTCAAGTGTAGGAAAATAGAAAACAAACATGCATAAAACCCAGTCAAGAAAAACACAAATGTAGTATGATGACTCTCTAATGCATACTTGTCAGACTCTATGCATTCCATACTACATAGGTCCAGTGCAAGCCCTTATCGTTCTCCACTTTATAGGGTTTAATCCCTCATTATGCAACTAATTCTACTACGATGATAAAAACAAGATCTAGAATACTCTGCAAATATGCCTGACAACCCTCGACGCGCAAGCATCATGTAAGCATAGCTCAAAAAAATGGAGAATCACCTCCTTGCCGTGTACCCCATGAATAGGCCTATCGACCCTCGACGTGCAGATACATAGTAGATCCTGTGAATAGGCCTGATGACCTTCGACACGTGAATGCATCGTATGTTTTGTTAATAGACCTACCGACCCTCGACACGCGAACATACCAACTGTCCTCTCGGAAAAAAATAACACACAGTCCTGGAACGCATCCGTTGGACTAAACCCCTAGAGAATATACTTATGTTTCCCAAGTTCCGTCACATCTCCACTAGTGCCTATCCTTAGATTGATTATTATTAAAACACAAATTTCCCCCCTCTCTACAGTTAGGGTATCCTGCCAGACTTAATTCCAATAAAACAACCCCAAGACCCAACTGGTCAAAAATCCAAAAAATCTCATTGCCGGTTTACAGGAGTCCCACTCAACCCCTAGAGACTCACAATTCGAATATCAATACAAAATCTTTCAATAAAACTCTTAATTCAATCATCAAAACGTTTATGTTAAGAAATCTCCTTTAACCAAACAAATCCAAATTTATCCAAATACTTCACAAATTTCCAGAACTGAAATAAAGTATCAAATCCACAAAATAACTGAGTTTTGTATTTTGAAGTCATAGAATATCACGAAACATCAATTCCTTCGAAAACTGTACACATTTCACTTTATAAAGTTATAGAAATGCAAGTTAAACTTCTATTATAATCAAGATATAACTCTTTGTAATTTATAATAATCTGTAGCAAAAACATCATCTTAAACAGTATATCAATAATCCATAAGTGTAAAGAAATACTCATTCAAGAAATCAGCAAGAAAACTCAACAAATCATCAAAAACAGCAGGTGACAGTCGACTGTCGAAAACAGTTCAAAAGAACGACGGTCGACTGCACAAGCCCAGAAAAATCCAATTTTTCAAATGACGGTCGACTGCACATCTTATTTCAAAATGGGACCGGCCGACTATTAGCTGCTACTCGACTAGTTTCAAAATTGTGCACTTTTCGACTGATACAAGATATACTCTTTTAAAGTATGAATTGTAAATTTAAAAACCCTAGATGATCAAATACAACTTGCCAACATACTGGAGTTTATAAAACAAATCAAAATCTCATCAAGTTCATAAAAGATCAATTTTTCGACAAAACTTCTTCAAAACAGATAATTTGAATATATATGTATAGGTGTGTGTAATTGCTTCAGTTAGAAGCATCAAAATCCATCAAATATGAGTAGTATAATGTTTCAATTCAATCTCGGTATCAAAACAAATTAAGATCCAATCGAAAACATCACAAAAAAAAGCAATTTCGACTGTGTTCAACAGACCCGAAAATCAAACCCTATAAAATCTTCAAAAACTTGATCTTTTGATACTTAAAACTCTTTACAACTTGTTATACACATACCCCAACTGATTATATTAGTTTACCCCTTGATCATATGCATCTACGACAATCATTAGTCAAGTTCTTTTCATTGAAATCCCCCCAAACAGATCATATATATACATGCACAGTAAAGAACCCTCCTTTATTCACTTTTATGCAATTTACATCAAACAATATCATTATATATAATCAAATCAGCAATAATATGAAAGAAAGCAACATACCCATTATTTCTATTAAGTTCTTAACATTCTCCGGTCATCTATATAGAATTTTAAATCATCAATAGCATAGTATTCATGAAAGGTTCAATATTGATTCATCCATCCATCAATAAATCATTATATCATCATACCATCATCTATCATGCATTCTAATAAACAAACCATCACATACAACATGCATAGAACAGTAAGAAAGCAAACATATGTCACTCACTTTAATGAAGAAATAACCGAAATAATAAAGAGAATAAGAAAAGTCTTTCCTTTCGCAAGAAATCCAAGATCATGGCTTCGAAACTCCAAGAAATCAGTAATAAAGAAAACTCTTTGTTTTGTGCAGCAAAGAGACGGCTGCTACCTCTCTTTGAATAGCCGAAATTCAGGGTATTAGGGTTTTGAGAAGATTTTGCAAAATATCCCTTTAGAATATATCTTTACATATATAAATCCTTATACTAGGAAATTAGATTAGCCAATTCAATTTAGATTTAAAATCACAGTAACTCTCCAGATCTGGCAGACACTGGTTTCAAACCTAGAAAAATGAATTTTGTAATTTTTTGCCTCTAAGTGGTAATTTTGCAAAAAGACCATTCTTTAACAAATTTGCTAAATAAACCAAATCTATTACAATAAAAAGTTAACTCTTTACCTTTGAGTTGGCTAGCCATCATGCTCAGCCTAGAAAACCAAAAATCTGGAGTTTTTACTCCAAGTGGTAATTTTGCACAAAACCTCATCTTTTTGTAATATTTACAAAAATGCCAAACAAATATCAAAAAAATTCAGAAAACTCATAAATAATACCTACTAATAAATATTAGGTTGTCCCAAAATAATTTCTTACTTTGAACTTCCCAAGAAAATATTTGCACGTATTTTGTACGTGTAAAAAGACAATTTCTAGAAAAATGTTTATTAAAACTTCAAAAATCATTTTAATTCATTTATTAGGCTCAAAAACATTATTTAAAAATCTAGGGTGTAACAATAAGACTCTTTTGTTTTGGGTAAGAGATTTGACTTATAGCCCTTCATGAGCTGGGTGTCTCTCCAAGTGGGCCTAGTCGAATTTAATGAGCTTGAAAGTGTCCAATATCTTGTAGATGAGCCTAAAGAAGATTCGGACCTGTTAAAGTAGCACGTTATAACTAATCTTACTATAGAAGCTTTAGGATATGTGCTCGAATCGTACGACCCTGATCAAGATGTTATTATTTATGTGAAAGGGAGCGAATTTTTCTGTGGGTTTTACCATTATCATGAGCCCCCACTCCCAGAAGACAATTTTCTTGGCTTTCGGGTAGTTTACCGTATTTCAGATTTCTTGAGTACAATCTTAGTTCTAGAACGATTGGAGATAGTTGGAACTGTTCGAAAGCTTCTGGAGGTGTCGAATATTTTTTTCGATTTTTCGGAATTTTTCTGGAATTTTCTATAACTTTTCAGATTTTTCCATAATTTTTTGAATTTCAAAAAATTTTGCCAATTAAAAATTGCTTTTGAATTTGTTAATTAATTATTCTAATTTTAAATTATTTTTCAGAAACTTAAATTTATTTTTCAAATTTAATAAGTATTTTTAGAATTTTTTAATTTAAATTTTGAATTCCAATTGCTTAAAGAAGGTAGACTGGGGCGGTAAGCCTTACTGGAGCTGTTCCCATCATTTTTTACATGTTCCAAGCGATCTACTACTTCTTGGATGCGATGAATGACTTGGTCGTCCTTCTTATTGGATCCAGTTGAGTCTGTAGATTTTTCTTTTACTGAAGGAGTAGAGTGGTGGCTCCATGAGCATCAACCCTGATCATGAGTAGCTCGGTTAGCTTGGAGGATGTCTTGAAGTTCTCCAGTTTGGCCCTAGTGACTGGGGCTTCTTTCTCTTTTTTTCTCTCAATATCCTTTCGACTCTCATAAGTCATGCTTCTTTTTGCAGTGTCCCCCCTATAAGAGGAGGAGTATCTTGATCTCGACCTTCGGGGAGAGATGCATCTCCGGTTTGCTTGACATTTTGAATGGAAGGCCTCGGTTCGGGCGTGCCCCTCATCCAAATTTATCTGTAGATCAATTCCTTATTACCTGGCACTGATGATTTGGTGGAGATCTCTCGACCCCCGAGGACCTCGCGAGGCCATTGAATCAGTGGAAGGATTATGGACTGAGATATGGTCATGTAGAGGGTGGGTGTTGTTCATGACGACTTTGTCAGGAGCCCCCGGTACCTCTCTTTTGATAGGAGCTTGATTAGGTTATTGGGACTGATCTGGTTGATGAACACGAATTGGGTCCACCACTAGAGGAGCTAGTTGACGAAGAGAGTTTGTGCGATGGGTTGAAGCCGTTGCTCTCCCCCTTAGTCTTGGTGGGATGACAGTAAGTCTAATCTTTGTTGCAGATCATTTTAGTTTCCTACAGACAACGCCAATCTGTTGCTGCTTATTTTGGTGTAAGAGCAAATAGATAGTGAGTTTATATTTGAAGGAAACTACTAAAGATCTTACCTTTGATCTTTGTCGTAAAAAGTAGTTAGAGCTCCCAAGAGTATATCTGGATTGTTGATTGAACATCGTGATCTGAATCCGACGGTTGCTGACACGGCCAATGGACCTGCAAAAAGCCTGAAACACCGGGGATGACCTCGATGACAGACCCTCCGATGCTCAAGTCAGAACCAGAGAGAGAAATTGCAAATTTATTAATTACCTTCTGAGGAGTGGGAAGGGTATTTATAGACCTGAGAAACAGTTTAAAAGATTGATATGGATCTGTTAGATTAATACGAATCCTTTATCTCATGTTGCTTCTACCCCTTAAGTGATAAGACTCAATTGTTAGGGATAAGAGATTTGACTTACAACCTTCATGGACTGGGTGACTCTCATAGTGGGCCTACTCGCTTTTGATGGGCTTGAAAGCGGGCCATGTTCTTGCAGATCAGCCAGAAGGAGGCCCTAACCAGTTAAAGAGGCCCATTATGATTAATCTGGATGTAGAAGCTTTAGGATCTGTGCTTGAATCATACGGCCTTGATCTGCTATGAATTTTACCATTATCACTTGATTACCTTCTCTTTCGAAGCTTTATGTTGGTGTTGAGGTTGGTTTTGATCGGGTTGGAGTTTTGGCCAAAATCTTTGAGGAGCAAGAATTGTATAATGTTAGACTTGATCAACTAAGAGCTTGGTTTTCATTGGGTTTCTTTTCGTTGATGATGACTTTTGTGCTCACCAAGTGTTTGTTGATTTGTGTATCCCATTGTGCCCACCAAGTGTTTGTTGATTTGTCTACCCCTTTGTCCTCAAGCTATTTGGCTAGAGATTCTTCATATTCTTGCTCATTGAGTGTTTTTGAGGGATTTATCCCATCAAACCGTTCTCTTATCGACCAAGTGTTGTGTCGTTTGTTTTTTTTGTCGATCTACAGTTTCCCTGTTAGGATGTTGTTCTTACCGATTCTGGGGTAGAGCAATCTGACTATTGGATGTTACGGATGGCTTAGATGTCGCCACATGGCGGTTTGATCTCTGGGACCCTATAAATAGGCCCCCAATTCCACCACCTCTTACTCATTTACCTCATTTACTTTCTCTCTAGATGTTTTTTGAGAGCTTCTCTCTCTAGAAACGGTGGAGGTTTACCGGGCGGTGCTGGTGGTTCACCTGGTGTTCAATGGTAGTACTTTTAGTAGTTGTACACTCAGTGTTCCAATCACTTTGATTAGGTAACCCTCTCACGATCATTGTTCATTATGTCTAGCATTTCGTCGACCAGTTCTTCTTCCGTTGCGGTTAGTTTAGAGATAGACGATGATGTCGTGTCTAGTCATCTCATGTTTCTGGCTTCGAGCTTCGGCCAAGTAATGATACGGAACCCTGGGTTCTCAGGGCTCTGAATAAGACCAGCCAGATAAGTCAAAAGAATATTCTATATGTTAGAGGAAAAAAGGGGAAGGATGTAGCTGGTTGTTCCACTATTGTGGAGACGGTCGTCGAGTCTGAGAGAGATAGGGGGTGTTCACATAAGATGCCGTTATTCCTAGTTTCTGAACTGATTATGGAGTACCCTGTAGTGGATAGTGACTTTCTTAGGAACAATATGGATTATAATGAACTAGACCTAGTACACACCACTGAGGCTGATTATGTCACCACTATTCTTACACCGGAAGAGCTTGTCATGATTAGGGCAGCCTTCGGTATTCTCTCCGCGTATGGGTTACTATTACCGGGTCATGGTGTTAGATCGTGCTTCATGGTGTCGGAGGATTAATGCTTCTTTCTCTACAATGTCGTCAGTGCTTCGCTTGACTCTTCACCCCTTTGTTCGAGATGTGCTTAGCTGGTATCAGTTGTGTCCGAGGCAGCTAATGCCAAACGCATGGAGGCATGTGGTGGGATTCGTCCTACAATGTCGTAGGGTCGGGGACGAGCCAAGTCTCACCGTGTTCAGGCGACACTTCAAGATTATCCAGTAGAGCAAAATGAAGAAACATTGGTATCTCAACCCTCGCAACAATCGGAGGATGATTGGCGTTCCCAGCTTAATTAGATATTTGAAGGAGAAGTTCTCCGTTGATCGAAGTGTTGAGCCATGGAGGATTACCACGATATGGGGAGAAAGGTTCCATCGGTGTTGAAAGCAGAGCCAGTTGTCACCATGGTAGAGAAGAGTGTTAGCGATGCTCTTCTCGCGTTGAAGGGGTTGGCATGATGAGATATGACTGATGAAGTACTCTTTGAAGGTGGTCTTGGCCCAGTTATTCCCAGTTAGTTTATCTCTTTTGTTTACTTCCATGTCTTGTTATGTCTTCGTTATTTTTGCATTGCTTTTGTTTTGTATCATGAGTTCTAATCTCTCCGTGTTTCACTTTGCACGAAAAACATGCATGGATTTTGAAGATTTATTGGTGGACATGGAAACACTTCACAACAAGAGGACTGACAAGCCGAAGAAGTGCAAGAGGTTGGCGAGTCGTCCTCTTTCTCAGGAACCATTGCCCCCGGCCCCTACTATTCGAACCGAGTCAGCTCTGAGGGCAATGCCCGATGCTGCTGCAGAGGGCTCTTCCTTGGCAGCGATCGTGGTGAGTTCCATGCATGTTTCACTGATTGCCCAAGCTACGGTGATTCTCACTGATGAAAGGGAGATGGTTCACGTTCCCAACTGCAGCGTGAAGCAGTAAGAGAGCTTCATAAGGAACTCTACCACCTGCCTCGATGGGATCTGTCACCTCCCCACTCCTGCTGACCGGAAGAGGCTAAAGATGGAGCCCCATGAAAGATCAGTCGTGGAGATCACGCGTGTATAGATGGCAGTATGTTTTAGTGTCTTTTGAAATTTGGGTTATGTTTCTTCAGTTTGTAGTTTGATATATTGACAGTTTTTTTTCTTGTTTTAGAAGGCATGCCACTTCAGCCATTTGATCGCCTTTCACGCGACCAAGGAGAAGAACATGAGGGCATAGGTCTCGCACACTGAGTGGGACAAGAAGAATGTCGTGAAGGAGTTGAAACCGGAAGTGGAGTCTTTGAAGACGGAAGGGGAGGCACTCCTTGAGTTGGAGGTATCGATGAAGAGGGAGTAGGCATCGACGAGGAGAGAGGAGGCATCGGCGAAGAGAGAGGAGGAGACTCACCGCAAGCTTGAGGCATCGGAAAGAGGGTAGCCGACTTCTTGCTTGAGCTAGAGAAGGTCTGTGCTGGAGCGGCGTTAGAGCTAAAGGCCGGAGTGGCCAAGGTTGAGGTCGAGGTCAAGGCCAAGCTACAGGGTGTGATCGTTAAGTCTTATGCACAGGCGATCTCACACGTAGTGGAGCGTGCTCCCGACTTCGACGGGAAGGGCTACCAAGTGTTGCTTCATCTCAGGGAGGCTCTGGATAAAAGCAAGGAGTCGGTGATAAGGGCGACGTTCCAGCTGGAGGCGAGAGGAGTGGATCTGGGAAGAAGACGAAGGGGAAGGTGGCGGCTGGGGCTCTCTGCATATAGCTCTACCGAAGCAAATGGATGCTTGATTCACCCTCTTGCATTTTTTTCTTTCTTTAGGTGTTTTTGATTTAGACTTTGTATGATGCCTAATTCTGGACTGACCACTGCGCTCCTGTATCTTCATTTCAGTAGATGAAAGACTATTTTCTTACTCTTTCCATTGCCTATGTATTGTGTCAGTGTGCTTTGGAGTGAATCTTAATTATGACACTTAGTTATCAAGGTCATTATGCTTAGTTGTTAGTCTCTTTTGTGACTATGCTCTTCGCCTTGTTGATAGATGATTACGGGAAAGGGGGAAAAACCCCGTGGTGACGAAGTTGAGCAGCTTCATAAACGACTGCGCATAACGGAGTTAGCTATCGATCGTTTTTATGTTCACTCAGAAGGTGAGTGGTTGGAGACCATTTATCTCAAGTCATTGCTTGTTGAGAGGGACTGTGGGTTAGCCCTTCTGCGTGTTGATCACCTTGTCGGTATGCCCTTGGCTCCCAAGGTGACAAAAGACAGTGTTGGAGAGTATGCTATGCTTAGAGAAGTGCTAATTGTGAAGAATCAGGATCTGTACCGTCTCCAAGCGAGGCTTCGTGGGCTACAGACGGCTAGTAATTTGTGCAATGTTGGTGTGAAAATGCGCAAGGGTTGGTGCGAAAATGGTCACAATAGTTGGTGGAGTCGGGCCTACTGTTCGGGGAGTAGGCTCGATTGTGCACGTACCCCCTCGTCCTCCTAGAAATGCTCAGAGTGAGGTGACTGCCTTGTCGAGTTTGGCTTCCACCCGTGGAGGATCACATGCATTGGGTCCTAGTCCACAGACCCTGTTTGCAGGATCTGCACTTTCCGCCACAGACGTAAGCGGATCACTGGGGGTGGTGCCTGTAAAGAAACCCCGAGGAGGCTTGTGTCTCTTAAGAATAACATTCCTCACGCACGGAGCCAAAAGGAAGGTTTGTAGATCATATTGTAGAATTACTATGCTGCTTAATGCTTCGACATGCCTTTGTAATGATTCTTTCACCTACAGACACATTGTAGTTCAATGCTTGTAGTATGGCCCATAGTTTTGTACTTGTAAATATTTTTTGTGGCACTGGATCTGAATACATATATTTGCGATAGTTCCATGATTTGGAGAATCCTTTCATATGTTTAATCCTTGCTGTGTAACTTGTTGTTGAAATTGATGAGTCGTCGACTGGTCTCTTTGTAGCTAAGGAATAAGGCCTCAAGCTTGTTGTTTGTAACTAACGATCTATCGATAGGGTTCGCATGATGTGCGAAGTGTTTGACAGAGTTAGAACTTGGCCATCTTGTACCCAACTGGTTGTAGGAGCAACTATGAGGAAGAGTTATTTTCCAAACCAGTTAAATGGGTGTTTAGCTAGTTGTAGGAGCAACTTTGAGGAAGTGTTATTTTTCAAACTTGCTATGTGTATCCTCCAACGAATTTTGAGATTCACATCAAGTGGCTGAACCCCAAATGTTGCTTTTGCAAGTTTTATTGGAGTAAGTACAATCAACGATTTTGGACCTCTAATCTGATGTTAAGGAATTTTAACTAGTTTCAGGCACAAATCGAACGGCGAGTTAAACTCTGATTGTGCTTGGTTGCTGGTTTCTAAAGTAACTCTGAGCCATGGGTATGGATTCCAAACTTGTTAGTTTAGGTATTAACAGGTTGCAGGAGTAGATGGAATGATAAGTTAAACTCTGAACTTGTTTTGTTGCAAGTTGCTACTCCGAGTCATGGGCATGGACTCCGAACCTGTCGTCAAGGAGTTAACGGGTTGCAGGAGCAGGTCAAATACGAGTTGAACTCTAAAGTTGCTTTATTGCAAATCGCTAAAGTAACTCCAAGCCATGGGTATGGTTCCGAACTTATCTTATAAAGAGCTTTTAATGAGATTTTAGTGCCATTTTTGTGAACAAGTTTGGTGTTTAACTCATTGTTTACTTTTATAAAATTGCACAAAATCTTTTAAAAGATAAACGACTAATTTTATTGAGAAAATAAACAAAGTGGCTGCTCTAGTGGTTGCCTTTATTACATGCAGTCACCGGTAGTGAAAACAATCTTTATTGAAAGAAAAACTAAACGACTGCTCTAGTGGATGACCTTTATTACAAGTTAAGAAAATATTCTGTTACTACTAAGAGAGGGCATTTTATATGCCCTCGTTTTACTTCATAAGGTGCTCGACATTCAAAGTTCTCGGTATTTTCTTCCCCCTAGGTCTTCAAGTCGATATGACCTCGGGCGGATCACTTCGGAGACCTTGTACGATCCCTCCCAGTTGGGATGGGATGACCTTTCCCTTCCTTCGCGGGGTCGAAGATTTTGAGTTTGCATAAGACTAGGCCCCTCTTTCAGACTAGTAGGGCGAATTTTCTTGTTGTAGAACTTTTCAACCCTTTGTTGGTAAATGTTCCTCCATATGACTGGTCTTTCCCGTATCTCTTCAATGATGTCGAGATTGGCTCAAAGATTGTTGAAATTTTGTTCTTCGTTGAAGGAAATAAGATGGGAGATGGTAATCCAATTTCCAAAGGGATGAGTGCTTCCAAACCAACTCCAGTCGGAGTTCGCTTTGTGGTTCTGTATGGCCACAACACACTTGGCAACTCTTCAACTCATAATCTTCTTGAAGCTTCTCTCAGTCCCTTTTTGATGCCATCTAGAATTTGTTGATTTGAATTTTCAATTTGGCCAATAGTTTGAGAATGTGAGACAGAGGAGAAGCATTGCATGATCCCCAAATATGTACAGAATTCGTGAAAGCTTTTCCCGGTGAACTGTGTGCTGTTGTCTGATATTAATATGCGGGGAATCCCAAATCTGAAGATAATATTCTTCCAAAAGAAATGTTGAATCTTATGCTCGGTGATAGTTGCTAGCGGTTTTTCCTCGACCCAGTTTGTAAAGTAGTTGATGGCTACCACTAGGAAAATTATTCGGCCGGGTGCTGGCGGAAATGGTCCAAGTAGGTCTTTTTCCCTCATTGTAAAGGGGAGAGGACTTGACATAAAACTGAAGATCTCTTGGCGTCTTTTGCTTGATTGTTGATTACTTTTGACAGGGGGCGCACTGGCGAACATACTCTTGCACGTCACTGAGCAGCATGGGCCAATAATACCCATGGTTGAGTATCTTTCGTGTGAGGGACAATGCTCTTTGATGACAACTGCTAATTCCTTCATGCTATTCTTTAATGGCATATTTTGCTTCTTCTGGAGTGAGACATCTCAAGTAGGGTCTGCCGTCAACTATAGTGTATGATCGTTTCTATAGGAGTCCCTCCACGAAAGTGTATCTTTCAGCCCTTGTCCAAATCTTCCTAGCTTCTCTGTGATCTTCAGGGAGGATTTCCTTCTCGAGGAAACCGATCAGGGATTTCATCAAACAATCTTTGGTCATTTTGGGAGTGATAGCCATGGGCTCCTACTCTTCCTCCTTGATGCTCGTCCTAAGAAGGACTTCAATGAGGACTGCGTGGTCAAGCCCATCGAGAGATGAGAAACCTAGATTGGACAGGGCACCTGCTTGCCCATTTTTCTCGGGGGGAATGCGAGTGACGTTGGATTCTTTGAACGTCTTCGGGAGTTTCTTGGCTTGTGACAGGTATTTGGCCATACGGCCGTCTCTGGCTTCGTACTCACCTTGGACCTGATTGACGACTAATTGGGATTCGCTGAACATCTCTATTCTTTATGCGCCTGCTTCACATGCTAACCAGAGATCGGTGATTAGTGCTTCATATTCGGCGTCATGATTGGAGGCAGGAAAGTTGAGGTGCAATGAGTATTGGAGAGTGAACTTATCTGGCCTAACAGGATGATCCCAGCTTCGTTTCCTTCGAGGCAAGAGGACCCAGCTACATATACCTTCCAAAGCAGGGGGTTTTCTTCTTCCTCTGTAGAGCTAGGAATAGTGGTTTCCACGATGAATTTGACTAGGGCCTAAGCCTTTGTGGCCGTTCTTGTACGGTAGCTGATGTCATGCTGACTCTGTAATACTCCGATTTTTCAATTAATGAAAAATTATTTTATTTTGCACGTAGTGTGCACGTGCAATATTTTGGTTGAATTAAATCTTATAAGTATTTTATTGTGATGTGTATAAATATTTAGATATGTGTTTTCAAATTATTTTATACAAAAGCCTTTTCCTTAAATAAATAGAAAGCCTTATTTTAAAGCCTTTTTCTTAAAGCCCAAAATGTAATTTATGTATTTTATTTTAAAATAACCATTTTGGCCCATAAACTAAAGCCCATGGACTATATTTTTACACAACTTGTCATGTAGAATACAATTTAAAAGATTATTTTATTTTTATACAAAATTTAATGTACAATCTTGGGCCTAGTTGCATGCACGTGCACTACACGTACACGTGCAAAATGCATGCTCTTCATGGCCGGTTGTGCTTTCTTTTTGGAGGGGATTCAAAAAGTTTAATGGTGATCATGGTGGTGGTTATTTAGATGTGGGTAGTTATTGTAACTCCTACTCTCATCCTAGCCTTCCATCCTACAACCAACCAACTAATCCTAGCCCTTCATTCTAGTTGATTTTTAGTATAAATAACCCTTCCCATGGCTAGTTATTTTGTACTTAATATTCCCTTCCAAATCTATAGTCTAATAGCATTATCTAGTAGTAGTTGTGAGTTAGAAAAGATTGAGTTGTGAGTGGGATTGTGCTTGCATTCTACCAAGGAGGAGAAGGGCCGGCTACTTCAAATAGGAGCTTTTCGGTGGTGCTTTTGGAGCTTGTGTGCGCGCGTCTAGGAGGAGGTGCATTCATTTGCAAAGGACTTTGTTGCTATTGTGTTTGTTTCTCTCCATACAAGGTGGGTAAAATTCTCCATATTTCTAAAGTAGAAATGCTTGTTAGAATGAATGAATGATAGTGGGTTTAATTTTCCTTATTTCTAATTAGGAATGATGCTAGTATTATATTGAGAAATGATGCATGAAAAATATTAATAAGAATACATTTTTAATGGGAAAGTTAGTCTATAAATTGATTGGAATGTTAATGAATAACTTGTATGTGGTTTTATTATTAAAATTGAGTTGTGGGTAGAATTTTCCCTATTTCTAAAGTAGAATTGCATGCTAGTTTAATTAGAAAATTGAAGCATGAAAATGATTAAGAAGAGCACACTTTAATTGGAAAAGAATGACTTCTTGAATGATTGGGATGTGAATATGCAATTGATATGTGGTTCTACAAATTGTGATGTATGTGAATTGATTGGGAGTATGGATTGATTAATGAAAACCACATTTATTACTACTAAGAACTATACACAAAGTTAGTAGTTTGAGTTTTACCATTTCATGTATTAAGTAGATCCTTCGTGGTGATATGACATGAATAAATTCAAATATGAATTGTATGTAGATAAATGACTAAAATCAGTAGATTAATGTGAAATGTAGTGACAAAAAATTTAGAATACTACAATACGAAGAAACATCAAAAAGAGGACAATAGTAGTGTTAGAATGTATACTTTGAAATAATGGTTTGAAAATATGTTTTTATTATTACAAAAATTATTTTGCTCACACTGATATATAAATTATGTGAAGTAGAATTAATCTGGAATTATACAATATATTTTGATGAGAGCGAAATGAAACAAAAGCTAGTTGAACATCGAAATGTTCTAAATAACAGAGAACATAAGTTAAAAGGAATTGAAAATATACTTATGACAACTGAGCGCGTAGCTCAAGTGGTCATCCGGTGCGGTTGGGTTCTCGGTGTTGATCGGTTCGATTCCCTATAGCCGCATATATTATTTCACATCTTTTGTAAACCTATAAATCACCGACAAAGAGTAACAAATACCCTTTTGCCTCTCCTTATATCGCTGGCACAGTTTGGCCTAGCGGCGGGTGCTGTTGGCCGTATTCTCTGGGTGCCTGGGTTCGATTCTTGCTATCGGCAAGTATAAAAAAATATTTTTTTGGGGTTTTTAGGTGTCCAAAAATTGTGAAAAAAATATGGTTATTCTCATAAAAATATAAGGGACTTTATAAAAATGATTTGGGCATTATTTAAAAGAGATAAACTATGGTTTGTGAATAAAAAGCATAAATAGAACTATGGTTCTAGATTATACACTTTGTGAAAAAATCATAACTTATAAGAATAAGTTGAAATGAAGTATCAGAAGATGATTTGGCAAAAAGAAACTTTATTGTGTGACATAATGCAATTTATTCGCACTTGAGAATAATGTGGAAATATGAGGTGTGAATGTTTGTTAGTGATGTGAAATTTTGATATGAAGTGATAATTGATAAAGTGTATGAAATTCATGTATAGTCATAGACTATTGAACAAGTTAGAAATCATGAATTGGAAAGAGAATATACATGTGAGTATGATAACTCAACATGGGGAATTTATGAGTTGGAAATTGTGAAATGAAAATTGAAATGAAAGAGTAGCTAAGTCTCCCCCCGGCATTTGGAAAGAAATGAAATGAATATTGAAAAGAAAGACCAAGGTTGGTCATGTTGAAATGAATGAATAAGTCTGGTTTGGTGGAGAGGCTAACTCTAGAGCTTTGATTTTGTTCATGATTCTAATAAAAACTAAGGTTTAGTACATAGTGGAGACGTGATGAAAGTAGGAGAAAAACACGAGTGAAGGCCATCGGATTTGCGGCGGGAGTATTTCACAGGTTCTTCACGATGAGTCGTGACATGACGTGGATACTACTCCAGGGTACCGTGGCGGTGGAGAGTATTTCACAGGTTCTTCACGATGCATCGTGACATGACGTGGATACTGCTCCAGGGTACCGTCCCGGTGGTGAAGCTTGTGGGATGTTTGGTGACTGCATGAAAATCGTGTGCCATGAAGGAGGCTGAATTGTCACAGGTTCTTCACGATGAGTCGTGACATGACGTGGGATTCTCCTCCAGGTTTTCTGTACACGTGCTTGCACTCATAGATCATCTAGGATACTTACCGTAATTACCGTAGTAGATTAAGACATAACGAGGGATTGAACCCTATAAAGATGAAGAACGATTAAGGGCTTGCCCTCGGACCTATGTAGTATGGGATGCATAGAATCCGAACAAGTGCGCATTAGTGTCATGTAACATAAATAACTGCATTAAGGACTAAGTGCACAATCACAACACGACATCAATAGGGTAGTCCCTTTAGTTGTAATGTGACAAGTTTGTGTTTGCTAAATATGGAAAATTAAGTTATACTATTTCTGGCATAGAGAGGATGGCCGTGTATAATGATCGTCGGTTGAATAAACTGACGTACCCACAGTCTTATATGCAGGTAAATGACATGTTAAAGATTAAAGAGGAATGGATGCTTAAAGATTATACCATGTTGTTGTACATTTATTTAATTGTTGTAAATTTTTACTTCCGCTGTGCAAATGAAAAGTGTAATAATGATGTAAACTCTGATGTAAAGTGAAAAGTTTAAATTTCCCTGTAAAATTGTACTAAAGAAAGCGAAAAGATCCTGTAGAACATCTCGAATTCAGTGTATTTGGGATTCGGGGCGTTACAGACTCAGTTCGATAGACCACTTCATTAGTCTTCTAGAGCTCTCGGGTTTGAGGGGCACTTTCTTGAGCGGTTGTTCGGTGAGGACGCATAAGGAATTCGCTTGAAAATAGGGGCGGAGTTTTGGAGCAGTTGTGACCAATGCATAAGCCATCTTTTCCATCTTAGAATAACAAAGTTCTGTGTTATGGAAAACCTTGCTCACATAGTGGATTGGTTTCTAAACTTTTTTTTCTTCTTTGATTAGGATGACGCTGAGAGTTTGGTTCGAGGTGGATAGGAAGAGGTCAAGGATTTCACCTGGCTCAGGCATGCTTTGGAGCGAAGGGTTGACGAGGTATACTTTGAGTTGTTCAAAAGCAATTTGAAGTTATTCCCCCACTCAAAACCTTCTGTGCCCCACAGAACTTTGAAAAAGGCAGACATTTCTCCCCCGACTTAGAGAGGAATTGGCCGGTGAGCTTCTGCACTTCCTTGACCGTGGTAGAGGGAGACATGTTGCGAATTGCCAGGATCTTGTCGGGATTGGCTTCGATTCTGCTTTGACTAACCATGAAGCCTAAGAATTTACCAGAGGATACTCCAAAAGCACATTTTGAAGGGTTCAATCACATGTTATGCTTGCATAATTCTTCGAACGCTTCTTGGAGATCAGTGACGTGGTCTTCTTTTTGGAGACTTTGGACCAACATATTATCCACGTGTACTTCCATATTTCTACTGATGTGACTTTTGAAGACCTTATTTACCAAAAGGCATGACGTGATAGCAGTATAGACCCTGATCTATGATAAAGGACGTCTTCAGTGCGTTAGGTGGAAACATCTAGATTTGATTATACCCGGACAATGCATCCATGAAGGTTACAAGTTCATGCCCCAACATAGCATCGATCAATGTGTCTATGCTTGGGAGAAGAAATGGATCTTTTGGGCATGCATTATTGAGATATATGAAGTCTATGAACATTCTCCACTTACCTTTAGCTTTCTGATCCATCCCACGTTTGCTAACCACTCTCGGTAACTTCGTGGATGAAGCGTGCAGCTAGGAGTTTCTCGACTTCTTCTTTAACTATTTGTAGCCTCTCGTGAGCAAATCTGCGGTGCCATTGTTGGATGAGCTTGGCATCCGGACTCACACTAAGGTCTTGCATGATTAGGTCTTCAGGGATTCCTGGTATGTCGACTGTAGTCCAGGCGAATAAGTCTTGAATCCCTCTTATGCAGGCAATGAGACGCCCCTTGAGTTGGAGAGGAAGGATCTTGCTGACACGCAAACTCTTGGTCTGATCCTCCTGAGAGATAGGGGTCTCCTCCAATTCATCCACGGGCTCTGAGTTTGTGTAGCTCCTTTCTGCGGGCAGTTTGATTGCATCGAGTGGAAGAACAGAGCACCTCATTATGGTAGAATAGCATGCTCGCATTGCCTCTTGGCTTCTGTAACTTGGTCTACTCCTAATGATGTAGGGAATTTCATCTTCATCTGAAATGTGGCTGCGTGGAAAGCTGCTAGGCCTGGATGGCCAAATATGGTACGCGGCTTTGATATTGGCTACATGAAGTCCAATGCCACTTTTCGAGTTGTAAGGGCTTTTCCGACTATTACAACAAGCGTGATGATTCTTTCGACCTGAACGGGAGCACCTGAGAAGCCCTGGAGTGTGTAGCCAGCCAGCTTGAGTCGGTCTCGTGGGAGCTTGAGTGCATCGAATGTGGCCATAAAGAGGATATTTACAGAGCTGCCATTGTCTACTAGGATGCGCCATACCTCATGATTCTCCATGAAAATGTTTGTCAGAAAATCACACAGGGATACCTGTGACCTTGGTAGGCAGAATGTTATATGCTGAGTTAACTTCCCTCACAAAGACTTTGCGAGAGAAGTTGGAATCTCCCCCCATCGGGCCTTCGTGAATGGAGTGAAGAATGACCATATGTACCGAGTCTTGAGATCCCCCCCCCCCCTCTCCCCCACCCGAGATAGAGGGATTTCGGCGTTGTTATCTTTCTAAACGAATTGGGAGATATAGCCTCAACGAATCTGTAAGCCCTATTTTCGATTTTGCTGTATTTTGTATTCTTTTGATTATTGTATTTGGATCCATTTGTTATACTGTATTTTATCTTTTCTTGGGTTCTTTTATTCTCTCATGACCGATCTTTGTTCTTTAGTTGGATTCTGTTCTCTTTGCAAATTTCGCTCTTTCTATTTTGAGCTTGATTTGTTCTCCTTTATGTTCGTCTCATCTCATTGCATTCATTTTTCTCTTTTTGGAGCCAAAACCGTTACCCAGAACCCACATAATCTCAACCCAAATCCCTAATTCTTGATTCCCTATATATACCCTATTAAAATAACCCTAATCTATTCCACTCTCTCTCTCACTGCCGTTTTCTCTCTCCCCAATCCCATCTCTTTCCCCTCTCTATTTTTGTTGCACCCCAAACCCAACCGAAACCCTATACCCCGTTGGCCTACTCCGATCACCTTCCACCACTGTCACCACCATCATCGTCTCCATCCCTTTTCCCTCATCACCGTCGTGTTCCCCGTCGTCATCCACGTTCTCCTCGTCGAACCCAATGCACCGTGTTCTCCCCATCGCCTTAACCCATCGCTGTCGGCCTAACCCATCTCCGTGCACCCCCACCATTGTCCCGCCGTCCCTCGCCGCTCCACCGAAGGCCCTAGCATCGCCGTTCAAGCCCCGATCATCGTTTTTGTTGTTCCTCTATTTCCAATCGAAAATAGAGCTCACTTCTCCGAGGCTGCCGTCGTCGCTGTCGCTTCCCGACCGTGGTGTCGACGTCCTCGCCGTGGTGCCGACGTCTCTCCGCCACCGTCGCAGTCGCCGCCGCTGTGCCGCCGTGTTCTCTCTCTCTCTCCTTGCCAAGGATGAAGAAGGAGACCGGTTGGTCGGTTTTGTTGTCCCGTGTTTTGGCACAGCAGATCCCCTACCGCTGTTTGTTGTTCGGTCCAGATTCGGTGTGGAGTTCACCTGAGAGCTCTGTGTTGCTGTTGCTTTGTTTGCTTGGGATTCTTCGCATGTATTTTGCGCGTGTCTTTGGGATTTTCGCCTGGGATTCTGATCCCGTTATTCTTATTATTTGAATCTGCAATTTAAAAGGCAAGTCTCTTCTTGAACTAGCATTTTATTCTGTTCAAGTTTATTTGATCTCCTGCAAGTAAATCCTGTCCATTTCGTTATCATACTGCTTTGACAATTCCGTTAAGTTTATCGAGGGTTTACACGAGCTAACATGACATACTTTCAATATCGTGCTATCTTTTTGATCTAAAATCAAGTCCCCAGTGTTTCATGCATAGGCACATTTAAATAACTAGATTCATGCATAGGATTACTTGACATGTTGGACATATTAAATTATATGTGCTAAATTGAAGTTGATCGATGAATTGATACCATGCCTGTGATAATTATATCTTAAACTTAGAAATTTGCATGTTAACACCTAGGATCAATTTGATTACCAATTTGCATGCTAAATTTGACCATATGATTTAATTATTGCCTATTCATGTTAAGACAATTTTCTTAATTGTTAGTTGTTTACTTTGAATCAAATTTTCACCCATGATAATGTCATAATTTGAATCTCCTTTACATACATGAATTTTTTGCCTCTGATGTCTAGTTTAACATCGTTTTGATGGATCTAAGTTCTGATGTGTAATTTGCTAGATATCAACATTTTAGTACAGTCATGTTAAAAATTTCAGAGTTACAATTGCATGCGTATCCTGTTGTTATATATTTTATTTGACCCTATTAGCAGTAAAATAAAAATCTGAAATAAATGAGGCTAGACCTAGACAGGTATAGGTACTTCCCTGAATTTTTATAGATTTTATTAATGAGTTATCTGACCTGAAATAATTAGTTAAACACAACTTACTGCATGCTACCTGCACATAAAACCTGATTAGAATAGAGTTTTCACCCTAGTTCCTGTATCCTTTATATGCCTTAATTATATTCGCTGGAACCGTGTGGAAGTCTACTTTTTAGACATTTCGGCGGATTCAGATTTGCTATTTTCTAGTGGCTGTAATCAGTATTTTAGTACAGCAAGGTCATGCTGTCCTAATTATGTGAATTGTGCTTATTTGATGGGTTTGCCTCAGGCTTTTGTTTGTAACGCATAGAATTAGATACACTTAGTATTATACAATATTGACACTCTTTTGCATGCTCACATAGGATAAAAATAAACTATTAACAAGCCGAGGTATTGTGGATAGACTTGGTAGTGAACGATTGGAAAATATACTCGGTAAGGCCTTCTCGCTCACACGAATACTTGACACAGAAGGAGGAGCATTGATTGTAGTGATTAATTGTTAATTCTTGCATGTAAGTTATTATTATCAATGCCGAGTACACGGTCCGTGAATTCACCATCGGCCTAAAACAATCACTGTGCTTACGCTGAACCTGTGGAATGGGATGCAGTAGTACGTGCACTAGATAGATTAATAAAATACTTAATAACCTGCATCTCATGCTTGATTTTGACTTGACATCACTCATTACATGCGTGATTATTGCAGACCTTTGATATTATTGCTTGTCATTGCTTTGTTCTTTGTCTCTGACCATGTCCATATTCTTTGATATACATGCTTTTCCTTATCCTCTATTTTCTCTACCTGCTGCTTACGACTTGCTCTAAGGGCACTCTTTTCTTTCTTTTTAGATCAAGATTTTACAGGTACTGAAGAATCTATTCCCGAAGAAATTGGTGAGCAACGTTTCTAAAGATGGAACTAGTCTGCACTGCTTAGATTATGATCCCAGATGTTGGATATTTATATTGGTGGATTATTTTATTTATTATTGGAATTTATCTTTGATTTATGTGGTTATATTTCTTGCGTGGTTGTATTTTGTTGTTCATATTGCTGAGTTAGTCTGGTACAACTTATGGATGGTGTTTACATCATTCGCTGGGCCTACGTTACGTACTAGTATTCCGTATTTTGGGAAGCGTGGAGTGACAGGGTTTTTAATGGTATTAGAGCCCAGATTTTGGATAATATATCATTCAAACGTAATCGACTTTGTGAAGGTTTGGCTTTGATTGATATATTAGTCGAGTTTGGCTCTAGCCGGGTTAACTCAGAAATTTGCACACCATGATAATCACATGAATACTTGTATAATAACCAGCGTATAATCTGGGTATTAACTATCTTTGATCTTGTTTCAGGATATGGCTTATGGGAGTTCTTCTTCTCACTCGGGGGATGGGCAGCTGGACAATGCTGCCATTCTCAAGACGATTCTGCAGATGATGGCTTTTCAGCAGGAGCATAATGAGCTGATGAGAGCCACTTTGGCAGCCAATGGGAACGTTGTTGGACCTGCACCTGGTGTTCTGCCACCTAGGCCTGGTACAGTAGCGGATTTCATGAGGCTGCACCCGGATAAGTTTTCAGTACTGAGTTGTTGTTGAAAGCCGAGCAATGGCTTATCTGGACGGACAAACTACCGGTTGCAGCTCATGCTGCTAAGGCGGATCGTGTGGATGTGGTTCGCATCCAATTAGTGGATCTCGCTCATATCTGGTGGCGGGTTGAATCCGAAAGGATGCCGCGACCCATTGAGTGGGCCACTTTCTTTGAGAGCTTCATGGCGAAGTTCTTTTCCAGTGTCACCATGGCAGAGATGGAACGACAGTTTGTTTTCCTAACTCTAGTCAGCTCGATAATATTCTTAAATTTTATTTTTTGTTGCCTACTTCACTTGTGACGATATTAATTTGAGCATTATCTTAATCAGGGAAACCGTTTTGTAGACGAGTATGCTGTAGAGTTTACTCGGCTCAGTCGCTTCGCCCCTACCCTCGTTGCCACTGATGAGGCTCGGGCTAGTCGATTTCAGTCGGGCTTGAGTTTTCCCCTCCAGGACTGTTTGGCTGCTCTTCGGCTTCGTGCTTATTTCGATGTTCTCGATACGGCTCGGATCTAAGAGCAGACTCTCAGCAGGTCTAATGTTTCTCAGAGGACTATTTCGTACCCTGTTGCAGCTCGGCCTTCCGGAGAACCTATTCGGAGGCCAGTCCTGCCCCCTCCCGCGAGAGCACAGCCATACGCACATGTTGTCCAGAGGAATGTTGAACTTGTGGGTACTGCCATAAGACTGGACATTTATAGCGAGACTGCAGGATGGCCAACCGACTGTGTTTACTGTGTGGGAGCAGTGAGCATATGGTTCGTGAGTGTCCAAGGAACAGATCTCCAGTGCCAGTTGCCGGTGCTGCTCAGCTAGGAGCGCCGACGCGTGGTCAAGGCAGGCGATCTCTTCCTATGCAGAGGCAAGTCTTTGATAAGAGGCATGTGGCTCCGAGAGGAGCTCTGGTTGGAGGTCGTGGTCAGGCTTATAACCTGACAGCCGAGTAAGCGGAAGATCCTGTTGGAGTGGTTGCAGGTATACCACAGTAGTTATACTTTCTTTTCTTTCTTTCAGTTTTCTGCATGCTATTATTTCTTTTTCTCCCTTTGTATAGTTATTCATGTATATATCCTGCTAGCACCTTATTCTTTGTTTGATCTTCTTCTAGGTGTGATTTTAGTCTTCTCTCTTCCAGCTCATGTGTTGTTTGATTCGGGTGCTACCTACTCTTTCATTTCTTCTCGCTTTGTCGATCAGCATGGTTTGGCTAGCGATGCTATGCCCGCAGTTTGGTACATCACCACAGGAGGAGGTGTCATTGTCTATTCTAGGGTTTGCAAGCAGAGCCCGTTGCTGATTGGTGGTGTAGTGTTCTCGGCTGATTTTATTGTGATTTCCAATTTCGGTTTTGATGTCATTCTGGGCATGGACTGATTGGGTATTTCATGTGCCGTGATTGATTGCCGAGAGAAGAAGGTGACTTTCAGGCTCTTTGGTCCACCAGAGTTTATTTTCCATGTGGGTGAGAACCGTCTGGGCGTGTCAAGAACTCGATGGATCCCAAGGTTGTTTCTCTTCTGTCGCTGGGTTCTGATAAGGTTGTTGCACCCTTAGTTGTGCGGGACTTCCTTGATGTGTTTCCCGAGGAATTGCCCAGTCTACCGCCAGTCCGAGATGTGGAGTTCAGCATTGATGTTCAGCCCAGTACGGCCCCTTATTTTCAGTAGTCCGTATCGTATGGCGCCGGTTGAATTGGCGGAACTGAAGGTGCAAGTTCAGGTGCTGCTTGATAAGGGTTTTGTCAGACCTAGTGTTTCACCTTGGGGAGCTCCAGTTCTGTTTGTCAGCAAGAAGGATGGAAGCCGTAGGCTTTGCATTGGCTACAGGGAGTTGAACAATGTTACTGTCAAGAATCGGTATCCATTGTCCAGGATTAACGATTTGTTCGATCAACTGGGAGATGCTTCGGTGTTCTCGAAGTTGGATCTTCGTTACGGGTATCATCAAGTCAGGATGAAGTCAGAGGATGTTCCTGAAAACGGCTTTCCGAACGAGGTATGGGCATTACGAGTTCTTGGTAATGCCTTTCGGAGTGACTAATGCACCGGATGTATTCATGAGTTTGACGAACCATGTGTTTTCACCGTTCTTGGATCAGTTTATCGTGGTCTTCATCGATGACATATTGGTGTACTCGCGGAACAGTGAAGATCATGCTGATCATCTGAAGGTGGTTCTGCAGATCTTGAGGGAGAACCAGCTGTTTGGGAAGCTCGATAAGTGTGAGTTCTGGCTGGATCGGGTTGCTTTTCTTGGCCACACTATTTCGGGTGCTGGTATTTCTGTAGATCCGTCGAAGGTTTCTGCGGTCAGGGATTGGCCTATTTTGAAGTCTGTTCTTGAGGTGCAGAGTTTCATTAGTTTGGCTGGTTACTATCGGAAGTTCGTTCAGGATTTCTCCAAAATTGCTGGACCCTTGACCAGTTTGAACAGGAAGGAGCAGAAGTTCATCTGGGATGAAGCTTGTCATGAAGCTTTTGCCAAGTTGAAGCGTCAGTTGACGTCAGGGCCTGTGCTGACTATACCCGACAGTTCAGGGGGTTTTACGATCCATTGTGATGCTTCGGGGAGAGGTCTGGGCGCAGTGCTGATGCAGCGAGGCAGGGTTGTCACTTATGCATCGAGGCAGTTGAGACCTCATGAGAAGAACTATCCTACACATGATTTGGAGCTTGCAGCTGTGGTTTTTGCCTTAAAGTTGTGGAGGCACTATTTGCTTGCAACTGTGGTTTTTGCCTTAGAGTTAAGATTTTCACAAATCATAAGAGCCTCAAGTATGTGTTCACGCAGAAGTAGTTGAACACGAGGCAGAGGAGATGGCTGGAATTGATGGCAGACTTTGACATCAATTTGCAGTATCACTCGGGCAGAATAAATTTGGTGTCGGATGCTTTGAGTCGGAGGCCTGCCACTATGTTCCTCACTTAGTAGAAGGAGCTAATGGAGGACATGAAGAGGCTGGAGTTGGATGTGTTGCTTCCCAGATCAGATCGGTAGCATATGTTATTGCAGTTGCAGTCTTCTTTGGTAGTGCAGATCAAGGCAGCTCAAGGGAGTGATCAGCAATTGCAGGAGTTTCAGAGTGAGGTAGAAGCTGGTTTGAGATCTGATTTGGTCGTCCATACTGATCGGTCGCTTTGGTTTGGCTCTAGGTTGTGTGTACCTAGAGGAAAAGTCAGGCGGAAGCTACTCGAGGAAGCTCATCGGTCCCGATATTCTATTCATCCTGGTGGTACCAAGATGTACAGGTACTTAAAATAGCATTTCTGGTGGCATGGTATGAAGCGGGATGTGGCTCGATTCGTCGCCCAGTGCCTAATCTGTCAGCAGGTGAAGGCGGAGGATCAGAGGACCGCAGAACTTTTGCAACCCCTTCCTATCCCTGAATGGAAGTGGGAAAATATCACGATGGACTTTGTGACAGCTTTGCCGAGGAGTCCTAAAGGTCATAATGTTATCTGGGTGATAATGGATCGGCTGACGAAGTGTGCTGACTTCATTCCTTTCCGTGTAGGTCAGTCCATGGAGAGTTTGGCTGAGCAGTACGTTCAGGAGGTTGTTCGTCTGCATGGAGTTCCTATCAGCATCTTATCGGATAGAGATATGAGATTCAGGTCTCAGTTCTTGGAGAGTAGAGATACGAGATTCATGTCTCAGTTCTAGGAAAGCTTGGGTACTAAGTTGAGCTACAATACAGCGTTCCATCCTCAAACGGATGGGCAGTCAGAAAGGACAATTCAGACCCTAGAAGAAATGTTGAGATCCTGCATTCAGTTTGGAGGTTCGTGGGAGGATCATCTTCACTTGGCCGAGTTCTCTTATAATAACAGTTACCAGGCGAGTCTCAAGGTTGCTCCATTCGAAGCTTTGTATGGGCACAAGTGTAGATTGCCGGTCTGTTGGGATGATATCAGCCGGAGGAAGCTTTTAGGTCCTGAGTTGATTACGAAGATAGTTGATGCCGTGGCTCAGATCCGCAGGCATTTGCAAGCCGCTCAGAATCGGCAGAAGAGGTGGGCTGATTGTCGTCGGAGACCTCTAGAGTTTGAGGCAGGCGAGCATGTGTTCATCAAGGTATTATCTTGGAAAGGTGTTATCCATTTCGGTGGTGGAGGCAAGTTGATTCCTCGATTCATCGGTCCATTCGATATTTTGGAATGTGTGGGCAAGGTAGCTTACAGGCTCGCGCTACCGCCAGCTTTAACAAGTGTCCATGATGTATTCCATGTTTCTCAGCTCAGGAAATACATCAGAGATGACAGTCATGTGGTTGACTACTCAGACATGTCTGTGAGGCCGAATTTGTTCTGTAAAATTTGACCCGTCTCTATCTTAGACCGTCGAGAGAGGTGCTAAAGAATAAAGTCATCAAGTTGGTCCGAGTTTCTTGAGATCCTCTCTCGCCAGGGGAGTCTACTTGGGAGTTAGAGGAAGAGATTCGGGAGAGGTTTCCTCATTTGTTTGAGTAGTATTTTGTTTTGCTTTGTTTTGTTTTGTTTGTTTATTTCGGGGTTTGCCCTATGTACCACTTGTATGAATTTCAAGAACGAAATTCTTCTTGTAAGGTGGGTAGGATTTGTAATCCCTATTTTCGGTTTTGCTGTATTTTGTTTTCTTTTGATTATTGTATTTGGATCCATTTGTTATAGTGTATTTTGTCTTTTCTTGGATTCTTTTATTCTCTCTTGATCGATCTGTGCTCTTTGGTTGAATTCTGTTCTCAAAAATTTTGCTCATTCTATTTTGAGCCTGATTTGTTCTCCTTTATGTTCGTCTCATCTCACTGCATTCATTTTTCTCTTTTTGGAGCTAAAACTGATACCCAGAACCCACATAATCTCAACCCAAATCCCTAATTCTTGATTCCCTATATATACCCTATTAAAATAACCCTAATCTATTCCACACACTCTCTCACCGCCATTTTCTCTCTCTTCGATCCCATCTCTTTCCCCCTCTCTGTTTTCGATACACCCCAAACCCAACCGAAACCCTATACCCCTTTGGCCTTCTCCGATCACCTTCCACCACTGTCACCACCATCATCGTCTCCATCCCCTCGCCCTCATCACCGTCGTGTTCCTCGTCGTCATCCACGTTCTCCTCGTCGAACTAAATGCACCGTGTTTTCCCCATTGCCTTAACCCATCGTCGTCGGCCTAACCCATCTCCGTGCACCCCCACCATTGTCCCGCCGTCTCTCGCCGCTCCACCAAAGGCCGTAGCGTCGCCGTTCAAGCCCCGATCGCCGCTGTCGTCGTCTCTCTGTTTCCAACCAAAAACAGAGCTCGCTTCGTCGAGGTTGCCGTCGCCGCCGTCGCTTCCCAACTGTGGTGCCGACGTCTTCGTCGTGGTGCCGGCATCTCTCCGCCACCGTCGCAGTCACCGTCGCTGTGTCGCCATGTTCTCTCTCTCTCTCCTTGCCGAGGTTGAAGAAGGAGACCGATTGGTCGGTTTTGCTATCCAGTATTTTGGCGTAGCAGATCCCCTACCGCTGTTTGCTGTTCAGTCCAGATCTAGTGTGGAGTTCACCCGAGAGCTCTGTGTTGCTGTTGCTTTGTTTGCTTGGGATTCTTCGCACGTATTTCACTCATGTCTTTGGGATTTTCGCCCGAAATTCTGATCCCGTTATTCTTATTATTTGAATTTGCAATTTAACAGGCAAGTCTCCTCTTGAACTAGCATTTTATTCTGTTCAACTTTATTTGATCTCCTGCAAGTAGATTCTGTCCATTTCGTTATCATACTACTTTTTGACAATTCCATTTATCAAGGGTTTACACGAGGTAACCCGACATACTCTTAACATCATGCTGACTCTTTGATCTAAAACCTAGTTCCCATTGTTTCATGCGTTGGTACATTTAAATAACAAGATTCATGCATATGACTACTTGACAAGTTGGACATGCTAAATTGTATGTGCTAGATTAAAGTTGATCAATGAATTGATACCATGCTTGTAATAATTGTATCTTAAACTTAGAAATTTGCTTGTTAATACATAGGATCACTTTGATTACCAATTTGCATGCTATATGTGATCATATAATTTAATTATTGCCTATTCATGTTAAGACAATTTTCTTAATTGTTAGTTGTTTACTTTGAATCAAATTTTCACCCATGATAATGTCATAATTTGAATCTCCTTTACCGACATGAATTTTTAGCCTCTGATGTCTAGTTTAACATCCTTTTGACGGATCTAAGTTCCGATGTGTAATTTGCTAGATATCATTATTTTAGTACAGCCATGTTAAAAATTCCAGACTCACAATTGCATGCGTATCCTGCTGTTCTATATTTTATTTGTCTAGTTAACAGTAAAATAAAAATCTAAAATAAATTAGGCTGGACCTAGACAGGTATAGGTACTTCCTTGAATTTTTATAGATTTTATTAATGAGTTTTCTGACCTGAAATAATTAGTTAAACACAACTTACTGCATGCTGCCTGAACATAAAGCCTGAATAGAATAGGGTTATCACCCTAGTTCCTGTATCCTTTATATGTCTTAATTATATTCGCTGGATACGTGTGGAAGTCTACTTTCTAGACCTTCTAGCATATTCAGATTTGTTATTTTGTAGTGGATGTAATCAGTATTTTAGTACAACAAGGTCATGTTGTCCTAATTATGTTAATTATGCTTATTTGATGTGTTTGCCTCATACTTTGTTTGTAACACATAGAATTAGAAATACTTAGTATTATACAATATTGACACCCTCTTGCATGCTCACATAGGATGAAAATAAACTATTAACAAGCTGGGGTATTATGGGTAGATTTGGTAGAGAACGATCGGGAAATGTACTCGGTAAGGCTTTCTCGCTCGCACGAATACTTGACATAGAAGGAGGAGCATTGATTGCAGTGATTAATTGTTAATTCTTGCATGTAAATTATTTTTATCAATACCGAGTACACGATCCGTCAATTCACCATCGATCTAAAACGATCACTGTGCTTGCGCCGAACCTGTGGAATGGGACGTTGTAGTACGTGCACTAGATAGATTAATAAAATACTAAATAACCTGCATCTCATACTTGATATTGACTTGACATCACTCATTACATGCGTGATTATTATAGACCTTTGATATTATTGCCTGTCATTGCTTTGTTCTTTGTCTCCGACCATGTCACTATTCTTTGATATACATGCTTTCCCGTATCCTCTGTTTTCTCTACTTGCTGCCCATGACTTGCTCTCAGGGCACTCTTTCTTTATTTTTAGATCAAGATTTTACAGGTACTGAAGGATCTGTTCCCGAAGGAATTGGTGAGCAACATTTCTAAAGATTGAACCAGTCTGCGCTGCTTAGATTTATTTGCTGCTAGATTTATTTTTTCGAACATTGTTATGACTTGTACTTTGTTTTCGGGCTTTATGACCCGTAATTTGTTTTGATCGCAGATGTTGGATATTTATATTGTTGGATTATTTTATTTATTTTTGGAATTTATCTTTGAATCATGTGGTTATATTTCTTGCGTGGTTGTATTTTGTTGTTCATATTGCTGAGTTAGTCTGGTACAGCTTATGAATAGTGTTTACATCATTCGCTGGGCCTACGTTACGTACTCGTATTCCGTATTTTGGGAAGTGGGGCATGACAGAATCAGACCTTTGAGTTCTTCTTGATGGGCTCGGTAGTTGTCGGTGGTGTGTCCATGGTCTTTGTGAAATGCGCACCACTTGTTCCTATCTCTTATTTTGCTAGTCATGGTCATCTTGGGAGGAGGATGGACTATTCCGTCTTTTCAAATGCCATGAGGATGGCATACACACATGCATTCAGGGGAGTGAATTTGTCGAAGCGTGGTGTTGGAGGAGGGCGGGGTTGACTTGCGCTGCCTTTCTGAAACTTCTTGGTCCCTTCCTTGCTTGTATTCTTATGTTTGTTTCCAGAAGGTGACTCCTTCCTGCCTTGAGGATAGAGAGCTTCCTCGGTCCTGATGTACTCACTACAACACAGGTTCGATTTACCGGCGTATATTCCCCGGCATTTTACTCTTCGCGTCGGGGTAGGGAGTGACCACGAATGGGGTGTCAGATTGGATGGTTATACACTGGTGGCCTCTATAAAATGCCGGAGAATCATGATATTCACCGGCATTTTATTTAAAAATGCCGGTGAAGGGTATTATTTACCGGCATTTTAATAAAACACGCCGGCGAATATACAGATACATTTACCGGCGTTTGTAATTTCAAACTCTGGTGAATTAACTGAGATAAATCCCCGTGAACCCTAACATTTTGCTCGCTAATTTCCCAAACCCAATTTTTGGTTGCCTTCGTTTTCCCTCCGCCCTCTCTCTATTTTGCGCGCTTTGCCTCCGTCATCTTCGACAGCCCAATTCGATTTTCCTCCTCCCTCTCTCTATTTTATGGTGAATTTGCGATCGAAAACCACCGCTCGTCGCCCCGCTCTCTTTCTATCTCCTACGCCACCGCTCGTCGCCCCCCTCTCTCTCTTCGGTAATTTCTCTTGATTTCTCTCCTTTTCACTGTCAAAGATGCTGAATTCATACATCTGATTGTCATCTTAGCATGATTTTTTTACCAAAATGGGTTGACTGTCATCTAAGGATGCTAGCTGTATACCAAAATCCTCCAAATCTGTATAAGAATTGGGCTGAACAAACCTTGTGCAGGTTTCTTTTGGAGCCACAAACATCAATGGTTTAGTTGGGATGAAGAATTAATAGAGAAACATATATGCTTACATACTGGAAATTTTTCATTTTCTTTTATCGTTAAAGAAGCTGAATTCATGCATCTGATTGTCATCTTAGCATGATTTTTTTACCAAAATGGGTTAACTGTCAACTAAGGATGCTGTATGTATACCAAAATCCTCCAAATCTGTACAAAAATTGGGGTGAAAAAACCTTGTGCAGGTTTCTTTTGGAGCCACAAACATCAATGGTTTAGTTGGGATGAAGAATTAATAGAGAAACATATATGCTTAGATACTGGAAATTTTCATTTTCTTTTACTGTTAAAGAAGCTGAATTCATGCATCTGATTATCCTCTTAGCATGATTTTTTTACCAAAATAGGGTTAACTGTCAACTAAGGATGCTAGCTGTATACCAAAATCCTCCAAATCTGTACAAGAATTGGGCTGAACAAACCTTGTGCAGGTTTCTTTTGGAGCCACAAACATCAATGGTTTAGTTGGGATGAAGAATTAATAGAGAAACATATATGCTTAGATAATGGAAATTTTCATTTTCTTTTACTGTTAAAGAAGCTGAATTCATGCATCTGATTATCCTCTTAGCATGATTTTTTTACCAAAATGGGTTAACTGTCAACTAAGAATGCTAGCTGTATACCAAAATCCTCCAAATCCGTACAAGAATTGGGCTGAACAAACCTTGTGCAGGTTTCTTTTGGAGCCACAAACATCAATGGTTTAGTTGGGATGAAGAATTAATAGAGAAACATATATGCTTAGATACTGGAAATTTTCATTTTCTTTTACTGTTAAAGAAGCTGAATTCATGCATCTGATTGTCAACTTAGCATGATTTTTTTACCAAAATGGGTTCACTGTCAACTAAGGATGCTAGCTGTATACCAAAATCCTCCAAATCTGTGCAAGAATTGGGCTGAACAAATCTTGTGCATGTTTCTTTTGGAGCCACAAACATCAATGGTTTAGTTGGGATGAAGAACTAATAGAGAAACATATATGCTTAGATACTGAAAATTTTCATTTTATTTTACTATTAAAGAAGCTGAATTCATGCATCTGATTGTCATCTAAGGATGCTAGCTGTATACCAAAATCCTCCAAATCTGTACAAGAATTTGGCTGAACAAACCTTGTGCAGGTTTCTTTTTGAGCTACAAACATCAATGATTTAGTTGGGATGAAGAATTAGTAGAGAAACATATTAGTAGCCATATTAGTTTCTTTTGTGCAGGTTTATTATTATTATTATTATTATTATTATTATTATTATTATTATTATTATTTTGGGATAAGTAACTTATTATTAGTAGCCATGAACAGAATAGTTCATAAGTCATCAGATCTTCTTGTTACCGTATTTACAGCACGACGCCCTCGTTATTCGTCTGATTCCTCTTCCTCAGCAAATACCCTTTACCATCATCATCTCCTTGAACGGAAAGCCAAATACAGGCGAGACTATAGTCGAATCGATATTACACTCGAACACAAGGTGTGCGATAAAATGCCACTAAGGTGGTTGTGATAATTTCCACAAAGGTAGTTTAGGGTTATGTGAATAGAGTAGATTGTATAAGATTTAATTTTTTTTATACATTTTTGGAACCACGATTTCTTTATTTTATAGTTAATGTTATATCGTTTATTTATTTGCAGCTAGGGATGGTTTTAAAAAAGGTGAAATTAAATATACAAAATGCCTTTTACTGTTAATACTATTTAATATATCAAATCTTAATTTCAGATTGTGTGCTATTGTTATAATGGATAGAAGTTGGATTAGTAAACCACGATTATCCAAGGAGTACCGTGATGGTATTAAAGATTTTATTATCTTTGCCAAACGACATTCCCGTGATCCCAACCTAATCCTTTGTCCATGCCTCCGGTGTACTAATTGTAATTTGAGGACATGTGACGTAGTACATACACATTTGGTTGTCAACGGTTTTCTTCAAGGGTACACATGGTGGTTTTGTCATGGAGAGGATCATATGTCAGCTCCTGTTCGTCCGGTTGTATAAGAAAATGAAGATGAGCCCTTAGTGAATTAAGACTTAAGTGTTCCCGATGAGATGCATGCTTTGTTGCAAGACGCCTTGGGGATTCATAATATTTCTTTCCACACCAATAATCCAACAACCCAAGTTCATAATGAGTCAACATAAACATCACACATTGGTGGAGGGGTGGACGAAGAAATGCCTGACCCCGCCCCTGAAAATAATAAACAGCAAGAATCCTTCGCTAAGTTGCTTGAAGATGCTAGTACTCTGCTGTACCGCGATTGCACCAAATTCTCTAAATTCTCATTCATTGTCAAACTATGTCAGATTAAATGTTTAAACGGGTGGTTTGCTAAGTCCTTCAGTATGCTACTTGAACTGTTGAATGAAGCATTTCCAGAAATCTGTATTCCAAACTCAGCCTATAAAATCAAAAAATTCCTAAGTTCTTTCGATCTAGGGTATGAGAAGATAGCAGCATGTCCAAATGACTGTATGCTTTTCACGAGAGGTAAGGAAAGTCTGGAGAATTGCGAAGTCCTGTGGTTCTTCGAAATGGTCAGAAATACCAAATCAAGACGATCAAGCCAGTGGATCTACTAAGCGAAGTAGGAGAAAGAAGCCTGCCAAAATACTGCGTTACTTTCCTCTGATTCCTAGGCTACAAAGGGTGTTTATGTCTACGAAAACTTCTTCTGATATGAAATGGCATGCTGAAGGTCGCACTAATGATGAGATTCTTAGACATCTTGCTGATTCTCAATCTTGGAAAAAATTTGATGAAAGATATCCCGATTTTGCGGAAGATCCTCGAATGTGAGACTTGGACTAGCTAGTGATGGTTTCAACCCTTTTAGGCAAATGAGTAGTACATACAGCATATGGCCTATTGTGTTAATACCATACAATTTGCCGCCTTGGAAATGCATGAAGCAGTCCTCATTTATTTTGTCCATGATAGTTCCTGGACCGAAAGGTCTTGGAAATGATATAGATGTGTACCTACAGCCGTTAATAGATGAACTTAAGAAATTGTGGGTGGGTGTTCCAACCTATGATGCTGTGGCTAAAGAAACATTTTCTCTTCGGGTCGTGTTATCTTAGACAATCAATGATTTTCCAGCATATGCAAATTCATCTAGATATAGCACTAAAGGACGTTATGCATGTCCTTGTTGTGCTGACCAAACTAGTTCAAGGTGGTTGTACAATGGTAGAAAGTTTTGCTATATAGGACATAGGAGATGGTTTCCTGACACACATATATTTCGGACAGAGACAACGACATTTGATGGTACCGACGAGTGGGAACATGCTCCTGGAGCTTCTTCTGGGTCAGATTTTTAAGGCGGGTAGATGGTCATCAGTTCAAATATGGAAAAGAACCACAAGTCAGCAAAAAGGGCAAGAAAAGGGCAAGGCCGGAGCAAGGTGAGGAGACCGATCTATGTGGCGAAGATGAGGATCAGAACATGACGAGTTTAGGTGCATGGAAGAAGAAGAGTAATTTCTTCAAGTTGCCGTATTGGGAATTCAACTTATTGCGACATAATTTAGATGTGATGCATATCGAAAAAATATTGGTGAAAATTGTATAGGAACAGTTATGGGAGATGACCGGAAGACTAACAATCTCAAGAGCCGACTTGATTTGAAGTCAATGGGCATTCGAGATGAGTTACACCTAGAGGAATTACCGAACGAGAAAGTACTCCAACCTCTTGCAATCTATTCAATGTCAAAATCGGAGTTGGAATTGTTTTGCAAAGTTCTACTAGAACTTAAAGTTCCTGATGGCTATTCTTCTAACATAGCAAGATGTGTCAACTTTAAAGAGAAGAGGCTTCAGGGTCTAAAGTCACACGACTACCACATCCTAATGCAGGATATCCTTCCTGTGGCCCTAAGGTCTTCAATGTGTGAGCAAATCACTGCTGTCCTGAAAGATCTTTGTAGCATATATAAAGATATTTGCTCAAGAATGCTTCATGTTGAAGATATTGACCAATTGGAGCAGCGGGCGGCATTGACACTTAGTAAAATGGAGATGATATTTCTTCCATCGTTCTTCACTATAATGATTCACTTGGTAATCCACCTTGCTGGTGAAGCCAGAATCGGCGGTCCTGTTCACTATCGGTGGATGTATCCCATCGAGAGGTAAAAGAATTCATGCATCTTACAAAACTGAATTTTCAAAAGCTCATTTCTTTTAATCCCCTACTCCGCTCTAATTCATTAATTGTACATATTCAGGTACCTATACCGGCTCAAGGGTTATGTTAAAAATAGAGCATATCCTGAAGGGTCAATAGCTCAGGGATATCTATCAGAGGAGTGTTCACATTTTTGTTCCAGGTATCTGTAGGGTGTAGAGACATCTTTGACTAGATCAAGGAGAAATCCAGACATTTCCAACCTTGATGGTGCTAAATATCTTTTCGATACCGCTGGCACTACTGTTGGTAAAGTTGATGCATTTAGCTAGATAACTTAACGTGGGAACAGGCACATCGATATGTGCTAGACCACCATGCATCGGTGGAACCATTTCGAAAGTAAGTTGCTTTTGAATTTAAATCGAATATAGTGAAAACCGCAGAGTTCGATATTAACCTACTTTTGTTATTCCTTATTTCAATTGCTTGTATTTTAGCGAATTTGTCAGGGACATCAAACGAAGGGCTAGACCAAGAAGACTACCACCACGTGAACAAAACAAGTTGATGAATGAAAAATTTCATAAGTGGTTTGAATCTCATGTAGGTGAATTAAGAAAATGCAAGTTAATCTTCATTATATCTACATTATCCATGGTGCTGATACGATTTGCACAAAATTAATAGGTACATTCTTTGGATCCTGAAGGTGTGTCATCTGAAATACAAGTACTTGCCAAAGGTCCCTATAAGATGGTCAAAAGATACGGAGGATACATATTCAATGGCTTTAGATTTCGTACTAAGGATCGTGAATGTAATTTGAAGTCTCAAAATAGTGGAATGGTAGTGACTTCTAAGACTAGAAGTTATGCTTCCAAGTCGGACACGAGGCCGGTAGATGGAGATCTCGACTACTATGGAGTGCTCACGGATATCATTGAGTTGAATTATTTTGGTCATTTTCGTGTTGTCTTATTTCGTGAGGATTGGACTGAGTTTGATAGAAATTTTGCTAATAACAAGGATAAGTTAGGCTTCATAGTTGTAAACTTCTCAAAATTGATTCATATCGGTACACACATTAGCCATGAACCATTTGTGTTCCCATCCCAAGTGCAACAAGTGTTCTACATTGAAGATCCAACCCTGCCAAAATCGTATGTGGCTCTCGTTATGCAACCAAGAGATGTATTCCAACTGGGCGATACTTCAGAAGATGAAGACGGTAAAGTCATGGACAGTTACATTACTTCTGAGTTTCCTATGTTTGATGTTACACAACCGACGGTGGAATTTGCGGGACTTGGCTACGCAAGGATGGAGAAGAGGGCGATGTATTGGAAGATGTCGTATTGTAGTTTAGTTGATTTTCATAGCTCAATATTATATGTCCTGTAATTTTCGTGTCTTAAATCTTGTTGTAATATTATGTCTTGTAATTCCGAACATGTTGTATGTAAATTTAATGATTGGTTTAATTATCTTTCTATTTTCTACTGCTTGGTGTCATTTACATTAAACTATGCTTAGTGTCATTTGCATCAAACTATCATTGTAGTTGAATTTGTTACAAATCTCACTTTTTTTATTTTTTGTAATTATGTTGGTTTGTTAATCCTACTGAAGTACAAATCCTACTGGAAATTTTCATTTTCTTTTACTGTTAAAGAAGCTGAATTCATGCATCTGATTGTCATCTTAGCATGATTTTTTTACCAAAATGGGTTAACTTTCAACTAAGGATGTTGTATGTATACCAAAATCCTCCAAATCTGTACAAGAATTGGGCTGAACAAACCTTGTGCAGGTTTCTTTTGGAGCCACAAACATCATGATTTAGTTGGGATGAAGAATTAATAGAGAAACATATATGCTTAGATACTGGAAATTTTGATTTTCTTTTACTGTCAAAGAAGCTGAATTCATGCATCTGATTGCCATCTTAGCATGATTTTTTTACCAAAATGGGTTGACTGTCATCTAAGGATGCTAGCTGTATACCAAAATCCTCCAAATCTGTACAAGAATTGGGTTGAACAAACCTTGTGCAGGTTTCTTTTGGAGCCACAAACATCAATGGTTTAGTTGGGATGAAGAATTAATAGAGAAACATATATGCTTAGATACTGGAAATTTTGATTTTCTTTTACTGTTAAAGAAGCTGAATTCATGCATCTGATTGTCATCTTAGCATATTTTTTTTACCAAAATGGGTTCACTGTCAACTAAGGATGCTGTATGTATACCAAAATCCTCCAAATCTGTACAATAATTGGGCTGAACAAACCTTGTGCAGGTTTCTTTTGTAGCCACAAACATCAATGGTTTAGTTGGGATGAAGAATTAATAGAGAAACATATATGCTTAGATACTGGAATTTTTCATTTTCTTTTACTGTTAAAGAAGCTGAATTCATGCATCTGATTGTCATCTTAGCATGATTTTTTACCAAAATGGGTTGATTAATTTTGCTCCTCTAATGAATTTATTGAATCTTTGACAGGTACCAGATGCCGAGACGTGAAAAAAGGATAAACATAAATGATGGCAACGAAAGCCATGGGGATGAGCAGCCACAATATAATAGTGGCAGTCAAACAGAGGAAGGGGAGGGTAGCATGCCGCCCACTATCAAGAAACATCGAGGGCGAACTAAGATGCCGGGCATATGGAAACTTAATAATGACGAAAGGATTGTGGTGGAGGAAAATAGTGTCGGGCAACCGGTTGGTGATAAAGCAAGCAAATTCTCATCCTTTATTAGGGTAATAGCAAGGAACCCACGTATAATTCCTTTGTCATACGAGAGTTGGCCGAAGGTGCCAACCACGACAAAGGCAACTGCAATTACAACAATCAACATATTTCCCATCTAAAATAAATAATTGGTAGGCTCAAATATATTATTGAAATATGTATTTTTAGTGATGGGTATTCGGTTTATGCAATTCAGTTATCCTTTGTTAAACTTCACAAATTTTGCAGCAATACTTCTCGTTCTCGGACTCCCTTACGCCTTGGGTTGAAAAGTCACTCTCCAAAAAGTGGAGGGACTACAAGAGTGACTTGAAGGCTAGGTTTTTTGACAAAGACCAGTCAGAGGCGGATAATGCAGGGGCTGTGCCACCGAATGTGGAGCCTTCAGATTGGCAATTCCTTGTGCATTACTGGTGTTCGACGGTCGGTCAGGTATTTATATTACTAACCAAAATTTAATGACTTTGTGGTTGTATGGCTACTCTAATTAAATTTTTTGTTAACTTCATTGTGGCATGTACAGAAAAGGGTGGAGGTGGGTGTTGCCAGTCGGTCAAAGCAACTAGTGTTGCACACCGCTGGTACACAGAGCTTTGCTCTGGTTCGGGAAGAATTGGTAAGCGCAATCAAATTGAACATTTTCGACTTACAGTTATTTGTTTATAAGCATTTCATCGTACTAATATATAGGAAGAAGATTTGGGGGGTCCTACGGAGTTTGGCGACATAGATTTATTCGATGCCACCCACAAGTCGAAGGATGGGACGTATGCGACCCCTGAGGCAGCACGGATTGTGGTAATTTGTGAACTAATATTTATCAGATCTACAATTGACTATCATTATAACTATTTTAGTTATGGGTAATTAGATATTTAGTGAATTGAGTTGGAACACAAAATTGACTATAGGCTATGACATAATATTTTAGTGATGACCTTTTAGAAATTTACTACTATATATAGGCTATAGCAATGTTATTGTTTATATATATCTTCAGTTGCTTTTACTTTTTGATGATTTATAGCTTATTTTTGTAAATGGCTAATAATTTGTCGAAATCTCATCTGCTTTTAACTCTGATTGTTATGTCCTTTTACAGACTAACGCTCGGAAAAAGTTTGATGAAATCTCTTCCGCTTCAGATTCTGACCCTACGGCGGCATCCACAGATTTCCGTACCCGCCAGCAACTTGCCTTGACCGCAGTTAGGGGAAAGGAGAGGCATGGACGTGTCCGTGGTATGGGGCTAGGACCAACCCCCTCGCGGTTATTCGGGCGGAGTGAATCTACTTCAAGTGGGACTCGGGACGAGGAGATGACTTCATTAAAGGCACAAGTGGTACTCCTGCAAGAACAAATGGCCCAGTTAATAGGGTAACAATCTCAAGTCCCACCACCGGTAAGTCTTTAAATTGGTAATTTTGAAGAGATTATAATTTTGAATACATGAAAAACACGTATTAGTGTTTGTGAGTCTGCATTGTGGCTGTCGTCTATGTTTCTTAATTGGGCTGTGATTAGAAAGAAAGGGCTCGAGTGGAGATCTGGAAACCCATATAGAGACATCTCGTTTATTATAATCTATTATTATTGTTGGACCAACCCCCTCTTGCTGTTGTTGCTGATGTCTCTTTGTGTGCGTGTGTTGAAGAGAAAGAAGGGATGAGAGAGAGTTGAGGAAAATGCCACTATGTTAGCCTGGTGTATCCTCATTCTCTACCATTCCTCTTTCTGGCTCCATTTATGGCTTCTATAATAAATTGGTTTCCTTCCACGAAGACAGTTCCGTAAAACTACACTTGATATGAGCCATGTTCTTATTGTTCATCAATAAAATTGGGAGTTTTGGTGATCCAACTAGTGATCATAGCTGCACCCCACTACATACTCACAAACACTAATACGTGTCGTTCATGCATTCTATGACCAACCCCACTTCGGCATATAGCATGCTTAGATGACATTCTGTGACCTGCACACATGCTTGTTCAGCCCAATTCTTGTACAGATTTGGAGGATTTTGGTATACAGCTAGCATCCTTAGTTGACAGTTAACCCATTTTGGTAAAAAAGCAAGCTAAGATGACAATCAGATGCATGAATTCAGCTTCTTTAACAGTAAAAGAAAATGAAAATTTGCAGTATCTAAGCATATATATTTCTCTATTAATTCTTCATCCCAACTAAATCATTGATGTTTCTGGCTCCAAAAGAAACCTGCACAAGGTTTGTTCTGACCAATTCTTGTAAAGATTTTGGGAATTCTGAAGTTTTTAGATCCAGGATCACAAATTTTGATTGGGCTGTGATTGGATTGTTTAGTGATTGTCAACAAGTGTTCTTAATTGCGCTGTGATTAGAAAGAGACGAGTTGGAGTGGAGATCTGGAAATCCATATAGAGACATCTCGTTCATAATAATTTATTATTATTGTTGTTCTTGTCGCTCTTGCTGTTGTTGCTGATGTCTCTTTATGTGCGTTTGCTGAAGAGAAAGCAGGGATGAGAGAGAGTTGAGGAAAATGCCGCTATGTTAGCCTGGTGTATCCTCATTCTCTACCATTCCTCTTTCTGGCTTCTATATTTGGTTTCCTTCCACGATGACAGTTCCTTAAAACTACACTTGATATGAGCCCTATTCTTATTTTTCTTCAATAAAAATGGGAGATCTGGTTATCCAACAAACATGTACCCACATACTTCCAAATGGCATTTTCTTTAGAAAGTCGGGCTCCAAAGAATCGATCTATAACTAGAATCACCATTCAAAGCCCAATCAAAATTTGTCATCCTGGATCTAAAATCCTCTTTGAGCCACAAACATCAATGATTTAGTTGGGATGAAGAATTAATAGAGAAACATATATGCTTAGATACTGGAAATTTTCATGTTCTTTTACTGTCAAAGAAGCTGAATTCATGCATCTGATTGCCATCTTAGCATGATTTTTTTACCAAAATGGGTTGACTGTCAACTAAGGATGTTGTATGTATACCAAAATCCTCCAAATCTTTACAAGAATTGGGCTGAACAAACCTTGTGCAGGTTTCTTTTGGAGCCACAAACATCAATGGCTTAGTTGGGATGAAGAATTAATAGAGAAACATATATGCTTAGATACTGGAAATTTTCATTTTCTTTCACTGTTAAGAAACTGAATTCATGCATCTGATTGTCATCTTAGCATGATTTTTTTACCAAAATGGGTTGACTGTCATCTAAGGATGTTAGCTGTATACCAAAATCCTCCAAATCTGTACAAGAATTGGGCTGAACAAACCTTATGCAGGTTTCTTTTGGAGCCACAAACATCAATGGTTTAGTTGGGATGAAGAATTAATAGAGAAACATATATGCTTAGATACTGGAAATTTTCATTTTCTTTTACTGTTAAAGAAGCAGAATTCATGCATCTGATTGTCATCTTAGCATGATTTTTTTACCAAAATGGGTTGACTGTCAACTAAGGATGTTGTATGTATACCAAAATCCTCCAAATCTGTACAAGAATTGGGCTGAACAAACCTTGTGCAGGTTTCTTTTGGAGCCACAAACATCAATGGTTTAGTTGGGATGAAGAATTAATAGAGAAACATATATGCTTAGATACGGGAAATTTTCATTTTCTTTTACTATTAAAGAAGCTGAATTCATGCATCTCATTGTCATCTTAGCATGATTTTTTTACCAAAATGGATTAACTGTCATCTAAGGATGATGTATGTATACCAAAATCCTCCAAATCTGTACAAGAATTGGGCTGAACAAACCTTGTGCAGGTTTCTTTTGTAGCCACAAACTTCATGATTTAATTGGGATGAAGAATTAATAGAGAAACATATATGCTTAGATACTAGAAATTTTCATTTTCTTTTACTGTTAAAGAAGCTGAATTCATGCATCTGATTGTCATCTTAGCATGATTTTTTTACCAAAATGGGTTAACTGTCAACTAAGGATGCTAGCTGTATACCAAAATCCTCCAAATCTGTGCAAGAATTGGGCTGAACAAACCTTGTGCAGGTTTCTTTTGGAGCCACAAACATCAATGGTTTAGTTGGGATGAAGAATTAATAGAGAAACATATATGCTTAGATACTGGAAATTTTCATTTTCTTTTACTGTTAAAGAAGCTGAATTCATGCATCTGATTGTCATCTTAGCATGATTTTTTTACCAAAATGGGTTGACTGTCATCTAAAGATGCTAGCTGTATACCAAAATCCTCCAAATCTGTACAAGAATTGGGCTGAACAAACCTTGTGCAGGTTTCTTTTGGAGCCACAAATATCAATGGTTTAGTTGGGATGAAGAATTAATAGAGAAACATACATGCTTAGATACTGGAAATTTTCATTTTCTTTTACTGTTATAGAAGCTGAATTCATGCATCTGATTGTCATCTTAGCATGATTTTTTACCAAAATGGGTTCACTGTCAACTAAGGATGCTGTATGTATACCAAAATCCTCCAAATCTGTACAATAATTGGGCTGAACAAACATTGTGCAGGTTTCTTTTGGAGCCACAAACATCAATGATTTAGTTGGGATGAAGAATTAATAGAGAAACATATATGCTTAGATACTGGAAATTTTCATTTTCTTTTACTGTTAAAGAAGCAGAATTCATGCATCTGATTGTCATCTTAGCATGATTTTTTTACCAAAATGGGTTGACTGTCAACTAAGGATGCTGTATGTATACCAAAATCCTCCAAATCTGTACAAGAATTGGGCTGAACAAACCTTGTGCAGGTTTCTTTTGGAGCCACAAACATCAATGGTTTAGTTGGGATGAAGAATTAATAGAGAAACATATATGCTTAGATACTGGAAATTTTCATTTTCTTTTACTATTAAAGAAGCTGAATTCATGCATCTGATTGTCATCTTAGCATGATTTTTTTACCAAAATGGATTAACTGTCAACTAAGGATGATGTATGTATTCCAAAATCCTCCAAATCTGTACAAGAATTGGGCTGAACAAACCTTGTGCAGGTTTCTTTTGTAGCCACAAACTTCATGATTTAGTTGGGATGAAGAATTAATAGAAAAACATATATGCTTAGATACTAGAAATTTTCATTTTCTTTTACTGTTAAAGAAGCTGAATTCATGCATCTGATTGTCATCTTAGCATGATTTTTTTACCAAAATGGGTTAACTGTCAACTAAGGATGCTAGCTGTATACCAAAATCCTCCAAATCTGTGCAAGAATTAGGCTGAACAAACCTTGTGCAGGTTTCTTTTGGAGCCACAAACTTCAATGGTTTAGTTGGGATGAAGAATTAATAGAGAAACATATATGCTTAGATACTGGAAATTTTCATTTTCTTTTACTATTAAAGAAGCTGAATTCATGCATCTGATTATCATCTTAGCATGATTTTTTTACCAAAATGGGTTGACTGTCATCTAAGGATGCTAGCTGTATACCAAATCCTCCAAATCTGTACAAGAATTGGGCTGAACAAATCTTGTGCAGGTTTCTTTTGGAACCACAAACATCAATGGTTTAGTTGGGATGAAGAATTAATAGAGAAACATACATGCTTAGATACTGGAAATTTTCATTTTCTTTTACTGTTATAGAAGCTGAATTCATGCATCTGATTGTCATCTTAGCATGATTTTTTTACCAAAATGTGTTCACTGTCAACTAAGGATGTTGTATGTATACCAAAATCCTCCAAATCTGTCCAAGAATTGGGCTGAACAAACCTTGTGCAGGTTTCTTTTGGAGCCACAAACATCAATGATTTAGTTGGGATGAAGAATTAATAGAGAAACATATATGCTTAGATACTGGAAATTTTCATTTTCTTTTACTGTTAAAGAAGACGAATTCATGCATCTGAAGATTTATGATCTAGGATGGCAAATTTTGATTGGGCTGTGATTGGATTGTTTAGTGGTTGTCGTCTATGTTCTTAATTGGGCTGTGATTAGAAAGAGAGGGCTCGAGTGGAGATCTGGAAATCCATATAGAGACATCTCGTTTATAATAATTTATTATTATTATTGTTCTTATCGCTCTTGCTGTTGTTGCTGATGTCTTTTTGTGTGCGTATGCTGAAGGGAAAGAAGGGATGAGAGAGAGATGAGGAAAATGCCGCTATGTTAGCCTGGTGTATCCTCATTCTCTACCATTTTCTGTTTCCATTTCTGGCTTCTATATTTGGTTTCCTTCCACGATGACAGTTCCTTAAAACTACACTTAATATGAGCCCCTTCTTATTTTTCTTATTTTTCTTATATTTGATTTCCTTCCACGATGATAGTTTCATGGATTGTCTGAACAATCCATGAAAGACATGCTTAGATACTGGATTTTCATTTTTTTTACTGTTTTAGATACTAGATATAAAGGTTTTAAGTTAGATACTTGATTTTCATTTGTTTTGCTGTTTTAGATATATTCAAAAACAAAATTAAGTACTAGCTGTTTAGCACTGCAATATAATTATTTTACCTCTCTATATATCATTAACAATTCCATTTGCAATTGGCACTTTGATCTTATTATTTATGAATTGGGTAGATCTTTTTGCAAGTTTAAAAAATATGTATATTCTGTATTGTGGTCTACTGTTGAACTAAATTATTGTTTTTTTTTTCATAAAGCGGTTTCCGAGACGAAGGAAATTCTGATGATCAGAACTGAAGCTACTCGAGGGGTATGAATTTGTGGTCGGCCTATCCTTGCGGTTGTTATGTCCTCCTTGCTGTTGTTATGTCTTGTATTGTTATTTTAAGTTTTCGTTGGGATGTTTGGGATGTTCGTTACTGTATTTGTTAATTATGACACTGTGTTAATTTTGCGGTGAATTTGGACGATGATATAACACGTGTGAAACTTTTTTATCTTTAATTCTTGTGTTTGGTTGTGATTTACGCATTAATATGCCTGAAATTGGTTGAATCAGTTGTGAATTAGTTTACAGGTTTTTTAAATGAAATTATGAATTGAAATCGAATAGAAAACTGGAGCAGGTAAAACAAACGGGCATACACTGGCGTATGAAATTGTGAATTGAAATCGAATGGAAAACTGGAGCAGGAAAAACAAACGGGCATACACCGGTTGTTTAGTTGAAAATTTCGTTAGAGAGGCGTTTCCACACACACCGGTGTACCCGTAAGTTGAAACAGTACTAAGAAACATCGGCATTTTATAAAACGCTGGTGAATATCTCTATAGTGGCGTGTTTACAACACGCCGGTGCTTGTAAGTAGGGAAAGAAGGGCGCTCAGAAACAAGCATACACCGGCGTTCTATGACCGCCGGTAAATATTACACATTCACCGGCATTTTTACAATCGCCGGTGAAGCGGTATCTGACCACCGGTGAATGTATATTGGGGGGAAAGAACGACACCCAGAAATTCCCATATACCGGCGTTGTCTGGCCGCCGGTGTATTTTCAAGATATACCGGCGTCCAGTAGAAATGCCGGTAAATATGCCTATTTTTCCGCGACGCTCGATTCAACGGTATTTGTACCGGCATTTTTATAAACGTCGGTGAATGTTTCATCAGCGTAAAAAACTGCCGGTGAAGGTCTAAAAAAATGCCGGCGAATAGCTTCTGTGTTGTAGTGACTTGTCACTCATCTCCAGGAGCTTAGTGAAATCTTTGGGTGGCTTCTTCGAGAAGGAGGCTTTCAATTCTTTGTGAGTGAAATTGCGACAGAATGCAGCAACCGCCACTGATGAGTCTAGGGAAGAGATAGATCTTGCTTCGGCCGTGAAGCGCTTGACAAATTCTTTCAGCAGTTCTCTATCATTCTATTTTAGTTCCAATAGTGAAGCACTTATTTTTCAGCGTTGCGGCTAGTTACGAAGTGTGTTATGAAAATCTCCTCGAGCTGGTTGAAGGAGAATATTAACTCTGGAGTGAGGTGGGAGTATCATTCCCTTTAAAGTTGTGGGGAATATTTGGCATGTGAGAGCATCGGTGGTGTTGTAGACCATCATAAGAGTTTTGAAACACTTAATATGGTCCGCCGAGTCAGATTCACCATCGTATGATTTGAATTTAGGAGCTTTGAAGTTCTTCGAAACTGGCGCATCGGGGATGGACTTGCTGAATGGAGGTCGATAGGGACGGTAAGCCCTGCTGGAGCAGTTCATTTCATTCTTTATCTGTTCCAAGCGATCTTCCACTTCTCGAATGTAGCTAAGGACTCGGTCATCCTTCCCCTTCGATCTAGTTGAGTCGTTGGATTCTTTTTCTCTTGAAGGAGTAGAGTGGCAGCTTCATGAGCATCGACCGTGTTCATGAGGACCGCAGATAGCTCGAAGGATGTCTTGCTTGAAGTTTTCCAGTTCGGTCCTAGTGACTAGAGCCTCTTGCTCTATGTTTCTCTCAAGATGCTTTCAACTTTCACGAGTCGGACTTCTTTCGGTAGTGCACCCCTGTGAGAGGAAGAATATCTTGATCTCGACCTTCGGGGAGAGTTGATTCTCCGGTTTACTTGACGTTCTGAGTGGGAGGGCTCGGTTCGGGCATGCCTCTCATCCAAATGGATCCATAGATGGGTTCCTTGTTACTTGACACTAATGATTTGACAGAGATCTCTCGACTCCTGAGGACCTCATGAGGCCATTGAATCGCTGGAAGGATTATGGACTGAGATATGGTTGTGCAGAGGGCACTGTTCAGGAAGGCTTTGTCGGGATCCCCTTGGTGCCTCTCCATTGAAAGGAGCTTTACTAGGCTGTGGGGCGGATCCGGCTGATAAGGAGGAATTGGGTCCTTCACGAGAGGAGCTAGTTAACGAAGAGAGTTAGTGAGACGGCTTGAGGCAGTCGCTCTCCCTCTTAGTCTTGGTGGCATGGTGATAAGTCTGATATGTGTAGTTTCCTATAGACGGCGCCAATCTATTTTTGCTTATTTTGGTGTGGGAGCAAACAGATAGTGAGTTTATATTTGAAGGAAAGTATTAAGATCTAACATCTGATCGTCGTCATAAAAAGTAGTTAGAGCTCCCGATAGTAGATCTGGAGCATTGATTGAACACCGTGATTTGAATCCTATGGCTCCTGACATGGCTGAAGGACCTGCAAAAAGCCTGAAACACCAGGGATAGCCCCTACGATAGACCCTCTGACGCTAAAGTCAGAACCGGAAAGAGAAAGAAAGTTTGAGAGAGAAATTGCGAATTACCTTCTGACTGAGGAGGGGGGGTATTTATAGGCCTGAGAAATAATTAAGGAGATTGATATGGATCTGTTAGATTGATCTGAAACTCTTATCTCTTGTTGATTCTCACCTGTAAGAGATTAGACTCTTATCTATGTATAAGAGATTTGACTTACAACCCTTCCTGTGCTCGGTGTCTCTCCTAGTGGGCCTAATCGCTTTTAATGGTGTTGAAAGCAGCTCATGTCTTGTTGATGAGTCTAAAGAAGGCCCATTATTACTAATCTTCCTATAGAAGCTTTAGGATATGTGCTAGAATTGTACGACCCTGATTTGCTGCAATTTTTACCCTTATCATTAGTCAATTAAAATTTTTGTAAGTTTTCCTTATTTTCTAATTTAAGCAAGTACAATAAACTGTTAAAGATTTTTTTTTATGAATTATGTTGCCTTACAAAAATGCTAAATATAGAACTCTTAGAGCATCCACACTCATTTCTCAATTTGCCAAATTCCCATATTTTTGCAAATGAGGTGCTGCATTCATTTCTCATTTTGCTAAATTTTGAGAATTGGTGAATAGTAGCTTCTCAGATTTGAGATCGGGTTTGAAAATTGCCAAAATATAGAGGACGAACAAGATGTTTTGTCTCCTTAATTTTTAGAATTTTTAAATGAGTCGTCCGATAATTTTTTCAAATAAAAAAAAAACAGTCAGACGAAATTTGTTGTTCAGTCAGAAGAACTTTTAAATTATTTTTTTAAAGGGACCGGATGGTGGAAGTTGTCCCGTTCGATCATGTTTGAGGATGGGACGGGACAACATGTTCCTTTCCACTCAAAATGGTAACTTTTTTGTTTTATTTTGACAGTTTTTCCCTCCAACGGCACTCAACGTTAACTTTTGTCTCCAACGGCTATACTCAATTCCAACGTTCACTTTCTCGATATATATGTTGGACATTCCAACCACATATCACCAAAATCATATTTTCTTTCTTTCAACTGATTCAGTTGTGAAATAAATAACGAAACAATGGTGATTCATGGTATAAAAGGCAGAGCTTGCACAACTATTGAAGATGTTACTCTCTCCCAAAGCTGGATTGCTATAACTCAAGATCTGTTGATCGGTGGCACCCCATCTTTTTCTGCATTTAAAGCTCTATTGGGCACTCCAACTGACCTAATGGCGAACTCTCTTTGTAGTCCATTCCACATTATCTGGGAAGAAGTCGCACTGTTTAGTGCAAAGTTGGGCAGTGTAACTAATAGGGCTGCAAGCAGAACAAATGACACTGATAAGATTTGTGTAATTAATGCAATATTATTTTATTTGAAACTTTTGAATAAATTATAACTTAAGTTTTGTTGCAATTTTGATAGATATGCGATGCGAGAATGGAATACATGTAAACAGGCGGGAAAGCCTTCAGATTTGAAGAATGTTATGAATTACATAAAGATTTGCTGAAATTTTTTTGCGTACAACCCATGTGTTCACTCTACCCCGAGTTCTCAATCTTGGGAAAGTGGTTGTAGTCAACGTTTTCCCATTACCGTTGATTGCGATTCAAATATACATGCCGACGTGGATTCGTCTACACCCCTCCCCCGTCCACCTGGCTAAAAACCAATGAAGATAAAAGGGGAAAAGATGACGGAATCATCGAAGTTTGTTGAAATGCTTGAAGAGAAAATAATAATTAACCCTTTTTTATAAAAAAGATGCAAGAACGGAGGATACATGCAACAGAAATGAAGCTTTTGATTGAACAAAAAGACCACAAATTGAAAGAACAAATGGAGGAAGATCGCATAATGGGTATGGACCTAAGTACCTCAATCAACAGTATTAGTTCATGCGTAGACAAAATAAAATTATGCAAAAACGAGGTTACAATAGGGGGTTACGATGGTAGAGCATCATTTATATTTTGTATTCCCCATTGTATCTGTCTTATTTTTCCCAATGTACTTGTATTTTTTTTAATCAATATGGAGACAAAATATTCATAAAGCCCAGAAATTTTATTAAAACAACAATGTTGAATACAAAATTATTCATATAAAATACTTCGAATCAATTATTTTCCCATGTTCTTTCCTAATCATCATTTCCATATTCTTTCCAAATATGCTCGACCAAATCTTGTCGAAGTGGATGATATTTTTGTATGTTATGTAAAACGACATTGCATGCCAATCGGGTTGTATACTGAGTTTGGGAAGCTCTATTTGGTATGATGGATGTAAAGGAAGAACATTGGTCGTAATCATAATCACCAATTCTTCTCGTTCATCCTCCACAATCATATTCTGTAAAACAATACACGTCTTCATGATATTAGATAAACTATCGGCATCCCACAATCTCACTGGACCTTTTACTATCTCAAATCATGCTTGTAAGACCCCGAATGCACAACATCTTTTCTAGCACATTCTTGCATTTAGGCAATTTTTTTTTTGAGTGTTCGGGGCAATGTAACTTTTGACTATAGTAGCCAATAGGAGGGTATATACCATATGCTAAATAGTACGCCATGTTGTAATTGTGGTTGTTGATAACATAATTTTCCAGAGATGCACAACAATCAAGAATATCATTAAATAGAGTTGAACGATTAAGTATGTTTCAAAGAATGAAGAAGACAGTTGGTTCCTTGATACTGATCTCCTATCAGAAACGACTGTCGGGGGTACATAGTCTCTCAACACCATTTCGTCGAGAATGAGTCGTCAGTGTTAGAAAGTTCTTGGCAACGTCAGTATAACTCCTCAATGAAATAGTAGTTAATGCCCATAACTATAAGAATAAATACTTGAATGAATATAAAAAAAAGGGTGGTTATACACACATAAGAGGGTACTCTGCGAGGCTCAAACTAGAAAGATCCCTTACCCAAAGTCCTCATCACTGTACCCCTCGTAAAAAGAGACACTTCGACCGCAGGCTCGCCATGCACTGTAGGCCTATTAAGTTGGGGTTGCATTGGATATTGCGACGACAGCCAAAATGGAGGAGCTGCAAAGGGCAACTGGGCATACGGATCACTGATGCTAGTTGTTCTTATGAAATCGACATTTGCTGCATGCAAGAGGGTCAGCATAATAATACTTACTAATACCTTAGCCCAGTACTGGTCGTATAAGCTTTGATGTGCAGGATGGACAAGTTGAGAAGCATTGATAGGAGGATAGTAATCATGTGGCCCCATTCGAGTCATGCCAGGAAGTGGGTCTTTTGGGATATCAACAATCTCAGTTAGTCGATGATAACAACGATCATTGAGATACCATACACCTTATATCGATATTTTATGTTAGTGCACATGTAAATCTTTATAGTAAGATACAAACTAAAGCAATGAATATATTTAACATAAATGAATGAATATGGAATGTAACCTGCTAGCAGTATTATAAGATAACTCGGCCACGAGACAAGAAGTTCGCATCCTGAATATCGTGCTTGCCCTCATATGATGATACGTGCCCACTAAATTAAGATATTCAAATGCAGCAAGTCGGCCATATCTGACTTCCGAAGCAGCATTAAGCAAAAGAAACTCACCAAGAAAGTACATAAAAAATGCTTGTGAAACAAGAAAGGAGTACTCTTCGTCGTTACACGGAGGTGCATCACCGACTCTGATGGATAATCCTATAGCATTGTCCAATCCAATGGAGTGAATCCTAACTCACCGCACTAAAGGTGGAAAGTGTGGATTGTGTCCCACCATCTCTCAACCAATGCCTCGACGAGCTGCATAGACGACTTCTCCGTATCAGTCGTGAGAAAATGGTGCCAGCCTGCATCCTCAATGAAGTGCTTAACTAATGGGACATTGGAAAGTTTTTTGTATGCCTTGATCGGACCCTTCCAATTTTCCCTAAATATAACAAATCCACCAACTGGATGCTCGGTAATATGTTGAAGTACGTGTTGGCGATCGTCGACAACTATGTTCCACTCTGTAGGATCGGTATAATTCATAGGTGGATTTTCCGCTTTGGCTTCGATTCTTGTGTTGCTCTGTTCAGACCCGACATGCCACCTTGATTTTAATCTACAAATAAATCTTTTGATCATCGACGACATGATCGTTATAACAGAATGTGTGTTTGAAGAGGAAGAAGTGAGTTGTGTTTGAGGGATTGAGCTTGATCTGGTATAATCAAAGGGGCTTCGGGCGAGAATTTAAAATGCATGAGGGAAGGGGTAAACATGTAACTTTAGCTATGAATTGAGTCGGGACGAAGTAAGATGTTTCACCCCAAAAATCCATCGTCACTTTTAAGCCCAAATTGTTGGACGGAACATATTGCTCCATCCGACACAATTATTCCCCAACTTTTGTGGTGGGAATTTTGTAAAATTCTCCTTATTTAAAAAAAAAAAATCTTAAAAATGGATCAGACGGTAAAAGATGTGACGGCCAGCAACCTATTATTTATTTTTTTTAATTGCAGTCCGTTCCTCCTTAATCTAAAAAAACAAAAAAATTGATCGGACATTACAAGATGTTCCGTGTTCCGTCCAACAATAATTTTTTATTTTTTTATTTTTTATTTATTTTTATAAAAAAAAAATGTCAAATTTTGGCAAACGAACAAGTGTAGGCAAATTATCTTTTTGTTAATTTTCATTTTGCCTTTTTTTCATTTTACCAAATTTGAGAAAAAGTTGTTCTCACTACCTCAACAAGTTCCAGATGTCAGCTTCTGTAACGGAGATTCATTTCAAATTACCTTATTGAAGTAGAGTACAAGTTTAAATAAATCAAATCCCCATTATGCCATATGTTAAACTTCGTATAAGAAAACTGTGAGTGAATTGCTTTCTAAATGAGTATTCGTTTGTGAAGTTTTTCGTAGATAACTCTGAAAACAGATTGTTATATATTTGTTGGCCAATTTTGTAACTATTAACTACATTGTTAACTCGATCAATTAATGTGTTTATATCATGAAAGATGCTTGTGTATAACTACTTAGTTTTTATGTCTGAGTGGTAAGGAGATAGACTTAAACTCTATTGTGCTCTGCGCTGTTCGAAATCAACAATTTCATTTTTTATTTTATTATATATCTATTTATTTTATATATCTATCTATTTTTATAGAAATCTCTATATATAATGGAAGAATTGGAGTTGTAATTTATCAACATACAAACCCGTGCATTGTATGTGCAACTCAAACTCCCCTTAATTACAACAAAACTAACAAACAAAAAAAAAATCATCTGCGAAATAAATTTTCAATATTTTTCAACACCAACTATACACATATGTTTCATGTACAACTCAAATTCTATTTATAAATACGTGCATTGCACGTACAAATTTTAGCTTTTTCTTCAAAATATTTTTTCCAATTACGTGCAATGCCCGTCCAACTCTAAAACTATTTCTTAACGCATATATCGCACGTGAAAATCCTCCAACTCTTATCAAAACGTACATCGCACGTGAAAAATACTAGTTACTTTAATGATTTCTATATTTCTTCCGAGAGATTGACTTAATATGTAAAGGTTTTTTTAATCGTGTATTTTCTGCTTTACAAGAATATGAAGTTCTTTAACCACATTTATACTATTTCGTCTTAATTAATGGGAAGACTAATTCAAGATTTCGATTAAGTCGTCCCAAGTATTGGAGCTTCTAATAATCTAAAAAATTGAAGCTATTTTTCAAATGAATTCATATAAAATTTTAAGATATAGGATGTGCCGTACTCATATTTTCAATTATATTTGTATAATATATATATCTATATAATAAAACACAAAGAAAGCTATCAAGTGGTTGTCTTTCAATTTTCCCAAAAATCAAAGGCCCGGATCTAACCTCACAAAATATATTTTTCCACCAAAATTCAAATTCAATTCCCCCACCCAAAATAACTCATATATTTATTTAATTATTTTCTTTATCTCACTCTCTCTTCCGCCCTCTTCTATTCAAAAAATTAAGAAAATAAAAATTTTAAATTTTTTTTTAAAATTAAAAATTAAAAACCTAAAAAAATTAAAAATTAAAAAACTTTTAAAATAATTCAAAAAAAATAAAAAAAACCATATAATATGTTTTTTGCTGAAACGCCAAAAGTTTCTCATATAATATGTTTGCTACTTCAATCAATTTGCTGGACCTCCAAAACTATTTTATATAATCAAACAAGTTATATATATATATATATATATATATATATATATATATATATATATATATATATATATATATATATATATATATATTTTGATGATATCAGAATGAAATAAATTAGTATTAGGATATTTAAAGAAGATCCGATTTTTTTGGTTCCACATAAGACCCTATAAATTGGAGCCCAGAATAAAATAAATTAGTATTAGGATATTTAAAGAAGATCCGATTTTTTTGGTTCCACATAAGACCCTATAAATTGGAGCCCAGAATAAAATAAATTAGTATTAGGATATTTAAAGAAGATCCGATTTTTTTGGTTCCACATAAGACCCTATAAATTGGAGCGGTCTTGAGCAATCCCACTCTCTATCTTTCATGAGCGTAGGGACAAATGATGTGACTAAGCATTAATAGGAAGATAACAATAAAACTTGAGATACATTCATTCTGAATTATGCTATTTAACCTCAGCTGTAATCAATTGCCATTTTCCACCTCAATATCTCACAACGAAAAAGATATCAAGTTACGGTACTTGAATGTTTAATTAGGGTTTAAAATCTTTCAAGGTCCGTGGCTTTGCTTTGATATGTTTTTCTTTTTTCTTCTTTTTGTTTTTTATTTTTTAAAGAAAAATATGGAATTTGAACCCCCTGTTTTATTAATATGAAGTTAACAAAAACACAGAGTACAGAGCCAAATGTGTACAACATTCTACCGAACATAAAATAAAATATAGCTCATCCGCTCATACAGGGGAGGGTGGATATTCAACATCCTACAGTGCTTAAATTAAGCCTAATAACCTCAAACCATACATGAGATGGTGGGAGATTACATACATGAGATGGTGGGAGATTACAAAAATATAAAGCAGAAAATAACTTGACCAATATAAACAAGAGGAATGAGATCCCTCTAACATACTTTGCTTAGATATGTTAGAAGGCTTTATTTCATTTTACTTTACTTTTGTTTTTTTTAATGTTTCATTTTACTTTGCTTAGATATGTGAGGAGACCTTCTTTCCCGACCTTCTTTTGCCATTGAGTGGAGGAGTAAACTTCTCGAAGCGGGGAGGAGGGCGACGCTGACCTCCATTATCTTTTTGCAGCTTCTTAGCTCCTTCTTCTTCAGCGCCATTTCGTTTGTTTCTGGAGGACGATCCCTCAGGAGTGGGGCGGTTGAGAGCCTCTTCCGCTCAGATGTATTTCTCACTCCTAAGTAAGAGTTCTGAGAAATCACGAGGTGCCTTCTTGGCAAGGGATGCCCTGAGGTTGTCGTTAGCGACGTTGGATTGGAAAGTAGTAGAGGCCACCGACTAGTCTAGGGAAGCGATGGACCGGGCCTCGGAGGTGAAACGCTTAATATAGTCCCTTAGTCGATGGCCCTTCCTTTGATGGAGTAATAGTAAAGAGGTGTTTGTCTTTTCAGTGCGGCGGCTACTCACGAAATGAGTAAGGAAGAGCCCTTCGAATTGGTTGAAGAAGAAGATGGAGGCCGGGGTGAGTCGTGACTACCTTTCTCTTGCTGGCCTCTTCAGCATGGCCGGAAAAGTTTTGCAAAGAAGCGCGTCTGACGCCTGGTGGATCATCATGAGAGTTTTAAAACTCTCGATGTGTTCAGCGGGGTCTGACTCCCCGTTGTATGACTCAAAGTTAAGGGGCTCGAATTTTTCCGGGACCGGGGCTTCCATGCTGGTCCGGGAGAACGGATGCCTGCTCGGGCGGAAATTCCTCGTTCGTTGCTCCTCTTCTCTGTCAAGTCAGCCAAGGCGCCTCTCCATCTCGTGGAGACGGCGGTAAACCGAGTCTTCCCTTCGGTCATATCTCACTGAGCCCCGGGACTCGTCCTCATGCGGAAGGGGACTGAGAGTGCGACGATGATAGCTTGGGGCAGGTTGAGGAGTGGGAGTGCGACGACGATAGCTTGAGGCAGGTTGGGGACTGGGCACCCGCTGATCGTGGTTAGGAGCAACATTGAGGGCCCTCAGAACTGCTTCTTGAAACTGCTGGAACTCCGCCCTTGTGATGGGTGCCTCCTAATCTCAGTGGTCCCTTGGAGCGGATCGACTGGTCGGGGTGCGGCTCCTCCTCTAACGGCACGGGGGTGACTCCCTCCGCCTCCTAGAAGAGTTAGATCTTCTGCGGTCCGGTCTACGGGGAGATCACGCTTTAGGGGACCAAATCGTTGGACCCCTTTGATGTTCATGGCGAGGAATCCCGTCATCGGTCCGCCTCTCATCTAAGCGTGTCTGAAGATCTATCCCATGTTGCCAGTTGATAATAACATGTCGGAGATCCTATTGCGTTGGAGGACTGTGGGAGGCCATGGAGTCAGATGAGGGGTTATGTATCGAGACTTGGTCATGATGAGGAGGTTGCCCTTGGCAACTTCGGTGTGAGGGTCACGCGGTAGCCCCTTGAGGCCCTTGAGGAGCCTGCTGGGACTGAGGTTGCTGAGGAAGGGGTCGTCCAGGCTACGATTGATGGACGGGTTGAGGGAGAGGCTGTCCAGGCTGTGGTTGCTAGACTTGCTGGACGGGTTGAGGGAGGACCACCTGAACTGGAGGAGGAGAAGGAGCGGGAGTGGCTCTGCGGTTGGAGACCGTCGCCTTCCCCTTCTTTGGAGGCAGAGCTTGAAACTACTTTCACTGATGAAATAGGGCTAGATTGCTTTTCTGTTTCCCACAGACGGCGCCAATCTGTTGCTACTGATTTTGGTGTGGGAGCAAACAGATGAATTTGTGGATTCTTCGAGGAAACAAATAAGCAAACCTATTGACATTCACTGGCGTTTGACTGGTTTCTCGCCGCTGCCGTGAACCTGCAAATAAGTTCGATACACTGGGATGGATCCCGACGACAAACTCTTCGATGTTCTTGTTAGTAATCAGGAAGATTATAAAAGAGCTTTATGGGAAAAAAGATTGATTACCTTGTTATGGTGGGGGAAGAGGGATATTTATAGTCGCCTTAAGAGACAGTTTAGAGATAATGATTTGTCCCTATGTCCCGGTGTTTTTGGATAATGATGAAGAGTTTAAACTCGTTTCGTGATAAGAGAGTTGGTTAAAACCGCCTCTTAGAGAAAATCACGAATTTGAATTACTCTTTAAATATCTGAATTGGTTTGTAACGGGTTGCTACCCATACCTAATAGAACAGATCCGTTTATGGGTTATTAGGCTTTGAAGGAAGACTCAGTTCCCATTTCATACCCGTTTGTAAGTGAAATTACCGTTTTACTTCTGAGAGCTTTAAGATTCGCGCCCGATTGAAACAGTTCCGGTTTAATCCCATTTTTAGCCATATCAGAGACCATAATTTACCATTTCTATTTGGGTATCTATTGTCCATTATTGGTCATCAGTACAAAACAAAATCAGCGAGTAGTGGCCAATTCAGCTTTAGCCCTTGTAATGTTTCATTAGCAGTAAGAGCGTAATTGCAATGTTTTTATTTTGCTGTTGTATTATGTGAAGTTTGAGCATAAATTGCAATTTTGTACCTTCACACTTCTCTAATATGATGCATACACTCCCATTTATATTTTTATTTCAATTTTATTATTTTTTCATCCTTGGTTACTACATATATCGTGTATTTCAACATACTTACTAGACCTATCATTTTACACTTATATAACTATTTATGTTTACTATCCTAATTTACTAAACTACTTAATTATTTTGTATTTTCAGCCCATCCATATATTTTATACTATTTCGTGTGAATGTTATAAATCATTTTTCATTACTACCATTTATGATTGATATACTCTATACATCTATTTTGATATTTCATTGTGTAACTTTCTACGTCCCTTTCTACTTTACCACTACTTTTCATATCATAAATTTCAAAACGTTACGCCATACTTTATTAAACATCCAATATCCAAGTACATATGGAAGATTACATCTTTCCACCTCCCGTTTTGGTGCAACCAAGTGTCGAGAGGGCAAATCTGCAACTAGACATCAATGAAGGCAAACTGCAACGGAATGTTGGAGAGGTAAAGTCTGCAACCGAACGTCCAGAAGGTAAACTGCAATAATGTCGTAGAGGCAATTCTGCAACTTGATGTCAAGGAGGCAAGCCTACAGTTGAACACCAACGAGGCGAACGCACAACAGAAAAAAAAATTCTACTTTAATAACTCCCACTTTTATTTTTATATATATTACCACCATTCCATTTCTGTACTAGTTTATACCATTTTATAATATTCTAAAACCTAGCATTAAATCAATTACCTTATTATTTATACTGGTTTCTATATCTTTCCTACTTGTGTAATTTTATTTTTATTCTACATTATCACTACTTAATATCAACTATCTTGTCATCTTCTTCTTATTATTTTGAATTTTTATATAAGTTAGCATTTTATATCACTTTATCGTATTTTATTTTGCTATTGACTTATCTTAGATTTGGTAGCTACTCACCTAACAAAAAAAAAATTCTTATTATATATACTTTTGTTTACGGTTCATAATTTATTTCTATATAATTAGTTTTGCATTGTTTCAATAATATATTACTTTTCTACGATGATGTCTTGTTTTACCCTACAAACCATTTACAATTTTCATATCATAATATTGTTTGTTTCACCCTATAATTTTCACGCCTATGTATGCATATAATTTTGTATGGTGGTTTTTCTTGCTCTACTTGACAATTTGAAAGCATTTTGATATATGCCAACCAGTATTCTATATCTCTAAATTTTTATTGTATTTACTTTACAAATTATTTTATGTTATTAACTTGTTATACAGAATTATTATATATTGTCTATACTTTCAACTAAATTTTATGCTCATATAATTTTCAAACATTTTCTCTTAAATTGCTATTTCATTTCTATCTCGTAGGGTATACTACTAGTTAGTTTATGATTTTCTTATCCTTCCCGTTTTCTTTAATAAATTTATCTTTCCGAAGTTTTTCAAATTCTCTAACGATTGATGACTTAATTTAGGTTTCCCTTCTTCTACGGTATCTAGTACTTTATTATTTTGTATTAAATTTTTCTTTCAATCTACATTATCTTTCAATGTCACATTTCTCGCCTTGCTATTTTTATAGTTTTTATGATAATTTTGTGTTTCATTCGCTTGATACCCAAAGATTTCTTATATAAGTTTGATGTGTTTTCCCACATTGCGCATTTTTTATGCTACATTTCTTTTCTTAGTATCGATAACTTTCTATATACACTAGTAATATTTTTGGTGTGTACGAAATACAACTTTTAACCTAGTAAGTTCTGAGGACAGAATTATTCTGGGAGGGGGGGGGGGGAGTGTAACACCCCGCAAAATTGAGTAATGACAATTTTGCCCCTTGCCTGTTACGCATGTGTATTTTGTACTGTTACGGATAATATTTGTAATTTATTTTAACACGTATTTTTATTTTGACTATTTATACATTTTTTGTCTTCTCAAAATTTATTTTTTATCTTATTTGAGCCAACTCAAATATTAATTTTCAATGTTTTTGTTTTTACGTGCATTACACGTGTTATTGATACACGTTTCAATTACGTATAATATTTTCTATGTGTTACAATTATTTATTTTATGACTTGTTCGAATTCATTTTATAAACGAAAATTCATTTTTCGCCTATTTTGATTAAAATATTTTATACGTGCGGTGCACATGTTTTCTATGTACATGTTGATTATATTATGGTACATGTATAACGAAATATATTTTCATATGTTGTATTTCGATTATTTATAAACATTTTCCCGTTGATAAAATTTATTCCGTATCTTAATATTTTACGTGCGACGCACGTATTTGCCGTACACGTGTTTTTTTTTGATGAAATGGATAGAGTCTTTCGACTTCAGCCAGATAAACAATAATATAAATCAAAAGTAGTACAAAAAGAGGTTTTACCCGCCGTAAAACCAAACTAAATAGGCAAAGATACAATTAGCTTCCGTCGGAAGCAAATATACAAGCAACCAAAAGATCTAATAAATACAGCGAAATAGTAAGAAAAAAAAATGAGTCAGCGCTCGGGCCAGCTGATGATAACAGAAGCCATTAGAGAAGGGTCGCCTGACGTCTCCCTAGGGACGGAAAAATACCAGCTTGACTGGAAGAAGACTGCGCTAGTATAGTCCCTCTCAGTTTGATATCTGATAGAGTAGTTAGGTCATAAACCCGACGATCACATCGCGCTGCCAGGGATAAGGGTACACCTGGACTAGATGCCTGAAGGGAAAAGAATGGTCTAGTAATGGGCAAGACCCAAAAAAGCCAGTTGCACCCTCAAACGATCGGAACGAAACGTAACTCGGAGGAGAATCAAGTAGCTCAACCTAACTCATACCATGATAAGCTGAAGGAGAAAAACAAGGGGTGATACAGACAAAAAAAAGGAAAGAGGAGGCAAATTCCTCCAAGGCCATCACACTGTCAAGTAGAAAACTCACAGAGCCTAAAAGCTCACCAAATAATCCATGCCTAGAAATATTTTAAGGCAACCACAACAATGACAACAACACATTAGAAGTAAGTTCCATAAAAAATAGAACATTAAAACCATACAACCAAAAACACCCAATGCCAGTTACAGCCCAGGGACTCGGCAATGAGGTGCCAGCCCAATAACATCTAGGGAAACAAAAGCGGAAGAGCTTAACCCCAAATAGAACCAGCTTAGAGTCAAGAGATGCTCCCCAGAGCAACAAAAAATAGTTTTATGAACAAAGGAGAGAAGAGAGAAAATAGTCCAATGCTATACAATCACGGACTCTACTCAACTAAGCAAAATGCGCATCAGCGCAGTAGTCAAAAGAGAAGTCCGATAACATCTTCAATCCTGTGAACAAGATGAGAGGTTGTTAAAAATAGCAATAGCCAAAAGAAATACTCCGCTAAACTCAGAAACATAGAAACTCTTAAAGCATTAAGGTTACGGAGGCAAAGTAAGGCATCATCCAATCTACTACTGTAAAGAGCATCTCTAGCTTCAATTTTTAAAGTCGAGGTCCAGAATTTAAAAAGAAAAAGAAAATCTTCAATAATGGTATGGATTGGGGACGCACAATGTCTGAATAACCTCTTATTTCTTTCCAATCACGTGATCCAAATAATAATTTGAATTGAAAGATTCCACGATTTGTGGTAGCTTTTATTAGTGAGAAGAGTTAAGCAGCAAGAGAATAAGTTTGATGGGATTGAAGGGAATTCCCATGCTAGCGAACTAATTTTCCACAGGGAACGCGTGAAGTCGCAACCAACAAACAGGTGATCTACGTCTTCGACATTATTAGAGCAAAGGGGACACAACTGACCCCATGCTAAATTTCTTTTGTTCAGGACTTTGACAGTAAGCAGTCTGTTGTTGAGAGCGAGCCAACTATTTTAACTTTAAGAGGGGCAGAGGACTGCCAAATGAAGTCAGCGTAAGGGGAGAGAATGCCTCTAAAGTTAAGAAAGTGATAAAACGATTTAGCTGAGTAAGTCCCCGCCGAGTTCCAATACCAAGAGAAATCTTCTTTTGAGTGCCACTAATAATTGTTGAGGGAAATAAGGAGGTCATTAAAGTCAGAAGTTAAATGTGTCGGGAGACTAGCCGAGAACGGGATAGTCCAATGTTTTTGAGAATTAATAAGGGTGAAAGAGTCTGCCACAATGGCTAGGAGATTGGAAGCGAGTTGGAAAAGAGCTGGGAAAGAAGTGGCGAGTTTGGTGTTACCAATCTAGAGATCGGACCAGAACTTGGTCTTGGATCCGTCGAAACACTCATGGATGATACCGCATTGGAAAGCAGCGGACGCTTTCCACACCCCTTTCCAGAATGGGGAGGCGTTGCGATGGATACTGGGAGGGAAATCCCACATCTGGCGGTTGGAAAAGCAGTTAACCTGCATACTCTGGATCCAAGGTAAATGATCGAATTTTAAGAACCTCCATAGCCATTTACTTAACAAAGCAATATTTTGGTACCTGAGGTTCAAGGCCCCTAAGCCCCCGGCCTCTTTGGAAGAGCAAACCAATTTCCAGTTGGTAAGGTGGGAACCTAGCTTGTGGATGGAGGACCCTGACCAGAAAAAATTACTTCTGATTTGGTCTAACCTCTTGATAACCCAAGAGGGGACATAATAGAAAGACATCATATAAAGAGGGATAGATGAGAGAACCGAATTAAGCAGGATCAGTCTACCTCCACGGGAGAGGAGTTTCCCTGCACAAATGTTAAGCCTGGATTCAACCTTATCTAGCATGGGCGACCAGTCAGATTTGTGCAGTTTACCCCATCTTAGGGGAATAACCAAATACGTGATTGGGAAAGAGGCAATAGGGCAGTTAAAAAAATTGGAGATCTCACTTTGGCGATTGGGAAAGCCTCCCAGCCAGAGAACGGAGGATTTTGGAAAATTGATCGATAGCCCCGAAGCTAGTTCGAAACATTAGAGTAGAAGTTTTAGGTTACGGAGAGAGTGAGAAATTGGTTTGGCAAAGATGATAGTATCATCAGTGTATTGCAGATTAAGAACACCCTGGAAAAAGCGCGAGTCACCTAGACCTTTGATGACCTGCGCTTCCCAAGCATTGCGAAGAAGTTTACTAAAAACATCTGCAACCAGGGAAATAAAAGGGAAGAGAGCGGGTCACCTTGGCGGAGACCGCATATGATTTTAAATTTGTGACCTTCAGAACCGTTAATAAGGATGAAAGAGGTGCCTGAGAAGAGGCTGGATTTAATCCAAGCAATCCATTTGGGACCGAATCCCCTATTAATAAGAATATCAAACAGGAAATCCCAGCTCATTGTCGTAAGCTTTTTGAAAATTGAGTTTGAGAAGGATACCTTCTGAGTTGGAGTTGTGACAATGGGATATAATCTCTTGTGCCGAGGCAACACTATCAAGGATAAAACGATCCTTGATAAATCCTAATTGGGCAATATCAATGAGGGGTGAAAGGATCGCACTCAGCCTCGCTGAAAAAACTTTCATAATGATTTTGAAGGTGGTGTTGATCAGGCTAATAGGCCTAAAGTTCGACACAGATTGCGCTCCCATCATTTTAGGGATGAGCACTATGTGAGCATAATTGATACCGTCGAAAGAAAAGAGCCCTGATGAAGTTCCGTAAACATACAGAGGAGATCATCTTTTAAACAGTGCCAGAACTTTTGGAAGAAGAAAGTAGAAAATCCGTCCGGTCCTGGTGCTGATTCTCTTTTTAAAGAGAAAACCGCCGATTTAATATCTTCCAAGGAAAAGGGGACCTCCAGGGAAGAAAGGTCCTGAGACTGAGTACCATAAAGATGGTGCCAATCAAGGTTAATGGATCGCTGTTTGTAGGACCCAATAAGGTTTTTATAGAATGAGAGGAAAGCCCAATGGATCTCATTATCGGAATTAAGCTCGACACCATTGTCTGTAATCAAGGAAATCCAGTTACAACGTTGCCTGTGCGACGCAAAATTATGAAAGAAAGCGGTATTACCGTCACCCTCCTTTAACCATCTAAATCTGGCTCTTTGAGCCCATTTGATGTGGTCTTGATAAAGGATGTCGGCGTAATCACGCTTGCAAGCGAGCCGTTCGGAACGAAGGGAATCAGTACACGTGTTAGCTGTATTCTTTTTCAAAATAAATTTTATATTTATGCACATACATTTGCACGTAAAATTTTATATGCATATAAAATTTTCTAAGAAGCGATGCACATTTTTTTCCTCTCACTTTATTTATTACATTTTGTATTATGTTATAAAAAACCATGGGCCTACAATTGTTTTTAAAGCCCACAAAATTATTTGAATGAAAAATCTACACTACTTGTCATGTGTAATACCCACACACACATTTTTATTCAATAAAAATAAATAATTAAACTTTGTGAGTGTACGCAAAGCATGTGCACATGCAAACGAGCAATGTGCACACTCCAAGAATAATGAGCCGGCTGTTGTTGGAAGAAGTGGGGGAGAAGGTGGGGTAGTGGGTTGTTTAGTGAACAGTTAGTTTTATTAACCACCTAATTAACTCCTATAATATCCCTAATCTAAATCAAACCATTCACAACACTATTAAACAAAAAATCAAATTAAAAAAAAGATAGGGATAACGCATTCGGGTTTTTGCTGGCTGTTGGGATTTACGGAGGATTTTTACTGGACTTTTGTGGGATTTTGTTTGGAATTTGTGAAGGGATTTGCTACTAGTACACTATCTAAGAGGTGGGTGTCTCTTCTTATTTTCTAAATAATATAAAAATCATGCCTTGGTGATATGATTGATTCTTTGTGTTAGTTTAATGGTTCTTACTAGTGAAATTTGATGCATGTTGTGGTGACAAGATTGCTAGTTGTAGAAAATCATGAAATTCATTATGTGTTAATGTGATGCATATGAAATGATTGATAGGTTAGAATGGAGAAAATTTAATAAGAAGCATCTGTAGAATTGTTAGGCTCAAAAGAACAACTTGATTATTGAATGCAATTTTGTGTCTCTTACAAATTGGTTAAAATTTTTGTATGGAATGTGGATAGAAAAAGAAAGGAAAAAAAATTAGAAACATATTTTTGGGGAAGAAATAGCCATGGTAGAACAAAGGAAAAGTCAAATTAAAGTGAGTGGAAGAATTGAATAGTTGAAATTTGTTGTATGATTCATATAAGAAGAAAAAAAAAGAAAAAGATTAATTTCGGAAGAATGAAGTAAATTTTCATTCATATGAGTAGAATTAGTAAGATAACATTTTTTGAGTTCTATTGATATAAAATAGTAGTATTTTTGGATAAAAGAGTTAGTTTTGCAAAGAAATCAAGTTATATGTTTATATGTTCAAAAATGATCATGTACATAAAATGAGTATAAATCTCTTAAATAACAATTAAAATCAGTAAAGAAGGGATTCTGGAGTCTAGAACTACTTTTTATAATATCAATTTTGTGAAGAAGAATGAAAGTCGAAATAGTTGAAAATGTTGAAAATGAGAATTGTCGAAGATTAAATACTTATTGAATTTAAACATATAGATGTTGTGAATCTGAGCTCAGCTCAGTGGGTAGGCGTTTGGTCGCCACTCTGTCTATGCTGGTTCGAGTCGGGGGTCTGGCGTTGTAATAGAAACATATTTTTTTTAAAGTCAGAATAAGGGTAGTTTAGATACTTAACGAATACAACCCATGTTATATCAGTTCTGGCTATGGCTGCAATCGAGCCGAGCCGAGCCGAATACCATAAGGCTCGAGCTCGGCTCATTTACGAAACGAGCTCAGTTTTGAGCTCGAGCTCGGTTCGAGCCGAGCGTTGACCGATCTTTGACCATATTTGAGCTGAATAGCTCGCGAGCTTAGCCTAAATAAAAAAAAACCTAAGCTCGAGCTCGGCTCATTTACGAAACGAGCTCAGTTTTAAGCTCGAGCTCAGTTCGAGCCAAGCTTTGACCGAGATTAGACCGAGCTCGAGCCGAATAGCTCGCGAATAGCTCGGTTCGTTTGCAACCCTAGTTCTGGCATTGGCCTTATTGGCTAGGGCGTGCGTGAGCACTGTGGGGCTGCAAGCAAGGCTGGGGTTGGGGGTCACGGGTTCAAATCCTCATATGCACAAAATGTGTATTAATTTCTATTTCTTTTTTAGTTTTGGGACTTTTAAAAATCCAGAAAAATTGTATAAATATTTTAAAATAATATGAGAACATCTAAAAATATTTCTCACTGTTTGGGTGTATATTTGGAGTTTTTCAAGACATTTTCATCAATGTATTAAGTTGAGTCCAAGTTAAAAATAAAGAAGATGTAGATATAATTAAAGAGTTTGTAAATTGATTATAAAAATCAAAATGCAAGTTGAGAATGAAGGAAAGTTAGGAATAAATTGTTAATGAAATTTTGCCCTTGAAAGTGATGAAATTGATTAAAGAAATTTAACGAGATTGGAGTCTAATATGAGAAAAGATGGCGTAGACCTAGTGTAACGAACCTGTTTTTTTGGAATGCGTCTTGTAAACGAACTAGATTCTACTAGCTATAAAGTTATATTTTTTTGGTTAAAGAAATTATTTTCTTACTATTGACCTACAATTGTGCATATGAATGTGTATATAAACATATATACATACATGTACAAGTTTTGAGTTGGACTTGTGAAGCCCAAATGAAACAAAACAACAAGACAACACTTGAACAAAATCCAAATCGGTCAAGCCCAACCCTATGGCCGGTCAACTAGGAGGGAAGAAGGAGGGAAACAAGTTAGGGTTAGGGTTTCTTGGTGTTTGAATAAAAACACCATGATACATTTGTCACATCACCTCCTCTCTACCCCAACCAAATGCATGATGTGATGCTCTCTTCTCTTCCCCATGCCCATGAAATCCGGCCACCCCCCCTTGTTCCCACTCTTCTCATTTTGTTTGAAACCCCATCTCTTCTACCATTCTGTCTTACAACTCTTACTCTTTCCAAAGCCTCCAAACTCTATTTCTCTACACCCTAGTACTGATTTGGAGTGAGAAGAAGAAGAAGAAGCCAAGGAAAAGGAGAACAAGGATCCAAAGCAAAGAGGTTAAGTAAGGAGTTCCATAGGAGACAAGAAGGGGGGCCTACAAGAAAAAGAACAAGCTACAAGCTAAGGTGGGTGTTTCCAATATCTTGTTTTATTTTTGGATGGTTGAATGATGTTTTATGACTGAAAAAGTGACATGCATGCCCTAGGAATGAACTTTAACAAATCGTTTTGTGCTAAGTAGATAAAACCAGAAAATTCTGTTAAAAGACTAAATTTTTGTTGTCAGTCTGTAGCTCATTGCATGAACACCACTTGGAATTTTGATCTGAAATTTTTAGAGAATGATCATATAGGTATCGTACACCTTCAGTAATTTTATGGATTTTTATGATTTTTCCATCTATTAAAATAAATTACGAACTTGCATGCTGATCAGAATAGAAAGAAGCAGTTTTTATTGTTACTGTTGTGGAAAGAATGACTTGTATCTCAATGATCTGAAATTTTAGTATGTCACTGATGTATCTAAGACCTATGTTTCAAGTTTCATGAGATTTGGACCACTTTAGCTATGTCAATAAAATCATGCAAACTGAGCTAGATATTTTAGTAAATAGAACTGCTGTTGTTACTGCCCTATTTTTGGATGATATTCAAAAGAACATAAATGGAAATATACTTGGTAGAATCACTTGATTTTTGGAAGAGTTGTAACATCATGTATCAGAAACTAGATTCTAAAATTTCATGTTGATCTGATACCATTTACTATTTTAATCTGATTTTACCCCATGACTGTGTTGACATGATGTTCTATTATGAGATTCTGCACACTTGTTAAAGATGAAACCATAAGTCTTTGTAAATGACATTGTATGAAGAAATTTGAAACTAAGAAATTTTAGTAGACACATAGACCTTTTTGGAATGACAAATAAATCTTGATCTGGACAAGTATTCGATTTTATATGATTTTTACAAGTGACGATAGAAACGCAGTAAATCTTAGAGCTTACTATTTTGCACAATGATCATTGAGATGAGTTTAAACTTGTATCTTGTTGGCTTAGAGTTGCTGTTTGAGGTCAAGACTCATGTTATAGATGTGTACTTGGGTTAGGAGTTAAGTGATCTAAAGTTTCTTGCTAAGGGTAGCCCATAGTTGCTTATAAACACCATTATAGACCACATTGTTCAATGTTTTGAAGTAAAAATTGTATTGAATGTGGGGTATTGTTGTAGACCACTTTGGAATAAAATTCATGCCCATTGTGTGCTTATACTTGCTATCTACTTTGAGTAGAAGCATGGGGAGCGCCCGATCGCGATTCCTCAAGGGAACGGGACCGGGAATGGCTCCGTCTTGGCATAAATGCCAAGTGGGTGCTTGCTGTGTGGAATCTTAAATTGTCATTTTTAGGACTCATAGAACCCCTTTTTTGGGTATTCATGGGTTAGGACTTACTCCTAGTGTGGTGTATCTTGTTGGGGTATGTTGGTTGAGTTTTGAGACTCTAGGACTAAGTCTTGTGGCAAACCTAGACTGGTAGAATAAGACCCGTGTCGCATCGAACGCGTTGGAGGAGATGACTCGTGCGCCGACATACTCACCGTGCATGGATGGATTCCATGGTTTGTGTTTGGAGCTGCCACTTGTCAAGGACCGTGGAGCGTTAAGTTTAGCAGGAAGCTATTTGTTGGTCGGGCCGAGGTTGCAATCAAACTCCAAGCGTCGATGTGGTTGCGGCAATCGATGGGGACGATTCGCCGGGGGTTCGTGCCAAGTGTGGGCCGAGGCAGGTCAACTCTTAGGTCGGACTAGAGGGCTAGTTGAGTCCTACTGTGAAATGGGTTGAGATCTATTCTGATTAAGATGACTAACTAGGGAGAGTCTACTAATAGAATTAAACTAGTTGATCATGGCAAGTAAGTTGATTATCGAGTTAGGGATTTGTAAATAGTAGATAGATCGCCTAATTAAAAGAATTAGAGTTGGCTAGAGTGATGGTTTGAGTAGTCGGTCGATAAAACAAGTCTTGAATTCAACCTTAACCTTTAATCTTAGAGTGGGGTAGCCTTGATACTTTGGTAGGGCTAGATCGAGTCCTGGTTGATTGTAAGGACAAGCACTAGCGAGGGTGTTCGCCTGTCAGGGGGACGTCGTCTCGACTGCAAGTTATGCTCTAGTGTAAGGACTAGTATAGTGGGGTTGGGGAAACCTTATATCCGTCTTATCCTTTGTTGACCGATGCGGGCAGGAGGTTTAGAGGAAGTCCCCACACAGAGAGACTCTACAGGAAAGATTCTAAGTCCTCCAGTGGGGAGCCCTAGTGCTCATATATCAGCTTTTGGTGAGGTTCGGGGAGACAACATATTGGGTAAGCCGATTGGATTACAATCAACATATAGGGTATGCCGATCTGATTACAGTTACACAGGGTAAGCCTGTGACTGGCCATGATTTCAGTCACTCAGGGTAAGCCTGCGACTGATCAGTCACGCAGGGTAACCCTGCGACTAGAGTCCCGGGCATAGTTGATAAAACTATGAGGATTAGACATCACTAACGACTAGCAGGGTAAGACTACAGCCTCACCATCACTAGAATCAGAAACTGGAGAGAGCACAAGAGTAGGATGCATAGCGGGGGATCGAGCCCCATTAAACTGAAGAACGTCGTTTGGTTGGAGGGTGTGTAGTATGGGATGCATATCTTTCAACCAAGCGTGCATTAGCCTTAGGAGCATGTGTGCATAGTGTGTGCATTAGTTTAGGCCATGGCATATACCAACACTTGTTTGACATCACCCTTTTTCTCTGCATCAAATATTATTTGTGGTCGTTGAGGTTGGAATCGCTATATTATAGCGTAGGGAGGATAACCGAATATAATATTTCGTCAGTTGTAATCAACTGACGTGCCCACCATTATCAGTGCAGGATTGCCGACTTGGGATCGCGGGAAAGCTCTAGCAGGGGAAAAGCATCCAAGTAAAAGTTACGGTCCAAATTTTTATTGTACATTCTTGTTGTAACAATTAATTTGTAATTGTTGTAATCATTGGACATTGTAATAACAATTTAATGTAATAAAAGGTTTTAATTTTCTGTAATTTTTGTTGTGTTTTGACTCAATTGAAGAAAGATCTTGGAGAGTGTCACGAGTTCCTATATTAGGAATTCGAGGCGTTACACCTAGTATCATGGAAGTGACTAGTTGATTGATTAATTAAAGAATTTAATTTATAAAAAAATTGATTGAGAAATTTATGTAGAATGATGGAATATGTTGGCAAAAGATTGAATGAAAGAAGTTTAATGAATAAGAATTCAAATGTGATAAAGATGAATAGTTGATAAAGATGTTTATGTTGAGGTTAGATATAACCAAATTAATCTCTAGAACGAGATGACTATTGGAATCTAGAGGCTAGACGAGACCCTTAGAAACTGGCAACTATGACTAATGAAATTTGAGAGCCAACCAGTGTGGGTTGAGCACCTCTTGAGAAGTAGCCAGGTTGGGCTGACTGTCTCTTGTGTTGGTTTAAGTCCGTAGGTAAGCTAGCTCTAGGTTGTGATGATTCTTCTAAAACTAAAAACTTAAGAACAGGCACTAAGGGGAGACGTGATGAAGTATGGGCAAACATGGGTATGAGGGCCTTAATTTGTAACGCCCCGCCCCAATACTCAGACAATTTTAATATTTTTAGAAATACAAATTAGATACTATGTAGTACAACTACCCACCACAGGCTGCCTCTCAAAAGGTGGTTAACCGAATTGGTGACTCTTGATCATTGGCTAATAGTATTTATACTCAAATTAGTTCTTGTAAACCTCCCATGTGGGACTAAATTCTAAAATTCTTCTCAATTTTCTCAAATCCTGCGCATACCAGTCGACTGCTACGCATACCAGTCGACTGTTCGCTCTTTAGAAATCTGGGGTATTACATACACCCCACCTTTAGAAATCATTGGCAGGGAGATGAGTCTCCGAAATTTGCTTCGTGGGGTATTCACGGAAGTAAGCAGGGTGCTAGAAAGGGCGGTCCTACACTGCCCTCCGGAGTCTCCAAGACTTTGAAGATAGTCTCGACCTGTCTGATCCAATTGACAGTCGCGTCAGGGTCTAACTTTCCCTTAAACATGGGTGGTTTTATCCTTTTGAATGATTTCACGAGTTTGATTGCTTCGGGTACTAGATTTACAGGCACCCTCCCCGGGTTCTGATTCATAGCAATGTCTTACTATACAGTGCAGTCAATGTGTTGTCTTTTAGGATTATAGCTAATTTGGTTTCTAAAAAATCTTAAAACAGCTAAGAGTGAGAGTCCAGCTTCTACTTGTTACTTGAAATGATAGTGATTCAGGCTATTGGGAACATGACTTTAATTTTGATATATTGCTCCACTTTAATACATATTTTGTGATTGGCATGATTGATTCTTGTTGACTGCAAGAGGATCGTGTTCAGGGAGGAGGCTGAATTACCGCAGAATGCATGCTTGATGAGTCAAGACATGGCACGGAATTCCCCTCCAGGGTCCAGTGCACGTGCTTGTACTCATAAATCATCTAGGATACTCACCGTAGTTACAGTAGTAGATTAAGTCATGGCGAGGAATTGAACCCTACAATAATGAAGACGATTAAGAGGCTTGCCCTCGGACCTATGTAGTATGGGATGCATAGAATCCGAACAAGTGTGCATTAGTGTCATATAATATAAACAACTGCATTAAGGACTAAGTGCACCGCACAACACGACATCAATAGGATAGTCCCTTTTGTAGCTTTGTTTGTGACCAAGTTTGTGTTTGCTAAAGTATTTAAGAATCATTATACTGTTCCCGGCATAGAGAGGATGGCCGTGTATAATATTTCGTCAGTTGTAAGCAACTGACGCGCCCACAGTTTTATATGCAGGGTATGGAGTTACATGAAGATATAAAGATGATTTGATGCTGTTGATTACTTAAATGTTAAAGTTGTAACAATTGTACATTCATTATTGTTATATTTTATTGATTCCGCTGCTTATTGATGTAAAAGACTCTGATGTAATTATTGTTGAAATAAAAGTTTTAAATTCCTTGTAAAATTGTACGAAAGAAGTGAAAAAATCCTATAGAACTCTCGAATTCAGTTGTATTTGGAATTCGGGGTGTTACAAGTGGTATCAGAGCACTTAGTCCAAATTCCACTTGTAACACCCCGAATTCCAAATACAACTGAATTCGAGAGTTCTACATGATCTTTTCACTTCTTTCGTACAATTTTACAAGGAATTTAAAACTTTTATTTCAACAATAATTACATCAGAGTCTTTTACACCAATAAGCAGCGGAATCAATAAAATACAACAACAATGAATGTACAATTGTTACAACTTTAACATTTAAATAATCAACAGCATCATCAATCATCTTTATATCTTCATGTAACTCCATTTCCTGCATATAAAACTGTGGGCACGTCAGTTGCTTACAACTGACGAAATATTATACACGGCCATCCTCTCTATGCCGGAAACAGTATAATGATTCTTAAATACTTTAGCAAACACAAACTTGGTCACAAACAAAGCTACAAAAGGGACTATCCTATTGATGTCGGGTTGTGCGGTGCACTTAGTCCTTAATGCAGTTATTATGTTACATGACACTAATGCACACTTGTTCGGATTCTATGCATCCCATACTACATAGGTCCAAGGGCAAGCCTCTTAATCGTTCTTCATTGTTGTAGGGTTCAATCCTTCGCCATGACTTAATCTACTCCTGTAACTACGGTGAGTATCCTAGATGGTCTATGAGTACAAGCACGTGTCCTGGACCCTGGAGGAGAATCTCGCGCCATGTCTTGACTCATCAAGCATGCGTTCTGCGATAATTCAGCCTCCTCCCTGAACACGATCCTCTTGCAGTCACCAAATATCCCACAAGCGTCTCCAAGATCCCGATCATTCTGGAGTATTTCCCACGCCATGTCTTGACTCATCAAGCATGCATTCTGTGGATCACATCCACATCGTAGACTCGAGGCTCCCATACTTATGTTTTTCTCTTACTTCCATCACAGCTTTACAAAGTTTGTTTTAAAGAAAATCATCACAACCTAGAGCTAGCTTACCCTACCGGACTTAAATCAACAACAGAGACAGTCAGCCTACCTGGCTACTTCTCAAGAGATGCTCAACCCTCAATGGTTAGCTCTCAAATCATAAATAATACTGCCGGTCACTAGGGTCTCGCCCAGCCTCTAGATTCCAACAACTATCTCATTCTAGAGATCAACAATATTTCATAATCAATCTCCAATAATAATTCCATTTCTTTTGTTCACAAACTCTTTCTCAAAACATTTCTTTTATAATCTCATAACATGAGAACAATTAAATCTGATTCCTTTATCAATTCCATCTTTCACAACCTTGTGTGCATTTCACAATAAAACTCAATCACATATTAATAATCATAAAATCTCATATTCAACTTATTTAACTTTCATTTGTCAAGGATCAAATCCAAACTCAAGAACCAGAAAATAGTTCGGTTCAGTCGACTGGTGGTAGTATCAGTCGACTGTTCCGTGAGTACTTTGAACATCAAAAACAACAGTCAGCTCGATCCAGTCGACTGTGAAAGCAGACAGTCGACTGCTCTACGAGACTTGAAACTTCTGTAATAACACAGTCGGTTCAGTCGACTGGTGACAGTATCAGTCGACTGTCCCGCGAATACCTTGAAAACTCAAACATCAAATTTATGACAACAGCAGTCGACTGTGAAAGTATTCAGTCGACGGTCCCGCTGATGAAAACCAACCTTTTTACACTTACCAGTCGACTGTGGAAGTGAACAGTCGACTGTCAATCACTCAAATTGCAGCATACATATAATTTTCGACCTTGTAATTGATTTGTACTTCCATATAAAAATATAGATCATTTTCAGAAATGTATTCCTTCAAAACAATTTCGTATTTGTTATCAAATTCTCAAGTTTCTCATTTTTCAATGAAATCCTTAAAATGCATCAAAACACCTACTCAATCCATTTTCCAAATAAGCTGTTTTCTTTTATCAAAATTACTTTACAAAAATCTTTATACTCGTATGAATAATATTTTGAGGTTAGAATTATACTTCTTTGCTAAATGGCACCGAAAGTCATTTCTCCAAACATTTGCATTATGTCAATTACTATTTCAATCATGCATCATACAATTTGAACTTACCAAATGGCACATATTCTTGCATGCAAATATTCTAACAATCATCATAACACATTTTGAGCCATAAATTTAACCATTCACATCTATCACAATAGTTAGAATTTAGCAATTAACAACTAGCATGTAGTATCATCATATCAATTCAATTTCAATCAAATAAATCCTATCTCATCTAGCATGCATTTTCTACTCCTAAATTAGAAAGTATTTAAGAAACACCCACCTAAAATGAAGATTTGTACCAAAATGAACTCCTAGAATTAGAAGCTCCTAAGGAAAGCTCCAATTGCAACCTCCTCGAAATCCGTGCACCAAAGCTAGCCCCACACTCCATCCCCATTTCGGCAAGCATCCATCAAGAGCATCTCCATCCTCACTCCATTCGGCAACAACAAGGACAAACTCCCATCTTCTTTCATGTACGCATACTATGTATGTACATATATATACATTAGCATATGTATATAGGCAAGTGAAATGGTTATTAGGTGGGGAAATGGGAAAGGTTAGGCTGGCTTTTTGGTGGGTTTCTTTCGGCATGGGCAGGAGAGAAGGAGGAGAAGAGATGAGAGAATGAGAGGCCAAGGGGGTATTTTTATAGATTTAACTAATAGGTAGTTATGGCAACCACCCCACATGTACACCACTCACCCCATGATTAAAATTTGCTTTCCCTCCCATTTTCAAAATTATAATTTCAGAATTTTCCCTCCTCTCACAACAGCCCGGCCCCAAAATTTGTGTGCACATCGCACGTGTGCACGTGCACGTGCTTTGTGTACAAAAACAATTTATTTATTTAATCCCTTTAAAACAATTTATATATATATATGTAATAAATATGTAAAATTAACTTTAAAACTATACTTTTCATGCACAATTAAAATAGAAAGAAACATTTCATGAAAATTTATTTTGAAGGAAGAACGCGCTTACAACACGTGCACCAAAACACGTGCGTCGCCCGTAAAATCTCAAAAATACAAAAATTGACTTTATGAACCGAAAAATATTTATAATCAATTGGAATGCAATAGAAAGTATATTTAATATACATATTTGACAATATACTCAAACGTACGGAAAACACGTGTATTGCTCGTAGAAGATTTATTTTAATAAAGATTGTCAAAAATTGAATTTTCGTTTACAAAACAAATTCACACATGTTTATAAAGATAAATAATTGAAGTCCACTGAAAACTTTGCACGTAACGGGGGAATATCCGAATTCGACACGTGCATCGATAATACGTAAAAAGCACGTAAAACTCAAAGATTGAAATTTTGCATTCGAGTTGTCTCAAATGTGATTTTAAGAATACGGGATTGCATAAATAATTGGAATTCAAAATACATATCAAAATGCGTTATGAATATAATTAGTAACAGTACAAAATGCACGTGCGTAACACCCGAGGGCAAAATTGTCATTTAAATTTTGCGGGGTGTTACACTCTCCCCCCCTTAGAACAGTTCCGTCCCCGGAACTTACTATGGTAAAGGCTGTATTTTGTACACACCAAGGAAAATATCATTATAACATATAGAAATCACAAACATCAAGAAGATACATATAGCATAAAAGTAAGCAATGTGGAAGAATAAGACAAGAAATCTATTTAAGAAAATTTATGAGCATCAAAATTTTACAAGAACTAAACAAGAAAACTAGGAAAGTAGCATAAGAAAACAAATGCGACAATAGAGGATAGTGTATTTTGAAAAGAGTTTACATAAAAATTACTATCAAGTAAACCATTAGATAAAATGGTAAATAAACTTAGTAATTAATTGTGAAATAATTTCAGAAAACAATGCAATAAAGAAAAACATAGTTAATGGGTACTTTATAAATAGATTCAATACTAAAAATTCATCAATGTAATAAATGGTAGAAAGTCGCAAACCAAATTGATATTATATGACAAAAATTAGCAATTTAATAGTTTGAGAAATATCTGAGAAGGGTATATAGTAAAAGTATAGACAACATAAAATAATTTTGTATATAAATTAGTACCAAATAATTTGTAAGGTAACTTTAATAATTATACATACAATTTGAAAATTAGGAATACGCCGAAATACTTTCGAATTATTCAGTAGAGCGAGAAAACCAACTTACAAAAATCACATAGACGAAAAATTATAGAGGTGAAATAAATAGCATGATATGGAAATTATAAATGATTGTAACAGTAAAATAAGACATCGCAATAGTAAAACATACCATCGAAATTAGTGCGAAAACTAGTTATATAACAAAGAAAAGTATAGACAATAAAAAAATGATTTTGTATATAAATCGATATTATAAAGTAATTTGTAAAGTAAATACAATAATTATATATGTATGATCAAAATGAAAAAGGCAAAAATCCAAATAATTTCGATTTGTCAAGTAGGCCAAGAAAATCAGCATACAAAATTATGTATATACATAGACGGAAATTATAGGACAAAACAATCAATCATCATGATCCAAAATTTATAAATGATGTGTAGGAGAAAAATAATATATTTTGGTAGTAACAATGCAAAACCAATTATGTAGCAGTGAATCATGAATTATAAACAAAAGTATAATAAATAAAATTGTTAGGTGAGTAGCCACCGAATTTTAAAATAGCAAAATACAATAAAGTTGTATGAAATACTAACTCACATAAAATGCAAAGTACTACAAAGAAGACGGCAAGATAGTTGAGATTAAGCGGTAAATACGCAAGTTTGATATATATAGAAATTAGTATAAACAGTATAATGCTACGTTGCAAAATATTATAAAATAGTATAAGCTAGTACCAAATGAAATAGTTATAAGTGAATATTATCGAAAGCAAGGTAGGGGTTATCTAAGTATAATATTTCCTTTTGGTTTAGGTTCGTCTCACTAGTATCCAACAGCAGACTTGCCTATCCTGATCTCAAGTTGCATAATTGCTTCTACGATATCCGGTTGCAGTCTGCCTTCTGGGCATTCGGTTGCAAACTTTACCTCACCGACATCCAGTTGCAGTTTGCCTTCTGGACATTCAGTTTCAAACCTTGCCTCCCCGCCCCAATGCTCAGACAAATTATAAATACTATGTAGTACAACTGCCCACCACAGGCTGCCTCTCAAAAGGTGGTTAACCGGATTGGTGACTCTTGATCATTGGCTAATAGTATTTATACTCAAATTAGTTCTTGTAAACCTCCCATGTGGGACTAAATTCTCAAATTCTTCTCAATTTTCTCAAATCCTGCGCATACCAGTCGACTGCTATGCATACCAGTCGACTGTTCGCTCTTTAGAAATCTGGGGTATTACATAATTGGTCTCCGGTGTAAGATGGTTTTTCCAGAATTATCGAGGTGTGATTGGAAGTTTTCACCAGTTCATCGGATTTATGGGATTCATCTTCGGAATTATCGAGATCGAGGCGACGCCTATAGGGTGTTTTGGGACTATGGAAGCGCCATAACTTGCGGTGTGAGATGGTTTCCCCGAAATTATCGAGGTGGGATTAAGAGTTATCCCCAACTCATCGACAGTGTGGGATTCAAGTTGGGGTTGCATTGGATATTGTGATGACAACCAAAATGGAGGAGCTGCAAAGGGCAATTGGGCATACAGATTACTGATGCTAGTTGTTCCTATGAAATTGACATTTGCTGCATGCAAGAGGGTCTGCATAATAACACCTACTAATACCTTAGCCCAATACTGGTCGTATAAGTGCTGATGTGCAGGATGGACAAGTTGAGAAGCGTTGATAGGCGGACAGTAATCCTGCGGCCCCATTCGAGTCATGCTAGGAGGTGGGTCTTTTGGGATAGCAACAGTCTCTGTTAGTCGGCGATAACAACGATCACCAAGATACCATACACCTTATATCGATATTTTATGTTAGTGCACATGTAAATCTTTATAGTAAGATGCAAACTAAAGCAATGAATATATTTAACATAAATGAATGAATATGGAATGTAACCTGCTAACAATATTATAAGATAACTCGGCCACGAGACAAGAAGTTCGCAACATGAATATCGTGCTTGCCCTCATATGATGATCCATAATATTGCCATATAAAAGATGTTGTGGACCTCATCTCCAACTTTTCCCTGGCCATGGAAATATTGTACCGAATCTATTCTGTTCGACTCTGGTCCAATTTACTGCGATTCCAAAATGTAATTTTCGATCATACGTCAACATTTTGTAGATGAATCACAAAGCCTACCGTTCTATCACTTATTGGAAAACAAACATTTGTGTATTCATATGCCCAATACAGGAAAAATTTGAGTTTAATTAGTATCCATAGGATTGTGAAACCAATATTATTTAGCTGAAATAAATAACGAATATGTTTAATGTTACCTCGAGTACTTGCCATGGCCCATTAAATGACTTCAATTTTCAGTCAGCTACATTAGTCGAGAGACAAATACAGTTGTGCCAATGTGGGACTTCCTCAATCATACGTGCCCACTAAATTAAGATATTCAAATGCAGCAAGTCAGCCATATCTAACTACGGAAGCAGCATTAGGAAAAAGAAACTCACCAAGAATGTACATAAAAAATGCTCGTGCAACAAGAAAGGAGTACTCTTTGTCGTTACACGGAGGTGCATCACCGACTCTGATGGATAATCCTGTTATCATTGTCCAATTCAATGGGGTGAATCCTAACTCACTGCACTGAAAGGTGGAAAGTGTGGATTGTGTCCCACCATTTCTCAACCAATGCCTCGACGAGCCGCATAGACAACTTCTCCGTATCAGTCGTGAGAAAATGGTGCCAGCCCGCATCCTCAATGAAGTGCTTAATTAACGGGACATTGAAAAGTTTTTTGTATTCCTTGATCGGACCCTTCCAATTTTACCTAAATGTAACAAATCCACCAACTGGATGCTCGGTAATATGCTGAAGTATGTGTTGGCGATCGTCGAGAACTCTGTTCCACTCTGCTGGATCGGTATAATTCATAGGTGGAGTTTCCTCTTTGGCTTCGCTTCTTGTGTTGCTCTGTTCAGACCCGGCATGCCACCTTGATATTAATCTACAAATAAATCTTTTGATCGTCGACAACATGACTGTTATAACAAAATGTGTGGTTGAAGAGGAAGAAGTGAGCTGTGTTTGAGAGATTGAGCTTGATCTGGTATAATCAAAGGGGCTTCGGGTGAGAATTTAAAATGCATGAGTTAAGGGGTAAATATGTAACTTCAGCTATGAATTGAGTCGGGATGAAGTAAGATGTTTTGCCCGGAAAATCCATCCTCACTTTTAAGCCCATATTGTTGGATGGAACATATTGCTCCGTCCGACACAATTATTCCCCAACTTTTGTGGTGGGAATTTTGCAAAAAATCTCCTCATTTAAAAAAAAATCTTTAAAATGGATCAGATGGTAGAAGATGTGGCGTCCCGCAACCTTTTATTTATTTTCCCAAATTGCAGACCGTCTCACCTTAATCTAAAAAAACAAAAATTTTGATCGGACATTACAAGATGTTCCGTGTTCCGTCCGACAATATATATATATATATATATATAATTTTTTTTTTCCGGCAAACGACAAGTGCAAGCAAACTATCTTTTTGTTAATTCTCATTTTGCCATTTTGTCATTTTACCAAATTTGAGAAAAACGGGTGCGGTTGTTCTTACTACCTTAACAAGTTCTAGATGTCAGCTTCTCAAACGGAGATTCATTTCAAATTACCTTCTTGAAGTAGAGTACAAGCTTAAATAAATCAAATCCCCATTATGCCATATGTTAAACTTCGTATAAGAAAACTGTGAGTGAATTACTTTCTAAATGAGTATTCGTTTGTGAAGTTTTTCATAGATAACTCTGAAAACAGATTGTTATATATTTGTTGGTCAATTTTGTAACTATTAACCACATTGTTAACTCGATCAATTAATATGTGTTTATGTAATGAAAGATGCATGTGTATAACTACTTAGTTTTTATGTCTGAGTGGTAAGGAGACAGACTTACATCCCGTTTGGATAGTTGTTTTGGGTCCGTTTTGTGAAAAAAAAAATTTGAAAACGCGTTTGGTTACACGTTCAGTACACATGGTTTGTGGCCTTTTTTCAGAAAAAAAAACCCAACCCCCTCTTTTTAGATATCGCTCTCTCTCTTTTTTTTTGTTACCCCCCTCTTCTCTCTTCTTTGACGGCGACTTCAGAAAGAAAACCCTAGACCCTCTTTACTCCCATAAACTCCCATCTTCAAGTATCCTTTACTCTCTCTTTACTCTAATCAAGAGCCGATCATTTCTTCTGTGATTCGCTCTATTTTCCCCCTTCTCAACCTCCTCGACGGTCGATTCATGGTCTGTGAGACCAGATCTGCTTTTACAAGAAGGTGTCTTCGAGAACGTTGTAGTAGAATCACACGCCGGCTGAGGCTTGAGCTTTGAAAGCAAGCAAATCAAAGTATGTTTAAAATTGATTTAATTTTTTTGCTTGTGTTTTGTTTTGGGTCGTTGTTAATTCCAGATCTGTTCAAAAAAAAAATTCCCTTTTTTTGTGTTTTTTTTGCCGGAGTACCTATTTGAGGGATTAAAATTTTTGTTTATGCTGTGATTTGGAGATGATGAGTACTGATCCTCAAGTTTGACGTCGATGTGTTAATTCCAGATCTGAATCAAAAAAAAATTGTTTTTTTTTATTTTTTGACCTATACTGAATTGAGGGATAAAGATTTTTATTGAACTGAAATTGGAGATGATGTGTTCTGATCCTACGGTCGATGTCGCTTTTGTTACTTGTGGAAATTGGATATTTCAATTGAACTGGATTAAAGATGGTTGCTGAACTGGAATTGGAGATTTTTATTGAAATGTGATTTTTATTGAACTGGAACTGGATAGAAGACATCATCTACAGAATCTATAGTAACCTCAAAATAGTTTTCCCATTCACTGTTATAGTTGAGCAATTGATGATTGTTATTTTATATTTATCGTTTCTGTGGCTAATGAAGATGACTAGTAAGGGAAAGGAGATTGAGGTGGAGAGTGATATTGTCATTTGGCCAGCATGTAATGTACGTATATTTGTGGAATTGATGGAGGCGGAGGTCGATCGAAATATTTTGAAAAGTTCGACCTTTGAAGCCAAAGTTTGGCAAAAATTTGTGGGAAGTTTGAATCACATTTGTAACCGTACATACATGGTTAAACAATTAAAAGATAAACATTCCCGACTTAGGCTGCAGTGGAGGGAGTTTCACAATTTGAAGAATCAAAGTGGTATGGGTTGGGATGAAGACAACCATACAGTCACTTGCCAGCCCGATGTTTGGAACACATATGTCAAGTTTCACATATAACTTATTTTTTTATGCAGTGTGTGATTATCATCGTAATATACTTATTCATGACTTTAGTACTTGTAAACTAACAACACATAATTTTTGAATAGGCACACCCTAATGCTAAACAATTCTAATCGAAGGGTTTGGCCAGTTATGATGCTTTGACCAAAATTTTTGGTCAGTCTACTGCCCAGGGCTTTCTTTCTAGGGCTTCAACTCAAAGGGTGTATGACACCGATGAGGAACGGAGGGTCAATTTTGAGTTCACCCACCCCATCCCACCCAAAGCACCACAAGTAAATTTGGTTGATGATGATGATTACGAACCAATACATTCGGGGTCTCACAAGAGGCGATCTGGTGGGTCTAGTAGTCGAGCAACAAAAAGCTCGAGAATGGATATTTGTATTGATGCCAATACCGATGCGCATGTTGCAAAAGCAGAATATTATAAGAAGAAAATGGGGAAAATGGGCGTAGAAAGTGTTCGCTCGGATGCAGCAGATCCGTTCTCCATTGATAAGTGCATCGAAATAGTTAATAACATGGATGAGCTTGATCCCAAAATGCTCTGTGTCGCAATGGATAACATAGTTTCAAAGAAAAGTTGGCATCGTGGTTTCATTCTTATGAAACCAGATCTTAGACTCTTGTGGTTGGACCAACTTGCGAATGAGTAGAGGGAACTCATTTGTTCAAGTTGATCCAACCCATTGTATTGTTTAAATGTGTTAACAATTTATTGAAATATTTGTTTATCAGTATATTGTGAATATGTAATAGCACAATGTGTTCGGTTTTCATTTGTAATGGTTCAATTTTAGATGCATTTGCTATTACTAGCTGTTGTTGTTTTTGTTTTTTTGGGTTAAACTTTGGTAGATAACATAACATGTTACTGTAACTGTTCATATATAACATCCACTATTTCATAAAGGAATTAAATTTGATTATTATTCCTTTGGTGTATTCTACTATTTCAGAGTGAAGTACTAGTGCAATTGATACCATACTGATGGACTTCCCAAGTGACACATCAAGTGATGAAAGTGACGGGACTAATGACTTGTTGGGACTTCAGTTTCTAGAGAGTATGTCTAAAAAAATTCCCCGTTTCACTTCTAAACTATCAGGCAGTGAATATCTACAAGAAATCCTAGATGGTCCCCCAGATAAGTGTAATCGCATATTCCGCATGAATCAAAATTGTTTTTGGCTTTGTATCAATTTATTAAAAATGGCAACTACCTCGAGGAAATGCACGAGGAAGCCCAACGTAGACACGTCCCTATTGAGGAAAGTGTTGCCATTTTTTTGTACATTGTCGGTCATAGTCATAGAATGAGAGCGGCTGCTGATCGGTTTCAGCACTCATTGGAAACAATTGAACGACATTTTACTGATGTGTTGAAAGGTTTGGTAAGAGCAGCAGCAATTCTCATTACTCCCCCAAACACGACACATGTACATGAAAGAATCAGTAGTTCCACAGACTTTTATCCATAGTTTAAGGTATTTTGTTAACTTCATGATTACCACCATATTATTCTAATATTTCAAATGTATTCACTGAAGTAGTACGTTTCAAATTCACTAATGTAGGGAGCTATTGGTACTGCCGATGGCACATTAATAGATGCTTACGTACCCGCTAGCCGACAAAATACTTGTCGTGGCCGGAAAGGCAATATAACTCAAAATGTGCTAGCCGTTTGTGATTTTGACATGATGTTCACATTTGTTTATGCGGGATGGGAAGGAAGTTCTAACGACTCCCGGGTCATACAAAGTGCATTAACAGAAGGACTGTTGCAAATCCCTGCCAATGATAAATATTACTTAGTAGACTGTGGTTACACGAACATGCCAGGGTTTTTAGCTCCTTACTGCGAGGAGCCATATCACTTGCAAGACTTCGAAGGGCCTAATCATGCACCAACCCAACATAAGTAACTTTTCAACAAACAGCATGCAAGACTACGAAATGTCATTGAACGAACCTTTGGTGTATTCAAAAAAAGGTTTCCCATATTCAAGTATATGACCAATTACATGTTCACAAGACAAGTTCTAATGGTACCATCCTATTGTGCAGTTCATAATTTTATACGTCGATATTCAGCGGACGATGCATTCTTTTCTAATTTAGAAGATGAACAAATTACTCATCTACACAATGAAGATAATGCTTCCACATCTCAACCTTTGGATATGTCATCTTCTTAATTGAATCACATGAATACTAAAAGAGATCAAATTGCTATGGCAATGTGGAATGCAAGACATTAATGTAATTTTATAGCCCAATGTACTTGTTCATGGCTTCATTGTGCTATTCCAATATATGGTTGTAAATGCTTTTCTTCCATTTGAACCCCATCTATTTGATAATCACATCTGAATTTGATTTAAGTATGATGGTTATGATGAAATTCACACATTGTATTTAGAGGCATGTGTGTCCCCCCCCCCCCCCCCAAAAAAAAACCTACTAGTTTCGTATAGTTCTGAATATAAAATGAACTCCCACAGTGAATATCCATCAAAATGAACATACTTGGGGATGAATTGTATTGACCCTTATGGTTTATGTTAAGCAAGATGGGTTATTATGTGGACTATTCATGCTAAATTAATTGAATGCTTTTCATACTTAACTATAGGTGGTGGAGAGGGTGGGCAGTTGATTAGATATAGTTGGCATGGCATAATAATGCAGCCCTATACTAACCTTGATGCTTCATTTGAACAAATGTTCTATACAAATGTGTTCTGAGCCTACGACTAATTCAATCCTCTAAGAACACATGATTGGTTCAGTGGGATGCATACATACAAAATCAAATATCTGATACGCATTAACCTTTGCCTGTTTTGGATTTTTATGAAAATTTTCCTTTCAGAAGAGGGTAACCAAATGCTTTTCTCAAAAAAGTTTTCATCTTATCATGATAGTTTAAATAGTTGTTGATAATACATCTTCAACCTCGTATGATTTCGTCGCTTTATTTTCATTCTGATTGTGGGATATGTGACGGGTATTGATGTTTTGTTTCCATGGTGTACTGATGTATTTGCAGGTTGTACTTGGACACTAATGTAGTGCAGTTGGATGTATGCAGTGTTTTTTAATGAAGTGCACTATGATGCTTTAGTTCAATGAATGGAGTTTTCTCCTTACATGAGCTGCTGAGTTTGTTTAAATATATATTAAAAGTTTTTTTAATATATGTTGTTCTAGGCAATGATGAAATATACTATCAATGAAAAGGTTATGTGTCCACCCCCACCTACCATCATGTGCCACTGATCAATCTGGATATGATGGATATGGTAGATTCTGATCCAGATTATTTTTTATATTAACGTAAACAGACAACACTTTTATGATCATATATTCCCATTATACTGACCCAATGAATGATGTATTCAACTATGGGTGATGGATGGGGTGGACACATAATTAGTAGTAGTTTACATGGAATTTTAAAAAATGCAGCCCTACACTAATATTGATGATTTAGTAGAACAATTGTTCTATGATAATGTGTTTTGTGCCTACGACTAATTGGGGAGATGATGAAGATATATTCTGATTCTATATAACAGTTGGAAGTATTGACATTTTATTTCATACATAGTTAGAAATGAAATACATGGTACATTTTGTTACCTTCTACTAGCATTAGAAGCCATCATCACTACATTCATGTCAGGCTCATGTGAGAATTTTGTGATTGTTTACTAGTAATTCAAAATCTGGATATGATGATGCTTTATTCTGATCCTATATACTATTTGGAGTAATGACAACTTTGATGTTGCTCATGACATCTGATGTCTACTGATGGATTGTTTAAGGTATTTTTTTTGCTTTATAATGGACTAAGGACTGAATTTCACAATGGAAAATTTCCATACTGTACACACTGTACTTCGTGTGATGGGTTTTGATGCTGCTATTACTAGCTGATGGCGCAAGAATGCTTGTGATGGCTTCTTCTTGCTTTATGAAGTAGTAAGGTATTATTTTCACTTTGGAAAATTTCCATATTGTAGACAAGAACCTTCCTGTGATGGGTTTTGATAGGGCTTATGGTAGGAGATGATGGTCTACTGATGGATTGTGGTGGGTATTTTTTCGCTTTATAAGGGGTTAAGGTTTGAGTTAGGCAACTATGAAAATATCCATATTGTACACAATGTACCTTACTGTGATGGGAACTGATGCTGCTCATGGCAACTGATGGCTTCTAAATGCTTAATTCCACAGTACTACCTTTATAGGGAAGTAATGTATGATTTTCAATTTGGATAATTTCCATATTGTACACAATGTCCTACTTCCGAAGGGTTTTGATGCTGCTCATGGCTACTGATGGGTTCTGCTCAAATGTGAGAAGGCTTTCTTCTTACTTTATAAGGAATTAAGGTATGATTTGCACTGTTAAAATTTAATTCTTGTTACTATGTTATAAAAGTGAATGTGTTCTGGCACAATGTGATGAATTTTCATGGTGGGGCAAAAAAAGTTTGCTGTGTACCATTTTCTGTTCCTCTCATGAATGTGGATATGATGGCCTCTGATCCAATTTACGTAAACCATTGAATTCTTCTTTGATTAAAATTTCATACTGTGTACAATACCTTCCTGTCATGGGATCTGCAGTTGCTCATGGTTTTTTAGGGTAGCTGATGGATTGTGATGGCTTCAACTGATGGTTTTAATTTTTGGTTACATTCCTTTTAACAGCTGATGGATACTAATGCTTGTGTAATGCTTGTCATGGGTTCTGATGTTGCTCATAACAGCTGATGGATACTGATCGGTCGCAATGGCTTCTTCTTGCTTTGTAAGGGGTTAAGGTGTGAGTTTCAATTTGTAAAATATGGATACGGTGTACAATTACCTTCCTATGGTGAGTTCTGATGCTGCTCATGGCATATGATAGATACTGATGGATTGTAATGGGTTCTTTTTTGCTTTGTAAGGGGTTAAGGTGTGATTTTCACATTAAAAATTGCGTTCTTGTTAGTATGTTATAAATTTTGAAGGCTTCTCATGGCTTCTAATTTTGAAGACTTCCTCTGATGGTTTCAAGTGTTGCTAATGGCATCTGATGGCAACTAATGGATTGTGATGGCTTCTTCCTGCTTTATAGGGGGTTAAGGTCTGAGTATCACTTTGTAATATTTGCATACTGTGTCCAATATCCTTCTGTGGTTGGGTTGTGATGCTGCTCATGGCTTCTAATTTTTATGATAGATTTTGAAACAATCTGATGCTTTATAATGGATTAAGAATGAAGTTTCACTTTCATTTATTAAATGCAAATTTTTTTTCCGCTCAAAATTTGTATATTACAATTGCTGTATTAGCCGACTATTACACAATTCAGATAAAACTTTGCATAGTCGAAAGCTTGCCAGTGATGGGGAGATACGAAGGAGAAAAAAAAATTAAAGCGAAGAAAACTTTGCATAGTCGCACGTTGCTTATTCGTATACTTGTAGAACTTTGCTCTGTAACTACAAAGAAAAAAAAATTCATAAGAAAACTAATGCAAATTGATTAAACATACACCGTTTATAAGCTCATTGTCACCAAAACTGCAAAAAAAATAATTTTATAATTTAATTTTAAACCCAAACGTCTTTTCTAACCACATTATCCAATAATTATTTTTTAATAAAATTTCAGATTATTTGGTTTATCCAACCGCATTTTATACATTCCTTTTAAAAAACAGTTTTTCAAAAAAAAATTATTACCAAACAGCATTTTACAGTCTAGTTTTAAAAAAACAGTTTTCAGAAAAAAAATTTAACCAAATAGGTTTTACAATCTCATTTTCAGAAAACAGTTTTCAAAAAAAATTACTATCCAAACAGCTTTTACACTCTCATTTTCAAAAAACTATTTTCAGAACAACTATCCAAATGCACCCTTAAACTCTGTTGTGCTCTGCGCTGGTTCGAACTATGTTGTCAACAATTTCATTTTTCATTTTATTATATGTCTATTTATATTATATATCTTTTAATTTTATAGAAATTACTTTAATGATTGCTATATTTCTTCCGAGATATTGACTTAATATGTAAAGCTTTTTTAATCGTGTATTTTCTGCGTTGCAAGAATATGAAGATCTTTCACCTCATTTATACTATTTCGTCTTAATTAATGGGAAGACTAATTCAAGATTTCGATTAAGTCGTCCCATGTATTAGAGCTTCTAATAATTTAAAAAATTGAAGCCATTTTTGAAATGAATTCATATAAAATTTTTAAGATATTTAAATTAGTATTTAGAGTATTTAAAGAATGTACAATTTTCATTTTATTATATATCTATTTATATTATGTTATAAATAAATTAAGTGTGAATTGTCTATTGAACTTCCCCCCACTCTTTCCACATTCTCCACCACCACATTGCATTCATTCATATTTATTCATAATTATGTAATTGTCTCTTTATATTCTTTGTAAGCCTATAAATAGGCCATTGAGTGAATCATTTGGAAAAGAGATGAAAATATTATGAATGAGAATAATCTTCTTTCCTCTTGTCTCTATTTCCTTTGTTGATTGTTTACATTATTTTATAACACGTTATCAGCACGAGTCTCTACCTTTCGACTCTCAAGTTCATCTGAAGAAAAGGAAAAATATTTGGCCTTATATATGTAAGTATGTTAATCTCGAGTTCATCTTATTATTTTTTACTTTTGATCATTTCCTTAAGATCAATATAACTTAGTATGCTCTACACTCGCCATTTTTTTATGGATCTTGTGTATCAGAAAAGTTACATTTTGATCTCGTCTTTTTTTATATATGTAAGTATGTTAAATCTCGAGTTCATCTTATTATTTTTTTTTACTTTTGATCATTTCCTTAAGATCAATATAACTTAGTATGCTCTACACTCGCCATTTTTTTATGGATCTTGTGTATCAGAAATGTTATATTTTGATCTCGTTTTTTTTATTTCTAATTATGCATATAATTTTATTATGTTCTTATTTTTCAAAGCTCTTGATTATAACCAACAAGAATTACTTGTCATGAATTTTGGATGTTGAAATTCATTTGAATACCGAAAGTCTCAAAGAGACAATTGATGGATTCAAAGAAGCATCGAAATGAGATCATGCGAAAGCTATAATTTTCTTTTGTCACAATCTCCCTGAAGGAGTGAAAGATGATTGTATCAAAATCAATGATCCTGAAGATCTTTTGAAATTTAAATAAAATATTGTTCATCTAGCAAAAAGAATTATGTGAGAATTTGATATATCAAAATTAAAGATCCCGAAGATCTCTCGAAATGAAGAAAATATTGTTTGTATAATAACAATACAATGAGTATAAATTGATGACGATCCTGTAGATCTAAATATGCATAACTGTGACTAACTATAACTGTAGATCTAAACATGCTCCATTCCCCGAAGTGAATGTGATGCTATATAATTGTTCTAGTGATTTTAGCCATGGGGGTACTGTTTAGCCCTTATAGTAGTCTGTTTCCATCACTTTGTTATAATGGCTTCAGATCTTTCTTGGTTTTACCATCTTAATTGTGTGGTAGGTTCCTTGTTCAAGGCTTTTGCACTCAGTGTAATTTTTTTTTTATTATACAGATTCAAATTCATGAACTCCTGCCCCTTGTTTAAAGAACTTATAAGCTCTCCACTTTTATTCCTTTTTAGAAAACGTTATCCAACTAAAACAGATATAATATTGTTTTTGCTTTCTTTTGTTATTTGGTTGGACTTACTGTACCTATCTTTTGGGCACAAGTGTGTAGCGGTTATTTTTTTTTAATTTTTGAAGAGATGCAATGTATGACATTGGTGCTTGTACTCTTCTTCATTCAATGAAAGAAAGAAAGAAAGAAAAAAAAAAAAAAAGCTAGATCTTGATATTCAATTCTTGCATTGCATTTTGCACTCAAATATCAAAGGCTGATGATATGCCTGTCATCTCACATTTGAGGCTGTTGGTATTAACCATATGACTTAGAAGATGTGTATATATATATGTTTGGTAAAATTTCTGGTCCCCCTCTATTCCTAATTTCTTTTCCCAGCTCTCTCCCATATGGGGAGATCTCATCTTACCCTCTGATTTATGAGTTGGACTAATCATATTTTATGATGCAAGACCATCGGTCACGTACCTGTAGTACGGTAATGTATTTTGTTGATCTATATCAAGAATCATTAAAGAATAAAGGAAAGAATTAACTGATGGTCATAACCTCAATATTATGATACACTTAAAGGTGGAAGATTTCTCTGTCCATTCTGAATATTGAAGTGATAATCACCAGAAGTGATAAATACACTATCCTGAAGATAAAAATCTTGAAGAGTTAAATTTCATAAGCTCCTGAAGAGCTAATTCCATGATGCCTGAAGGCACAAAATCCAGAATTCGAAATACACAATTTTCTCTAAAGTCCAGATAAATTTGTTCAAATATAAGACTACGAATGAACAAGGTATATGCGTTACCTTAAGTATGACAATCAAAAGGTGTGTGTTGCAAAGTTTACTCCACTTTGTGATCTGGACTGTATTATACATATATAAGAATGATTGAATCATATCACAGTAAGCCCGAAATTTACTGATATTGTAAACCATAAGTTTACAAAGATGGTTAAGGTTTGGCATGACCGGTTAGACCATCCCGATTCATTACTGATGCGAAAATAATTGAGAATTCATGTGGCAGTCCATTGAAAAACCAGAAGATTTTTCAAATACGAATACATTGAATTGTGAGAGCTATGATTATGAAATCTAATCTCTCCGTTTGGGCCTGGGGACATGCTGTTTTACATGCAGCACAACTTATACGCATCCGGCCAACCAGTTATAATGATAATTCTCCCTTACAATTGGTTCATAGTCAGGAACCAAATATTTTCCATTTACGAATTTTCGGATGTGCGGTATATGTCCCAATTAATCCACCACAACGCACAAAAAATGGGACCTCAAAGGAGGACGGAAATATGTGTTGGGTATGAATCTCCATCTATAATCAAGTATATTGAAGCGATGACTGGAGATTTGTTTACTGCTAGGTTTGTAGATTGTCACTTTAATGAATCACTATTCCCAAATTAGGGGGAGATAATAAACAGTTGGAAAAAGAGATTTCATGGAGTGAATTATCATCGAAAAGTTTAGATCCTCGAACAAAAGAAAGTGAATTAGAAATTCAAAGGATAATTCATTTGCAAGGTATTGCAAATCAACTGCCAGACGCATTTACTGACCACAAAAGAGTAACAAAATCTCATATTCCAGTTGTAAATGCTCCTGTCAAAATTGATGTCCCTGAAGGACAACCTATAATTGCTAGTGAGTCTGAGGCACGCCTGAAGCGTGGTAGACCACTTGGTTCCAAAGATAAACATCCTCGAAAAAGAAAAGGAGCAAATAACCATAATTGTCAAATCGAGGATGTCTTTCCAGAAGAGACCATTGACATAGTTAATAATGAAGAGAATCAGGTACCTAAAATTAATGAAAATGAAGAGATCTCGATTAACTATGTCATTATGGGAATAAGATGGGACCGGAATAATATAATTGTCGACAATATTTTTGTATATAATATAGCGCGCGATATCATAAATGAAAATGAGGATCATGAACCTACCTCTGTGGAAGAGTGTAGAAATAGAATTGATTGGCCAAAATGAAAAGAGGCAATTAAGTCTGAATTAGACTCGTTTGAAAAACGAGGAGTCTTTGGACCTGTAGTTCGAACACCAAAAGAGATCAAACCAGTAAGCTATAAATGGGTATTTTGTACGAAAAAGAAATAAGATTACTAGATATAAAGCACGACTTGTCGCACAATATTTTACCCAGATACCTGGTGTTGATTATGAAAAGACATATTCTCCTGTGATGGATGCAATAACATTTTGATATTTGATATGTCTGGCAGTGCATGAAAGACTTGAAATGCGCCTCATTAATGTGGTCACGGCCTATTTGTATGGTTCGTTAGACCATGATATATATATATATATGAAAATCCCTGAAGGATTTAAAAGTGCCAGAAGCACATAATGATAATTCCCTGGAAAATTTACTCAGTTAAGTTAAACAAAGCTTTGTATGGATTAAAACAATCGGAACAAATGTGATATAACCATCTTAGTGAGTTTTTGATAAAGGGGGCCATAATAATGGTCATATAAGCTCACATATATTTATTAAATATTCAAGGTCGAAGTCTGTTGGAACTCCTGAAGAGTTGTACAAGCCATGCAATGTTTAAAGAAATATCTTAAGACGAAAAGACCTTGGATAAGCAAATTTCTTGTTTTGTCATCATTTTTGTTTTCAGGTTTTTCAAATTAAACATTTGAAAGTTGGTTTACTAGTAAGATGAAGTCCTCACCAACTCGAAGTCATTGGACTGAGTATTTATCATATCATTATAAAGCCAGATATCAATCAAGAGATATTGGCTCCATGCGAGGCAAGGCATAGATGTGTTTGTTTGATCGCTATGACTCTATCACCTCAACTTTTGAAAAGGATGGTAGAATTGATCGAGATTCGAGATATGACTTTTGAAAGTCCTAATCGGATGATCTCGTCAGGGGGAGAGATGATATGCGCTGCACTCTTTTTCCCTTCACCAAGTTTTGTCCCACTGGGTTTTCTTGGTAAGGTTTTTAATGAGGTAGCATCTTCATTGCATATCATTGTTAAAGATTATGTACTCTTTTTCCTTCACTAGGGTTTTTTCCATTTGGGTTTTACCTAGTAAGGTTTTAACGAGGCATATTTTTATTTACATTCAATAGACATTCAAGGGGGAGTGTTATAAATAAATTAAGTGTGAATTGTCTATTGAACTTCCCCCCACTCTTTCCACATTCTCCACCACCACATTGCATTCATTCATATTTATTCATAATTATGTAATTGTCTCTTTATATTCTTTGTAAGCCTATAAATAGGCCATTGAGTGAATCATTTGGAAAAGAGATGAAAATATTATGAATGAGAATAATCTTCTTTCCTCTTGTCTCTATTTCCTTTGTTGATTGTTTACATTATTTTATAACATATTATATATATTTTAATTTTATAGAAATTACTTTAATGATTGCTATATTTCTTCCGAGAGATTGACTTAATATGTAAAGCTTTTTTAATCGTGTATTTTCTGCGTTGTAAGAATATGAAGATCTTTCATCTCATTTATACTATTTCGTCTTAATTAATAGGAAGACTAATTCAAGATTTCGAATAAGTCGTCCCATGTGTTGGAGCTTCTAATAATCTAAAAAATTAAAGCTATTTTTAAAATGAATTTATATAAAATTGTTAAGATATTTAAATTAGTATTTAGAATATTTAAAGAATGTACAATTATTTTTTTTTCCCGCATAAAGACATATAAATCTCAGAAGTGGCCTGGAGCAATCCCACTCTCTATCTTCCATGACTGTAAGGACAAATGATGTGACTAAGCATTAATAGGAAGATGACAATAAAACTTGAGATACATATATACATTCTGAATTATGGTATTTAACCTCAGCTGTAATCAATTTCCATTTTCCACCTCAATATCTCACAACGAAAAAGATATCAAGTAGCGGTACTTGAATGTTTAATTAGGGTTTAAAATCTTTCTAGGTCAGTGGCTTTGCTTTGATATGTTTTTTCTTTTTTGTCCTTTTTTTTTTTTTAATGAAAAATGTAGAGTTTGACCACCCTATTTTATTAATAAGGAGTTAAAAAAAACACAGAGTACAGAGCCAGATGTGTACAACATTCTACTAAACAAAAAATAAAATCTAGCTCATCCGCTCATACAAGGGAGGGTGGATGTTCAACATCCTACAGTGCTTAAAGTAAGCCTAAAAACCTCAAACCATACATGAGATGGTGGTACGTTACACTACAAATCAGAATGTCAAACCCGGCATTTTTTTGCCCATTCCCGGCGTTTATAAACGCCGGGGTTGGTCCCCCGACACTTCTAAAAGCGCCGCCGCAAGCGCCGTATATTCTCCCGCCGGGGTTGCCGAATACTTTCCCCGGCATTTCAAACGCCGGGGTATGTTATAAGATAGCCCGGTGTTTACAAACGTCAGGATATATTAATTTTATTTTTAATTTTTTTTCCATCAAAAAACCTATCCCGGTGTTTAAAAACGCCGGGGTAGGTATTATTATTTGTTGCGGCTGAAATCGGTGTGGGGGCAAACAGATTAGATTTGTGGATTCTTAGGATGTTGAATAGTCAAACCTAATAATACCTATCCCGGTGTTTAAAATAATAATACCTATCCCGGTGTTTAAAAACGTCGGGGTAGGTATTATTATTTGTTGCCGCTGAAATCGGTGTGGGGGCAAACAGATTAGATTTGTGGATTCTTGGGATGTTGAATAGTCAAACCTAAAATCTTTTCGCCGGAGTTTGACCGTGATCTCCCGCCGTTGACCTACAAAAAGTGCGAAACACCGGAGTTGATCCCGGTGACGCACCCTCCGACGCTCAAGTCAGTAATCAGAAAGATTATGAATGAGATTTGATTGACAAAAGATTGATTACCTGTTAACAGTGGGGGATGGGGAGTATTTATAGCTGCCTTAGGGACCAGTTTCGGGATGAGATCAAATCCCTACTTCCTAGTAAATGGATAGAAGGGATCAGGGTCGTTGATTAAGTAAAATCATAAACCCTAATTCTATCCAGCTGGACCGGGTTTTATGTGGGTTCGAACTCGCACCCAGTTGAGATGGACCCGTTTGTGGGTTATTGGGCCTTTGGAAAAAAGACCCAGTACCCATTTCAGACCCGTTTGTAGCAGAAATTACCATTTTACCACCGAGCTTTAAGATTCGGGCCCGATTTGTACGGTTCCGAATTTAACCCTATTTTTAGCCATATCACGAGCCCCCCACTCCCAAAGACAGAGTTTGATCAGCCTTTAAGGAATAGTTTTACTGTTTTAATGGCTTGCGGAGTTGTATCGGACTCCGAATGAGGGGTGTCGAATCTTTATATGAGGTATCATGGTGACTCTCAGAGTTAGTTGCGTGCTCAAGGTTTTTCTCGAGCTTTCCTGGATATTTGGTGATTTTTTCTTAATTTTTATTTATTTTTCGGACCATTTATTTAATTTTGCGAATGGTGATTTATTGCTCGGGGGGTCTCAATTAATTATTCTAAGCAATAATTATTTACCCGGGGGCTCAAAAATATTTCTCCAAATTTATAATTACTTTTTTAGGATTTTTAATTAATTTTTCCTAATTTTTAATTATTTTTCGCAATTTTTTAAATAAATAATTCGATTTTAATAAATAAAAAACTAATTTTTAATCCGATTTATGGCGTGGCACGATCTGGACCTTCCATCACCCAGCGGTATGAATTTCTGAGGGATCGGATGGTCGGAGTGGCTCGGCGGCACTTTTCTCCGTTTGCGGAGGTCGGTGCCCCAGTAGCTCGGCCAAATCTCTTCGGTAGCTCGGTAGCTCAGCGCGTCACGAGCTGCCGAGCTACTTGGCTGAATCTGAAACGTCCATCATGGTGCGAATCACGAAGTTAGGGGTTCAGATCACGAGAAAATGCAATCTCGTCATTTAGTGGGCGTGGCGTGATCTGAGCCGCTCATCGTCTTTCGGCGCGAGTTTTGAAATAATCTGACGGTCGGGGTTGCTCGGCAGTCATTTTTCTCCAAATGTGGAGGTCGGTGCCTCGGTAGCTCGGTAGCTTGGCCATAAATCCTTGGTGGCTCGGTAGCTCAGCAGAGTGCCTCGGTGCTCGGCTCGTGAAGAGCCGGTGAGCCACGTGGCTGCATCTGAAGCGTCCATCATGGCTCGAATCACGATGTTAGAGGTTCAGATCACGAGAAAATGTTATTCTGTCATTTTGTAGGCGTGTCTGAATCTGAGCAGCTCATCAATTTTTAGCATGAATTTTGGGACAATCAGACGTCCCACAGAGCTCGACAGCATTTTTCTCCAAATGTAGAGGTCGGTGCCTGGGTAGCTCGGTAGAGTGCCTCGGTGCTTGGCTCATGAAGAGCGAGTGCGCCACGTGGCTGCATCTGGAGCGTCCATCATGGCTCGAATCACAACGTTAGAGGTTCAGATCACGAGAAAATGTTATCTTGTCATTTTGTGGGCGTGTTTGAATCTGAGCCGCTCATCAATTTTTGGCACGAATTTTGGGACAATCAGACGTCCCACAGAGCTCGACAGCATTTTTCTCCAAATGTGGAGATCGGTGCCTCGGTAGCTCGGCAGAGTGCCTCGGTACTCGGCTCGTGAAGAGCCGGTGAACCATGTGGCTGCATCTAGAGCGTCCATCATGGCTCGAATCACGACGTTAGAGGTTTAGATCATGAGAAAATGTTATCTTGTCATTTTGTGGGCAGGTCTAAATCTGAGCTGCTCATCAATTTTTGGTACGAATTTTGCGACAATCAGACGTCCCACAGAGCTTTGCAGCATTTTTCTCCAAATGTGGAGGTCGGTGCCTCAGTAGCTCTGCAGAGAGCCTCGGTTCTCGGCTCGTGAAGAGCCGGTGAGCCATGTAGCTGCATCTAGAGCGTCCATCATGGCTCGAATCACGATGTTAGAGGTTCAGATCATGAGAAAATGTTATCTTGTTATTTTGTGGGCATGCCTGAATCTGAGCCGCTCATCAATTTTTGGCACGAATTTTGGGACAATCAGACGTCCCACAGAGCTCGACAGCATTTTTCTTCAAATGTGGAGGTCGGTGCCTCGGTAGCTCGGTAGAGTGCCTCAGTGCTCGACTCGTTAAGAGCTGCCAGGCTGCAATGTTAAGTGAACCGTCGCAGTCTTACACCAATCCGTCGCAGCTTTCTCTTTTCTATCGTTTTGCTTCCCTTAACGGGCCCCCAAGCATTACAAAAGCCCAACAATTGCCTCTTTGGCTATAAGTTCTCACCTCCCTCACTTCTTATCTCATTCTTTCACTTTTCACTCTCAAAACTTACTTTCGCTCTCTAGTTGCTCTACTAGCGGCAATTTGAGCTCAATGGTGGTTGTGCTAGCTGTCGCGATGGCCAGGCAATTTCCGGCGAAGTTTTTCCGACCGTAAACGTCACATCAAGGTCAGTTTATTTAACCTTATATATATATTCTACGAGATGTCACGAGTATCCTTGGGTAGTGAGGCATCTTCCTTGGGGGTTGGAGCAACGAGGAAGGGAGAGAAGTGGTGAGCAGACGGAACGGGAAGGAGATAGTGGGGTCCTCTGTGGCCGAGGAGAAGGGGAAGGTAGTGGCTCGGTCGTCGATCGTTGAGACGGTGGTGGAGACCGTGAGGTAGGCAGGCGAGATGGGTCGGATGCCGACCGTGTTGTCCGGCCATGGGGGGATAAGGCAGTACAGCGGCGAGCTACTGACCAAGGCTGTCTACGGTCGCTCGGAAACCTACGAGGAGAATGATCCGAGGCAGATTACCGTGGTGGACGATATCCCCTCGGTTCTAACCGAGCGAGATCTACTTCAGACTCGGAAGGGCTTTGCCATTCCCCCGGAGTACACCCTGATTCTCCCCGGTCCCGAGGTGCGATCGTGCACAGCCTTCATGCCAGATACTTGCATCTTCGCCTACGACGCTTTGAACGCCGGACTGCGTTTTCCCCTGCATCCCTTCGTGATCGAAGTTCTCCGGTGGTATAAGCTGAGCCCTATTCAGTTCATGCCAAACACGTGGCGACATGTGCTCGGATTTCTGCTCCAATGCTGAACCGCAAAGGTGGAGCCGCAGCTCGTCGTCCTCCGAGGTTTGTATCAGATCAACAGGATGAGTAAGACTGAGCCCCATTACTATCTGTCACCTTAGAAAGGCATCAAGCTGATAGAGAACCCCGACTCGATAAAGTCATGGAACGGGAAGTTCTTTCTGATCAAGGGCCCCTCGGCGTGGGACTTCCCGACCCGATGGAAGGAGGACGTGCCGAAGTATGCAAAGGTCGAGCCGGTGTTGACCCCGGCCGAGGCAGAGGTGGCAGGGAAGCTGATTGGACTTTTGATGTTGAGTTGGAGGGATATGACTGAGGAGGTGCTTCACGGGTCAGGCCTTAGTCCGATCGACCCGAGTATGCTCCAGACATCTCTTTTCACTTGTTTACTTTTCTTTAATGCCTTGTAATTTTTTTTCTTCTAATCTTGCTTTTCTTTTTCTCGACAGAGGCTCCGAACATGGACTTCAAGGAAATGATGGTTGAACGAAACAAGGCCACCGACGCTAAGAAGAGGAAGAGGACGAGCGCTGGTCCCACTTCTGGCCGACCTACCAAGGCTCCTTCGGCCGTGGTCGGAACCGTCGTCCCCACTTCTCCTCGGTGATCGTCCTCGGCTGTTGGCGTTGTCCAGCTGACCCACTCTACTCCTTCGGGCCAGGGCTTCTCCGTCTCGGCGGCACTGCCGCTCGAGGCCCTGCCCCTGACCGAGCAGGCCGAGGTCATACTGACCGAGGCCCAAAAGAAGTTATTCGTCCCCGATTGGCGGGTGATAAACCATGATGGCTTCTTGGGGGGCTTGGGGATGAGTATGCAGGCTCTTCACCATCTCCCAACCCCGAAGGACCGAGTCGCTCTGAAGGCGGGGACGACGGGCGACGATGTCCTAGAAATAGGTCGGTCTCTTATGTCAGTAAGTTTTCTCAGTTGTTTTTTGATATTCACTCAAAAATTTTCCAAGTCTTTAGTTCAGCTTTTGATGTGTTCTAACTGCTTCTTCTTGTAGGCCACATGCCACTTCAGCCACCTTTTCAAGCTGTATACCGAGCAAGAGAAGGAGCTGAAGACCGCTTGTGATAAAGACAGAGCGGAGAGGGCGAGGGTCATGAAGCAGTTTGAGGCGGAGCAGCGCCGCTCGGATGCTTTGGCAGTCCAGGTCACCGAACTCGAGGCGGCTCAGGCATAAGCGGTGAGAAGCTCGCTTCGGAGGTTGCCAAAGCAGCCGAGGAGAGGGCCGAAGCGACGAGGGCCTTGGAGGCAGTGAAGCGACAAAAGAACGAGGCCGTGGAGGTGGTGAGGGCGGAGATTGAGGCCGAGGCTAAGAAGCATATTGCGGCCAACATGGAGCAATCTTACGCCACTGCGCTCGAGCACGTCGAGGCTTGAGTCCCCGGCTTCGATAGGTCGAGGTACAGACTGTGGGCTCTAGTCGTCGAGGAAGACCCTGAAGCCGAAGGAGAGGAAGGGGACGAGCCGCACGGTGACGATGCTCCCGCCGACCCCGAGACCGTGGTGGTGGGGGGAGAGGATGACGAGGTCATGGTTGACCCTCGAGCCGGAGCGGCAGAGGACTAGGAGCAGTCTACCGAGGTGCCCATCACTGAGCTACCGCTCAGGTGGCCCCTTGATCCTTTTTGCTTTTGTATATTTTTGTTCTTCATGTATTGCCTTGTAGCGGACTGGCCACCGCTTTTTTGGTATAAATAAAATTTCGCTTTCTTCGACCATGTGTTGGGTCTGTCTTGATTTGAAATTTTTCTGAAAACAACTTGTCTTGAAATTTGACTAAGTGTTGAGCAACACTCCTTTTGACGTTTGGTTAGGTGTTTGCAATTTTTGCTTTGAAATCTAGCTATGATGTACGAGCTTAGTGTCGTTATACTCTATAAAGATGTGTCGCACAACGGGGCAGCAGCTAAGGCTTCTCGTCTCCGAGCTGACTTGAAACCGACGAAGCTGGCCCTCTCTCGCAGTCAAGAGTGTTTTCTCAAGAGTGAGTTGGATCGAGAGCACCTCAAGCTAAAGTTGTCGAAGCGTCTCTCCGAGCTGAAGCAACTAAAGAAACAAGCTCGAGAAGCTCCTCTTGAAGCGGAGGTGGAGTTGCTTCGGAAGGCGCTATCTGATGTCTTAGTGGAGAAAGGTGAACTGTTAGCTGAGATCCAACACTTGCAGATAGTAGAAGAAGAGCTTTTGGTGGAGGAAGAAGAATTAACAGCAATGGTAGGTAAGTTGAAGGCCGGGCACGACGAGTTAACGGCGAAGGTTGACGAGTTGAGGAGGGTTACAGTCGACAAGAGTATCAAAGTTACTCATCTCCGTCGAGTTATAGCCGACAGCTCTGGCGCCGCAGGCTCCGCTCGGCTTCCTCACTTTAAAATAGCCGTGAAGGACGACTCTCTGAAGGATCGAATTGTCAAGCTCGAGGATAAAGTCGCTCGGCTCAAACCTCAACCTGAACGGATTAACGTGAGAAGTACGTCGTGTACTCGTGAAGAGAGCGAGAGAGGAATTTCGTTTTACGAGCTTGCGACTCGCTCGCTTGCCGTTAGGCAGAGCCCGGTTGACGCTCAAAGTGGTGTGGCTGCTTCGTCGAGCGGCGCATCGGTTGGGGCCACCGTCAGAGATAGTGCTGAAGAGGCATCTCAGTTTGCTGGTCTGGAGACGAGCTCCGAGGTTAGGCGTCGTCGTCCCCGGGTGTCTCTAAACCGAAACGTCCCTATTCCGAAGAAGCGTTGAGCAAGTTGTTGTAATTATGGCTTTCCGAGTTTTTGTAATTCATCGTAAAGTAGAGTAGTCGGTCTTGTAATATGAGTTTCCCTAAAACTTTAAAACTTTATTGAAGTGAGAGCTTGTTTTACTCCTTTGTGTTTGTGTGTTGGCATATTCAGTTGACACTGGTTATTTGTTGAGTACCTACTTGTAACTTGTAACTTGCTTAAGAGCAAAGAGTAGAAACGGGGCCGAGCCAAGCTTTGAGCTCTGCATTCTTTGCCAGAGTAGGTTCCAACGGTCGTGAGAGCAATTCCGAATGGCGAACCACTTCTAGCTCGCTTAAAAGCGAGCCTGCGAAGCGGAATCGAGCCAAGTTTTGGACTCCGAACACGTCGTTTGAGTAAGTTTCAACGGTTGTGGGAGCAATTCCGAATAGCGAATCACTTCTAGCTCGCTTAAGAACGAGCTTGCGAAGCGGAATCGGGCCAAGTTTTGGACTCCGAACACGTCGTTTGAGTAAGTTTCAAAGGTTGTGGGAGCAATTCCGAATGGTGAACCACTTCTAGCTCGCTTAAGAGCGAGATTGCGAAGCGGAATCGAGCCAAGTTTTGGACTCCGAACACGTCGTTTGAATATGCGTCATTAAAGGTCCTAAACAAAGAGACAAAATAATCACAAGAGAAACATGAGGGGAAAGAAGTTCTTTATTGATAACTGCTAATCGGCTGCTTCTAAGTTGCAAGCCGTTATTACAATAGGAACATAAAGAAGCAAAGTACAAATAAAAAAAAGGAATGACTCGACATTTGAAGATACTCGGAGAGGCGTTAAGGCGCTCTCTTGATACTTCAGTAAATGGTCGGCATTCCAAGTTCTGGGTATCTCTCTGCCTTCAAGATCTTCAAGACGATACGCTCCGGGGCGGACTACTTTGGAAACTTTGTATGGTCCTTCCCAATTCGGAGCAAGCTTACTCTTTTGGTTGAGGAATGAGATAGCTAGCTATCTGAGGACTAAGTCCCCATCTTTGAGATCCGTGGGACGGACTCTTTTGTTGTAGGCCTGCTCTATTCTTCTCCGATAATTTTGCGGGAGAATTGAAGCTCTTTCACGAAGCTCGTCAATCAGGTCCAAATCTGCTCGGAGATCTCTGGCATTCTGCTCTTCATCATAAGCAATAAGACGAGGGGATGGTAGACCAACTTCTGGATCACAGCCTCAGACCCAAAGGTGAGATTGAAGGGTGACTCTCCTGTGGGGGTCCGTTTCGTAGTGTGATAGTTCCACAATACGTTAGGAAGTTGTTCTGCCCATAAGCCTTTGGCGGCCTTATCTAATCTCTTCTTGATGTCGGAGAGGATCTGCCTGTTGGCATTCTCTACTTGACCATTGGACTGAGGATGGGAGACGGAGGAGAAGTGTTGCTGAATGCCGAGGTCTTCACACAAAAATCAAAATGCTGCCCCTGTAAACTTTGTTCCATTATCTGTTATCAGGACCCGAGGTATGCCGAACCTACAAATTACATTTCTCTAGAAGAACTGCAGCACTTTGTTCTCAGTAATTATGGCCAGAGGTTCGGCCTCGATCCACTTAGAGAAGTAGTCGATTGCCAAAACTAGGAACTTGAGCTGGCCCGAAGCTGGCGGAAATAGACCTAGCAAGTCCATCCCCCACATTGCAAAGGGAATCGGGCTTGAGAGAGATGTGAGTTGTGCTTGGGGTAGGCGACGGGTGTTAGAGAACTGCTAGCAAGGGCCGCATTGCCGGACGTGTTGCTCGGCATCTCGAAGTAGTGTAGGCCAAAAATACCCGTAGTTTAAAACTTTCCTGGCGAGGGACCTTGATCCCGAGTGGGCGCCGCCTATGCCTTCATGGAGTTCTTGCAGGGCGTACGAGGGGAGAGGCATCTCAAGTAGGGTCTGCCATCTACTTGGGTATAGGAGCGCTTGTACAAGACTCCTTCAACAAGGGTGTACCGCTCTGCTCTCGTTCGGATTCGACGGGCTTCTTTTGGATCTTGGGAAAGGGTCCCATCCCTGAGGAACTCTATCAAAGGCTTCATCCAGTTATTCCGGAGTTAGACGGGCAGCGACTCCATCGAGTAGGGGGCTTCTTCTTTTATGCTTGGTCTTAGGAGTACTTCGATTAGGATGGTCTGCTAGAGACCTTGGAGTGAGGAGGAGGCCAATTTAGAAAGGGCATCTGCTTGGAAGTTTTCTTCTTGAGGGATCCACTGGATTTGTACCTCTTCAAACGACTCCATGAGACTTCGGACCTTGGCTAGGTACTTAGCCATTCGGTCATCTCGCGCCTCGTACTCTCCTAAGACCTGATTCACGACCAGCTGCGAGTCACTGAATATTCGGATACACTGTGCCCCTGCCTTGCGAGCCATACCCAGGCCTGCTATCAAGGGCCTCATTCTCAGCTTTGTTGTTGGAGGCTTTAAAGTTGATGAGGAGGGAGTATTGGAGAACGAAGTCATCTGGGCCTGCCAGAATGACTCCAGCCCTGCTCCCTTCGGCGCAAGAAGACCCATCTACATATACTATCAAGATGGGTGGCCCATTTACGGCTTGACTCACTTCCGGGATGGTGCTTTCTATGATAAACTCAGCCAGAGCTTGAGCTTTGATAGCGGTCCGAGGGTGATAAGATATGTCATGCTGACTCAGCTCGATCGACCACTTCATTCGATGCCCGGAGGTCTCGGGCTTGTGCAAGACTTGTTTGAGTGGCTGGTAAGTAAGAACGACCACCGAGTGGGATTGAAAATAGGGGCGGAGCTTCCTGGCTGCCATTACCAAGGCGTAGGCTATCTTTTCCAATCTCGGATAGCGGAGCTTGGCATCACTGAGAACCTTGCTCACATAATAGATAGGCTTCTGAGCCTTGTCTTCTTCCCTCACAAGGACAGCGCTGAGGGTCTGCTCGGAGGCAGCGAGGTAGAGGTAGAGTGTTTCCCAGGGAATAGGCTTGCTGAGGAGTGGGGAGTTGACCAGATAGGCTTTCAATTGGTCGAACAATTCTTGCTGCTGTTGGCCCCACTCGAAGCCCTTAGCCCCCCTGAGGGCTTTGAAGAAAGGAAGACACTTCTCTCCTGACTTAGACTGGAAGCGCCCTATGGCCGCGAGACGTCCTGTAAGCTTTTGAACCTCTTTCACACTTGTAGGAGGGGCCATATCCAGTATGGCTTTGATCTTTTCGGGGTTGGCTTCAATCCCCTTCTGACTGACCTTGAAGCCTAGGAACTTGCCAGTCAAGACTCCGAACGCACACTTGTTCGGGTTTAGTCTCATATCATGCTTCCTCAACACGTCGAAGGCTTCTTGTAGGTCGGCGACATGGTCGGACCCGTGAATACTTTTTACTAGCATATCATCGACGTACACTTCCATGTTTCGGCCGATCTGATTCTGGAAAACCTTATTAACGAGGTGCTGGTAGGTGGCACCGGCATTTTGAGCCAAAGGGCATCACTCGGTAGCAACAGAGACCTTGATAAGTGACGAAGGAGGTTTTCGGGATGTTCGGGGAGAACATTCTGATCTGGTTGTATCCGAAGAAGGCATCCATGAAGCTCAGCAGCTCATGACCCGAAGTAGCGTCGATTAAGGTATCTATGCTGGAGAGAGGGAAAGGATCCTTAGGGCATGCCTTATTCAAATCCGTGAAGTCAATGCAAATCATCTAACTCCCGTTGGCCTTCTTGACCATAACAATATTAGAGAGCCACTCGGGATAGTTGACTTCTTGTATAAACCGGGCTTTGAAGAGCTTGTCCACTTCTTCCTTGATAGCCTGGTGGTTCTCAGGGGTGAATTTGCACCTCTTCTGTTGGACCGATTTGGAACCCGGAGCAACCCTTAGGTGGTGGACGAGGAGGTCTTCGGAAATTCCTAGCATGTCGGCAGCCGACCAGGAAAAGAAGTCAAGGTTCTTCTTGATGCATTGGACTATGTCGAAACAGAGAGCAGAGGGGAGGGTCTTGCTGATGAAGAACTCGCGGTTCGGATCTTGCTCTGAAAAGAGCACTTCCTCCCGCTCGTCTACTGGTTTGGACATAGGCTGGGTGTTCCCTTGGGGAATCTCGAGAGTCTCGAGGGAAAGGACAGGACCCCCGGTGGAGGTCATGTAACACTTGTGGGCCATCTCCTGACTACCCCTTACTTCTTCCACACCTGCCTTGGTAGGGAACTTCATTTTGAGATGATAAGCTTAGGGAACGGCCTCTAGAGCAGCAAGGCCAGGTCGGCCTAGAATCACATTGTAAGCAGCTGGGATGTCGACGACCATAAAATCTATTGGCTCCGTCTGGGTAGTAGGAGTTTTTCCAGCGGTTACGTCCAGGATGATCACCCCTTCGATAGTCACTGGCACTCCCGTGAACCCATGGAGCGTATAGACTACAGGCTTGAGCCTGTCCCACTATAACTTGAGTCCTCGGAAGGCTGCTAGGTAGAGGATGTTGATGGAACTGCCATTATCTACCAGAATCCTCTCCACTTTGAAATTAGCCATGTGGAGGTTAATTACCAAGGCATCACAGTGGGGTGTTCGGACAACCTCTAGATCTTCACCCAAGAAAGTGACCGGAACTCCGAGGCCTTTGGGAGGGGGTATGCTGTACACTGAATTGACACCTGGATAAAGGCCTTTCGAGAAGAGTTGGAGGTTCCTCCCATTGGACCTCCATGGATGAGGTGCAAGACGCGTTCTTCTTCAAACTCTGGAGTCTTGTCGCGCCTCTCGGGACGCTTGTTAGCCCCCCTGGGGGGAGGAGGAAGATCAATTCAGTCTTTTCTCACAAACTTGGACAACTTTCCTCTCTGAATGAGGGCTTCGATTTCATTCTTCAGGGCCTGACAGTCATTGGTGTCGTGGCCATGATCCCGATGATATCGGCACCACTTCTCCTTGTCTCTCTTCTTTCTGGGGGTATTCATCTTCGGGGTAGGAGGCAAAACTCCTTCTTTCTTGACTTCCATGAGGGTAGTTGAAACATTGGTGTTGAGAGGGGTACACTTCTCAAATCTGGGAGGCGGGCGGTGCTAACCCCCGTTGTCCTTTTGGAGCTTCTTAACTCCTTCATCTTCGGCTGCCTTTCTCTTGGTTCCGGAGGAAGACCCCTCGAAAGTGGGGCGATGTTCAGCTTCCTCTGCCCGGATATACTTCTCGCTTCTGAGAAGAAGGTCGGAGAAGTCTCGTGGGGGCTTTTTGGCTAGGGAGGACCGAAGGTTGGGGTTGATGACATTGGACTGGAAGGCGGCTGCAGCAACCGATTGGTCGAGGGAGGCAATGGACCGGGCTTCCGTGGTAAACCGCTTGACATAATCTCTTAGTTTCTCACCCTTCTTCTGATTGAGGAAGAGTAGTTAAATACTAGTCTTCTCGGTGTGGTGGTTACTTACGAAATGGGTGACGAAGAGAGTCTCAAATTATTCAAAGGAGAATATGGAGGATGGGGCTAGGCGAGAGTACCATTCCCGAGCTGGACCCTTGAGAGTAGCTGGGATGGTCTTGCACAGTAAAGCATCGGAAGCTTAGTGGATTAACATGAGTGTTTTGAAACTCTTGATGTGATCTACGGGATCGGACTCCCTCGTATTTGTCTCGAACTGTGGGGGCTTGAAGTTTGCTGGAACGGGTGCCTCCATGATGGTTTGAGAAAACAGGGGTCTGATCGGATGGAGGGTCCTTCCTCTCAGTTCTTCTTCCTTATCCAGTTGGCCGAGGTGCCTCTCCATCTCGTGGAGACGGAGGTAGACCTCATCATCCCTTCAACGGTACCCCGGTGAGCCTCTGGACTCATCTTCATACGAAGGGGAGCATGGAGTTCGGCGATGGTAGCTAGGAGAATGGTGAGGACTAGGGATGTGATGGCGGTGGCTCGGAGCTTGGGAAGGAGTTAGGGACCAATGGCGAGGACTTTGGACCAGTGGAGGAGTAGGGACCCTCTGAGCATTGTTGTTGTTCGGTCGGAGATTGAAGGCCTGCAGGATTGTAGCCTGGAACTCTTGGAATTCGGCTCGGGTGATAGGTCCGTTCTCGTCCCTCTGGGGCTGCCGACCAGCGGGAGAACGATGTCTTCTTCGATGGTACTCAGGGGACTCCCTCCGCCTCCTATGAAGGGGAGACCTCCTGTGATCTCGTCGACGAGGAGATCGCTCATTTGGATGTTCTGAGTGGGTGGCTCCCTTACGGGCCCGCCTTTCATCCAAATGGCGGTGAAGGTCCTCTTCTTTTTGCCGGTTCATGAGGATGTTGCGGAGGTCTTCGGAGGGCCAGGGGTTGTGAGATGCCATTGAGTCGGTTGATGGGTTATGTATGGAGACATGGTCACGGTGAAGGGGTTGCTTCTGAGGAGGAGGACGAGAGGTCCCAATACCGGTGTTCTGTGGCCCGGCTGGAGCCCGTTGGCATTGGAGATTCTGAAGAGGAGGTTGTTCTTGCTACAGAGGCTGATCAGGCTGAAGAGGGAGTTGTCCCTGCTGCTGGACGGTTTGGAGGGGAGCCTCCTGTTGCAGCTGAGGAGGAGTGGGCCCACGGTTGGACCCTCTGGATCTCAGTTTCTTTGGAGGCATGGCTAGAGGTGATCTTAACCGATGGAAGAGGATGGGGTGCTATTTGTGTTTCCCACAGACGGCGCCAATCTGTTGCCGCTGAAATCGACGTGGGGGCAAACAGATTAGATTTGTGAATTCTTGGGATGTTGAATAGTCAAACCTGAAACTTTTCTGCTAGAGTTTGACCGTGAGCTCCCGCCGTTGACCTGCAAAAAGTGCGAAACACCGGGGTTGATCCCGGCGACGCACCCTCCGACGCTCAAGTCAGTAATCAGAAAGATTATGAATGAGCTTTGATTGACAAAAGATTGATTACCTGTTAATAGTGGGGGATGGGGGGTATTTATAGCTGCCTTAGGGACCAATTTCGGGATGAGATCAAATCCCTACTTCCCAGTGAATGGATAGAAGGTATCAGGGCCGTTGATTAAGTATAATCATAAACCCTAATTCTATCCAGCTAGACCGGGTTTCATGTGGATTCGAACCCGCACCCAGTTGAGATGGACTCGTTTGTGGGTTATTGGGCCTTTGGAAAAAAGACTCAGTACCCATTTCAGACCCGTTTGTAGCTGAAATTACCATTTTACCCCGAGCATTAAGATTCGTGCTCGATTTGGACGGTTCCGATTTAACCCTATTTTTAGCCATATTATTATTATTATTATTATTATTATTATTATTATTATTATTATAGAAAAATTGTGTGGTGGTGGTTTTTTTGTCAATTTTATCAAATCAAACACCTCTAATTCAATTCAGAATCATTTTCGGAAATTCATTCTAATATAAAAGTACTTTAGAACACAAATTTATTCCAAAAATTAAACAATTCGATTCAAATTATCCACAAATTATATTAATTCTAATAATTACATAGAAGTACAAATGCTTAAGAGCACAAACTTTCAAGATAGAAAACAAATCTAACTAAGAAAAGTTGCACTGACTTCTCAATTCGTCTCAATTCGTCCACAATCATGAGCATGCGCTATATTGCTGCAACAAATTAATAAGTGTAATTACTAACAATATGAGAAAATGGAAATCACTTTCTAAGAGGATTCAAGGCAAATATTAATAAAATGGTGCATAAGAGTCATCTTTGTAAAGATAAAAATAAGAGGAGCATCAGTGTTGCAAAGATGCAAGACAACTTATAAAACAAAAATGTTGCGTGCAGTAGGAAGAATTGAGAAATTTACCTCGATATCATCAATCTGAAGCTTTTAGCTTTCGAGGTCTCTTAGACTTGGGAGGTGATGGAGGTGTATCTAAAAACCTTCCAGGCACCTTAAAATGGACAGCCAACCATCAACACATTCTGCAAATTTCACTTAAAGAGAACCAAAATTGAGTATTGTAAAAAATATGTCAACTTACATTGGTGTCATCCTGTCCAGCTTTTGTAAATCTCCTACAATATGGGGGGGGGGGGGGGGGATCGAATAGCAATAGCAAACTGCAATTAGCCTCAATAATTACACTATGATACTTAAACAACCCAAGATTCAGGAAAAGTCACACACCTGAGAAAGGTCTTGATGGTTGGATTACCCATCTCAAAATTAAGGAACTTCAGTATGTCAGACTCTATTTGTACTACCTGAACATAAACAAGCATATCAAAATCACTCACTAGTTCCAATACTAATTTAACTATTTGCCAAATACAAAATTAAAAGAATAGCAAGGATTAGCAAATTTCCTCTTGCTTAGTGTAGGTGTAATCACTTATATAGCAGAAGTCTTCTACATGTGGAGGCCTAATCTCTTCGTACTTTCTAAAATTATATACAGCAATAATCAGTCAAAAACAACAAATCAAACACATTCTTCAACTCAAGTGATTACAGACAAAGATACATACGAGGCAATTAGCATTGCGGAAACACCAAGTAGCTGCAACTTCGACCTATTGAGCGCATTCTTTGACAAAAATCTATCAATATAAGAAACTGTAAGACAAAGAGTATCCGAAATCAGGTGATACTCCTCCGACACCTCAACAAGCCAGTCCACCAAAACCCCCCTCATATTCGCCGTAACACAAATAAAAAAAACCCATTTAAATATATATCATTGACATACTTAATGTCGATGTTGAAACAAATATATACTAAACACAATAAACAACTTGAATTAAAGAATGTTACATTTAGGTTGACTTGGAACTTCAAGTACAGAAAAAGAAAATAATTATAATTTAAACGTACGTAACAAATTATGCTCCTAAGTAAACAATAATAAATACATTCCAAATACAAAATTGGTCACCATCATAAAAGACTTACAAGGAATTTGACGACCCCATAGTGGAACAATTCCTTTGTACATTTTGAAAATGTCAGAATACATCAAAAGATCACGAAAAGAGCACAAAGCATCAGAAAAAGATCACGAAAAGTGTCATGTCCCATGCTGCAGTTTGCCTTAAGGAAATATTCCATCAAGCAGAAAAGGAGCTTGCACAAAAGAAACAACCTGAAAATTTGATGATCGAGCTGTAGAGGCAAAAAAGTCTTGTGGGTTATTGATTATGGAATCGATTTCTAGGCAACGAACCTCATGAAAGGCTTCCAAGGGAATGCGAAGGAATCTGGTGGGTTATGGAGGATTGATGCGTTAAACTTTATGAACATGTAGCGTTCTGTACACTAACTACCGGAAAAGATTTTATGAAAGAAAAAAACACTTGAAAGTTGAAAGCGAGACTACAAAAAAGTAGATGTTAATAAATTGAAGAGTTACAATTTGGCTTCAAATGCTTCTATTTTTGTTCTGGATTTTAATGGTCAAACGAAAAACAACAATTTTTGTATCAAAAGGGTCGATCTCAATGGTCATAATGAAACATAAAATTTCTCCTGGCAAATGATCATTCCAAAAATTGAAATTTGTTACCAGCTACGAGGCTATGATGCTATACTCAAAGTCGAAAACTACAATTCTGAAGATCTAAATGATCTCGATGATCTTTTCAAGACAAAACTATTGTCCGCAGAAATTAAAAGCTGATGATTCTGATCTTAATGAGTTCAACAACAATCGTACCCATTGTTTCAGAAAAGAAAAATGAAACAAAAGTTATACCCATTGTTTCATTTGTCCAAATAAACTAAATAGGATGTGACACTAAAAATCTATCATAAATAAATTATCCTAATAATTAGAATTCCTTTTCTACACAATCCCTCTGTATCCCAAGAGAATTAAGAATGACATTTACAAGCTAAAACTGTAACAAAAGACACCAATCAGAGAAAATAAAATATCTGAAAGCTCAGTACTGAAACAAACAAGATCATAATTCAGTGAAGACTGTTACAATGAAGAGTACCTATCTTGTAAATCATTCCACAAAATAAAATCATGTGCGTTTACATCAAAATTTCTTTAGTTCACAAATGCATACCACCCCTAAAGATCTGTTCATTGTTAAGCATATAAACGGACCATTTATATGCTTACCTCATTTTTGTAAGCAGAAAGTTTCAAACTAATACTGAACTTGGCAAAATCAATTCATCAAACTCCCTCCCTCATTGAACAAGACCCAAACACACAACAAAAATTCAATTTAACCTTCTTTTGAATAAAATTGTTACCTAGGGTTTCAGAAAGAGAGAGGCAGAGGAGGAGGACGACCAAGCAATTGGTGCGAGAGCGAATGGTGGCGGGTGCGAAAGCGAATGGTAGCGGGGGCTGCGAGAGCGAACAATCAGATAGAGCTCGAAGAGGGAAAGAGATAGGGAAAGTAGGGTTCCGCCGATCTTGAGGGCAACGAGGGAAAGAGGTTTCAGCGATCTTGAGGTTTACGAGGGTTTCGGAATTGATGACAACGAGGGTTTCGGAATTGGTTTGAGGGCGGGGAGGATTGAGGAAGAGAGAATTGATAGCGACGAGGGAAATAGGGAATTAGGGCTTCTCGGCTGAGCGCGAAGAGAGAAAGAGAGAGAGGGAAGTGGAAAATTTTTGGGATGCAGGTCGATTAATAATGTTAAAGTCCCCAGTGTATCGAAACGCCGGGGTATCTCACTAACCCCGGCATTTTCTATAAATGCCGGGATATGTTTCAACTCCGTTGGCACTTTGGCCAAACGTCGGGATAAATGTGCCGGGGTTTTCCATCTTTTTTGTAGTGTTACAAAAATATGAAGCAGAAAACAATATGACCAATATAAACAATAGAATGCGATTCCTCTAACATACTTTGCTTAGATATGTTACAAGGCTTTATTTCATTTTACTTTACTTTCCAGGTTTTTTATATTATTATTGTTACTTTTGAGAGACCATAATTTACCATTTCTATTTGGGTATCTATTGTCCATTATTGGTCATGAGTACAAAACAAAATCAATGAGTAGTGACCAATTCAGCTTTAGCCCTTGTAATGTTTGATTAGCAGCAGTAAGCGTAATTGCAATGTTTTTATTTTGCTGTTGTATCATGTGAAGTTTGAGGCTGATGGTATTGTGAAAGTAGTTTTGATGTATGGAGAGTAGTGTCTATTATCTGGTACCCCTAATTTTTTGTTGTTTCTTACTTTCAGGATGTTCAACTCTTGCATTAAAACCTTACTACTATGAATAGATTTGCTTTATTGGCTGGGATTATGTTTTCGCTCATACTTAAACCTTGTCTTATTATTATTATTATTTTACTTTAAAAAATAGGCATAATGCCTACATCGAAAAATATATAAACAAATTATCAAAAAAAGGAAGAATCAACTAGGGGGATTGGAGCCGATATCTCTGTCTCTCTTTTTCCCACTACATACACATCCGTTATCACGTATGTCCTGCTGCAGCAAAGTAGATATAGAGTTTCTATACCATTGTTTTGCTCATAGTCATCCATTTCTTGCTTTAGGGATATCACCGTCCGCATAACTATTTACATGAATCATGTACAATAGGTGGTAGCACCTAGCGGCACCACGACATAATGTCTTCATTATCTAGTGAATTCAGTAATAGATCCTATAATCGTATCCGAGTAATTAAGCTTGGTTTAATTTTATGTGATGAGGGTGCACGAAAAAGAAAATCCTCCTAATTTCTCCTTAATTGGAACTGTTAATTTCATTTTTCAGAAATTTTTTGGACAGAATAAATCTGGTTTAAGAGCCTCTCCAGTAGTATCTAGTATTTTAGGGGACGGAAAGCACATTTTGAGAGCACAGCTCTAACATTTATAAGAGAACTAGGTTTACCCGTGGGCACGTTCCTACGGCACGTCTTCAGAACGATACAATATATAAAAAGCCTTGTAAATAGTAAATCAACAATTTTGTAGCTCAAGTTTGAATAGTATGACAATAATTAGTTGTAAATAAAAATTCATGTTTCCATAAGTATATATATATATAGGTCATGCTATTATAAGATGGTGAGATGGAGTGTTTTTTTGTGAGATGGACGATTTGAATCATCCAAATCTCGATCACACCATTCACATCATTCTACATGTCATCTAGATGTTGTGTACCAAATTTCAAGTGATTTGGCGACCTCTAGCTTTTGCATCAAAGCGTTCCAACACATCATGAAGATGATGTGAAATACATATATATGTATTTATTTGAACGCTTTGATGCATAGGTTAGAGGTTTCCAAATCGTTTGAAATTTTGTACACACCATCTAAGATGATATGTAAAATGATGTGAATTGTGTGATCGAGATTTGGATCATTCAAATTGCTCATCTCACAAAATACATCTTCTTCTCACCATTTCATTTTAGCATTTTTCTACATATATATATATATATATATATATATATATATATATATATATATAGTCATGCTATTATGAGATGGTGAGATGGGTGAGATAAAAATATTTTTGTAAAGATAAGCGATTTGAGTCATCTGAATCTTGATCACACCGTTCACATCACTCTACATATCATCAAGATGATGTGTGCCAAATTTTAAGCAATTCAGAGACCTGCAGCCTATGCATGAAGACGTTCAAATAAATACATATATATGTATTTCGTACTATTTTCATGACGTGCTGAACGTTTTAATGCATAGGTTAGAGGTCTCCAAATCGCTTGAAATTTTATATACACCATCTAGATGACATGTAGAGTGATGTAAACGGTGTGATCGAGATTAAGCTGACTCGAATCACTTCTCTCTAAAAAAAATATTTTCATCTCACTCATCTCACCATCTCATATTTGCATTATTTTATATATATATATATATATATATATATATATATATATATATATATATATATATATACACACACACTATATTTTTAAAAATTCCACTAAACTTTGGGCCATTTAAAAAAAACCGCACTTCGTTTTTTTTATAAAAATAACCACTCAAAACTATATTTTAAAAAAACTTACTTTAACGGAGTTAGGTTTCCGTTAGTCTAAATTTAAAAAAACTACTTTCATTTTTCATTTGTGTTTAAAAATACATCACTTAACTAATCAGATGTTTAAATAAATCCCCCTGAACTAACCATAACCCTAACCCTAACCCTAACCCTTACCTTAACTCTGTCAGTGTGTGTTTTTTTAAACTAAATTTTTGTGAGATTTTTTTATTAAAAAAACTTATTGCGGTTTTTTTTAAATGGGCCAAAGTTCAGTGGGGTTTTTTTAAATTTAGCATATATATATATATATATATATATATATATATATATATATATATATATATAAAGGAGTTGTTTTGGAGGGAATTTGAATTTGAGTTTTGGGGGAAAACTTTTACTGGTGAGAAATGTGTTTTGTGAGGTTAGATCTGGGCGTTTGAGTTTTGGGGGATTAAAGGATAGCCACTTCATAGCTTTCTTTGTGTTTTATTAAATAGATTTTTAATTCAAAAAGAAAACATTTTTTTTTATATCCACACCTCAAATCTTTACTATTTCTGTATTTCCATCTGAATACTTTGTTTTCACATATTCCCAACTAAAATCTTTGTGGTGAATCCAAATAACAACAAATTATTAAATTTTCAATTAACTGTCATGAAAATAATTTGAATATTCATCTTATTGGATCCAATTCCAATAAGAAAATATATTTTAATTCTCAAACTAACATGTATGAAATCATCTTCTTCGTTTGAATCTTTTCATTCACTTATATCATCTTCCTCAATTCCTCGACTAATGTCTTCAATTTCTTCATCAATATCTTATTAATATCTTATCTATCAAAATACAATTATAACATAACTCATTTTCTCCATCTCATCTTTAACGAATCTTTAATGAATGTTTCTTGTAATCAATACAATGATCTAACATCTTAGTCTTTCAATTGTCACAAAAAATTTAAAGAAATAAGAACCTAAAATTTTTATTGAGAATAATTTAAAGAAAATTGAACTTTAACGGTTATTAGGGTATGTTTTGTAAGAGATTTAAAAAGAATGAAATATATTGCTAGGTTCTCTCATTGATTTGCTAGAGAATTAGAGAAAGAAGAAAACAAACAAAATGGCAAATTAGTATTTTTTAAACATCATGTGTTTTTGGAATAACCTATTGATTTTAGATGGTAATATAGAAATACAAAGATTTTGGGGGGAGATATAGAAATAACAAACATTGCAAGTGTGGATATGAAAAAAATACAAGAATAAGCTTAAAAGAGAGTACTAACAGAGTACAGTGCACTTGCTTCATGTGTGTTAACAAATAATTTGAACTATAAGAAGAATCTTTGTTCCGAAAAATTAAAGTGGGCTAGCTTGATCTAAGGCTGGCAACGAGCTGTCTTGGGCCAGACTTATACAAAATCAAGCCCGAGCCCTCAAATTTTCTAGGGTGCAAGCCTGCCCTAATTTTGGGTCGGGCTACTAAGTTGATCCTCAACTTGGGTTCGAATTAAATCAAAAAGCCTGAGCCTAACCCAATTCCTTTAAAAGACTGTGAATATGAAAAAAGTTGAGAAAGTAATTACCTTTGGGAGAGGAGGAGGGAGAGACTGTCGGAGAAATCTACTCCCAACTTGTAGTGCTAATAGCGGAAGTGCACCACAAGCAATAGAAACTTCCAAGAAATAGATGAACCAAGAACAAGCCACCACAATATATGGATCTCACAAGAACACAAGCAATATGCAGAGATAACCAATACTTCTTATTCCCAAAGAAATACAAAGATTACAAGAAAGATTATAACTCTCAATCTCTCTCTCTCACCTTTGAAACACTTGGCACAATCTCTCTCTTGAAGTTGAATAATGATCACGACACTTAGATATCAAAACCCTAGAGTTTACGGCCATATATATAGCCCCCAAACAAATCCTAAAAGATAAACACAAATATAGCAATTGGGCCTTTCTCCCGTAAGCCCAAAAGAACAATCAGTGTCGGTGTCGGTCGACCGCACCCCAAGCCGGTCGACTGCATCGTGCAGAATCAATCCAGAGGGCTGATCGGTCGATCGCACCCCTAGTGTCGGTCGACCGTCCCCTCCTCTGTTGGACGCCTGCACTCGAAGAACCCCAGTCAACTGGGTCGGTCGACTGCACCCCTAGCCGGTCGACCGCAACCCTCCAGATTTTTCTTCTTCTACTTGCTAGTTGTCTTTCCTTGCTTCTTTGTCTCCTCCTCTTCTTCTGCAACTTCAAGTACCCCATGCCTACGTGTATTTGAGGCCACAATTCCTAACAATCTCCCACTTGGACCAAATACACTACGCTTCAAAGTTATTGCAATATTTCCTCGCATTATCTCTGACATCTCCCACTTTCATGGAAAACCCAAGTACTCTCCACTCTCATGAAAAGCACTTCCGCCACTCCACCACGTGGAGTGTACCAACCACCCCTCATCGCCTCATGAAGAATGTGCTCCACCAATCGCATAGAGCACGAATATCAGAGAAACAACCTCCCGTTTCGGATTCCATGTTATGAGACTCCCCAACTCGCAAGATCTCCATCAACACCGGACATGGTTCAAAGCCTCTCAATGTACCATCTGCACTAGAAACCTCTGTGGACGACACCTCCATAAATTCTGCAGACTGTTCAACCCCTATAGTTCCAATTCGGTTATCCTCATCGACATCACCCTGCATGTCAATACTAGTGCTCTCTACCTCACAAGAGTGACTTGAAGCTTCAACTGTCAATTCGCAAAGTACCCTCACCACAGCAACATCTTGCCCACGAGGATCACTTCCATGGCCAGCAGCTCCCACTAAATTAGTAACCTCCTCCCCACAACTTAAAGAACTCAGTTGCACCCCATACAACCTACTACTCGATTCCGGCTGAGAGTCAACTATAGGTGAAACGCTCCTCACGTCTTTAAGCAAATACAGGGTTCCCTCACGCTTCCCTTTTTTAATCACCCTTGAACCTGCAGCTATGCACCACTCCTTACTACCAGCATTAGTAGACAACCCCTCTTTGTCTAGCCTTTCAATCGAGATAAGATTTTCTTTCAAGTCTGGAACATGTCTTGTCTCTCGCAAGACAACACTTTAATCATCAATGGTATTTATGCGAACAGTACCAACCCCACGTACAGGACACCAGTGACCATTCTCCACGATCATATCTCCAAAAGGACCCTCCTCGTAGTTATCAAATACCTCTCTCCTCGGAGTGCAATGAAAAAAAGCTCCCGAATCAATACACCAATTTTGAGTGCCCAACTCCTCCCGAGCTGATAAGCATAGATCCTCAACAAGCCCCACTTGAGCTTCCTTTGGAGTATCTCTCTTCGGTTTTTCCTGCTTCTTCATATAAGTCTTGCAACTGCGCATTATGTGATCCTTCTTGTGACAATACCAGCACTCAAGCCCATGTCCTCCATCACTGTCATCAGACTCACTCTCAGATGAACTACTCTGATCCTTTTTTCTTAGATTGCTCTTAGATCTCCCACATCTCTTCTCAATGTAGGCGGAATCTCTAGAAGATGATGATAGATATCCCCCGTTTCTCACTCTTCTCACCTTCTCGTTCAGAATGCTACTCACCACATCCTGTAGAATAGTCGAATCTGTCATAGTACTTGTAATAGTCTGTTCCACCGTACCATAACTGTTGGGTAAAGTAAATAGAAGTAACAATGACTGCTCCCTCTCTGAAAACTTCAAACCTGCAGCTTCCATCTGGTTGTAAACCATACAGTAATTGTTCACATGCTCTGCTACTGAACCTCCTTCCTTCAACTTCATATTAACAAATTCCTTCATATGAAGAATTTGATTAGATGCCGACAGTTTCTCATACATATCCGTGAGAATCTCCATAACCTCCTTTGTGGTCTTTGTCTTCGAGATATGAAATAACGCATTCCTACTCAGTCCCAACTGAATCTGCCCCAGTGCCTTCTGATCCAAACGATTCTACTCTGCCAAGACCTTCGCATCCTTGTCTGTACCAACTGGCTTCTCATTAAACAATGGACCTTCAAGATCTTTCTGACGAAGATACGCTATCATCTGAATCTTCCACATCGCAAAGTCACTCCCATCGAATCTCTCGATCTTCATCTTGTTATCGGCCATCTCGAACCAACTGCTCTGTTACCATTTGTCGGAGAAATCTACTCCCAACTCGTAGTGCTAATAGCGGAAGTGCACCACAAGCAATAGAAAGTTCCAAGAATAGATGAACCAAGAATAAGCCACCACAATATATGGATCTCGTAAGAACACAACTAATATAAAGAGATAACTAATACTTCTTATTCCCAAAGAAATACAAAGATTACAAGAAAGATTACAACTCTCAATCTCTCTCTTTCACCTTTGAAACGCTCGGCACAATCTCTCTTAGGGGTGGACAACTATTATCCAAACCGACCAATCTGAACCAATCCAATCCGAACCGACCGATTTTTAACCGAACCAATTGGGTGTTTGGATTGGTTCGGTTCTTGATCTTCAATAACCAACTAAACCGGTTCGGTTGTTGGATGGGTCTTTCAAATAACCGATGAAACCGAACTGACCGTACCTCTATGCATAAGTCCATAAAAAATAGTTCTCCTTTAATTTCTTGAATATAAAAATAGTCATTTCTCATTTTCTTGGAGATACGAACAATCTTCTTTTATTTCTTTAATACAAACCGTGCAGTTGTTCTACCTATGTTTTGATTCTCCATAATCCTGTATGTTATGTTGTTGAGAAATGCTTGATTTACAGTGTGGCTCAACTTAATAAAATCGTGAAGTTGATGTAATATTTACTAGTTACTGTAATCAAATCAAGCAGAAATTATTTTCTAAATCTTTTTTTTAATGCACCTAGAATTCAATTAGCTATAATTATTAATGTTTCTTTTATGATATTAAACTAAGATTATAGAAGTATGCAAGTGAAAAAGTAGTTTATCTCACCCATTTAAACGTCATAATCTCAAACAATTAGAGCAAAATTCATTAACAACTTATGGCTTTATGAATCTTCATTTTAAATTCGTTTCTGAATAACAAATAGCAGGTTTTTTCTTAAGTTTGATTGAAGTTGATCTTTCAAATTTCAATAAAATTATGAATGATGTTGAAGGTGAAAAGTAGCACGCCAAACCGACCATCCAATCCAATCCAAACCGAGCTTAATCGGTTTGGATAGAAACCGATCCAATTAAGGTTCAGATTGGTTGCGGATGAGAAAATTAAAAAACCGATCTTCTTTGGATCGGTGGTGGATGGTCTATATTAGGTCGGATACCGACCGATGCCCACCCCTAATCTCTCTTGAAGTTGAATAATGATCATGGCACTTGGATATCAAAACTCTAGAATTTACGACCATATATATAGCCCCAAACAAACCCTAAAAGATAAATACAAATATAGCAATTTGGCCTTTCTCCCATAAGCCCAAAAGAACAATCAACGTCGGTGTCGGTCGACCGCACCCCAAGCCGGTCGACCGCATCGTGCGGAATCAATCCAGAGGGCTGACTGGTCGACCGCACCCCTAGTGTCGGTCGACCGTCCCCTCCTCTGTTGGACGCCTGCACTCGAAGAACCCTCAGTCGACTGGGTCGGTCCACCGCACCCCTAGCCAGTCGACCGCAACCCTCTAGACTTCTCTTCTTCTTCTTGCTGGTTGTCTTCCCTTGCTTCTTTGTCTCCTCCTCTTCTTCTCCAACTTCAAGTACCCCGTGCCTATGTGTATTTGAGGCCACAATTCCTAACAGAGGTGGCGGTGAAGAACGCAGCCAGCGACAAAAAGGTTGAGGAAGATAAGGGTGACAACACCAACAAAGCGGAAGAAGAGGGTGAGAGCGATTGCCATTACGAGGGCTTAATGGAGGAAGGAGAGAAGGCGGGCCATGGAAAAAAGGTGGAGGAGGATGAGGGCAACGACTCCGGTAAAGAAGAAGAGGGTGAGAGCGACAGCCATGACAATGACTTGGAGGCGGAAGGAGACAAGGCGGGCGGCGGTGCCACCATAGGGTTTGGATAGCGGGGTTCAAATCATATCGAAATTGGACAGTAGACATTTGAGGATGACATAATTTTAAATGAAAAGAGAAGGTGGGGGGGGGATATTTACACATGAGAAAGCAAAAGGAGAAAAAATGGGAAAATATTCATGGATTCGTAGAGTTTGATAGGAGTTGGTTTGATATTTTCAATTATTGTGAAGTCTAGGCCGGGTTCAAGATTGTTCGGTCTGAAAATGAATTCATGCTCAACCTTTAAGTCCGGGTCAAAAAATTTTGTAAAATTTTAGGCTCATGCCTTACTAAAAATAAGTCAGACCTTATCGGACTCGGGTTGGGTTCGAACCAATTGCCAGCCTCAGCTTTATCGGCCTGACAATATCTAAGAAAGTAAGACAAGGTTCTTATTCCCTGTCACTTTCAAATTAGTGTGTGATTAATTAGCCCAATGTCCTTCAAGTCTAATTGTTGGGAACAGTACAAAATGTAAGAGTTTTAAAGATGAGATATTATTCCAATTTTCGTGTCAATTCTCACAATTCACAAACTCTACCAAAAGCCTTGCCGACATGAGTTACCTACTTTATGTTCCTCTCCCTTGCTATAGACCCCCTAATAGCATTCCCTACATAATAAACATAAAGTCGTTAGAGCATCCACAGACATTTTCTATAAATGCCATTTTGTCATATTATAGCAAACGAACCTCTGCAATCATTTCTCATTTTGCCATTTTATGACAAACGTTCTATTCTTGTTTCTCAAATATGAGAAACGAAGATGAGAATTCTCAAATTATAAAGGACGGGGAATGATTCCCCGGACGGGGAATGATTCCCCATCTCTCAAATTTTAATATATTTTATTATCATAAGACGGGGTATCTTATACCGTCTGGTAAATTTTATTATTATTATTTTTTTTTAAAAGGGTCAGACGGGATATCATATCCCCTTGTTCCCCTTTATTTTTTTTAATTTTTTTTTAAAAATGAACGGCCATGATTGACCGATTAGAAAAAAAAGTAAAAAAAAAGGGGGAAATGGTGGGCCGGTACATGATGTACCTGCCGGGGAATGATTCCCCATCCATGAAATGTGGTCCATTAAATGGGTAGGTTTAGGTAGTTAATTAGGTTTAAGTAGTTGTATAATTAGGTTTAGTTATTATTTTAATATTTAATTTATTTAATTAATATAGTTTAATAGTTAATAAGTAATTAACTATTTTAATTTAATTTTAAAAGTTGAGACGGTATATGATATACCGTCCCACTCAATTTTTGGCGAACAATATAGCAAACGACCACAGCAGCGAAAGCTTCTATTTGCTATTACTGTAGCTGCCATTTTATAGCATATGAGAAAAACGACTGTGGATGCTCTTGTTGATTCTTGATTTTGATGATCACAACACAGTGCAACATGTGTCTATGTTATACAGCTAACATTGCAGTGCACATACAAAAGACTATTCTAGCTGAACAAATGAACAAGCTCAAAAGGATACAGATGAAGACTTCACTCAGACAAGATCCAAGACTTCACTCAAAACAAGACTCAAGACTCAAGACCTTAGCTCAATTGTATCAAATTATAATGTCTTGTAAAAACAATTGTATCTTACTTTCTGTTGAATCTTAGTCTGATGTAAAGCCTTGTCATACACACACACACTCAAAATATTTTCATAATGTGTGTCTCTTAAAAACCCCCAACAAAAAGAGTCAAAACATACTCTCTGGTTCTCTACACTCAGTCCAGTATAGCAACGAATTCGCTCTGGACTGAGTATAGAAGTCAACCTGTTCTTTTAGCCACGTGCATCAACACATACACCAACAAGGCTATAGGTTGACTGTAAAGTATTCTTGTTCTCTTGCTCTCGGTTGGAGAGTGTTTTTGACTCTAGGTTGTAGAGTCGTTTTTGTTTCACTCTTGGTAGTAGAGTGGGTCGGCTTTCTCTGATTGAGAGAAAGGACTACGGGTTAGACAAGGTTGTTGTCGTAATGCCGTAGGATATTCTTGTAATTTTTTTCAAGAATAGTGGAAATCTCAAGTGGGTTGCTTGGGGACTGGATGTAGGTCGGGAGGACCGAACCAGGATATATCTTGTGTACTCTGTGATTGATTATCTTGTGTTTGCATTTACTCTTGTTTATTTTTGTTCTGCAAAAAGTTTCTGGACAGTCGACTCCTCACACTATCAGTCGACTGGTCAGTGCCGTTTGTAGTTGTAGTTTCTTTGTGCATTCAGTCGTCTGTCTCTTTCATCAGTCGACTGCACAGAGTTATTGTTTTTTAATTTTTTTTTTTGGGCATATCAGTCGACTGGTTCATAACCAAGTCGACTGCACCGAGAAAATTTCCGCAATTTTTATTAAACACTATTCACCCCCCCTCTAGTGTTTGTTGTCTTGCCTACAGGATCCAACACTTGGTATCAGAGCAAGGTTACAGGCTATGGCAACTACGTCAAATACAAATCAGTATCATAAGGGCCAATCTACACAACGGCCACCACTATTTGATGGAACGAACTACAATTATTGGAAGTGCCGAATGAGAATTTATCTTCAACCAATCATCTATGAAATATGACAAATGACAGAGACGGAATACACTGCCCCTACCATTCCATATGCACAATGGAATGATGATCAAAAGAATCAGACTATGAACAATGCCAAAGCAATGAATGCCTTATTTTGTGCACTCACAAAGGAAGAATTCAACCGTGTAACTAATGCTACAACCGCACATCAAATTTGGCATACACTCGAGGTAACACATGAAGGAACGAATATAGTAAAAGAGTCTAAAATTTCTGTTCTTGTCCACAGGTTTGAGATGTTCAGAATGAAGGACAATGAGACTGTGTCCGAAATGATTACCAGATTCACAGACATCACAAACTCTCTTGTGGCGCTTGGAAAGATTTATACTCAAGCAGAGATGGTTAGAAAAGTCCTACGTGCACTCACTCCAGAATGGGAGAAGAAAACCACAGCAATAGAGGAAGCGAATGACTTGTCAACACTTTCTCTCGAGAATCTTGTTGGCAATCTCATGGCATATGAGGTCCAACTTGAAGATCGAAAGAAAGATACAGAATCACACCAAGCAAAGAAGGAATCATTGGCTTTTAAAGCCATGACAGACTCAGAAGATGAGGAAGAAGATGAAGAAGAAATAGCAATGTTCACTCGGAGATTCAAGAAGTTTTTAAAGAATGGTAAGTTTCATTCTAAAGTTAGAGATTCTAATGACCCTCCTACATGTTTCAGGTGCAATAAAATAGGTCACATGAAGAAGGATTGTCCCTTAGAAAATACAAAGAACAAGGGAAAATCATCCAACTTCAAGAAGGACAAATATCTAAAGAACAAATTTGCCAAGAACAAGAAGGCTTATCAAGCTACATGGGATGATAGTGATTCATCTTCCGAAGAAGAAACAGATGAAAATAACGAAGTGGCAAATGTGTGTTTCATGGCTGCACAAAGAACATGTAAGTAATGATTATGATTCCGAAGATCTTCTTGATGCTTTTAATGAAATATTCCAAGAGTTACAGAAAGAAAATATTAGAGTTAAGAATCTTGAGAAAGTGAATCAAACACTTAATCAAGAAAATCTTAACCTTGATAAGGAAGTAAAATCCTTAAATTCTCGCATTGCAAGTTTAGATACTGATCTTGAAACTCTCAAAAAGAATTATGAAGAGATTTCAAAGAACGTATCTAAGTTTAACAAAGGCAAAGAGAATTTAAATGATATGCTTCATCATCAAGTTACATCTAGTCAAAAATATGGACTTGGTTTTAAAAAATCTTCTGTAAAAGAATCTTCTGTTGTAAACACTAGTAAAAATAAATCAGCATCTATTTCTAGTGTTACACACAAGTTGTATGATTTCTTTACAAAGCCTAAGATTGTTAATTTTAGTGATAAAAGCAAAACTACCGTTCGGTTAAGTCGACTGAACCATACAACCAGTCGTCTGTCCAGAGAAATTGGATCTTATTCAACAAGATCAAAACCTCGTATAAGTCGACCTAGTGTATCAATCAGTCGACTGATGTACACCAACAGTCGACTGAACAACACTGGTAAGTCGACTGGACAGAACAAGTTAGTATGGGTTCCAGTCAGTCTAAATCAGAATGATAGAATTGCTTATATTAACTCATATATGTTAAATGTGTGTAATTCTACTTATTATATTCCTGCTTATAGAGGAATGTCAAACTCTTCATGGGTTTGGTTTCCCCCAAACTAATGTGTTTTGGACCCAATAAAAAGGGTACCATATTTACCTTAAACTTTTTATAGGTACCCAAGAAAGAACGCTGGATATTAGACAGCTGATGTTCAAAACACATGACAGGACATGCCAATCTACTATCCACCATTCAAAGCATAGATGGAGGAACCGTCACCTTTGGAGATAACAACAAAGGCAAAGTCATAGGTATTGGCATGGTCGGTAAAACTTCTAACCCAATTATAGAAAATATGTTATTGGTTAATGGTTTAAAGCATAATCTTTTAAGCATTAGTCAATTGTGTGATAAAGGATATAAAATATTTTTTGAAAAAGATGCATGCTTGATTTATGATTCTTCTATGCAAAATGTTATTTTTCAAGGTTTTCGTAAAAATAATATTTATGAATTGTGTTTGAATGCAATTGATTTTTTAAATGACTTCTGTTTAATAGCCTCTAACAATGAATCTTGGCTATGGCATAGAAGGTTTGGACATGTGAACATAAAAAATCTCTCAAAATTATGTAAATATAACCTAGTTAAAGGACTGCCAAAACTATCATTTAAAAAGGATAAGTTATGTGATGCATGTCAACTAGGAAAACAAATCAAATCCACTTTTAAAACAAAAGAAGTAATTTCTACTAGTAGGCCGCTCGAATTGATTCATATGGATTTATTTGGCCCTACTAGAGTTGCTTCTTTAAATAAAAGTAGATATGTGTTTGTTTTAGTAGATGATTTTTCAAGATTCACTTGGACATTCTTTTTAAAACATAAAACTAATGCTTTTAAGGAATTTGCACATTTTTGTAAACGTGTTCAAAATCAAAGATCTCTAACCATAGTCACTATTAGAAGTGATCATGGTGGAGAATTTGAAAATGAAACATTTACAGAATATTGCAACAAAAATGGTATAACACATTCATTTGTATTTCTAGAGCTTCACCACAAAATGGAGTGGTTGAAAGGAAAAATAGGACTTTGCAAGAATGCGCACGTACTATGCTTGTTGAAAGTAATCTACCAAAGCATTTTTGGGTTGAAGCTGTTGCTACAGCTTGTTATGTTTTAAATAGAATTCTTCTAAGACCTAAACTAAAGAAGACTTGTTACGAGTTATTTTTTAATAAAATTCCTAAAGTCTCTTACTTTAAGACATTTGGTTGTAAGTATTTTATTCTAAACACAAAAGATAATTTAGACAAATTTGATCCTAGATCTAATGAGGGTATCTTTTTAGGATACTCAAATAGGAGTAATGCATATAGAATTTTCAATAAGTCTACAATGACTATTGAAGAATCAATGCATGTTACATTTGATGAATCTTTACCTTCATCAACCTTAAATAAAGATGATGAAACTGACTTATCACCTTTAGATAATGTGATTAAATCCTTAGAACAAACTAATCTGACTGATAAGTCGACTGATAAGGTCTACCAGTCGACTGAAGTAAAGCAGTCGACTGAAGAACAAGTCAAGTCGACTGATCCGATTGTGATATCTTCAACTTTACCAAAGTCATTTGTTGAAGTTAAAGATCATCCTCATGACTTAATAATTGGTGACATCTCCCATGGTATTCAGACACGTTCACATATTAATATGATCTCTCATACAGCATTCTTGTCGGATTTTGAACCGAAAAATATACAAGAAGCTTGTGAGAATGAATATTGGATGAATGCCATGCAAGATGAACTAAACCAATTTATAAGGAATGATGTATGGGATTTAGTTCCTAGACCTCCTGATCAGACTATTATTGGTACCAAATGGGTATTCAAAAATAAGTTAGATGAATCAGGACAAGTTGTAAGGAACAAGGCTAGATTAGTTGCTCAAGGATATAATCAAGAAGAAGGTATAGATTTTGATGAAACATATGCTCCTGTTGCTAGACTAGAATCTATTCGTATTTTATTATCTTTTGCTTGTTTCATGAATTTTATACTTTATCAAATGGATGTTAAAAGTGCTTTTCTTAATGGGTTTATTAAGGAAAATGTTTATGTTAAACAACCACCAGGTTTTGAACATGAACAATTTCCAAATCATGTTTATAAATTGAAAAAGGCTTTATACGGTTTTAAACAAGCACCTCGTGCTTGGTATGATCGTTTGAAAACTTTTCTTTTAGAAACAGGATTTGAAATAGGTAAAGTAGACACTACTTTGTTTATCAAAAGAGTTAAGAATGATATCTTAATCATACAAATATATGTTGATGATATAATTTTTGGTTCTACTAATAATAATCTATGTCAAGAATTTGCTAATACCATGAAAAATGAATTTGAGATGAGTCACATGGGTGAACTCAATTATTTCCTTGGACTTCAAATTAAACAGTCCTCAAATGGCATATAGGCAAATATGCAAAGGAACTACTCAAACGTTTTAACATGGATAGTACTAGTAGTAAATCCACACCTATGGCTACTACTACTACTCTTGACAAAGATTTATTAGGTAAGAGTGTTGATCAAAAACTCTATCGAGGTATGATTGGTTCACTCTTATATATTACTGCAAGTAGACCAGATATTATGTTCAGCGTATATTTATGTGCTAGATATCAATCTAGTCCTAAAGAATCTCATTTAAAAGCAGTGAAATGAATTTTAAGATATATTAAAGGCACATCTGAATATGGTTTATTTTATCCACGCACCGATAATTTTCAACTTTTGTCATATAGCGATGCTGATTTTGCTGGAAGCAAAACTGATCGCAAGAGTACTAGTGATACATGTCACTTTTTGGGACATTCCCTAGTATCTTGGTGCAGTAAAAAGCAAAACTCCGTATCCCTATCAACTACAGAAGCTGAGTATATCGCTGCAAGTTTGGCATGTGCACAAATTTTATGGATGAAACAAACCTTATTAGATTATGGTATTTCATGTGAGAAACCCTCAATTATGTGTGATAATACCAGTGCAATTAATTTATCTAAAAATCCGATTCAACATTCACGTACGAAACATATTGATATTCGACATCATTTTCTACGTGATCATGTTTTAAAAGGAGATATATCTTTAGACTTTATCTCTACTGATAAACAAGTAGCAGATATATTTACCAAGCCTCTTAAAGAAGATACTTTCATTAATTTAAGAAGAGAACTTGGAATTTGTGATTTTATTGATATTTGCTAAAAATTGTTACTGTTAAGTCGATTGTATTCTTGAGTAAGTCGACTGTACTGGTTTTTTAAAAAACATACCAATTTCTTTATCTGACCAGTCGCCTGGTTCCTATACCAGTCGACTGATTAGTAGACATAAAACTTTTATTTTCTTCTCGACTCAGTCGACTGATATACCCTACCAGTCGACTGTCGCGAGCTAAATCGTCTTCAGCGACTATTCATCGCGTCTTTTGAGATGGAATTCACCTCTCGTTTCACCCGTGATCTCTATTCTCTACCGTCGATTTCACCTCTCTTTGATCTCAGCCGTTCACTTGCAGTTAAAACCCTCTTTACCAGCCGTTTTCTCCTCTTACTGATCTCAAGTTTTTTACCCCCAATTTCAAAACCCTAGCTTGTGGAGAAGAAGGTGATCTACTCTCACAGTGCTGCTCGTGCTTGTCCCTGATCGAATCTCTCTTTTTCTTAGGTAAAATCCTTTCCACTTTCTTTTCATGGCACCCAAACGATCTAAACGATCTCATGAGGGTAGTTCTTCTTCCCAAGACTACACTCAATATCTCTTGAGTCCCGATCTTATTGATCGATGGTATGTCTTCTGTACCATTACAATCTTCCCTGGAAGATTTGTAAATTTCAATGATCTAGATCGTTTCAATCTCATCCCTTTATTTCAAAACTGTAGTCTTTATGATTTTCTATCTTTATCAAACCAACCCAATTATTATCCCCAACTCATCTATTTGTTTTACACAAATATGAGAGTTGTACAAAAACCAGATGGGGATGTTTTAATCCGTTCGTCTGTGAAGAATGTTAAAATGACACTCACACCGACTAGGATTAATGCGATGTTGGGTATTGATGATGTGGGATTATCTCTTGATGACATTCTTTTAGATAATGCTTCTATTTTATCTAGAATTTTCTTACCCAATCATGGCCCTCCAATGACAAGCAAAAATATCAAACCAATTGCTAAGCTTGTAGGTAGAATATTAGCCTATAACATCCTTCCTAAAAAGGGTAGTTATGACCAATATTCTATTGAATTACAAAAAGCTATATATGCAATTTTTGGTAGAATTGCTGTTAATTGGGGTCAAGTTATCTTTTCTAAACTTAATCAAGACCACACTCACTTTCTACCTTTTAGAGGTCTTCTTACTAGAGTCTTTATAGCTTCTGGTGTTGATCTCGATTCGGAGACAAATGTTGTTACTCGTTATGAGTGTTTCGATCGTGCTAGTTTGGCACGAATGAAACTTCTTGATGCTCCTACTAGATCACCCCCTAGGTCTCCTCCTCTTTCTCAAGCTCCATTAGGTTCTAGTTCTAGACCTTCTACCTCTACTGATCCACTTCTTCAAGCCAATTTTGATGATCCCCGTACTCTTTATGACTGTGTTTCCTATCTAATGAAGCATTCAGCCACTGTAGATACCCAACTCCATAACCTAGACTCCAAACTAGACCACATTGATTCTAAGCTTGACAACCTCACTCATCTCTTCAACTCTCAATTTCATCCTCCTTCTCAAGATGACGATGAAGACTCTGATGAAGAAGATTGAAGATTTTTTTTATTTTCTTTTATATTATGTAATTTTCTTTTTTAATGCATTTGTTTTATGTATCAGACTTTATCTTAGTTTCTTTCTTAATGCAAACGATTGTTCTTTTCTGCTTTTTGATGATAACAAAGGGGGAGAAATATCTGTGTTATTTTATATCTGTGTTATTTTATATCTGTGTTTTATGTTATATCTGTGTTATGTGTTGCTTATGTTTTGATATCCTCTCATTTGTTAACATTGTTCTGGGTATTGAAACATCTCTGGTCAGTCGACTTATCAAAGGGATACAGTCGACTGCTGCTAGCTACTGCATCTGTACTTAATTTCTGCTTATGATTTTTTCTAAAGTATTCTAAAGTATGGTTTACTGGTCAGTCGCCTTCCATTTTTGATAAGTCGACTGATATATATATTACATTTTTTTTAAGACAATGCATTTTGTGTTTTTAAAAGGGGGAGCATGTCTTCACTATGCTTGTATATTATCTCTTATTATCAGCTATTGTGTTGTCATCATCAAAAAGGGAGAGAATGTTGATTCTTGATTTTGATGATCACAACACAGTGCAACATGTGTCTATGTTATACAGCTAACATTGCAGTGCACATACAAAAGACTATTCTAGCTGAACAAATGAACAAGCTCAAAAGGATACAGATGAAGACTTCACTCAGACAAGATCCAAGACTTCACTCAAAACAAGACTCAAGACTCAAGACCTTAGCTCAATTGTGTCAAATTATAATGTCTTGTAAAAACAATTGTATCTTACTTTCTGTTGAGTCTTAGTCTGATGTAAAGCCTTGTCACACACACACACACTCAAAATATTTTCATAATGTGTGTCTCTTAAAAACCCCCAACAAAAAGAGTCAAAACAGTTTGAAGAAGTTTAACTTTTGAGTACCAGCCGACTTAAGCTTCTGCCAGTCGACTGATAGTACAAAACTGTTTAAATTTATTCAAACTCTGATCAGTCGACTCATATGGCAACCCAGTCGACTGTTCGAGAGCATTTGACCGTTTTCTGTTTTTCAAAATCGAATTTTTTCAAACTCAAAAGCTTAGATCCGTTGGTTGACAGTTGAGTAACTGTCTCCCAACGTTCAGGAGATCAAACTCTTTAAGTAGAGTTCAGATCTCACTGAAAAGATCTACAGAATTTTCTTCTTGAAATCCGAAGCATCTTTGTGAAAAAAGTTCTAAGTGATTTTTTGAGAAATAAAGCTTTCAAGATCATACTCTCTGGTTCTCTACACTCAGTCCAGTATAGCAACGAATTCGCTCTGGACTGAGTATAGAAGTCGACCTGTTCTTTTAGCCACGTGCATCAACACATACACCAACAAGGCTATAGGTTGACTGTAAAGTATTCTTGTTCTCTTGCTCTCGGTTGGAGAGTGTTTTTGACTCTAGGTTGTAGAGTCGTTTTTGTTTCACTCTTGGTAGTAGAGTGGGTCGGCTTTCTCTGGTTGAGAGAAAGGACTACGGGTTAGACAAGGTTGTTGTCGTAACGCTGTAGGATATTCTTGTAAATTTTTTCAAGAATAGTGGAAATCTCAAGTGGGTTGCTTGGGGACTGGATGTAGGTCGGGAGGACCGAACTAGGATATATCTTGTGTACTCTGTGATTGATTGTCTTGTATTTGCATTTACTCTTGTTTATTTAAGTTCTGCAAAAAGTTTCTGGACAGTCGACTCCTCACACTATCAGTCGACTGGTCAGTGCCGTTTGTAGTTGTAGTTTCTTTGTGCATTCAGTCGTCTGTCTCTTTCATCAGTCGACTGCACAGAGTTATTGTTTTTTAATTTTTTTTTTGGGCATATCAGTCGACTGGTTCATAACCAAGTCGACTGCACCGAGAAAATTTTCGCAGTTTTTATTAAACACTATTCACCCCCCCTCTAGTGTTTGTTGTCTTACCTACAGGATCCAACAGCTCTTATAATACTTGAAATAAATTTAAACTTATGGTATTCAGCTTGAAATTGTTGACCCATGCCTCCAATGGCGGATCCATTAGATGGTCAAATCTTAAACATTTTATATACACGTATTGTTAAAGACGGTACAATAATATGTGTAACATAAGATGATATATACATATTATGCATAGGCTAGCCATAGGGTATAAAATGAACAGGATGGTCCGTCGTCCGTCCGAGTCCGACTCAAGAAATGGTCCGACCGTGGACCGTCCGAACTGTTATACGAACCGAACATGAACAAATTATTAGGTCCAATTCTTTACCGAGTTCTAGCCGGACATAAGTCCGTCCGAGTATTATTGTGGTCCGATGTTTTACCGAACCGAATCCGAACTATAAAAATTTTGTTCGACCTAGATCGAACCAGACATAAACCCGTCCGAGTAGAATTTCGGTCCGAGCTTGAACTTATGGCTGTCCGATCCCGTCCGGTCTGATTTACCGCCCTAATTATGCACTGGTGTTATTGATTATAACATAATTTATTTCTTATAATTTTCTAGTTTAAATATGATATGTATAATTATATTCTATTTTTTCTTTTTGGGGTCCAAAGATGGCAATAGTCACCATGTTTCATTAATGATAATGGATATTTATTTGTTTTTATGACATGAGAGAATCTATGATATAATTTTAACTAATCTTATCTCATATATATTATTTATTTTAAATTTAATATATATCAATATATGTTATCTTTCATTTAAGATTACTAGTAATCTACACGTGCCATGCACATCCTAATAATTTTAAAAAAAGTAAATATTATGACATAATCTGGTCTCAAACCTGAGATCTCTCTTTACCCATCACATATTCTTTACAAATTATCCATAGTGGCACCAACTTTCATTTTATATGAGTGATACTTTTGTTAATAATTATGTCGTAAATAAATTTAAACTTTGAGGATTTTATAGTAACTAACAACAGTTGATTAAATGAATGGTTAATATAACTCCGTCTAAAAATGAAAAGTTGAGATTAGATGGTTGCTTGTCTACAAATTACACAATCCTAACTCTCACATTATATTATTAGAGACCTTATATTATTAGAGACCGGAGATATGAGGTATGATTTTTATTTTTTTTTTAAACAAGTGCAATATATCATAGCATGTGCCTCTTATTTATATATCGATTTTGGGTTTGTTTTTCATATTTTTTAATAACTTATTTTAATTTCTAAATTATATTTATAATTTGTCTCTTATTATCTATAATTCTTAAAAAAAAATTGAACTTTTTTATTCGAACAGACAATTATGTCTGATACTTCCGATGGTTAAAAATCTTTATTCGTCGTGTACATGTGTTGTCATTAAACATGGATCAATAATATATGAATTATAAAATGCCATGTGTATTGTGCATGAGTTGCCATTGATCATAGTTTAATTTTATCTCTTATATTTATTTAGTTTAAATAAATTATGCATATTTATTTGTTATTATAATATTATAAGACAGAAGGTACAATTCTAATTCTATGTACTAGTACCATGCACGTGCGATGCACGTAGAGGAAGAAAGAAAAAGACAAAAAAAAAAAAACTACCAACACGTGCGCTACACGTGTTGACTAACATACAAAAAATAATAAAAAATTGTTTATTTGTTTGGAACCCCATCTCTCCCATTATAATAATAATAATAATATATATATATATATATATATATATATATATATATATATTACTAGTATCATGCACGTGCATATTACTAGTATCATGCACGTGCGATGCACGTGGAGGGAGAATGAAAAAGACAAAAAAAAACTACCAACACGTGCGCTGCACGTGTTGACACACATACAAAAAAAAATAAAAAATTGTTTATTTGTTTACCAACCCCATCTCTCCCATTATAATAGTTATAATGGGAGATGAGGAAGGAAAAAGACAAAAAAAAAAACCTACCAATATGATGCACGTGCGATGCACGTGGAGGAGGAAGGAAAAGGACAAAAAAAACCTACCAACACGTGCGCTGCACGGTTTGCACACATACAAAAAAAAAAAAAAAATATTGTTTATTTGTTTACCAACCCCATCTTTCCCATTATAATAGTTATAGATAGATAGATTTCTGTTAATTTTTTATATTTTAAATTTAAAATGTACTATTATCTGATATTTCTATATGAAGAAAAAATAAAAATAAATGAAACTTGCGAAAATGCGTGCTTCTTATGCATACATTATAATTGTTCTTGGTTTAATGTTTCTTATTTTCTATTAATTTAATTTAATTTAATTTTTTTAATCTTAAATTTTTTTTAATTTGAAGTTCAAATTTAATTTTATGATGAGACCTACAAATTAAATGTAAATTCGAACTAAAATGTCATATCTAAACAGATTCTAAATTTTCCTATTTTATTTATCTATCTTGTTTAGGTTAATTATATTTGTATACTTATATCTGGTTCTTGTGATTCAAAAATTTATTTCAAAAAAACTGTCATATAAATTCACATGTGCACAGATTGACTTATACCAAATTATAGCAAGTAGTCCTATGCGTAAATCTTTGACTTGAATAAATAATTTATCCCCTAATTAGATATCATATTTAAATATAATCTTATTTTACCTACTCGGTTTATTTTTCTTTTTTATTTGAAATCATATATTATCTTAAATTACCAAAAGAAAAAAAAATGCTGAATTTATCACACATTCATAAAAATTTCAATCACTCAAATGCAGAAGTTTAAATTAAAATCCGTCCATATAAAAATAATCAATTAACTGCATGTTGTTACAAATATTGTTTACAAAATTCGTTTTACAATCGAAAGATAGAGAGACACAGAAAACATAGAAGAGAACAGGAGAGAGGAAAACCGAAAGAAAAGAAAAAAAGAAAAATTAAATAAACAACTTACAAGAACAAATGAAAAAATACAACTTGAGAAGCCGAGGCCTGTGTATCACACAGTGTCCTTAAAACAGATTTCGCCTCTTTCCGGTTGCTGGAATGAACGGAGGCGTCTGTCTCCCAGGATGCAACGACTTGGAGCGATCCCGTAGGCACCACGTACCACTCCCGAACTGAGTATAAGCGCTTGAACCTATCACCGACTTACCAACAACAGTAGAACCGACGAACAGTACAGAAGAAGACTCAGAGAAGGAGAGAAGAAGATCTGGTTTGTGCAGGGAAGAAAGTAAAGGGGAGGCCTCTATTTATAGAGCCTAGGTTAAATCAGTAACGGCAGACAAAGCTGTTAATACCTTCACTGTAACGGCAGACAGCGAATTGAATGCCGACACTGTAACGGCAGACATCATTTACTGCCTTCAGTGTAACGGCAGACAGTGAATTGAATGCCTTCAGTGTAATGGCAGACAAAATATTAAATACAGCACTGAAACAGCAGACAGAACCGCTTCTGCATTCATTTCAGCCATTACAAAAGGAAAACTGTAGCAAAAAGTGGCTCTGCACGGGGTGGGATCAAATCGGTCCGGCATTCGTGTCCGCAGGTCGTGCGGGCGCACACAAGTCGCATGTAATCCGGTCCGTGATTTGCACTCCCCCTGCGCGCGCGAGAGTGAGCCTCTCTTCTAGCCATCTTACAATGCTTAGAAGGAGATTACTATATATCCTCTTCTATTTCCTTTGTTATTTCCGATGTGGGACTATGTTCCCTTAACCCATTTTTCAAGAATGAAAACGTCTCACTTTGAGAGACAATTTCTCACCCCTTAACCGATTTTAGCAAACCAATATATGATTTTGATCTGCTCACGAAGGAGAACACAAATCAATCAAGATCTCTCAATAATTCATTGAGGGTCTTACTCAAAAAATTGCTCAAAAATCGGTTCGAAAATGGTGTCTAAAAACACTCATTTTCTAACAATCCTCACATGAATGAAAATTGACGACCACAGACAAGACAGACTGACACGACAGACTGACCCGACAGACTTGGTGATAGAATTCAACGATTGATTTCTGCATAGGATAGGTAGGTGTTACCCTTTGAACCTTCCCTTATGAAAATATGTTTACTTTACTAACTAAACAGTAGACGCGATGTCTTTGAACTGTTCTGCCATTTGTGTAAACGATGACATATCTCACACAGAAATCTTTCTAACGCTTTTTTCAGTTCTCACTGTTATGTTCGTTTTGGCCATGAACATACGCCTGGTTCTGCAAGATTTTAACAGCAATATTGCCCTATATTATTCCCTTGGAAGCGGCCCTTCTTCCATCTTACATAGGTGATTTCTTACTTAAGAGTAACCCGCATTACTCTGCTCGGATATCCGACGCATGAGAATCATTAAAAGCCTAGCTTAACCTGTTACCTTGCGGGCATCACTATTTCATCATGGGAATGGATATGGAAAAATCCCCACAGTGATCTAACTTGGTCTTTACAATTTAGTTGTCCCTTTGAACCTAGATCTTGGGATCTCCAGTCAGCTAGGTTGGGTTTCCATTGTATCGACTTATTCTTTCATGGGCTTTAGTCCCATTCCCCTCGATGATTTATCAACTAACTCTCTGTTTAACCCTTTGGTTAGTGGATCCGCAATGTTATCTTTTGACTTTACATAGTCCACAGAGATAACCCCAGTAGAGAGTAGTTGTCTAATGGTATTATGTCTTCGACGAATATGTCTAGATTTACCATTATACATATTGCTCTGTGCTCTACAAATTGCAGATTAACTATCTAAATGTATGCAGATTGGAGGCACAGGCTTCGTCCACCTTGGAATATCCTCAAGGAAGTGGCGTAACCATTCAGCCTCTTCCCCACATTTGTCTAATGCGATAAATTCTGATTCCATCGTGGATTTAGCGATCACTGTTTGTTTCGAAGATTTCTAAGAAACTGCTGCACCACCTAGTGTAAACACATAGCCACTAGTGGATTTTGAATTATCACTCGATATCCAGTTCGCATCACTGTATCCTTCAAGTACAGCCGGGTATCTCGTATAGTGCAGCCCATAGTTACGAGTAAAACGCAAGTACTTCAGTACTCTTATAATTGCTTACCAATGCTCGCTTCCAGGATTACTCGTGTATCTACTTAGTTTACTTACTGCATAGGCTATGTCTGGTTTTGTACAACTCATTAAGTACATTAGACTGCCTATGATTCTAGAGTATTCTACTTGAGAAATACTCTCCCCTTTATTCTTGGATAAATGTAAAGTTAGATCTATTGGAGTTCTGGCAATTCCAGAATTATCTTTATCAAATTTTCCAAGAATATTGTCAACATAATGTGACTGGCTTAAAATAAGCTCGTCTGATATTCTTGTGATTTTAATTCCCAATATAACATCAGCTAGTCCCATGTCTTTCATGTCAAACCTCGAGTTTAACATGTTTTTAACAGATTTAATTATCTGATCATTACTTCCAATAATAAGCATGTCATCTACATACAAACATATAATGACATATCCATCTTCTGTGTCTTTGACATATACACATTTATCACATTCATTGATCTTGAAACCATTTCTCATCATGACATTGTCAAATTTTTCATGCCACTGTTTTGGAGCTTGTTTCAAGCCATATAATGACTTCACCAGTTTACACACTTTCTTTTCATGTCCTGGAGCTGAAAAACCCTCAGGTTGTTCCATGTAGATTTCTTCATCTAAATCTCCATTAAGAAAATCTGTTTTTACATCCATTTGATGTACTTCAAGATTGCGTAGAGCTGCTACGACAAGTACCATCCTAATGGAATTTATTCTCGTCACAGGAGAATATGTATCAAAGTAATCAAGACCTTCCTTTTGTTTATAACCTTTAATTACAAGTCTTGCCTTGTATTTATCAATTGATCCATCAGGTTTTATTTTTCTCTTGAAGATCCACTTGGAACCTAAAGGTTTACTACCCGGTGGAAGATCCACTAGTTCCCAAGTATGGTTTTGCAAGATAGAATCAATTTCACTCTTGATGGCTTCTTTCTATTGAGGACCATCACTAGAGTTCACCGCTTCCTTGAAGGTTTGGGGTTCTCCTTCAAGCATAAAAGTCAAGAAATCCGGACCAAAAGATTTTTCCGTTCTTGTTCTTTTACTGCGTCGAGGTTCCTCCTCAGCTTCTTCATTTTGGTCTTCACTATCTTCACTGATAGTCTCATGTATTCGTTTGGAGGAACTTGGTTCCTCCTTTGACTTACATGGAAATACATCTTCAAAGAACGATGTATTTCTAGATTCCATTATCGTGTTCTTTGATATCTCAGTGATATCGGATTTGTACACCAAGAACCGATAGGCACTACTGTTAAGTGCATAACCAATGAAAATACAATCAACTGTTTTTGGTCCTATTTTCATTTTCTTAGGTGGAGGTACTACCACCTTGGCAAGACATCTCCACATTCGCAAGTAATTGTAGGATGGCTTTCTTCCTTTCCATAATTCATATGGAGTTTTTTCTTCTTTCCTTTTGGGCACCTTATTCAAAAGGTAGTTAGCTGAAAGAATAGCTTCTCTCCACAAGTTTGGTGGTAAACCAGAACTTATTAACATCGCATTCATCATTTCTTTCAATGTACGATTGTTTCTCTCAGCAACACCGTTGGACTGAGGAGAATAAGGCGCTGTGGTTTCATGTATAATCCCATGCTTAGCACATGTGTCAGCAAATGGCGATTCATACTCTCCACCTTGGTCGCTTCTTAGCGCCTTAATTTTCTTATTGAGTTGGTTTTCAACCTCATTTTTATAGAGAACAAATTTCTCTATAGCTTCATCCTTACTTTTAAGCAAGTATACATAGCAATATTTTGTGCTATCATCAATGAAGGTAATAAAATATTTATTACCACCTCTTGTTTGTATCATTTTCAAATCACAAATATCAGTGTGAATTAGATCAAGTGGTTCGGTGTTTCTTTCAACACTTTTAAACGATGATCTTGTTAGTTTTGCCTCAACACAAGTTTCACATTTGTGTTTGGAATCAATTTGGAATATTGGTATGTGATTCAAGTTAATTAGTCTTCGCAAAGTATTATAATTAACATGTCCTAGTCTACCATGTCATAAATTGGAAGACTCAAGCAAATAAATAGAAGACCTAGCTTTATTCATATTCTTGACCATGGTCATTACATTGAGTTTGAACATTCCACCACTCATATATCCTCTACCAACATACATTCCACTTTTAGACAAAACAAATTTGTTCGACTCGAACACTAAACGAAAACCGTGGTTATTAAGCAACGAACCAGATACCAGGTTCTTACGGATTTCAGGAACATATGCAACATTGTTCAGAGTCAGTTCCTTTCCAGAAGTCATCTTCAAGATCACCTTGCCTTGGCCCTTTATTTCTGAAGTATCCGAGTTCCCCATAAACATTTTCTTCCCATTCTCTAATGGTTCGAAAGTGGAGAACATACTTCTATTGGAGCACACATGTCGAGTAGCTCCAGTGTCAATCCACCATTCCTTCGGGTTTGAACCTAACATATTCACCTCTGATATCACAGCTGAGAGGTTGATATCGGAAACATCTTGAACGATTCCTTGAACCAACTTTGCTTCTCTGTTCCTGTTCCTCTTGGGAAGTCTGCATTCAGTAGACTTGTGACCCATTTTGTCACAATTGAAGCACTTGCCTTGAAACTTCGGCTTCTTGGAGATTCCTCCCTTAGGCCCCAACTTCGGACCCTTGTTTTTGTGCTTGTTGGAACGTTGTTTATGTTCCATTACATTTGCCTTAGCTGCATGGCTGATGAGTCCAACTTTTTCAGATCCCCTATTGTCTTCTTCAATACGAAGCCTGACAATGAGATCTTCAATGCCCATTTCTTTTCGCTTATGCTTTAGGTAATTCTTAAAGTCTTTCCAACCTTGTGGTAATTTTTCAATTATACAAGCCACTTGGAAACTTTCACTTAAGTTCATACCTTCAGCATGAATCTCATGCAAGATTAGTTGTAGTTCTTGAACTTGACTGATTACTGTTTTAGAATCTACCATTTTATAGTCTAGGAAGCGGCCCACAATGAATTTCTTGGCGCTGGCATCCTCAGTTTTATATTTATGTTCTAGTGATTCCCAAAGTTCTTTAGCTGTTCTTTTGTCAATGTATACATTATACAAAGAGTCGGCTAATCCGTTCATTATGTAATTTCTACACAAGTAATCAGCATTTTTCCAAGCATCCACAGCGGCAATGACTTGGTTATCTTGCTCATCTTTCTTAAGATCTGGAGCATCTTCGTTCAAGAACCTTGCAAGATTCAGTGTGGTCAGATAGAACATCATCTTCTGTTGCCACCTTTTAAAGTTCTGCCCGTTGAACTTCTCAGGTTTCTCCCCATGGGAGACTGAGACAGGTACAACGGTGGGCATTGGCACTCGTGCCGCAGCAGCATTCGGTTCTTGCGTTGTATCAACAACCGGCACATAGACCGTTTCAGACACAACAGCATTGTCCAATGCAGTAGTCATTGTGATTCTGAAATTTACACAACACGAGTGTAAGTTTTCCAGATAAAAGAAATAAAAAGAAAAACCGTGCCTCAAAATCGGAAATCAAAGAAATCCAAAATCAGTTTTAAGTTTGTTACAAATATTGTTTACAAAATTCGTTTTACAATCGAAAGATAGAGAGACACAGAAAACATAGAAGAGAACAGGAGAGAGGAAAACCGAAAGAAAAGAAAAAAAGAAAAATTAAATAAACAACTTACAAGAACAAATGAAAAAATACAACTTGAGAAGCCGAGGCCTGTGTATCACACAGTGTCCTTAAAACAGATTCCGCCTCTTTCCGGTTGCTGGAATGAACGGAGGCGTCTGTCTCCCAGGATGCAACGACTTGGAGCGATCCCGTAGGCACCACGTACCACTCCCGAACTGAGTATAAGCGCTTGAACCTATCACCGACTTACCAACAACAGTAGAACCGACGAACAGTACAGAAGAAGACCCAGAGAAGGAGAGAAGAAGATCTGGTTTGTGCAGGGAAGAAAGTAAAGGGGAGGCCTCTATTTATAGAGCCTGGGTTAAATCAGTAACGGCAGACAAAGTTGTTAATACCTTCACTGTAACGGCAGACAGCGAATTGAATGCCGACACTGTAACGGCAGACATCATTTACTACCTTCAGTGTAACGGTAGACAGTGAATTGAATGCCTTCAGTGTAACGGCAGACAAAATATTAAATACAGCATTAAAACGGCAGACAGAACCATTTCTGCATTCATTTCAGCCGTTACAAAAGGAAAACTGTAGCAAAAAGTGGCTCTGCACGGGGTGGGATCAAATCGGTCCGGCATTCTTGTCCGCAGGTCATGCGGGCGCACACAAGTCGCATGTAATCCAGTCCGTGATTTGCACACCCCCCCCCCCTGCGCGTGCCTATGATTCTAGAGTATTCTACTTGAGAAATACTCTCTCCTTTATTCTTGGATAAATGTAAAGTTAGATCTATTGGAGTTCTGGCAATTCCAGAATTATCTTTATCAAATTTTCCAAGAATGTTGTCAACATAATGTGACTAGCTTAAAATAAGCTCGTCTGATGTTCTTGTGATTTTAATTTCCAATATAACATCAGCTAGTTCCATGTCTTTCATGTCAAATCTCGAGTTTAACATGTTTTTAACAGATTTAATTATCTGATCATTGCTTCCAATAATAAGCATGTCATCTACATACAAACATATAATGACATATCCATCTTCTGTGTCTTTGACATATACACATTTATCACATTCATTGATCTTGAAGTTATTTGTCATCATGACATTGTCAAATTTTTCATGCCACTGTTTTGGAGCTTGTTTCAAGCCATATAATGACTTCACCAGTTTACACACTTTCTTTTCATGTCCTGGAGCTGAAAAACCCTCAGGTTGTTCCATATAGATTTCTTCATTTAAATCTCCATTAAGAAAAGCTGTTTTTACATCCATTTGATATACTTCAAGATTGCATAGAGCTGCTACGGCAAGTACCATCCTAATAGAATTTATTCTCGTCACAGGAGAATATATATCAAAGTAATCAAGACCTTTCTTTTGTTTATAACCTTTAATTACAAGTCTTGCCTTATATTTATCAATTGATCCATCAGGTTTTATTTTTCTCTTGAAGATCCACTTGGAACCTAAAGGTTTACTACCCGGTGGAAGATCCACTAGTTCCCAAGTATGATTTTGCAAGATAGAATCAATTTCACTCTTGATGGCTTCTTTCCATTGAGGACCATCACTAGAGTTCACCGCTTCCTTGAAGGTTTGAGGTTCTCCTTCAAGCATAACAGTCAAGAAATTCGGACCAAAATTTTTTTCCGTTCTTATTCTTTTACTGCGTCAAGGTTTCTCCTCAACTTCTTTATCTTGGTCTTTACTATCTTCACTGATAGTCTCATGTGTTCGTTTGGAGGAACTTGGTTCCTCCTTTGACTTACATGGAAATACATCTTCATAAAACGATGCATTTCTAGATTCCATTATCATATTCTTTGATATCTCAGTGATATCGGATTTGTACACCAAGAACCGATAGGCACTACTGTTAAGTGCATAGCCAATGAAAATACAATCAACTATTTTTGGTCCTATTTTCATTTTCTTAGGTGGAGGTATTGCCACCTTGGCAAGACATCCCCACATTTGCAAGTAATTATAGGATGGCTTTCTTCCTTTCCATAATTCATATGGAGTTTTCTCTTCTTTCTTTTTGGGCACCTTATTCAAAAGGTAGTTAGCTGAAAGAATAGCTTCTCTAGAGCTTGTTAACATTGCATTCATCATTTCTTTCAATGTACGATTCTTTCTCTCAGCAACACCGTTGGACTGAGGAGAATAAGGCGCTGTCGTTTCATGTATAATCTCATGCTTAGCACATGTGTCAGCAAATGGCGATTCATACTCTCCACCTCGGTCGCTTCTTAGCGCCTTAATTTTCTTATTGAGTTGGTTTTCAACCTCATTTTTATAGAGAACAAATTTCTCTATAGCTTCATCCTTACTTTTAAGCAAGTATACATAGCAATATTTTGTGCTATCATCAATGAAGGTAATAAAATATTTATTACCACCTCTTATTTGTATCATTTTCAAATCACAAATATCAGTGTGAATTAGATCAAGTGGTTCGGTGTTTCTTTCAACACTTTTAAACGATGATCTTGTTAGTTTTGCCTCAACACAAGTTTTACATTTGTGTTTGGAATCAATTTGGAATATTGGTATGTGATTCAAGTTAATTAGTCTTCGCAAAGTATCATAATTAACATGTCCTAGTCTACCATGCCATAAATTGGAAGACTCAAGTAAATAAGTAGAAGAGCTAGCTTTATTCATATTCTTGACCATGGTCATTACATTGAGTTTGAACATTCCACCACTCATATATCCTCTACCAACATACATTCCACTTTTTGACAAAACAAATTTGTTCGACTCGAACACTAAACGAAAACCGTGGTTATTAAGCAACGAACCAGATACCAGGTTCTTACGGATTTCAGGAACATATGCAACATTGTTCAGAGTCAGTTCCTTTCCAGAAGTCATCTTCAAGATCACCTTGCCTTGGCCCTTTATTTCTGAAGTAGTCGAGTTCCCCAGGAATATTTTCTCCCCATTCTCTAATGGTTCGAAAGTGGAGAACATACTTCTATTGGAGCACACATGTCGAGTAGCTCCAGTGTCAATCCACCATTCCTTCGGGTTTGAACATAACATATTCACCTCTGATATCACAGCTGAGAGGTTGATATCGGAAACATCTTGAGCAATCCCTTGAATCAAGTTTGCTTCTCTATTCCTGTTCCTCTTGGGAAGTCTGCATTCAGTAGACTTGTGACCCATTTTGTCACAATTGAAGCACTTGCCTTGAAACTTCGGCTTCTTGGAGATCCCTCCCTTGGGCCCCAACTTGGAACCTTTGTTGTGCTTGTTAGAACGTTGTTTATGTTCCATTACATTTGCCTTAGCTGCATGACTGACGAGTCCAACCTTTTCAGATCCTCTATTGTCTTCTTCAATGCGAAGCCTGACAATGAGATCTTCAATGCCCATTTCTTTTTGCTTATGCTTTAGATAATTCTTAAAGTTTTTCCAACCTTGTGATAGTTTTTCAATTATACATGCCACTTGGAAACTTTCACTTAAGTTCATACCTTCAGCACGAATCTCATGCAAGATGAGTTGTAGTTCTTGAACTTGACTGATCACTGTTTAAGAATCTACCAATTTATAGTCTAGGAAGCGGTCCACAATGAATTTTTTGGCGCCGGCATCCTCAGTTTTATACTTATGGTCTAGTGATTCCCAAAGTTCTTTAGCTGTTCTTTTGTTAATGTATACATTATACAAAGAATCGGCTAATCCGTTCATTATGTAATTTCTACACAAGTAATCAGCATTTTTCCAAGCATCCACAGCGGCAATGACTTGGTTATCTTGCTCATCTTTCTTAAGATTTGGAGCATCTTTGTTCAAGAATCTTGCAAGATTCAGTGTGGTCAGATAGAACATCATCTTCTGTTGCCACCTTTTAAAGTTCTGCCCGTTAAACTCCTCAGGTTTCTCCGTAAGGGAGACTGAGACAGGTACAACGGTGGGCATTGGCACTCGTGCCGCAGCAGCATTCGGTTCTTGCATCGTATCAGTAACCGGCATGTAGACCATTACAGACATAGCAGCATTGTCCGATACAGTAGTCATTTTGATTCTGAAATTTACACAACACGAGTGTAAGTTTTCCAAATTAAATAAAAAAAAGAAAAACCGTGCCTCAAACCGGAAATCAAGAAAATCGAAAAATCTATTTTAAGTTTGTTACAAAAATTCTTTATATAATTTCTTTTACAATAAAAGGATTGAGAGGCACAGAAAACAGAGAAGAGAACAGAAGAGAAAGAAAACCATAAGGAACGAAAATGAAAATTAAATAAACAACTTACAAGAACAATTCAAGATTACAAGTGTATCACACAGTGTCCTTAAAACAGATTTCGCCTCTTCTGGTTGCTGGAATGAACGAAGGCGTCTATCTCCCAGGATGCAACGACCGGAGCGATCACATAGGCACCACGTAGCACTCCGAACTGAGTAGCAGCGTTTGAACTCTATCACCGACTTACCAATATAAACAAGAACCGAAGAAGAACAGTACAATGCTTAAAGAAGGAGAGAAAAAAGATCTGTTGTGCAGGAAAGAAAGTAGAGGGGAGGCCTCTATTTATAAGGGCTGGGTTAAAATCGTAACGGCAGACAAGGCTGTTAATGCCTTCATTGTAACGGCAGACAACCAATTGAATACCGACACTGTAACGGCAGACATCATTCACTGCCTTTAGTGTAACGGCAAACAAAACATTAAATACAGCACTGAAACGGCAGACAGAACCGTTTCTGCATTCATTTCAGCCGTTACAAAAAGAAAAATCAAAACTGTAGCAAAAAGTGGCTCTGTACGGGGTGGGGTCAAGTCGGTCCGGCATTCGTGTCCGCAGGTCGTGCGGGAGCACACAAGTCGCATGTAATCCGGCCCGAAATTTGTACCCCCCCGCGCGAGAGAGAGAGAGCCTCTCTTTTAGCTATCTTACAATGATAAGAAGGAGGTTTCTATATATCCTCTTCTATTTCTTTGATTTTTTCGATGTGGGACCATGCTCCCTTAACCCATTTCAAGAATGAAAACTACTCACTTTGAGAAACAATTTCTCATTCACCCCTTAACCGATTTTAGCAAACCAATATATGATTTTGATCTACTCACGAAGGAGAACACAAATCAATCAAGATCTCTCAATAATTCATTGAGGATCTTACTCAAAAATTGCTAAAAAATCGGTTCGTAAATGGTGTATAAAACACTCATTTTCTAACAACAAACACTCACCATCCTTGCAAAATGTAAGACAAGCTTAGAGAAGATATTGCACTGTCTAACTGTAACCCTGTGACTCATTTTTGTATTTTATTTGTATTTAATTAAATTTCTAGTTATTTTATTTTATTTCTGATTGTATCTCTTTTCGTCCCTTTTGATTATGTGTTGTTGTTCTACTTGTGATTCATTTTTGCTTGATTCAGCCTTATATTCTCATTTGATTGATCTACAATTTGTTCTTGTCCTTGTTTATTGTCTAAACCTAATTCATGGCCTATTTGTCCCATATTGGACTCCGTTCTTTCTATTAATTGGATACTACCCAGTTGACCCAAACCTGCTCTAATTCTATATAAACCCTCCTAATTACACCATAACCCTAATTACCAAACCCTAATATCCCTACTCTCTACCTACAGCCGTTCCCCTACCCTACCCCGATCACTCTCTCCCGATCCCCCTTCCTTGCTGTCGTCGTCTTGATCCCCATCGCCAGCAGACCCCGCAACCCCCAGTGCTTCTCCTATCCTCTTTCCCTCATCCACTGCACACCCCGTGCAGCCCTGTCCTGTTCGAGACACAGTGACCCCAGCCCCTCGTCGCTGTCGTCTTCCTCTCTGTCGTCTTCTTCTGTCGCTAGCCTCCGTCATCACCCTTGTTGCTGTCAAACACTCTTACTGTCGCAAACAGCAAACAATCTTGTTATTTTCAAGCAAGTAGCTTGTATGTTATTTGTTCTTCATACAAGTTAAATACCGTAAGTACGTAGTTTTGCATGCATTTGTTTTACATCCCTCATGATGATCATATATTTTGTTTGTCGATCCGTTCCTTCATCTCTTGATCATGATTAGTTCACAGTAGTTGTCACCTGTTGCATGAAATAATTTAGATTAGATGGACATCTTGATGTTTAAGTTTGTTGTGACATATCGTTTGTTGTAGATGATTGCTTCATGGATGTTTGTATGATGTGCTATCTTATTATAGATTGTTTATTCACGTGCCATGCTGATTTGAGTTGCCTATATACCATGCTTTGTATGTCATCTTAGATTGGACCGTTTGTAATTAAACTATTTGATAAAATGCATAAAAGAACTTTTGTTCACTGCTGCCCTATTTTTGTACAGTAATTTCGTCCCTGTTAACAATTGTAAAATAAATAAACTTGTGAACATGATTTGTAGGTTTTGTTTTCTAGTTTTCATAACTTTCGACCAATCTGAATTCTGATTTTCGATGCATAAGTTATTGCTATTTTACTGCAGTGATATTGTATATTCTAGATTCTGAACTATGTGATTTCTGAATAAAATATTATTTTAAAACTGATATTAAAAGTAGAATTTGAACTTTATATTTTGCTGAGTATGTTTAGACATGACTGGGATCAATCCCTATTTTTTGTGGAATTAATTAACGACTTTTATATCTCATTTTATGCTTATGAAATCGATTGATATTTCTCCAAACTATATGTTGTTCAGTAAAAAATATGTTTTTAAACTGATTTTATTCGATTTTGATGAAAACTTTGTGAATATAAACTGTAGCCTGATTTGTCTTGTTTTCTACCCTTTTGACGGATGTAGATTTCGAATTGCATTTTGTGAATTATCTCTGTTTTGGTACTGCTGTGTCTGAACTTTCAGAATTGAGATTTTATTGCATTACTCTGTTTTTCCAATTTTATTGACTTTACTATCTGTAATATAATTTCATGATATTTTATATGTTGAGACTAGATATACTAGGGAATCGTCCAGATTTTTCTCAAAATTAATTATGATGTTTTCAAATCATTTTATGTTTATAAACAATATTTTGCATTTTCTGGCTGAACATAACCTCTCTATTAAATGCTGTTTTCAACCCTGTTGCTGTGGCTGATGTATGACTTGTATATATGCTCTGGATTCGGAAGAGAGTCTAGTTTCCAGATTTTCTGACAGATCTCGATTTGCAGTTCTATAGCAATGAAAATCTCAGATTTGGCACAGTAGTGTCTTATTGTCCAGAACAGAAAGTTTCGTTGTTTTGACTATTATAGGTTGTTTTTGTCATCCGTTTGTGTTCCTTATTCATCTTAGACTTGTCCTTTTTTTGTGCCATGTCCTTAGCCCTGTTTGTGTTTGTTCACACCTTTTTAATAATAATGAAAACTAATCAAGTCGGAGTTTTAAGGGATAGATATAGTAGTAGACAATATAGAAATGTGTATTCAGAAGGGAACTCGTTTCCCCACTGTTTACTGTGGTACTGACTATTTTCTCTAGATGCATGAGGGCATGATCTATGACACCGTTACTGTTTGTATTACTGTTACTGTTACTGTTTGTTTGAATATACGGCCCTATAGATTCCACTACGAAATCTTAAAACGAAACTGTTTGATGTAGCAACCATGTGGTATAATTTTGGACGCATGAAGTGCTACCTAGGTAGTAATGAACATTAGACATAAGAATAACTTTTTCATTGTCACATCCTATTACTGCTACTGTTATTCTGTTATTGTTACTGTTGACTTCACTGTTACTGTTACTGTTACTGTTATACTCTTCACTGTTCACCACTGTTTTCTGTTATCTGTAGACTGTCTCTACTGTTGGTTTTTCTCCATGTCAGTACTTCCTATTTTTGTTTGATTATTTTTCCTTTCCTTTTTCTACTTGTCATGTATTAGTCCAAGCTCAACTTAATGTGTACAAAAAGTTGTAACTTGTCATGTATTAGTCCAAGCTCAACTTAATTTAAGATTTTACTAATGGGCTTGATTCATGGGCTCTTTTAATTTATTAACTTAGTTATTCTAGTAGGGTTTTCTTTTAATCAATCTAATGGGCTAGGATTTAATCTTTAGGTCCATGGGTCAAAAGAAGGCTAATTAAGACTATGCATGCTTAAAATTAGTAAATAAGAGTAAGAAAAGAGATGGATAAATTAGCACGTGCATCATACGTGCAAAAATCAAAAAAATGCATTGTTAATTTAAATAAAAATGTGGGGTTTACACATTTATAGTACCCGTCCCCTCACCCTTCTTCCATTTGTGCTTTTGAACAAGTTTTCTTTCATACCTACATCCGGATTTTCTTCGTCGGGAACTTAGTCATAAAATTTGTGCCAATCACTTGTTTTCCCTGTAGTTTTTCTACTACAACCCGGTTGTGTTGTTTCAGTTGCTTTTGTTTGTGGTTCTTCTTCCATATCTATGTCTCTTACAAACACATCGTGTGTACCAATGTGTCCAGTCATAGGGTACTCTTCGACGGGCTTAATTTGTGGGACAATATGAGTCCTAGGAGAAGTGCCGGTGGAATCTTGTCCACTTTGGCAATGGCCACTACCTCGTGATCTTGACATGTTTATATAGACGTGTATGTGGAAAAGTTAAATACAATCTAGGCGTGATAAGTTTTTAAAAAAATCTAGAAAGCAATAGGAGGGTGGTGAGAGAGAAGATAAAAAGACCAACAAACAAATATGATACAATAAATTTAAACTACAAAAAAAATATCAAGACAATAAGAGGGTTGTCAAATTTTGATACCGTACTTCGCGGATATTCGTATATAGAATAAGAGTGAAAATAAAAGTAGAAGTAGAAGTAGAAATCCGGACTCGTATATAGAAAGAAAGAGAGGTTCTTTGTTGGAGCCTTAGAGGAGTTGAAGACTTGAAGTAGACATAGTTGAATGTTGAATTCGATACGATCGGAATTTGTCGCTTCTATGTTGCTAGCTTTTTTGTTGACAAAATTTTAAAGAATTGAGATTGAATTGAGTAGCAGTAGTAAAGAGAGTAAGAGAATAAGGTGTGAAATTTTTTGAGTGGTTTAAGGGATATTTATAGGGGAAATAAAAAAAAACAAAAAAAAACTGCTAAAACAGCAGTTGGCTGTTTTTTCGCCGTTGGACCCGCGGGTCGAACGTTCGACCCGTGTGATTCAAACGGTTCGGAACACGTGGGTTGGTGGGCGGGTTTGCCATTATTCACTGGGTTAGTGGGCCGGGTTCGATGGGTTGGAGATCCATATTACTCGACCTGGGTCGACCAGCTTAGGCTCACAGGTTCGACCCAGACCCGAACCATAAATCAACGGTCCAGGTTTTGGCAAGCGGGTCGTGGGTCAGCCCGGCTCGGTTGCCAACCCTAGCTATATGCTTGAGCGTATAATAACTATTTTCATATCTAGAGTGCCCACCTGCTGAGAGTCATGATATAGAGACAATAGCTCTTTGAGTTGGAGAGACTGGGTTGAGAAGCACCCTTCCCTTGTAGTATACCAACCCATGTTGCACACTATATTAGTGTTCGAGACCTCACCCAAGGCTATCTACTTGTTGATTGCATGGTAAAAAGGGTCATTCATTACCTCTTTCTTGAGATTTTCCAACCATGTAGGGTGAACCAAAGTCATAGCTTAGAGCTTGGACTCCTCAAACACACCTGATAAGTTTCTGTCCCTACATTTTCCATCCCTCTCTTGTACTCAACCCTGTACTGGTAACCAAGCAACTTCTATAGCCATGTGTGTTGGGCCTCTGTGTCCAACCATTGTTCCAATAAATGCTTTAATGGTTTGTGATCAGTCTTGATCACAAACTCTCTACCGAGCAGATAGTGTTGACATTTCTTAACAGCCAATAGTATGGCTAGCATTTCTTTTTGTATGCAGACAAATGTTTATTCTTTCCCTTCAGCTCAAGGCTCATGTAAGCAATTGGATGCTTATGTTGCATTAAAATTACCCTAATTCCTGTTCCTGCAGCATCACAATCTAATAGAAAGGTTTCATTGTAATTGGCAAGTTGCAGTACTAGAGAGGTGGTCAGGACCTTCTTCATCTCTTCGAAGGCTATGTTAGCTGCTTCCAACCACTGGAAGGCTCCCTTCTTTGTTAAGGCCATCAAAGGAGCAGCAATGGAGTCATATTTTGCAATGAATTTGTGATAATATCATATAATGCCAAGGAAACCCCTCAAAGCCTAGAGAATTTTTGAAGCTGGCCAAGCCTGTATTGCCTCTACTTTACTGGGATCTATAGCAACACCTTTATCTAAGACAATGTGGCCCAAATAAGCAACTTCGTTCACTCCAAAAACACACTTACTCATTTTTGTTGAGATAGGGTTGTCATGCAAAAGCTGTAGCACTATCGCAAATGTTGGAGATGCTCTGGCCATGACTAACTATAGATGAGTATATCGTCAAAAAACACCAACGTAAATCACCTCATATAGGGTTTAAAGACCTCATTCATCATGGATTGGAAGGTGGAGGGCACATTTGTCAAGCCAAAAGCATGACTCTATACTCATAATGACCCCACGGGTCTTGAAGGTTGTTTTGTGCATATCAGATTCATCCATTCTGATTTGGTGATACCCGGTTCTCAAGTCCAACTTGCTAAACAAATGAGCCCCATGGGGCTCATCTAGCAACTCATCGATGATGGGAATAGGGAACTTATCCTTGATAGTCATTTTGTTCAATGCCTGATAGTCCACACACATTCTCTAAGAGGCATCTTGCTTCTTAACCATAACAACTAGTGATGCAAATGAACTGGTAATGGGATGAATGATTTCAGATTGCAACATCTCTTTTACAAGCCTCTCAATCTCACTTTTCTAGTGCCAGGGGTGTTTGTTGGGTCTAATGCGACAGGTTGGACATTATTGCAGAGGGGAATCTTGTGATATTTGGCCTAACAGGTGGGAGGGTAGTATTCTCTTTGAAGACATCTACAAACTCCTCAAGAATCTTAAAGATATCTTGTGGGTGTGTAGAAAAGGTGAGGGTAGCATTGCTGTAACTGATCATGTGGGTGTGTAGGAGAGGTGAGGGTATGCTCTGGCATTGTTGTAACTTGTAATAGCATCCCCTTCTTCACATACATCATGGTATTTAGCATGGCCTTGGTGGCAGATAGTTCAATTCCTTCGCTGTTGATGCCCCTTAACACCTTGAATTCCTCTTCTTACTCAAGTGCAGTGTATAATCCTCGAAGCTTAGCCACATACCTTCAAGAGTTTTGATCCATTGTACCCATAGAATAAGTTGGCTAGTACCAAGAGAGAGAGCACATGAAAATTAGCTACTATCTTCACACCTTGACAGATGAACACTACACCTTGACAGATTCCCTTCCTCTGAAGCTTCTTCCCTCCTGTAACTTCAAAAGGAACACCCCCTAATAAAAGGCAACTTCACTCTCTTCTCTAGTTGGGAATCAACAAAATTATGGGTCGACCCAGTATCAAACAGTGAATACACCACTTTTTTGGGAATAGTACGTTGGAACTTGAGTGGTTATGGTGAAGAAGATCCCATAATGGCATGAAGGGAAATGGTAGGATTTGAGTTGGCCCTCAGATCAGTTTGGATTTGACTCAGATCAGCTTTGGATTCATCAACATAGTACACATCCTTAGCTGCCGCCTCCTCCACATCGGGTTCACCCAAGTTCCTTTCAATTTGCATCAAGGATCTGGCCCTACACCTATGTCCCTTCACACATTTTTCATCATGTCGAAAGCATCACCCCTTGGTTCTCTTTTATGCAAAGAACTTGTTAAATTGTGACTCCTTAGAGCTACCCACTCCTTTTCCTTCAACTGTAGTGACTCTCTGGCTTGTTACTAGGGCTTTCACCACTGCTAAGTTGCTTGCCTTGTGAGATATAACTTGATACTTAGTTGCCTTCCTTTGACACATGAGTATAGTTTCCCTAGCCTGAGCCTCCATGTATGCATTGGTGACAGTGTTAGGGTGTTTGAGCAACAACCCTTATTGTAAGCTTCTCCTTGAGAGCTGATACAAAACAATCGACCAACATTGGCATGACTAAGGGTTTATTGAGGTGGCTATACTTAATGAACTCTCGGTGATACTCCTTATCATTGCCTATTTGTTGCAACTTCAACAATGTTGATGTAAGGTTATGAAGCTCTGCAGGCCCAAGTTGTAATAACAGCTACCTTTTGAACACTTCCCATCATACATCAAGCCAATCCTTCCTCTTAACACATCAAGGCATCATCCATCAGGAAATACACACTATAGTCTACCTGGTGCCTATCTTCAATCCTTTGAGTCTAGAAATGATGCTCCAAATGAAAAAAACCCAGTATGAAATGTCACCATTGTCATCAAATATAGAGATCTCTAACATGGTGTGTTTATGATAAGTGAAGTTATACCTCTCAGAGTCATCTTCATCCTCTCGCCATGGTCATTCATCAGTTCTACCCCATCAGACTTTGGAACTAGGGTTCTGGCGTGCATGTAGTGGTTATTGGGTCGATGGTGAATTTTGATTTGATCTTGATCCATGCCTTTCATCCCGATCAACGATGGGTGCTAACCTCTCCATCAACATCTAGATAATTCGACCTGAGACTGCATCATGGACCCCTGAGCCCTAGCTTCTTCGGTGAACTTTCCCATGGAGATCTCAATATTTTCCATCATGTTCACGAGGTCGGCCGACTTGTGAGGTTAGACACCGACAGGGGTGGGACTTCGCATCGACTGGCTTGGAGATCCTAGTCCAGAATGTCATCCCGACTTGAGGAACGGTGAGCGCTAGACTGTCAGAGGAAGGGGATCATTTGGCTTTGATACAACTGATACTGCCCCAAATTGGATCGGTGGCGCACCGGTGGTGGCTCCCGTGTTGAGCAAGTATTAACCATGGATTCAAACAAAAGCAAGAAGAACAGGAAGAACAACAAATTAATTTTAATTATATTTCCAATAATTTTAAAAAAAGAAGCAGAGGAATACGAACTGTCTATAGGAGCAGCGCTCTACTCTATACTTTTCTACAACCAACCGGGTTTTGCCGCGTACTACTTGCAGTACCCATATTACAAGACTAGAAAAATCCTAAAGTACAACTAATTTCACCATAGCTGCCCCCACCACCTAATAACCCCGCACTTATAGTTGGACACAAAAGCACGTGCGAACCCGTGAGAGCAAGAAGAGGGATTTATTTGCAATTAACCCACAACTTTTGTAGAAACAACCTACTAATAATTGAATCACCTAGGGTCTGATAAGTAAGGTTTATGGACTGAAACACAACAATCTTTGTTGATCCCTTATTTCAACAGATACAGTTTAATGAACAGTGTCACTAGGGTAGAAAATATTTACTTGCGGTGGGTTTTAGAAATTGCAAGATCAAGAAGTAAGTATATTTTTATTTTCTTATGAAGTTCTCTTCATTTTCCGATTTTATTTCATTTTCTTTAAAAGAATCAGTGGTCACACCAGGTATTCATGTTACCTCTAATTTTCTGCAATTTTTCCCACTTTTCTTTGGGACTTGATGAATTTTTCATGTTATCAATGGGTATCGACAAATAACGAAATTCGATGGTAGGTTTCGTACCGTTACCACCCAAAATCAGTCTGATACGACCAAATAGAAATGTTTCAGCTAATACCTTAAACCTTGCTTAAAACCCTACGAGTAGTCATTACATCACCTCCGCTTGACCGCCATCATTTGTCTTCTGTAACTTATATCAAAATTTTAAGTGAAATATGTTGAAGAGAAAATAAATTGAGTTCTAGAAGTTCGAGATAAATTTACGAGGAATTTAGAGGAAGGTTAGGTTTCCTTCAAATGTCAAGACAGGTTTGAGGAGGAGATGATGGCAGAGGAGATGTAACACCCTAGACTTTTAAATAATATTTTTTAGATGTATAAATGAATTAAAATATTTTTTGGTGATTTAATAAATATTTTTTTGAAATTTATCTTTTTACACGTGCAAAACACGTGCAAATATTCTTTTGGGAAGTTCAAAGTCAGAAATTATTTTAGGGAAACCTAACATTTATTATTAGGTATTATTTTTGAATTTTCTGAATTTTTCTAATAATTATTTGACTTATTTGCAAATAATACAAAAGAGAGCTTTTGTGCAAAATAACCACCTGGAGTAAAAACTCCAGATTTTCGGATTTTTAGCCTGAGCATGATGGCTAGCCAACTCAGAAGTAAAAAGTTTACTTTTTTTTAATAGATTTGGTTTATTTCGCAAATTTCTTAAAGAAGGGACTTTTGCAAAATTGCCACTTAGAGGGCAAAAAGTACAAATTTCATTTTTCGGGTTTTATAAACAGTGCCGGCCAGATCTGGAGGTTTACTTTTGATTTTAAATCTTAGTTGAATTTGTTTAATCTAATTTCCAAGTATAAGAATTTATATATGTAAAGATATATGTAAAAGGGATATCTTGCAAATCTATTCAAAAACCCCCAAAACCTAATTTCCAGCCTATTAATAAGAGAGTGCAGCCGTCTCTTTGCTGCAGCACACAAAAGATTTCTTTATTATTATTTTCTTGGATTTTCGAAGCGAGGATCTTGGTTTTCTTGCGAAAGGAAGGATTTTCTTATTTTCTTTATTTTCTTCGGTTGATTCTTCAAAAAGGTGAGTGACATATGTTTGTTTTCCTATTGTTCTAAACATGTTGTATGTGATGATTTGTCTATTGGAAAGCATGTTAGGGGTTATATAAAGATATAATGAACTTTGATGGATGGATGAATTACAAAATTAAATCTTTTCATGAAAACCATACTATTGATGATTAAAACCCTAATTTGATGACTTGAGAATTGTCAAGAACCTAATAGAAACTATGAGCAGGTTGTTTCTTTCATATGTTACTGATTTGATGGAGTTTAACGAATTGAATGATGAATATAGCTTGAAAGTGAAAAAAAATTGAACTATTACTATGTATGAATGTATATGATGTATTCTCAACGTTTTGATGTGAACTACTTGATTAATACATGTTAAAAACCTGCATATACCCATGAGAAACTAAGGTGTGTAGTTATGACAAGTAGTAGAAGAGATTTGAATAAAAAAGAACCAAGTTTGGGGTTTTGTATCGGCAATTGTTTTTCGTGTTTGTAGATGTGCAGGCCGAAAATTGCTTGAATGCCTTTTTGTGAAATTTTGATTTTAGATCTGAGTTGTTTGGCACTGAGGTTGTTTGGAAACAATATACTACATATATACAATGAGTTTTCTTAATGTTTACTGATGCAAACACACACTTACATATACTTAAACGTATACTCATATACACTGCCTTGAAGAACTGTCAAAAATTGATGTTTTGAGAGTCTTCGATTGGATTTGATGTGTTTTGATACTGAGACTAAATCTGAACATTATACTACTTCTACTTGGCAATTCTTTGGTGCCATAACTGATGCTTAAATACTTTAAACATATGTATATGTATAGTACTTCGCTATTTTGAAGAATTTGTGAAAAATTACACTTTTATGATCTTAATGTGATTTTGATATTTTTTATAAATTCCTATATGTCATACAAGTTATAATTGATCATCTCTGGAATTTGGTTTTACAAATTGGTGATTTTACAAAGTGTAATCAATGTATCAGTCGAAATGTGCACAAACTTCAAAACTGGCTGTATAGCAGCCAACGGTCGACCGACAATCTTTAATTTGGGATTTTTTTACATGACAGTCGACTGCTCTGTTTTTGCACTATTTGAGCGGTCGACCGTCAGTTGCTTTGCCGACTGTTTCTATTGAATTTTCTTCGTTTTCTTGAACAATTGTTTATTCAATATTATGGATTATTGATCTATTGTTTTAGATGATGTTTTTGCTACAGATTACAGTATTTTACAGAGAATTATAATTTGATTATAATAATGTTTAAACTGTATTTCTACAACTTTATAAAGTGAAATATATACGGTTTTCGAAGGAATTGATGTTTTATGATATTATATGACAACAAAATATGATTCTCAATTATTTAATGGATTTAATACTTTATTTCAATTCCGGAATTTTATGAGTATATTAAATGAATTTGGAATTTGTCAATTTAAGAAGTTTCTTGATATAAACATTTTGATGATGGAATTATGAGTTTTATTAAAAGTTTTGGTGTTGATAGTTAGTTGTGAGTCTTTAGAGATTGAGTGGGACCCTAACTACCGGCAGTTGAGATTTTTGGTTTGGTCAGTGGTGGCCTTGTTGCTGATCAGTTGAGTTAAGTCCAGTAGGGTACACCAACTCTAGGAGATTTGTAATTAATTAACTAACTTAAAAAGATAAGGACAAGCACTAGATGGTGATATGATAAAATAAGTGCAAACATGAGTTATGGACTCCACGATGATCCGAGGAGTGAGATATTTCCCAGTATTCCGGGACGATGACTGAAATAGGTCACAGAATGATCCAACGAGAGTGGGATTGATCTCCAGTATTCCAAGGACGAGAGCGATGCTCATGGATTGTTTGTGCAATAAGGGTTCCAGGATGACCTGCAGAGTGAGGAAATCCCCAGTATTCTGGAACGATGGACGTAAGAGCCACAGAATGATCCACGCGAGTGGGATTGGCATCCAGTATTCTAAGGGCGAGAACCAATACATGCAAAATGTCTAATTCTCGTAGTAGTCATCATGGTAGGATTAGTTGCATGATGAGGGGTATAACCCTATAAAGTGGAGAACGATAAGGGCTTGCACCGGACCAATGTAGTATGGAATGCATAGAATCAGATAAATATGCATTAGAGAGTCATCATACTATATTTGTGTTTTCTTGACTTGGTTTTATGCATGATGTTTTATGTTTTCTGCACTTGACACTTAGTCTAGTTTCACTTGATGTTTTCATGCTTTATTTATTGTTATTTCATATTCTTTCTTTACGACTATTGGTATGTGTTGTTTATAACTTTATTTTTTATGTTTTTTCATTTATGTTGTATTTTCTTTTGATGTCACTCACACCGTTATGGTTGACCCCTGTAGTTTTGGGAGTTAATAATTATCTCCATCCTCATGTTTTACAGGTAGGTACCTATAGCTTGGGATTTGGATGCAAGTGGTAGGTTGATAATGTAGCTTATGTAAAACTGTAAAAGAATGTGTTGTAAAAGAGAGAATTTGTAATTCAAGGTGTTTAAATTTTTCGCTGTGCTTCGTAAAGACTAATGTAATAAAAGTTAAAAATTTTATCTGTATTTTGGCTATATTTACTATTACATTGAGGTTGATACTGGGAAATGTACCCCGTATTTCTGCGATATTATATTGAAAATTCAGGGCGCTACTGAGATTGGTATAGAGCCTGCTTCAATAGTAATAATAAACATGGTATAAAAATAAACCTAGGTGTGGACATTAGAGCGTGAGTACCTAGGTGTGGATATTAGAGTGTGTGTATCACATAGAATTAAAACAAGATGATTTGGTTTGGGGTATGACTGAGGTTTTCCAATGGGGTATTGATATGAATATGAATTGTGTTGTGGTGCTCTCAACTTTTTCTTCATTTTGCAGTATTCAGTATAATGGCAATACCCAGGACCAGGAATGGTAGTAATGGTGATGGGGCTAGAGTTTTCATAGGGTTGGACTTGATCTTGAGACTGAGATTGCCAGGTGTATCATACTTTGAATGCATTCATGGCAGCCGACATGGCACAGAATCAGAATCAGAATCAAGGGGCTGGACCCGTATTTGTTAATGCTGATCCGATCAAGCAGGTTGAGTCCTTTAAGGGGATGAAGCCGCCTATTTTTGAGGGCCATTCAGATCCAAATGAGGCTGATGATTGGATTAGGCATATGGAGATGGTCTTCGAAGTTTTCGAAACCCCAGCAGTCAATAAGGTAAAATTGGCTACTATGAAGTCAGAGAAGGATGTTGGCGTCTGGTGGCAATCAATGAAAAGTACTTTTGGGGGTCAGCAATTGACTTATGAAGCTTTTCTAGATGAATTGAGGGATCATTTTCTTTGCTCTGGATATTCAGGAGAAGAAGGCAACAGAATTCTTGAATTTGCAGCAAGGCAGAAAGTCAGTGCGCGAATATGAGACTAAGTTCGCTCAGCTATCAAGGTATGCACCGGAGCTGATTGTTGATAAAGCAAAGAAGGCCAAGAAATTTGAGCAGAGCTTGAGGCCGAATTTAAGGTCGCAGATGATTCCGTTGGGCATCATGAGGTTTGATAAGCTGGTCATGAGAGCAGCTATGACAGAAGAAGATATGGATCGGTTCCAGAAGAAGCAGGAGACCTGGAACAGGAACAAGAGGCCAACAGTTAGTCAGAATGGGAAGAAGTTCCCAGTGAAGCAAGGCAGGTTCAGTAGGCCAGAGCAGAAGGCAGTTGCAACTCAAGAGATGACTTGTTACTACTATAAGGAGGCAGGTCACTTTAATTCAGCATGTCCTAAACTGGCGAAGCAGACTTGTTTTCAGTATGGACGAGAGGGGCATACCAAGCTTTTCTGTCCATAGTTGAAGAAGGAAGGTGCTGGCGGAGGCAAATTTCAGAGGCAGGGGCGTGTGTTCGCATTAACTGAAGAGGATGCGGGTAACTCAGAAGATGTGATCCAGGGTATGCAAGAATTTTAAATTTTATTGATTCGATGTATTAAGTAAAATTTTGTTTGAGAATAAATTGGAGATTTGAGTATCATTCTTCATATAACAGGATTTGTTTTGCTTAATGGAATAAAAGCAAAAGTTTTATTTGATACTGGTTCTTCGCATACATTTGTGTCGCCCAATTTTGCAAAAGTCTTTGGTGTGAAACTTAAGGTGTTTTCAGGCAGAGTCTTATCGGTGGCAACACCATCAGGAGAGGAATTGATTGCTGATCGATATTACGAAGGCTGTGATATCGAGATTGGAGGGAGATTGTTTGGCTTAGATCTTATCGAGCTGCAAGTTATGGGTGTGGTTATGATCGTGGGCATTGATTGGATGACAATATATGATGCCACAATTGAGTGCAAAAAGAAAGAGGTGTTAGTGAAAGTACCAAGAGGCCCCGCAGTGAATTTTCAAGGGAAGAGGAAGGACCCGAAAGTGACTGCATTGGTATCTAAGTTGATGATTCTAGATGAAGTCAGAGGCATCCCAATTGTCAGGGATTTTCCTACAGTGTTCTTAGAAGATTTGCCGGGATTGCCGCCGCTGCAAGATGTGGAGTTCTGTATTAATGTTCAACCAGGGAGTGCTCCGATTTCTAAGACTCCGTACAGGATGGCACCTATAGAGCAGGATGAAGTTAAGAAGCAGATTGAGGAATTGTTGAGTAAGGGATTCATCATGCCAAGTTCTTCACCGTGGGGAGCACCAATGTTGTTAGTGAAGAAGAAGGATGAGTCAATGAGGATGTGTATTGACTATCAGGAGTTGAATAGGGTGACTATTCAGAACAAGTATCTGCTTACATGGATTGATGATCTGTTTGATAGGCTTCGGGGAGCAGCTGTGTTTTCAAAGATTGATCTGCGATCAGGGTATCATCAGGTTCGAGTTAAGGAGGAAGATGTGAGTAAAATAGCTTTCAGGACTCGTCATGGACTCTATGAGTTTTTGATAATGTCATTCGGAGTGACGAATGTGTCGGTAGTGTTCATGGATATGATGAATCAGATCTTGCGACCGTTTATTGATTCCTTCATGGTGGTTTTCATTGATGATATTTTGTTATATTCGAAGTTGGAGGAAGAGCATTCTATGCACTTGGTAGAGGTACTGAAGAAGTTACATGAGCATAACTTATATGCCAAGCTGTCGAAGTATGAGTTTTGGGAGTTTAAGGTAGCTTTCCTTGGTCATATGCTTTCTAAGGAGGGAGTGGCCACTGACCCTCAGAAGGTTGAAGCCGTGAAGGAAGTCAGGAGTTTCTTCGGTTTGGCTGGGTACTACAGGAGATTCATTTAAGGCTATGCACAGATTGCGGTTCCTTTAACATGGTTAACATGGAAGAATGTTGCATTCACATGGACTGATAAGTGTGAGGCGAGTTTCCTTAAGCTAAAGAAGAGGTTAACGAATGCACCTATCTTAGCTTTGCCACAAGCTGGGAAGGATTATGATATCTTCAGTGATGCATCTCTCAGAGGTTTGGGGTGTGTCTTGATGCAGGAAGGCAATGTTATTGTCTATGTTTCGAGGCAGTTGCTTCCGCATGAGAAGAATTATCCGATGCTTGATTTGGAGTTGGAAGCTATTATCTTTGCCTTGAAGCAGTGGAGTCATTATGTATATGGTGAGAAGGTCAACATGTATACCGACCACAAGAGCCTGAAGTACATTTATCAGTAGAAGGACCTAAATCTTCGACAAAGATGGTGGTTGGAAGAGTTGGAAGACATTCGTCCTGAGATCAAGTATCATCCAGGCATCACCATTGAAAGGGATTCTTGATCGAGCTCGACAAACTGCTCTTCCGACTAACCTTGCCTGGAGGCACAAAGATGTACAATACTGCTCTTCCGACTAATACTTTTCTTCCGACTAATACTTTGTTGTCAGTACATTTTGGAGGCACAAAGATGTACAAGGACATCAAACAACACTTTTGGTATTCTGGTATGAAGAGGGATGTGGCATATTTTGTGGCAAGGTGTCTGACTTGTCAGCAGATCAAAGCCGAGAATCAGAGGCCTGGAGGTTTGTTACAACCTTTGCCTATCCCAGAGTGGAAATGGGAGAATATCAGCATGGATTTCATCACAGGATTGCCGAAGAGTCCGAAGGGCAATGACTCAATTTGGATTATTGTGGACCGCTTGACTAAGTTAGCTCACTTTTTGTCCATGAAGATTACTTGGTCGTTGGAGAAATTAGCAGAGCTATACATTGATGAGATTGTGAGACTTCATGGAGTTCATGTGTCGATTGTTTCCGACAAGGATGCGAGATTCACTTTGAGGTTTTGGAAGAGTTTGCAAGCAGCTCTGGGTACCATAACTGATTTCAGTACTGCTTTCTATCCGCAGACCGATGGTCAGACCGAACGGGTGAATCGGGTGTTGGAAGATATGCTAAGGGCTTGTGTTATGGATTTTGGTGGCATTTGGGAGAGATACTTGGCATTGGTTGAGTTTTCATATAACAACAGTTACCATGCGAGTATCAGGATGGCTCCGTATGAAGCTCTGTACAGGAGGAAGTGCAGGACACCGGTTTGTTGGTATGAAGCTGGCGAGAGGCAGATGTTTGGGCCTGAGATTGTGCAGCGACATCGGAGAAGATCGAGTTGATTCGTAAAAGGTTGGTCGAGGCACAGAGTCGGCAGAAGAGTTATTCAGACACTCGACGAAGAGACTTGGAGTTTGAGGTTGGGGATGCAGTCTTTCTCAAGGTGTCTCCAACTAAAGGATGTTGATTCTTGGTTTTGATGATTACAACACAATGCAAAGTTGTTGTGCTACCTCTTATATATTGCAGGTTGTATCATTACCATGTATACACAGAGGCAAAGTGTTCAAACGAAGCTCTCAAAGCAAATTTATCAAGAAAGCAACAAGGTTCTAAAGCTCAAGATTGATCAAGCAAGCTTCAAAGACAAAGACAAAGGCTAAAGCTCAATCTCAAGACTCAAGACTCAAGACAAGACCTATGCTTCAATGTGTTATATTACATGTCTTGTAAAACAATTGTAATTTTCCTTTTTTGAGTCTTAGATTGATGTAACAGCCTTGTCCCACACACACACTCACACATCTTTATAATTGAGTGTTTTTCAAAAGATTAAAGGTCGAAACAGTTTGAATTAGATCAGCTGTTGAGTACCAGTCGACTGCCTTATGGCACTACGAAACTATCTGAACTCTTTCAAACTCTGGCCAGTCGACTCATCATGGTAACCCAGTTGACTATTCATGTCATTTCAACAGTTTTCGATTTCAAAACTTGTTTTTCAAATTTCAAAAGATTATATCCATTTTAAATCAGTTTTATAAACTGATTTATGACGTTCAAGGGATTCTTCTCTATAAATAGAGCCTAGGAATCACCATTGAAAGGTTACAAGCATTTGATAAAAAGTTTAAGTTTATTGCTTTCAAAAGAACAAGTAATCAAACTAGCACTCTAATGTTCTAAGTCTTGGTTATCTGATTTTCAATCCAATATAACATTGAATTTGTTTTGGAATGAATTCAGAAGTTGACCGATTAGCCACTTACAAAAATCACAATCACAAAACAAGGCTATAGGTTGATTATAACTCTTTTGTTGTTGTTCTTACTCTCGGGTTGTGAGAGTGGTCCTCTCGGTTTGAGAGCAGGGCTCTAGGTTGTAGAGTCAGATTTTCACTCTTGGTGGAAGAGTGGGTTTGCTCTCTCTAGTGGTGCGAGAGGTCTACGGGTTGGACAAGGTTGTTGTCTAAACGCCATAGGGTATTCTTGTATTTTTTTGAAGAATAATGGAAAATCTCAAGTGGGTTGCTTGGGGACTGGATGTAGGTCGGGAGGACCGAACCAGAATACATCGTGTGTACTCGGTGGTTGTATTTCTCTGAACTTACATTTTCTTTACTTGCTTTTTAATTACCCTATGAAACTTGTCTGGACAGTCGACTTCCTCTCTTATTTAAGTCGACTGGTCAGACTGGTATAACATACTCTTTGAAAACTTGTCTGGCAAGTCGACTAGTTTCCTCTATAAGTCGACTGATCAGACTTGTCTAAAATACTCTTCTAATATGACGCCTCAGTCGACTTATTTCTCTTTTCAAGTCGACTTAACAGAAGAAAAAGGTTTATTTTGTTTTTAATTTATACAACACTATTCACCGACCCTCTAGTATTTCTTGCCTTGCCTACAGGATCCAACACTTAGTATCTGAGCCTGGTTGAGCATAATGGCAACTACTTCTAATGCAAACCAATACCATGAAGGCCAATCCACACAAAGGCCACCCCTCTTCGATGGAACCAATTACAACTATTGGAAGTGTAGAATGAAGATCTACCTTCAATCCATCAACTATGAGATATGGAACATGACGGAGACCGAGTACACCACTCCTACCATTTCATATGCAAAATGGAACGATGACATGAAGAGTCAAACATTGAACAATGCAAAGGCGATGAACGGGCTATTTTGTGCCCTTACAAATAAGGAATTCAATCGTGTGTCCAATGCAACAACCGCACATCAAATTTGGCATACACTCGAGGTAACTCATGAAGGAACTAATAAAGTAAAAGAATCTAAAATATCTGTTCTTGTTCACAGGTTCGAGATGTTCCGAATGAAGGAAAATGAGAATGTGTCGGAAATGATCACAAGATTCACAGATATTATAATTCTCTTGTGGCGCTTGGAAAGACGTACACTCAATCTGAAATGGTGAGGAAGGTTCTTCATGCACTAACTCTCGAATGGGAGAAGAAGACCACCGCCATAGCAGAGACCAACAATTTAACACAACTTTCTCTTGAGAATCTTGTGGGAAATCTCAAGGCGTATGAGGTACAACTTGAAGCATGCAAGAAGGATCTAGAATCTCAACAATCAAAGAAGAAGACACTAGCATTCAAGGCCATGTCGGACTCCGAGGATGAAGAAGAAGATGAGAAAGAGATAGCCATGTTCACATGAAAGTTCAAAAAGTTCCTAAGGAAAGATAAATTTAAATTAAAATCTAAGGATACTAATGAACTTCCAACTTGTTTCAAGTGTAACAAGACATGACACATAAAGAAGGATTGCCCACTAGAGAAAATAAAATCTAAAGAAAGATGTCCAACTTCAAGAAGGACAAGTACATAAAGAACAAGTTCATGAAGAACAAAAAGGTATACCAAGTAACTTGGGATGATAGCGACTCTTCATCGGAAGAAGAAAATGAAGAGATAAACGAGATTGCTAATATTTGCTTTATGGCTTCTCAAAATCAAGTAAGTGATAATTATGATTCTAATGATTTACTAGATACTTTCAACGAGACTTTTCAAGAGCTTAAGAAAGAAAAAATTAAAGTTAAGAACTTGGAGAAAGTAAATTAAACACTTTCCCAAGAGAATCTTGACCTTGATAAAGAAGTGAAATCTTTAGATTCTTGTCTTTCTAGTTTAGATATAGATCTTGTGTCTCTAAAGAAAAATTATGAAGAGATATCCAAGAATGTATCTAAATTTAATAAAGAAAATGAGAATTTAAAAGATGTTCTCCAAAATCAAGTGCAATCCAATAAAAGGTTTGGACTTGATTTTCAAAAGTCTCTTGAAAAACCTCATGTCTCTAAGAACACTAGTGTCAATAAATCTTTATCTATTTCTAGTATTAAGAATAAACTGTATGAGTTTTTTAAAAAACCTAAAACTGTAAGTTTTAATGATAAAGGTAAATCTATAGTTCAGACCAGTCGACTGAACCCAAGTATCAGTCGCCTGTCCAGAGGTTCTGAGTTTCATTCAAAGAAATGAAAACCTCAGATAAGTCGACCTATTCTACCTCCCAGTCGACTAGATTTCAGTAACATTCGACTGAAAGGTTCGATAAAGTCGACTGGACAGAGCAAAAATATATGGGTTCCAGTCAATCTGAATCCGAAAGAATTACTTACATTAATTCATACATTCTTTTTGTATGTAACTCTGTTAATTATATTTCTGCATTTGGTGGAAAACCAAACTCTCTTTGGGTTTGGTTTCCCATAAACTAATCTCTTTTGGACCCTATGAAAAGGGTACCATATTCACATTGAAAATTTTATAGGTACCTAAAAGAGATCGGTAGATACTTGACAGCGGATGCTCAAAGCACATGACTGGTCATGCCAACCTTCTATCTTCCATACAAGAAATTGATGGAGGAACAGTCACATTCGGTGACAACAACAAAGGGAAGGTCATTGGAATAGGCATGGTCGGTAAGCACACTAACCCTTCAATAGAAGATATTTTTCTAGTTAGTTGACTTAAGCATAATTTGTTGAGTATTAGCCAATGGTGTGATAAGAGATATAAAATAGTTTTTGAAAAAGATGCATGTTTAATTTACGACTCTACCATGCAAAATATAATTTTTCAAGGATTTAGAAAGAATAATATTTATGAATTGTGTTTAAAGTCATATGATTTTTCGAATAATTTCTTCTTAGTAGCTTTTAATAATGATTCTTGGCTATGGCATAAGCGATTTGGCCATGTAAATATGAAAACTCTTTCTAAATTGTCTAAGTACAACCAAGTTAAAGGGCTGCCAAAACTATCCTAGGAAAAAGATAAGTTATGTGATGCATGTCAACTAGGTAAACAAATTAAATTTACTTTTAAAACAAAAGAAATAATTTCTACTAGTAGGCCTCTCGAATTAATCCACATGGATTTATTTGGCCCTACTAGAGTTGCTTCTTTAAATAAAGTAGGTATATATTTGTTTTAGTAGATGATTTTTCACGATTCACTTGGACTTTCTTTTTAAAACATAAGAATGATGCTTTTGTTGAATTTGCTAATTTTTGTAAATGAATTCAAAATCAAAAGTCTCTCACCATAGTCACTATTACAAGTGATCATGGTGGAGAATTTGATAATGAAACGTTTGCAGAATATTGCAACAAGAATGGTATAACTCATTCATTTGTATTTCCTAGAGTTTCACCACAAAATGGAGTGGTTGAAAGAAAGAATAGGACTTTGCAAGAATGTGCGCGTACCATGCTTGTTGAAAGCAATTTACCTAAGTATTTTTGGGCTGAAGTCGTTGCTACATCTTGTTATGTTTTAAATATAATTTTGATTAGGCCTAAGCTTAAGAAAACATGTTATGAGCTATTTTTTGATAGAATTCCTAAAGTATCTTACTTTAAAATATTTGGATGTAAGTGTTTTATTCTGAACACTAAAGATAATTTAGATAAGTTTGATCCTAGATCTAATGAGGGTATCTTTATAGGATACTCAAATAGGAGTAAGGCATATAGGATCATCAACAAGTCAACATTGACTATTGAATAATCCATGCATGTTGCATTTGATGAATCTCTGCCTTCATCAACTTTAATTGAAGATGGTGAAACTGATTCATCACCTTTAAATAAGGTTATTATATCATTAGAGCAAACTACCCTTGTAGATAGGTCGACTGATAAGGAAGTCAAGTCGACTGATGTAAATTAGTCGACTGATGGACTAGTCAAGTCGACTGATCTTGTTGTGATGTCTCCAACTTCACCAAAATCTTTTGTTGAAGTTAGAGATCATTCTCATGACTTAATAATTGGTGACATTTCACGTAGTATTCAGATAAGATCTTATATTAACATGATCTCTCACATGGCTTTCTTGTCGGATTTTGAACCGAAGAATATACAAGAAGCTTGTGAGAATGAGTTTTGGATGAATGGCATGCAAGATGAGTTAAACCAATTTATAAGAAATGATGTATGCGATTTAGTTCCACGACCTCCTGACCATACTATAATTGGTATCAAATGGGTATTCAAGAATAAGTTAGATGAATCAGGACAAGTTGTTAGGAACAAAGCTAGACTAGTTGCTCAAGGATATAATCAAGAAGAAGGCATTGATTTTGATGAAACATATGGTCCTGTTGCTAAACTAGAATCAATTCGTATTTTATTATGTTTTGCTTGTTTGATGAATTTTAACTTTTTCAAATCGATGTTAAAAGTGCTTTCCTTAATGGGCTTATAAAGAAAGATGTTTATGTTAAGCAACCACCTGGTTTCGAACATGAACAATTCCCAAACCATGTTCTTAAATTGAAAAAGGCTTTATATGGTCTTAAACAAGCACCTCGTGCTTGGTATGATCGACTGAAGATTTTTCTTTTAGAAACGGGTTTTGAAATAGGTAAAGTAGATACTACTTTGTTTATTAGGAGAATTGAGACCGATATTTTGATCATACAAATATATGTAGATGACATAATTTTTGGTTCTACTAATAGTAATCTATGTCAAGAATTTGCTAATACCATGAAAAATGAGTTTGAGATGAGTCACATGGGCGAACTCAATTATTTCCTTGGACTACAAATTAAACAGTCACCAAATGGCATATTTATTAATCAAGAAAAATATGCTAAGGAGTTTCAAACGATTGGCATGGATAGCACGAGTAGTAAGACCACACCTATGTGTACTACCATTACCCTTGACAATGATGAACTAGGTAAGAGTGTCGATCAAAAACTCTATCGAGGTATGATTGGCTCACTCTTATATATAACTGCTAGTAAACCAGACATTATGTTTAGTGTATGTTTGTGTGCTAGATATCAGTCGAGTCCTAAAGAGTCTCACTTAAAAGCTGTGAAACAGATTTTAAGATACATTAAAGGCACGTCTAAGTATGGTTTATTTTATCCACGCACCGATAATTTTCAACTTTTGTCATATAGCGATGCGGATTTTGCCGGTAGTAAAACTGACCGCAAGAGCACTAGTGGAACATGTCACTTTTTCGGACACTCCCTAGTATCTTGGTGCAGGAAGAAGCAAAATTCAGTATCTCTATCTACTACAGAAGCTGAATATTGCTGCAAGTTTGGCTTGTGCCCAAATTTTGTAGATGAAGCAAACCCTATTATACTATGGTATTTCATTTTCAAAACCTGCTATAATGTGTGACAATACCAGTGCCATTAACTTATCTAAAAATCCGGTTCAACATTCACGTACAAAACACGTTGATATTAGACATCATTTTCTACGTGATCATGTTTTAAAGGGAGATATTTCTTTAGACTTTATTTCTACTGATAAACAGGTAGCAAATATCTTTACTAAACTACTTAAGGTAGACACATTTATCACTTTAAGGAGAACTAGGAATTTGTAGTTTTCATGTTGTTTCTTGAAATTCTAACTTTGGTAAGTCGACTTAAAACTTTATTTCGGCCGACTGACCAAGTATTTTTCGTTATATCTATTTTTCTGAGTTTTTATGCTCTGGAAAGTCGACTGTGAATAGTAATCCAATCGACTGTCAGTTGTATTTTTGCTATTTTCGTTTATCTATTTTTTCTCTCGACTAAGTCGACTGCCCTAACCATATAGTCGACTGTCGCGAATCAGTTTTCTTCATATTCAAAATTTGGCACTTCTTTTGAGGCGACTCTTTTACCCTGTTTTCATCTTTGACCAATCTCGTCCCTCGATGTTCTCCAGATCTGACCCTAGCTCTTTACCCTTGAGTGAAAACCCTAACTTCTACCTCTCTTTTTTTTACTTTACTCTTCATTGTCTCTCTCCCTTCCGAGGTCTCCCAGTCGGCTGCTGCTGCTGCTTCTTGGAGATTCCAGAATTTTTGGAGCCCCAAGATTCAACCCTTGATCCAATATCTTTTGTTGCCGAAGTCCTCTCAAAGATCTCCGAAGTTTTGTGCCTCTCTTTGTGTCTCTTTGTTGGTATAAATCCTCCATCTCTTTATTTCTAGAGTTTTTGTGTAATGGTTCCTAAAAGATCTCGTACCTCTAATGTAGAGGAGAGACAATCCTCAAGAGACTATCTTCAGTACTACCCTCACCTTATATATTTGTTTTTCACAAATATGAAGGTTGTTACATTGGAGGATGGTAGCGAGATATTTATTCTATCTTCTGTCAAAAATAAACGCATAAAAACCACCCCTGCTAGATTATGTCTTATTTTGGGTTTACCTGATGAAGGGTTTGATTTAGGAGATGTTGAGATGAATGATGACACCATATTGTCAAGAATTTATTTGCCAACTCGAGGTCCTCCTATGACCAATCAATCAATTACTCATATTGCTAAGTTAGTTGCACGCATACTGTCATATAACATTATTCCCAAAATATGGAGTTATGACCAGTATCCTCATGAGTTGCAACGAGCCGTTTATGCAATTTTTGGCAATATAAAAATAAATTGGGGTCAAGTCATCTTTAATCGTTTTCATAAAACTCATTCTTCGTTTCTTCTTTTTGGTGCTTTACTCACTCACATCTTCTCCGCTTATGAAGTTGATCTCGATTCGGAGACGAGTGTTGTAAAACAGTATGAGTCCTTTGATCGTGTAAGTCTAGCACGTATGAAGCTTCTCACCTCTCCACCTAGGTTACCTCGTCGGAATACACCTCTTATCCCCTTAGCTTCTACCGCTTGTCGGTCTTCTGCATCTAGTTCGTTTCGTCCTAGAGCTGATTATGATGATCCTAGGAGTCTTTATATTTCTGTCAATTATATCATGGATCGTCAAAACACTCTTGAGGCCAGTCTATCCCATCTTACTCACTTGTTCACTTCTCAGTTTCCACCACCACCTCCTCCCTCTCGGGGTGCCCAAGACGAAGTGACAAAGACGGATTAGCTTTTTTTTATGTTTTTTTTTTCTTCTTATGTATTTTCTAGTTTATGTCATAATTTGAACGATGTATTTCAAATTTCGATGTATAAATTTGCTTTTGCTATGTGTTTATTATGTTGCAAATGCTCCTTTATGTTTACTATTTTTTTTCTCCTATTTTTGTTGATGACAAAGGGGGAGAAAAATAGCTATATGTGTATGTTTGTGTATTTGGTGCAGGTTTTTCAATATATGCTTATTGTACATTAGTTAGCGGGAGCATGAGCATGTGTAATATCTATACTATTATTAAGCGAAGCCCCATTTTGGCGGCTTTTTACTATCATGCCCTCATAAACATAGAAAGCTAAAAAAATAATGTAAAGTTAATTCTGTCAAATTTTACCCCTAATCTCTACACAAAAGGAGGTCACAACCGTAATTTTGTCAAATCAAACACACACTCTCTCTCAAAAAACATCCTCCCCCACCCGTCTCCATTCCTATCCCTCTCTCTCAACTAAACCACTTCTTCTTCCTTCTCTCCAAATATCCCCAGTTTCCAAATAAAAAACCTAAATCCCAAAATCTAAAAATCATGGCAGAAATCACCTCCAACAAGCAAATCGTGCTAAAAAAACTACATCACCCGAGCTCCTACGGAGTCGGACATGGAGTTCAAGCAGTCCAAGATTGACCTCCAAGTGCCACGTGGCTCGGGTGGAGTCCTCCTCAAGAATCTCTACCTTTCTTGCGACCCTTACATGAAAGGGGGATGAGGGACTTCCATGGATCTTACATTCCCCCATTCAAACTCGGCGAAGTAAGTACATATCTTACCCTTATAAAGTTCTGATTTTGGTAATAGGAAGATGCACAATCAGAATTATAGAAACTTTTTATCTTTTATTGTCCATATCATAATGTAAAGTAGATGATCTTATTATTGTAAGGACGATGGCGGGCTGATTTTGCAGATAAGAGAAATATACAAGTGACAGATGTTACCAACAACTTTTTTTCTGCTGAATATTATTATAACTTGGAAACTATGTTATAGGAAGAGAGAGTTTAGATAGATGCATCATGTGTTTGTAATAATGCCTGAATGAGATACAACGCTAACAACATGCAGATTCTGAATTATAAAAACTTTTTATCTTTGATCAATATCTAATATATTAATGTAAACTATTAATGTAAACTACCTGATCTTATTATATATTGTAAGGACTATAGTGAGTTGATCTTGCAGACAAGAGAAGTGTATAAGGGACAGTTATTACTAGCAAACTCCTTTATCTGCTGGGTATTATTACTTGGAAACTATCTTATAGGATGAGAGAGTTTACTTCGACGCATCAAGTATTTGTATAATTGCTTGAAAGAGATATGGTACTAACAACATGCACATTTTGAATTATAGAAATCGTGCTAGAAAAACTACATCACCGGAGCTCCTACGGAGTCGGACATGGAGTTCAAGCAGTCCATGATTGACCTCCAAGTGCCACGTGGCTCGGGTGGAGTCCTCAAGAATCTCTACCTTTCTTGCGACCCTTACATGAGAGGGAGGATGAGGGACTTCCATGGATCTTACATTCCCCCATTCAAACTCGGCGAAGTAAGTACATATCTCACCCTTATAAAGTTCTGATTTTGGGTTATTTACATAGAGCCTACCTGCAATTTTGACAATTTCAGAATTAAAAAAAAATTGTGGGTGGCCTGATTGGTCTGTTTGTGAAGGTGATAGAGGGGTTTGGAGTTTCGAAAGTGGTGGATTCGGACGATGCAAAGTTGGCGGTAAGGGACTTGGTTACTGTGATGACTGGATGGGAGGAGTACAGTTTGGTATTGGAGACTGAGAGGCTGAGGAAGATTGAGAAGCGGGGCGATGTACATTCAGTCGCTAGAAACAAAGTCGCTTTGGAATAATCGACGCCGCTTCCGATAATCGACGCTACAAATCTATACTATTATAAGTTGCCCATTAAGCGTTTGATTTTTTGTTTTTGTAGAAATTTTTATAAAGTTAATACTGTGTTGTTTTGTAATTTCTGATATTTGATTTGAAAAAGAAAAAAATATTAGGGTGTGCATCGCACGCGTGCAAATAGCTAGTTCCTATTATTGTAAGCTATTGTGTTGTCATCATAAAAAAGGGGGAGAATGTTGATTCTTGGTTTTGATGATTACAAACAAAATAAATTTATTGTGCTACCTCTTATATATTGTAGGTTGTATCAATACCATGTATACACAAAGGCAAAGTGTTCAACCGAAGCTTTCAAAGCAAATTGATCAAGAAAGCTACAAGGTTCTAAAGCTCAAGATTGATCAAGAAAGCTTCAAAGACAAAGACAAAGGCTAAAGGTCCATCTCAAGACTCAAGATTCAAGACAAGACCTATGCTTCAATGTGTTATATTACATGTCTTGTAAAACAATTATAGTTTTTCTTTTTTGAGACTTAGATTGATGTAACAGCCTTGTCACACACACACACTCACACATCTTTATAATTGAGTGTTTTTCAAAAGATTAAAGGTCAAAACAGTTTGAATTAGATCAGCTATTGAGTACCAGTCGACTGCCTTATGGCACCAGTCGACTGTACTCGTACAAAATTGTCTGAACTCTTTCAAACTCTGGCCAGTCAACTCATCATGGCAACCCAGTCGACTGTTCAAGTCGTTTCAACATTTTTCATATTTCAAAACTTGTTTTTCGAATTTCAAAAGATTATATCCGTTTTAAATCAGTTTTATAAACTGATTTATAACGTTCAAGGGATTCTTCTCTATAAATAGAGCATTGGAATCACCATTGAAAGGTTCCAGGCATTTGATAAAAAGTTTAAGTTTATTGCTTTCAAAAGAACAAGTATTCAAACTAGCACTTTAATCTTCTAAGTCTTGGTTCTCTGATTTTCAGTCCAATATAATATTGAATTCGTTTTGGAATGAATTCAGAAGTTGACCGATTAGCCACTTACAAAAATCACAATCACAAAACAAGGCTATAGGTTGATTATAACTCTTTTGTTGTTGTTCTCACTCTCGGGTTGTGAGAGTGGTCCTCTCGGTTTGAGAGCAGAGCTCTAGGTTGTAGAGTCAGGTTTTCACTCTTGGTGGAAGAGTGGGTTTGCTCTCTCTAGTGGTGCGAGAGGTCTACGGGTTGGACAAGGTTGTTGTCTAAACGCCATAGGGTATTCTTGTATTTTTTTGAAGAATAGTGGATAATCTCAATTGGGTTGCTTGGGGACTGGATGTAGGTCGGGAGGACCGAACCAGGATACATCGTGTGTACTCTGTGGTTGTATTTCTCTGAACTTACATTTTCTTTACATGCTTTTTAATTACTCTGTGAAACTTGTCTGGACAGTCGACTTCCTCTCTTATTTAAGTCGACTGGTCAGACTGGTATAACATACTCTTTGAAAACTTGTTTGGCAAGTCGACTGGTTTCCGCTATAAGTCGACTGATCAGACTTGTCTAAAATACTTTTCTAATCTGACGTCTCAGTCGACTTATTTCTCTTTTCAAGTCAACTGAACAGAAGAAAAAGGTTAATTTCGTTTTTAATTTTTATACAACACTATTCAACCCCCCCCCCCCCCTCTCTAGTGTTTCTTGCCTTTCCTACAGGATCCAACAAAGGAGTGATCAGGTTTGGAAAGGGAGGCAAGTTGGCGCCAAGGTACATTGGGCCATACAGGATTTTTGGGGTAGATTGGCAAAACGACATATAAGTTGGAGCTTCTGAAGGAATTGACATAAGTACATGATGTGTTCCACGTGTCCATGTTCAGGAAGTATGTGCGAGATCAGATTCATCAGTTGGTGGAAGTGCCTGACGGTCTACAGCTGAACTTGAGTTACAAGGGACGGCCTTTAGAGATTGTTGATTGTAAGGAGAAGGTGTTGAGGAATAAGGTGATACCTATGGTCAAGGTAATGTGGAGGAACCAGCAGTTTGAGGAAGCTACTTGGAAGTGAGAGGATCGCATGCAGAAGGATTTTCCTGAGCTTTTTGTATGATTGTATTCTTTTGTATAATTGTACTCTTTTGATTAAACTGTATTCCTTTGGTTGAATTTTATGCTCTAGTGTGATTGTATTCCTTAAATTATATTTCCATTTAAGAGATTTCATTTTCTTTTGCTTATAATGTTTGGTCCCTATTAGTAGTTGTCTGAGGACAGAACTATTCTAAGGAGGGAGTGATGTAACACCCTAGACTTTTAAATAATGATTTTGAGATTCATAAATGAATTAAAATGATTTTTGGTGATTTAATAAATATTTTTCTGAAATTTACCTTTTTACACTTGCAAAACACGTGCAAATAATTTTTTGAAAAGTTCAAAGTCAGAAATTATTTTTGGGAAACCTAACATTAATTAGTAGGTATTATTTGTGAATTTTCTGGATTTTTCTGATAATTATTTGACATATTTGTAAATAATACAAAATAGGGGGTTTTGTGCAAAATAACCACTTGGAGTAAAAACTGCAGATTTTCGGATTTTTAGGCTGAGCATGATGGCTAGCCAACTCAGAAGTAAAAAGTTTACTTTTTGTTTTAATAGATTTGGTTTATTTCGCAAATTTCTTAAACAATGGTCTTTTTGCAAAATTGCCACTTAGATTGCAAAAAGTACAAATTTTGTTTTCTAAGTTTTATAAATAGTGACGGTCAGATCTGGAGGTTTACTTTTGATTTTAAATCTAAGTTGAATTGGTTTAATTAATTTCCAAGTATAAGGATTTATATATGAAAAGATATATGCAAAATGGATATCCTGCAAATCTATTCAAAAACCCCTAAAACATAATTTCTGACCTATTAATAAGAGAGTGCAGCCGTCTCTTTGCTGCAGCACACAAAAGGATTTTTTATTATTATTTTCTTGGAGTTTCGAAGCGAGGATCTTGGTTTTCTTGCGAAATGAAGGATTTTCTTATGTTCTTTATTGTCTTCGGTTAATTCTTCAAAAAGGTGAGTGACATATGTTTGTTTTCCTATTGTTCTAAACATGTTGTATGTGATGATTTGTCTATTGGAAAGCATGTTATGGGTTATGTGAAGATATAATGAATTTTGATGGATGGATGGATGAAAAATTGGATCTTTTCATGAAAACTATACTATTGATGATTAAAACCCTAATTTGATGACTTGAGAATTGTCAAGAACCTAATAGAAACTATGAGTAGGTTGCTTCTTTCATATGTTATTGATTTTATGGAGTTTAACGAATTGAATGATGAATATAGCATGAAAGTGAACAAAAATTGAACTATTACTATGTATGAATGTATATGATCTGTTCTCAACGTTTTGATGTGAACTACATGATTAATACATGTTAAAAACCTGTATATACCCATGAGAAACTGAGGTGAGTAGTTATGACAAGTAGTAGAAGAGTTTCGAATAAAAAAGAACCAAGTTTGGTGTTTTGTATTGGCAATTGTTTTTCGGGTTTGTAGATGTGCAGGCCGAAAATGGCTTGAATGCCTTTTTGTGAAATTATGATTTTGGATCTGAGTTGTTTGTCACTGTGGTTGTTTGGAAACAATATACTGCATATATACAATGGGTTTTCTTGATGTTTACTGATGCAAACACACACTTACATACATTCATATGTATACTCATATACACTGCCTTGAAGAATTGTAAAAAATTGATATTTTGTGAGTTTTCGATTGGATCTTATGTGTTTTGATACTGAGACTAAATCTGAACATTATACTACTTCTACTTGGTGAATTTTTGGTGCCATAACTGATGCTTAAATACTTTAAACATATGTATATGTATACTACTTCACTGTTTTGAAGAATTTGTGAAAAAATACATTTTTGTGATCTTAATGGGATTTTGATATGTTTTATAAATTCCTATATGTCATACAAGTTATAATTGAACATCTCAGGAATTTGGTTTTACAAATTGGTGATTTTACAAAGTGTAATCAATGTATCAGTCAAAATGTGCACAAACTTCAAAACTAGCTGTATAGCAGCCAACGGTCGACCGACACTCTTTAATTTGGCTTTTTTTTTTACTTGATAGTCGACTGCTCTGTTTTTGCACTATTTGAGCGGTCGACCGTCAGTTGCTTTACCGGTTGTTTCTATTGATATTTGTTCGTTTTCTTGAACAATGTTTCTTCAATATTATGGATTATTGACCTACTATTTTAGATGATGTTTTTGCTACAGATTATAGTATTTTACAGAGAATTATAATTTGATTATAATAGTGTTTAAATTGTATTTCTACGGCTTTATAAAGTGAAATATATACGGTTTTCGAAGGAATTGATGTTTTATGTTATTCTATGGCTCCAAAATATGATTCTCAGTTATTTAATGGATTTAATACTTTATTTCAATTCTGAAATTTTATTAGTATATTAAATGAATTTGGATTTTGTCGATTTAAGAAGTTTCGTGATATAAACGTTTTGCTGATGGAATTATGAGTTTTATTGAATGTTTTGGTGTTGATGGTTGAGTTGTGAGTCTTAGAGATTGAGTGGGACCCTAACTACCGGTAGTTGGGATTTTGTGGTTTGGTCAGTGGTGGCCTTGTTGCTGAACAGTTGAGTTAATTCCGGTAGGGTACACAAACTCTAGGAGATTCGTAATTAATTAACTAACTTAAAAAAATAAGAACAGGCACTAGATGGTGATATGATGAAATGAGTGCAAACATGAGTTATGGACTCCAGGATGATCCGAGGAGTTAGATAATCCCTAGTATTCCAAGACGATGACTGAAATAGGTCACAGAATGACCCAACTAGAGTGCGATTGATCTCTAGTATTCTGAGGACGAGAGTGACTCTCATGGGATGTTTGTGCAATGAGGGTTTCAGGATGACCTGCGGAGTGATGCAATCCCCAGTATTCCGGAACGATGGACGTTAGGGCCACAGAATGATCCACGTGAGTGGGGTGGCCTCCAATATTCCAAGGGAGAGAACCAATACTTGCAAAATGTCTACTTCTCAGAGTAGTCATTATGGTAGGATTAGTTGCATGACGACGGGTTTAACCTTATAATGTGGGGAACGGTAAGGGCTTGCACCGGACCTGTGTAGTATGGGATCCATAGAATCCGACAAGTATGCATTAGAGAGTTATCATACTACATTTGTGTTTTCTTGACTTGGTTTTATGCATGATGTTTTCTGTTTTCTACACTTGACACTTAGTCTAGTTTCACTTGATGTTTTCATACTTTATTTATTGTTATTTCATATATTCTTTCTTTACTACTATTGGTATGTGTTTATGACTTTATTCTGTATGTTTCATTTATGTTGTATTTTATTTTGATGTCACTCACATCGTTATGGCTGACCCCTGTAGTTTTGGAGGTTAGGGATTACATATTTTACAGGTAGGTACCTATAGCTTGGGATTTGGATGCAAGTGGTAGGTTGATAATGTAGCTTATGTAAAATTGTAAAAGAATGTGTTGTAAAAGAAAGAATTTGTAATTTAAGGTGTTTAAATTTTCAGTTGTGCTTCATAAAGACTGATGTAATAAAAGTTGAAAAATGTATCTGTGTTTTGACTATGTTTACTATTGCATTGAGGTTGATGCTGGGAATTGTGCAACGTATTTCTGAGATATTATATTGTAAATTCGGGGCGCTACAAGAGAAGTTGAAGGCACTGGTTAAGAGTGACGAAGAAAGAAAGGAGGGTTTGATGGTTCCTAGTTGAGTAAAATCGAGAAAAAAGAGAGTAGTAGTAGGTCCCATTAGTTTGAAGAAACATATGAGAGAGAGAGGGAGAGAGAAAGAGAGAAGGGGGGGCACGGGTTTGGTTGGCTGAACTTGGATTGGTTTTAGATCCCCACTGTAGCGTTATTGTAGCCACTATAGCAGGTTCAGAATTGTAATATCCCAGACGGATATTATGTTTATAAAATTATTATTTTTAAAGTTTAAATATATATATTTTTTGAAATTACTGGTTTTTCTAATAAAACTTTATTTGGATATATATAAACTAGTAAGTATATATAAGTATTGTATCAGTTTTGTGCACTTATACAAAATCTTGAAAAATGCGTTTTTGAGAAAATATCTGCAAAAATCCCGAGCAGATATTAAAAAATTATTATTTTATTATTATTTTCAGAACTGAAATATTTTTGGTGGATATCACACGGTTTTGTTAATAAACATTATCTATACGTATATACTAGTCAGTATATGACTGTTTTGTATCAAATTGATACTGAAATCTTCCGAGCCGGTAATAAAATTATTTTATTTATATTTCTCGGAATTAAATTATTTTTGTATTGATTATTCGTTTTGACTAATAAAAATTAGATGTATAATCAGATATATGTACGTATATATATTGTATCGATTTCGTATGTTTGTACGAAATCATGTAGTATGTGATTTTCGGAAAATGTCTTTTATTCTTGATCAATCATGATCAAATGGAGGGTAGGAATTAGATTGGGTGTTGATTGCAAATTTATAGGGTTTTGATTGTAAATTAAAATTACAAATTTGCTTCAAATTGTATGAGCCACAATAGAGAAAGACAAGTGGCACTCTCTCATCCACAAGTTCTCTCTCTCTCCCTTTACAAAATGGCCGACAACCAAAAGAGGGCAAAAGCCCTCTTCCATTTTTGTGGTTCTTCATATCTTTCTCTTCTCATTCTACTTCTTCTACTACTTGTTTTTGCTTTAGAAAAATTTGAGAAAGAAAAAGAAAGAGCGGATCAAAAATCAAAAGGAAAGAAAGAGTTTTTTTAATGGGTTTCATTTCTTTCATGGGTTCTTGAAGAGGAGCAAGAACAAGGAGCAAGGAGGAGTAAGGAAGAGAGCAAGTTCTTCCAACCGATTTCTTGGGTGGGGGTTTCTGATTATCATGGTTGTTGTACTTATTATTAGGGTTATTATTGTTGTATGTTGTTGTATTGAGTTAATTTCATGGCCATATGAAGTTTGGAGTAGTAGAACACAAAATAGAACCGTAAAGATTCAATTTTTGTCTTTGTAGGGTTAGATTTGTTTAACTATGTAAACGGTGGAATTTTGACTCCAAATTAATTTTAGTGGTTCTTGTATGTGTTATTAGCATACCCAAATTTTTATAGATTTTTAGGAGATAGTTTGATGGGTGAAACCACCTTTTCCCCCAAAACAGCGAGCGCGGGCAAAAAGACAGCACTTGCTGTTTTGGGGGTGAACAACGGCCTATGTTCGAGGGGCTGGAACTTGGTGCTCCTTATGGAATTTGGAAAAGTGACCAACTAGGAAGTTGTAGTAGACATTCTCACCGTTCCGATTTGTTTAGATTCCTATAAGAGACGCAAAAGTTATGGCCATTACAAAAACAGGGCAGCCAGCTTGGCTGAATGCTTGCTGTTTGACTTGTCCTAGATTTTTGAGCCTCTTAATGGATGAATCTGAGGAGCCGACCAACTAGAGAGTTGTAGTAAAAGTTCTCCCCTTTCCAGATTGGCCTCTCAGATTAAATTCCGATAAGTGAAGAAGGAATTATGGCCCTTGCAAAATACAGCAACTAGCTGTCTGACTGAATGCTTACTGTTTAACTTCTTCGTAGTTTTTGAGTCATTTACTGGATGAATCTGAGGAGCCGACCAACTAGGGAGTTGTAGTAGACATTCTCCCCTTTTCAAATTGGCCTCTCGGGTAAGATTCCGATAAGGGACGCAAAAGTTATGGCCGTATAAAATGTCAGCAGCTGGCATTTGCCGAAGGCTTGCTGTTTTGCTTCTTTATAGTTTTTGAGTAGCTTACTTATAGAATCTGAGGAGGAGACCAACTAGAGAGCTATACTAGAAGTTTTCCCCTTTCTAGATTGACCCCTCGGGTTAAATTCCGATAAGCGGAGTAGGAGTTGTGCTTTTTACAAAACACAGCAGCCAGATTGCACTGGAAACTTGCTGTTTTGCTTCATTGATGTTTTAGAGTGTCTTACTAGATGAATCTAAGGTGAAGGCCAACTAGGAAGTTGTAGTAGAGAATCTCACCTTTTTGAATTGCCCTATTTGGTTAGATTCCGGTAAGCGGAGTAGAAGTTATGTGCTTTCAAAGTTCAGCTTTTGTTAAGGAAACCTGCTGTTTCCGTTAACGTTTGCATATGTTCAAAGGACGGTAGATTGATTTGCGTAGGAAATCTGGAAAAGTCTTCAACTAGAGAGTTGTAGTATATGTTCCCACCTTTCTAAATTTTATGATTTGGTTAGATTCTGCCAAGTAGAGCAAAAGTTATAAGCTCTCAAAGTTTCAGTTTTGTTGTAACCTTGGCTGTCTTTTGTTAGCATTTGCATGTGTTCGAGGTCAGAAATTTGGAATTCCTTACAGAATCTGAGGAAGTGGACAACTAGAGAGTTTAGTAGATGTTCCCACATTTCCAAATTGTCCAGTTTCGTTAAATTCCGATAAGTAGAGCAAAAGTTGCAAAGTTGTAGAAGTTTCATTGGTTAACTGTTTGCGTTAGGAATTTGGAATTCCTTACGGAATCTGAGAAAGTGGTCAACAAGAGAATTGTAGTAGATGTTCTCACATTTCCAAATTGTCCAGTTTCGTTAGATTTCAATAAGTAGAGCAAAAGTTACAGGCTGTAGAAGTTTCAGCTTTTAGTTGAAAATCCGCAACTTGGTTAAACTGTTTGCGTGTGTTCGGTGGACCGAATTTGGATTCCTTACAGAATCTTGAAAAGTGTTCAACTAAAGAGTTGCAGGAGATGTTCTCACCTTTCTAAAAAGTATAATTTTTTCAAATTCCAATAAGCGTAGCACTGGTTGCATCTAGGCTGTCGGAAGGGTTTTATGTCGTTTTCGAATTTTTCTTTGGTAGTATGTCTATTTTAGACGGTTAGTGAATTCTTTTGTTGCTTCTAATTATAGAAGATCAAGTTTTGCTAGTAAGCACGTTTGGTTGCTTCTGGGGTTGTTAGAATACCCGTATGGTTGTTTTTATATATGGTTTTGCTCATACGCGGCTCGCCTGGCCCGTATGTAGCTGTGGTCTCATACGTAGCTTATTTGGCTCGTATGTATGTTGTTGTCTCATATGTGGTTCGCTTGGCCCGTATGGCTGTTGGTCTCATACGTAGCTTATTTGGCTCGTATGGATGTTGTTGTCTCATACGCAGCTCACCTGGCTCGTATGTAGTTGTTGGTTTCATACATAGCTTGTTTAGCTCGTATGTGTTTTGTTTACTCGTATGTAGCTTATTAGCTAGTATGCAGTTTTTTGTGCTCATCTAGGGTTATATCATTGCCTTAGGGGCTATCGATCATCAAGACGTGTGTTTACCTTACTCTTAAGGATTGTGGACGAGTTACTTCGCGTGTACCATCAGATCTTAACCCTGTTGGTTGATCGTGGACCAGAGTGTTGACAAAATCCAAGTTCAGGGTAGTAGCATGCGAATACGTTCGTATTGTCGGGGTCTTGGATCGATAGGCCATGAACCAGATCCTTAGGGATTCTGGTAAGTCTAGGTTGAGTAGCCTAGTAGAGTTATCTTGCGAAGTCTAACTTAAGACCTAGCATGTTGTGTTAGTACTGTTGTCATCCCTAGGTTTGTTTAGGGTTAGTGACATTGTTAAGGTAGAAACTTATGGCTATTACTATTTAACCTATATTTATTATCATTTTCTTGCCAAAGGGAAAGAGTTGGTGTTAAGGGTGATACCTTATGATCCGACCTATCCTATAGGCCAACACTAGGCGGTGTTATTGGGTTGTACCCTTCTTGTCAAAGGGATACGGTCTGTGCCTTCTCACGAGTTGGGAGCAAGGGATCCGTATCTCATTTGTTAATTTCTGAAGTGCCTTGATAAGCGGGAGCGATTCCTGTCGGAGCTAGGGGGGATGAACCCCTCGGAACTCCGTCTTGTCTTGTATCTAAGGGCGAGGAGCCATAGACTACGGTCTGGCTAGGGGGTGGCAGGGGATGCTTCGAGCTAACCTGTAATCGTGGAAACTCCAAAGATTCGTCAGATATTTGAGTGAGGTCCGGTGCGCCTGGCGGGATTAGACCGTTTTAGAGCAACCTCATCAGTCATGTCTAATCTTCAGAAACAAGTCGAGTACAAGGGTAGAATTCATGGTGTGGGTTCAAATTCCTATATATGAAGAAACGACTTGATATGGGGCGTATCTAATATGGGCTGCATACTGTCCTAGAGTCTTGTTTGCATTAGAATAAGAGCATCCTTGTAGTAATAAGTCTTGCATTAGAGTCTAAGTCATAGCATATATTGACACATCAACTATATATACACGTTTCTCTTTTCATCAATTTGTTTGCTATAGTTGAGATTTGCTGCTAGTCATCAGCCTTAAATCGTCAGTATATGTACTGACGTCCCCACTTCAATAGGTACTGGATTGCAGAAGTACAGGTACATGATTCATGAGGACTCAAGGCAAGAGAAGCAAGGAGTCGATTTCATTTCAGCTTTCCGCTGTAATATATGTTGTAATTTCATTTGTAACAATTATTGTAATTTATTCATTTTTGTAATTTATTTGTTATTGGGAAGCATCCAAGTGAAATACCAAGTTTTTTTCTTTATTCATTATACTCTGATGTAAATTGTTGGAAGTTGTAACACTTGGGATTATAAAGGTATTATTGTAACACTGTTATAATATATTGCAATTTGGTAACATTCGGACTTGTAATACATTTGTGTTGAATTAAAAGTTTTAAATTTTTCCTGGCTTTCTGTGTATTGTGGCTAATTGAAGGAAAGATTCTGGCTTATGTCACAGTTTTCTAGTGTATGGAAATCGGGGCGATACAAGAATTCCCGAAAAAAACCCAAATTTCAGTGGAAAAGCACCATTCACCGTTTTTTAATTATTTCTTTCTCATCTCTTTTTACACTATCCAATCAAACAATTCCACCTACTCATCTACATTAATTAATTTTTTACTACTTTTTTTAATTCATTTCGCTGCAATAATCTTCATGGATTGGATATACTTTACAACCAACCAAACACCACCAAAGTGGATATGAAAATTTGTAAGGGCCACAAAATGAAAGTCAATTTATTGACTTTAATTTATATACTCTTATTTGACTCGGTGGTAGTTCTGAGAGAGAGATTAAAAGAAAGGGTAGAAATGATAAGATAAAATTAAGTGTATTTTTAGTATTGGATATTTTTTTCTTGTTCACTTGTACCTATGTTTCTATTGAATTTTTTCCGTACTGACCCACTTTTTGAAAATATTGAGTAAACTAACCCACTTTTGGAAATATTTATCCAGCTGAACCAGTTTTGGACACGTCAGCATTAAACGATATTGGCAACAACGACATATGTTATTTTAATGTTGTTGTTGTCAATAGAGGCATCTATAAAAAAAAGTTTCACATGCTGCTTTTTGGAGGAACGACAATAGTACTTTTCGTTTTTAATGTGAACTCTCTGACTTGGAAAAAAATTCAAGTGTGGAAACATCTTATAACTGATGTCACTATCCACAATAACGGTATTCGCATGTGATATGCTGTTATTGGGGATAGCGGTATCTTCATGTAACCCTTGTTTTCCATTTTCTTGTATTTTGGGTATATTTTTCTTTTACCGTGTATTTATTCATATTGTATTCTCCTACTCTTTTGAACCGTGTATTGGGTCCCTTTTTTCTATATATATTCATCTATCTGATTTGTCGTGTTTTTATTTGATCTTCTTGATTCAATTGAGAGCCTATTATTTCATTCTGGTTATTCGAGCTATTATTTTTTATCCCCATTATTTTAATTGTTCATGTTCTATTTTATTTATTCATTCTTGTTCCCTATTTTCTCTTGGATCTTTTATTAACCCCATATCAAACCCATAAACCTTTTCAAAACCTTATAGTATCTCTATATCTATACCCAATAGCCCACATACTCAAGACCCGAAACCCATTAGCACCCTCACCCACTGCTTACCCCAAACCCTAATAACCCTTCTCCATATATATATTCATTCAACCCTGTTCACCATCCACACAAAAACCCTAGCCACTATTATCTCATCCCCTACCTACAGCCCATTCTCCCGACCTCTGTTTCTCTCATCCCTGTGTGCCTCCCGACCCTCCACCCTGTGCGATCTCTACTGCCCGATGCACCCCTATGCTATACCCTCGCCGACAGCCACCTCAGCCTTGTCCTCCTCCCGACGCAGCGACAACCCTATGCTCCCCCTCTTGGCCTCCGACCTCACTTTCAATGCTTCCTGTGTTGCCCTCCTCCTGAGAGCCGCACAACGGTCACGACAGACATCAACGACCGCAGCGCGCGCGCCTGTCCCCCCTTCGACGACAGACAACAACGACAACAGCATCGGCACTCCCGTCATCCTCCGTGGGTGCCGTCAGCTTGGCTCTTGTGTGCTTGTGATTGATCTCGTGTGTTTGTGTTCGTGGTTCGTGATTCGTTCGCTTGAGTTCGTTCCCAGGAACCCGTTCCCGTTATTCTTGTTCTTGCTTCCTTTCATCGTCAATACTAAGGCAAGTAACTTGTATTCCTTTTTGTTGTATAATACAAGTACTAAATACAGCCTGTAGTGTAGTTGTATCAAGATCCATTCTCACGAAACCCTTGTTAGATCTTGTCTTCATTTGTTGGTCCATCCGTGGTCGTTCTTGTCTCACACATGACATGAAATAACCTAGAAATAATTAATTCTTGTTGCACATATGTATGTTGTTCTTGATCCATGATGTGTTATGTAATCTCATATGTATGATGTGTTGGTCGTAGTATATCTTATTGTAGACCTGTTAAAAACCCCATACCATGTAGCTTGGACGTCTATTATACCATGTTTGTGTTTTGTTCGGATTTGGATTTGTAGCACATGAACTAGTCGATTTAATGCATAAGAGGATTTCTGTTTTTGCTGTTGTCCCGTTTTTGTTCAGTATTTTTGTAACCCCTGTTTTCCAAAAAAAAAATGGTATTTCTGTGTATTTCTGTATTTAAAACTTTAGCAAATTATTTTTCCGACTTTCAAATTCTTTTGTCAAATTGTACTATTGGATATCCTATTAAAATATGTTTTCGATCTATAATTTCATTTGTAACTATTTTCTATGATTTTTTTTATATTGTAATACAATTCGTATTTTTGCTATTATTACTCTTATTATTATTATTACTGTTATTAATGTTTTATCATTATTAATTTTGGGTGGTTATTGAAAATCCATTTCTATGTGCCAATTTTATTTGTATCTATTTTAAATAAATTCTATTTTTGTAATGCAAATTACATTCTTATTATAAACAATCTTTTTATTTGTTATTTTATTTTTTAATGAACTTTTAAACCATAATGGATTTTTAACCCAACTACCCTATATTCTATTTAATTATTTTTAAACCCAATAACCTGTTTTAATACCCATTAAGCCTAACCTACCCTATTTCTTGAACCCATACCCACATCCCCATTAAACCAACCCGATAGCTCCCTATACCCAAAACCGTTATCATCTTTCCCCTACAACCGCACCCTTCAGCCGTCTTTCCCTCGACACCTAACCCTAAAACATTCCCAACCTATATATAAACCCATTGCACCCCGCCTGTTCACCTTCCACCCTACCGCAAACCCTAGCGCCGTTTTTTCCCCTCTCCCGATCAACCCATCCTTTTGCTCTGTTCCTCCTCCCGCTCGACCTCTGAGCCGCTCTGTGCTCTCTCTCCCTACGTCCTGCGCCCGGCAACCCCTCTCCATCCTCTGCCTTTCCCCCGTGTTCCCCTCCTGCATTGCCACGACCTGCCAGGCCTCATCCATCCTCCTCTCCCCTGTAGCAACCTCCTAGCTCCTGTGCTACCCTATTCACAACCTCAGCGAAACCCCTTGCCTTTTCTTGTTCTCCGCCACAACCAGTGCAGTGGCCAGCAGCTCTCCTTCAACCGACGCGCAGCACGAGCAGCAGCGACGCGACCAGCACTTGACGGCAGTGCTTCCCGCTGTCTGTCGCCTCCTCCACTGTGCAACCATTCGTCCCTCTTGCTGTCGTGTTGCTGTTGTGATTGGTGGACAACACGTACTTCGCCTGTGCATGTGTTGGTTCGAGGTTTTGTCGCGGTTCGTTGTGTTAGAAATGGTTTTTGTAGTTTGGGTGTTTGTTCATTATTTGGTTCATGGGTTCGGTTCGTGAGTTTCGTTCGTTTGAGTTCGTTGCCGGGAATCTGTTCTTGTTATTCTTGCTTGGAATCGTTTTCATAATCGGTTAAGGCAAGTAACTTGAACTCAATTCCTTTGTATGATACAAGTCATAAATTTCGCTTGTAGTTTCGTTGGGTTCTAGAGACAACTCGTGTGTGATGTATTTTTGATGAGTATTGTCTCTATAGTGCTATTGACCATAGTTGCCTCACGACACAAATTTGACATGAAACAACTTAGGTTTTGACCGTTCTTGATGTAATTATATTTGTGAGATAATTATGAGAAATCGTGTGTTTGTTTGGATCCATGTGATATACTTGTTGTGGACATGCTATATACCCTATTTCATGATGTTTGGACACTTATTAGACTCTATAACATGTTTGGTTGTGTTTGGGATGAGTTTCGTATGTTGTATGTTGATTTGTTGTTAAGAGGAAAATCTGTATCTTGTCCGTGATCAGTTTTGATTGCTATTTTAGACCATATTACGGTCAGTATCTTAACTTCAGTATTAAAAATTATTTTTAGAGAAATCCATCTTCTTTTCAAAATCTCTGACCTTGATCGATTTCGTTTTCGTATGTGTGAGATATGATTGTTTTACTACATAGGTGAATTTCAATTCCAGATTTCGTTGCTTGATGATTTCGATGACTAAACTATTTTGATACTAGTGATAAACATATTATTTTGATCTGAAATTTTGGACAGTATTTCTATACTTGATTAGGGATTACCCAGAATTTTGGTGGATTTATTTGATAAGATTTACATACCATTTCATGCTTTCGAATAAAAACTATACATGCTGGATTTTGCTCGATGTTCTGTAAAAAAGTATATTTTCACCCTAGTTCCTTCTCCTGTATGAAAAATATTTATGAAATATGAAAGTTAGCTTATTTTGTCTATTTTCTTCTCCTATTGGCAGATTTTGATTTTGTTTCACAGTTTGCGAAATATTACAGTTTTCGTACAGCAGTGTTGGGAATTCCAGATTTGCCAAACTATCGTTTCTTGATATTTTCTGATTTTTTGTTGGCTGAACTAATCTTACTGGAAAATTATGAAACTTTATATTCTGATACTAGACATATATAGGAATATCCCAGATTTTTTCTGGATTTATTTGAGGTGTTTTGATGCTGTTTTTCTGACTTTGAATTTGATTTACTGATTTCTGGCTGAACGTATTTCCTGGATTCAAATCAGTTTTGAGTTATGTTTTTGTGAATTACTATATGTCTTATTTATACTCGCTGGATTCGTCCGGGAGTCTATTTTCTACACCTTTCGACGGATTCAGGTTTGCATGTTTGTAACAACGGAAATTTTAGTTTTACTGTAGTATGGTCTTGCTAACCTGAACTCAAAATTTGGTTATTTTATCCTTTTATGTGTTATCTTGCACTCGTACATATTTATCTTGCAACCTGGATATGTTACATGATCATGCCATGTTATTCTTGTTCTGTTTTGTGACACATACGTGCCTGTTAGGTAATAATTACAAAATAATCAAGTCGGGGTTAAGGAAAAGATCTAGTTGTGAAAAATATAGAAATGTGTACTTAGAAGGGCGCCCGTGTTTCCCATTTTGATTCATGTTGATACATGAACCTCTTGATGCATGGACCTATTGGTTCATGTACCTGTTACCTATTGATGCATGGACTTATTGGTTCATGTACCTGTTACTTGTTGATGCATGGACCTTTTGGTTCATATACCTATTACTTGTTAATGCATGGACCTATTGGTTCATGTACCTGTTACTTGTTGACGCATAGACTTGTTGGTTCATGTACCACTTGTTTGTTGATGCACGGACCTGTTGGTCGTGTACCTGTTGATTCATGAACATGTTGATGCATGAATCGGATGATTCGTGTACCTATTTTGATTCATGAACATGTTTCCTGTTCCTGTTTTCCTGATCCCTGAGTACACTGCCCTATGGACTCCACTACGAAATCTAAATGAAACTGTTTGAATGTAGCAACCATGTGATAAAAGTTGGGGTGCATGAAGTGCTACCTAGATAATAATAATTACAAGACTTGACATGACATAACTTGACATACATGAATACCTGTTACCTGCTTGCCTGCTTGCACCATACTTGACACCTGATACTTGTTCACTTGATACTTGATACTTGCTACTTGTACTTGATTCATGACACTTTCTACTTGATACTAGTTTACATGATACTTGTTCACTTGACACTTGATACATGCTACTTACACTTGTTCATCTTGACATGCTAGTTGTTCTATTTTGTATCATGCATATTCCATGTTATTAGTTAGCTTTTTCCATGTACTTGTATCCTGCATTACAAGCGGCCCGTAACTTGCATTGACAGGAGTTTATTTTTCTCTTTTCCATTTTCCTGCAATTTGTTAAATTGCAGATTTTGGAGATTAGCTGCCAGATGGAATAGGCGAAATGAGATACTAGTTCCTGGAGTTTTTTTTATATCTATTATTATTTCCTGTTGCTTGCTTTGAATAATTATTTCTTGTACTTGGATATATTTGTATTTGGGCAATGTGATCCAGGATATTTGACTTATTCAAATCTGGAATTATTTGAGATTAACATATTTTGGTTTCAAGTATTCTTATTGGTATTTTGGTTCATACGAACATGCTTGGATGATTCTTTTGCTTCTGACTCAGATTATTCTTGTGAAATGTTGTAAAGATTCTTGAACAGCCTATAGATGATTAGAATCATTCGCTGGGCTTAGTCACGTATCCGTATTCCATAATTCTCTTTTGGGAAGCGGGGCATGACAATTTTAGATCCTATTAAGGTCAGTAAAGCAATTTTATTTGTGAAGGTGAATCATAGGGATTTCTGTCTACTTTCCATAATTTCTGACAGATCTCAGTTTCGATTTGTGAGTTGCAAGTTATTGCTGTTTTTCTACAGATGTGTAGGAAATTCAAGATTCTGTTTTATATGAATTCTGTATGGTTATTTATTTTTATACTGATATTAAAGATAATATTTTGATCCAATATTTTGCTAAGTATAACTAGAATTGATAGGGATTAATCCCTATTTTTTGTGAATTTATTTGATGACTTTTATAAACTATTCTATGCTTACAAACAACTACTATACTTGCAGAATATTCGTGCTGTTCAGTAAAGAACCTTAATCTCAACCTGATTCTACTTGCTTTTGATAAAACTTTGTGAATATGAATTGTAGCTTGTTGTATCTATTTTATCACCCTTTTTAACGGATCTGGATTTCGATTTATATTTTGTAATCTATTGTTGTTTTAGTACTGCTTTGTTGATGAGTTCAGATTTACAAATTCACTGTATCTTGTTGTTTCCTGATTTTATTTGACTATACTATTTATGTTGGAATATTATAAAATTATATTTTCTAATACTAAACATACTAGGGAATAACCCAGATTTTTTCTTGGATTTAATCAGTAAGTTTAATGCTGTTTTCCTATTTATGAATACAAACTTCTGATTTCTGGCTGAACATATTTTCTGGATACAATTCTGTTTTGAATTCTGTTTTTGTAAAATACCATACGACTTATATATATTTGCTGGATTCGGCTGAGAGTCTATTTACTAGATTTGTTGACGGATCCAAATTTGCTTAATTGTGGCAACGGGATTCCTAGATTTGGTGCAGTACCGTTTTGCTGTCCTAAACTAGAATTTTCATTGTCCTACCCTTTTATGAGTTGTGTTTCACCTGTATATATTTATCTTCCAACCTAAACCTGTCACTTGTTCATACCATGTTATTCTTGCTCTGTTTTGTGCACATACATGCATGTTTGATAATAATAAAATATAAACAAGCCGGGGTTAAGGGAAAGATCTAGTAGTGGAAAATATAGAAATTTGTACTGAGAAGAGGACCCGTAGGTTCTATCTGTTACGAGTTTCATGACTACATGATACACGAATCTATTTACCTGATGACCTGACTGCACACTTCCCTATAGGAAGGTGTACTTAGAAGAGGACCTGTAGGTTCTACCTGTACCTGTACTTGTACCTGTTTACCTGATCCCTGAGTACACAACCCTATACATTCCGCTACGAAATCTAAATATAACTTGTTTGAATGTAGGAACCATGTGGAAAAAATCTGGGACGAATGAAGTGCTACCTAGTTAGGATTAAGTACAAGACCTGTAATAACATGATCACTTGCACTTTTCTGTTACCTATACATGCTACCTGAGTTCTATTACCTGTATACCTGCTTGCATGCTATCTGACACCTGACACATGTTACATGCACCTGTTATCTCATCACATTACTTGATTCTGTTTTCTTATTTATGTTAGTCATCCTGTCTTGCTATCATGCTTATTCTATACTTGCTTCCGCTATTTCTCTATATCTGTTTATCTTTTCCTATACTGGTTGCCTGCACTACAAGCGGTCCGTAACTTGCATTAACGGGTATTTTGTTTGTCTTTCCTTTTCCCTGTAATTTGTTAAATTGCAAATTATGGTGATCAGCTGCCCGATGGAGTGGTGATCTGAGATTCTAGTTGCTGGAGTTCTCGCTATTATTATTTTCTGTTGCTTATTTTGAATGAATGTAGTTGTAACATGAAATTATGTATTGGACAGTTTGACCCAGGATTTATAACTTGTTCCGAATCTAGTTTATTTGAGATTTATTAAATTTTGTTTCAAGTAAATTCTGTTGGTTAAATTATTTCGTTCATGCATGCGTGCTTGATTTCTCCTTGTTATCTCTTGATTGTTCTGTGAAATGTTGTAAAAATCCTGACAACTTATGAATGGTGAAAGCCATTCGCTGGACTTAGTCATGTATACGTATTCCATTTTTTCTTTTTAGGAAGCGGGGCGTGACAAGGTTTTTAGTGGTATCAGAACCCAGGTTTGGCTAAAGTATTAGTTTGACTGATATATTTGTAGCGCCCTAAATTTTCAATATAATATCTCAGAAATACGTGGCACAATTCCATAATCAATTTCAATGTAATCATAAACATAGCAACCAAATATAGGGAAAATTAAAACTTTTTATTACATCAATTGTTTACAAAGCACAGCGGAAAATTAAACAACTTGAATTACAATTTTGTTCTTTTACAACACATTCTTTTACAATTTATCTAAACCATATTATCATTCTACCACATGCATCCAAATTCCAAGCTATAGGTACCTACCTGTAAAACATGAGGCTAGAGATAACCCTAACCCCCAAAACTACAGAGGTCAGCCGTAATGGTATGAGTGAAATCAAAAGAAATACAGCATGAATAAAACATAAAGTCATGAACAACATATATCAACAGTATTAACGAAAAGAATATGAAATAACGGTAAATAAAACATGAAAAAACATCAAGTGAAACTAGACTAAGTGTCAGGTGTAGGAAAACAGAAAAAAAACATGCATAAAACCAAGTCAAGAAGAACACAATACTATATGCTAACTCTCTAAAGCACACTTGTCGGATTCTATGCATCTCACTATATATAGGTCCGGTGCAAGCCCTTAGAGCATCTGTAGTCGTTTGCCAAATATCGATAAAATGGATATTTGGCTGAGAAACGTGCTGCACTCGTTTGCCAAATATCCATTTTATCGATAAATCGCTACAGTCGTGTGCCATAAATGAGAATCGATTTGAGAAATATCCATATTTGAGCGACGGCACTTCGAGTGCTGTCCCACCCAAAAAATAATTGTTTCCCCGTCGGACGGCACTTGAAGTGTCGTCCCTTGATTTTTTTTTTCTTTTTTCAATTAAAGAACACCCCAAATCCCATCGGACGGCACATGAAGTGTCTTCCTTTGAAGAAAAAAAAAATTCCACCCCAAATTCCTCGGACGGCACATGAAGTGCCGTCCGGAGGTTTTTGTAATTTTCGGTTTTTTTGCAATTTTTAGAAATGTTTTTGCAATTTCTAAATTTTTTTTGCAATTTCTGAAATGTTTTTGTAATTTTTTGTAATTTTTTCGTAATTTCTGAAATGTTTTTGTAATTTTTTATTTACGAAACTTTCCGATTATGTCGGACGGCACATGAAGTGCCGTCCGGAGTTTTTTGCAATTTTTTATTTGTTTTTGCAATTTCTGAAATGTTTTTGTAAATTCTGAAATGTTTTTGTAATTTTTTGTAATTTTTTCGTAATTTCTGAAGTGTTTATGTAATTTTTTATATTTTTTTTGTAATTTTTTTTTGCATTCCGAGGACGAATTTTTTAATGTGTCGGACGGCACTTCGAGTGTCGTCCCTCCCTTCTGCTTTAATTTTTTTTCCCTCCGACGGCACTTCATGTGCCGTCGCTTATTATTTTACGATAGAAAGCTAAAAAATAGCTTTTAACGAGTGCAGCAAAAGTTCGATTCTTATTTCCATTTATCCATATATCCATATTTTCACCTTCAACGACTACAAATGCTCTTATCGTTCTCCACTTTATAGGGTTAGATCCCTCCTTATGCAACTAATCCTACTATGGTGACGGAAACAAGATCCAAGATACTTGGAGAATCGGTATCACACAACCCTCAACGCGCAAGCATCATGTAAGAATAGCTCAAAAACTGGAGAATCACCACCCTGCAGTCTACCCCACCGCCGCTCCTCGACATGCAAGTACACAGGCACATCCCGTGAATAGACCATTCGGCCTTCAACACGCGAATGTACATGTACGTTCCGTGAATAGGCCTGCAGACCCTCGACACGCGAACATACTAAATAGTCCTCTTGAGAAGGTACACACATCCTGGAATGCATCCGTTGGACTGGACCCCAAGAGCACATACTTACATTTTCCAAGTTCCATCACATCTCCACTAGTGCCTATCCTTAAGTTGATTATTATTAAAACATAAATTCCCCCTCTCTGTAGTTAGTGTATCATGCCGGACTTAATTCCACAACAACAACCGCAAGACCCAATTGGCCATAAATCCACAAAATCTCATCTGTCGGTTCACAGGAATCCCACTCAATTCCAAGACACTCACAAAACGAATATCAACACAAAATCTTTCAATAAAACTCTTAATTTCATCATCAAAACATTTATAATAAGAAAACGACAAAATCCAAATCCATTTAATGTACTCATAAAATTCCAGAATTTGAATTAAGCATTAAATCCACTAAATAGCAGAAAAATCACATTTTGAAATCATAAAAAGTCACAAAACATCAATTCCTTTGAAAATCACATATAACCCTCTTTATAAAGACATAGAAATGCAATTTAATTTTTATTATAAACAAATTAAAACTTCTGTAAAATACTGTAATCATTAGCAAAACATCATCTAAAACAGTAGCTCCATAATCCATAAGCTCAAAGAAATAATCGTTCAAAAGATATGAAGAAAACTCAATAAAACAACTCAAAACAGTAGGTGCGATCTACCTTGCAGTCGATCGTCGTGACAGTCCACCTCTATTTTAGTTTAAAAAATGGACATTCGACCTCGCAGTTGACCGCTAGCTGCCATACAGCTAGGTTTGAAGTTTGTGTATGTTTCAACTGATACAGTATTTATACTTTGAAAAATCACAAATTTGAAAAACTAATTTCTCGAGGTGATCAAATATGACTTGTATAACATATACGAGTTTATAAAACAATTCGAAAACACATCAAGATCTCAAAGGAGTAATTTTTCACAAAATTCTTCAAAACAGCCTATATATATATATATATATATATATATCTGTGTGTGTGTGTGTGTGTGTGTGTGTGTGTGTGTTCATGTAAGGGTTTAAGCTTCAGTTATAGCATTTAAAAATCATCAAATAGAAGGAGTACAATATCTGATTCAATCTCAGTATAAAAATAATCAAGATTCAATTTAAAACTTCACAAAACACACAAAAGACTCAATTCCTTCAAAATAGTAAAATAGAATATATATAAGTGTATGTGTGTATGTTTATGCATCAAGAAACCATCAAAATCCATCAATTAGAAGTAGTGTAATGTTTAGATTTAATCTCAGTACTAAAACCAATCATATCCAATTGAAAATTTCTCAAAACATCAAAACTTCAATTTTCGACAATTCTTCAAAACAGTAAAGTAGTGTATATATGTATATATATATATAAGTGTTCCTACAAGTCACGCCCCGCTTCCCAAAAATACGAAATACGAGCATGTAAGATTAGCCTAGTGAATGATTTTCATCATCAATAAGCTGTTCAAGAATCTTTACAACATCTCACAGAAATAATCAGAGTCGGAAGCAAAAGATTTAACCACATGCACATATGAACCAAAAATACCAACAAGAATACTTAAAACCAAATATATAAAGCTCAAATAGTCATGATCTGAATAAGTCAAAATCCTGGGTTACATTGCCCAAATACAAGAATAAATCCAAATAATCAAGATACAATATTCAAATAGCAATAGGAAAAGAAATTGCAAAACTTCAGCAACTAGTACTTCATCTCGCCTATTCCATCTGGCAGCTGATCTCCAAAATCTGCAATTTAATAAATTGCAGGAAAAAGGAAAAGAGAAAACAAGGTACCCGTCAATTGCAAGTTACGGGCCGCTTGTAATGCAGGATACAAGTACATGGGGAAAACTAACTAATAGCATGGAATAAGCATGATGTCAAAATAAACAACTAGCATGGTAAGGTGAACAAGTACAAGTAGCATGCAACAAGTGTCAAGTAACAAGTATCATGTAAACAAACATCAAGTGGCAAGTATCGTGTAATCATGTATCAAGTGTCATGTATCAAGTCTCATGTAAACAAGTCTCATCTATCATGTAGTCAAGTGTCAAGCAAGCATGTATCATGTTCAAGCATCATGTTCAAGGATCATGTATCAAGTCTTATAGTGATTACTATTTAGGTAGCACTTCATGCGCCCCATATTATAACACATGGTTGATACAACAAACAGTTTCGCTTTAGATTTCATAGGAGACCATACAGAGCAGTGTACTCGGGTATTCACAGAATCACAGAACTTGGTCGGTAAACTTGATCGGTAACTTGATAGTAACTTGATCGGTAAACTTGATCGGTAACTTGATCGGTAACAGAATATTAACCTGATCGGTAACTTGATCGGTAACAGAATATTAACTTGATCGGTAACAGAATATTAACTTGATCGGTAAATTGATCGGTAACAGAATATTAACTTGATCGGTAAACTTGATCGGTAACATGTCATATAGGAAACACAAGTCTCCTTCTGAGTACACGTTTCTGCACTATCCACTACTAGATCTTTCCCATTAAAATCCCGGCTTGATTATTTATTATTATTCTCAAACAGGCAGGTACAAGAATGAAACAGTGTCAAACTAACATAGTATAATCAGTATCAGGTCTAGGATAACAAATAAGCATGTACAGATGATAGACAATCACATAAACGAGTAAAATAGTGTATGTTCATATTCAGGACAGCATGAGAGTACAGTACTAAAATAGTGATTCCCGTTACAACAGAAATCCAAATCTGAATCCATCAGAGAATCTAGAAAATAGACTTTCACCCGAATCCAGCGAATACATATAAGTCATATAGTGTTTCACAAAATTATAACTCAAAACAGGGTTGAATCCAGAAAGTACGTTCGGTCAGAAATTAGTAAACCGAATTCACAGTCAGGAAAACAGTATCAAAGCATCTCAAATAAATCCAGAAAAATTCTGGGTTATTTCCCTATATGTCTAGTATCAGAATATAAATTTTCATAATTTTCCAGTAAGATTAGTTTAGTCAACAAAAATCAGGAAAACCTCAAAAATGATAGTTTGGCAAATCTGGAATTCCCAACACTGCTGTACGAAAACTGAAATATCTTGCAAACCGTGAAACGAAATCCAAATCCGCCAAAGGGAGATGAAAATAGACAAAATAATTTAACTTTCATATTTCATAAATATTTCCCATACAGTAGAAGAAAATAGGGTGAAAATACGATTCTTTACAGAACAACGAGCAAAATACAGCAAATATAGTTTTCATAAATAAGCATGAAATGGCACATAAAACTCATCAATAAAATCCACCAAAATTCTAGGTAATCGCTAGATAGATATAGCAATACTGACCAAAGTTTCAGTACAAAATAATATGTGTAGCACAAGTATCAAAATAATTTAGTCATCAAAATTATCAAGAAACGAAATCTAGAATTGATCTACACTTCTGTAGTAAAACAGTCATATCTCACACATACGAAAACGAAATCGAGAAAGGTCAGAGGGGTTGGAAAGAAGACGAGTTCCTCTACAACTCATGTTTTATACTGAAAGTAAGATTCTGATCTTAATATGGTCTAAATTACTGATCAAGACAGACTATCGGTAAAATACATAATTTTCTCAAAAACCAAAATCAACATAGATTAAACGAAACTTGATCCAAACACAACCAAACATGAAATCGAGTCTACCAAGTGTCCAAAAATCATGAAATAGGGTAATTAACATATCTAAAATAAGTCTAGCACATGGTTCTCAACAAATACTCAAATTCTCACAAGAAGTCTCACATACATGATCAAATTAAGAACGGGCAAAACCTAAATTAATTCATGTCAATATTGTGTCGTGAAGCAACTATGGTCAAATCACTATAGAGACAATATCAACAAGGGTTTCACACACAATTGTCTCTAGAACCCAACTACACTACAAGCGATATTTTTGACTTGTATCATATAAAGGAATTCGAGTACAAGTTACTTGCCTGAAAGACGACAACGGAAACGAAGCAAAGAGAAGGAATAGCGGGAACAGATTTTCGGGTATGTACACAATGATCGAATCACGAACCAATCACGAACACAAGGAACAAGAGATCACGAACACGATGAAGACGATCGAGATCACGAACACAATCGGACGGCTGAGATCGAAGATCAAGATCAAGATCAAGATCAAGATGTGATCAGTATCTTGATGATGATAATGATGATCGGATCAGATCGACGATCTAACGGGCACCAATCAAAGTGATCAAAGAACTCCATGACGATGATCATGATCAAACGGATGGCTAGGCCAAAAGCAATCAAGGAACCGCAATGATCATGATGGTCAAGAAAGAATCTGACGGCTCACAATCAACAAGATCACAACCCACAAACATCAACCAACCCATGTCTAGGCTCTGACTTGGCAGCTGCATGGCTCCGATGGCGGTCGGCGGCCAGGGGACACAGTAGCGGAGAGGCTGCCAGCAAGACTGCCGGTGCTATCGAGGTGTGACAGAACGTAGCTGCTATCGCTGGAGTCGTCACGACCTTGCTGGCATCGCACCGAAGGAGCACAGGGTAGAGTTGCAGTTGTGCAGCCCTGGCAGAAGTCGGCAGGAGTGTAGCGTTGTTTGACTGTCGCTGCTTCCGGCTGTACGACAAGAGGAGCACAGATGGGGGGTCGACTGGGGTGCGTCGCTACTGGTTGTTGCTGACGAAGCAGGAGGGCGGCGCGACGAGGGAGCTAGGGAGGGGGTCGTGAGGTGGAGAGGAGCACAGGGACGAGGATCACAAGGTGAGAGGTCGGGAAGGAGCACATGGAGGCGAAGGGTGCACGGTGACAGGGATGAAGAACAAGAAGGTGAAGCGGCTAGGGTTAACAGGAAGGTGAAAGTTTGACGGGTTAATATATAGGGGAGATGGGGTTATGTGACGAAGGTAGGGATTGGGTTTGGGAAATGTGGGTTTCGGGTAGGGAAAATATACAGGGTGAGGTTATAAGAATAGGGGATTGGGTTAAATGGGTTTGGTATAATATAGGAAATGGGTATGGGTTTAATGAACAGGGTGGGTAGGTGAATAGGTATTGGGTTAAAGGGTTTTAATAATGATTTAAATGGGTTTTGGGTAGGGGAATGATAACGGGTTTGGGGTTATTTGGGTAATGGGTTAAAGAATAGGGTATTGGTTTGTTGATTGGATATTAGGTATGGATATTAATAATGGGTTTTAAAATAGGTTAGTTGGGTTAAAAAAAATCCATTTGGGTTAAAAATTTAATAGAAATAAATTAACCAATAAAAGTATTATTTATATAAAAATGTAATTTGCATAGAAAATAGTATTTATCTAAAATACTACAAATACAGTTAGTAAATAAAAGTGGATCTTTTAATAACCAGTCAAAAATAAAAATAATAACAATAATACAAATAAGAATAATAATAATAAGAAAAATAATAAAAACAATAATAGTACTAATAATAACAGTAGTAAAAATAATAAGACTAATAATAACAAAATAAGAATTGTATAAAAATATCATTAAAAAATGGATACAAATAAAATTATTGATCGAAAAAAGATTTTAATAGAAGATCCAACAATATATTTTAACAAAAATAATTTGAATGCGGAAAACTAATTTACAAAAATTTTAAATATAGAAAATACACAGAAAATACATTTATACGGGAAACAGGGGTTACACTACATCAGTTATAGTATCAAAATTCACCAAATAGGAAAAGTACTATGTTCAAAACAACTCAGTATCAAAACAACTCAAATCCCATCAAAAACTTCACAAAATTACACAAAACTCAATTTTGGCCATTAAGCTTCAGACCCGAAAAGAACTAAACCCTTTTTTCACTCAAGACTTGATCTTTTGGTTTACTAACTCATCTTGCAGTCCAATAAACTCATAAACATTCACTTACAATAGTTAACCCATGAATATATGTAATTATAACATGTTATAGTCAAGTTATATTTGTCAAAATTATCAAAACAGGGTGTACACATATGCTCAATAGTGAAGGTGAAGTTTTTGTTCACTTTTGCATTAAGCAACATACAATCTCATTATAGCCAATCAAAATAGCAAGTATATGAAAGAAAACAACCTACTCATGATTTCTATTAAGTTCTTTAACAATCTCAAGTCATCAATTAGGGTTTTAGATCATCACTAGTATAGTTTTCATGAAAGATTAAATTTATAATTCATCCACCCAACAAAATTCCTTATATCTTCATATAATCCTTAACATGATTTCTAATACACAAATCATCACATACAACATGCTTAGAACAATACAAAAACAAACATATGTCACTCACCTCAATGAAGAAATCAATCGAATTAATAAAGAATAGGAAAATGCCCTTCTTTTGCAAAATCCACGATTATAGCATTGAAACTCCAAGAAATTAATAGTAAAAATATATTTTATTTTTGCAGAGAAGAGGGATGGCTGTAGTGGCCATAATATAGGCCGAAATTTGGAGTTTTTAGGGTTTTACAAGTTTATGCAAATATCCCTAAACAAATTATTGCTTTACATATATAAACCTTTCTTTGATAAAGTAGTTAAATAAGTTAAATAAATTAAAATAAAACCAAATCCTTCTTCTACTGAGTTATCCAACCATCAAGCATAGCCCAGAAATTAGAAAATTTCGGATTTGTACTCAAAGTGCAAATTTACCACAAAAGTCCCTCTCTTTGTAATATTTGCAAATATGTCATAAAATATTTGTAAAAATCCAAAAAATTCAGAAATAATATCTACTAATACATATTAGATTTTCCAATTAAAATTTATGACTTTCACTTTCCAAGAAAAACATTTGCACAAGATCCAACCTAAATTTCATATTTGCAAAAATACCATATTTGTTTATATCTTTACCAAATCAACTCTAAATAAAATTTAAATAGATTCTATTCTCAATGATGACCATGGCCAGCCCAAAAATCAGTAAAAACAAATTTTCATTATTTTTTTGAGATCCAAACGGCTTTTTAAATAAAAGCCCCTCTCTCTCGAAGTATTTATAAAAAATGTTTCTTTATTCAAAAAAATAACAAAATTTAGGATATACTTAATTATAAATACGAGAATGTATCCAGAAATTTAAAAGTAGATATTTGCACCCAAAAAAATATTTGCACGTGTAAAATCGACAAATTCGTAAAATAGTCAAATAAATTCAAATAAATCTGAAAAATTAAAATATCATAAATAAACAAGGAAAAATCAATCATTAACCATAAAATTTTAAGAATTCAAAATTTTCTAATTTTGCACGTGTGTTGCACGTGCAAAATTGCAATATTAAGAAAATAGTCAAAATAGTCAACTTTACCAATATAATATTATTTAATAATTCAAAATAAATCATTTGTGGGGTGTTATTTTGTGGGGTGTTACAACATTTGAAATGCTTGGCTCGATCCGGGATTGGTTCAACAGTACACAGACCATTCATTACATGAATAAATTATAATCAACTTTGATCTGGATGCTAATTATTTTTTATCTTATGCAGACCATGGCCCGTAAAGGTTCCACTTCCCATCCTCAGGAGGAATAGCCCGGGCTTAAGGCCGTTACAAATGTGGTCGAACGATTGATCAATATGTAGCAAACCCACAATGACCTTGTGATGACTGCTTTGGAAGTTGCCCGGGTTCCAAATCCCATTGTGCCTACATAGGAAGCTCCCCCTCCTCATCCATTACAGATTTTATGAGGGTGCATCCTGATAGATTCTCGGCCACTGAGATGCCTTTTGAGGCAAAAAAGTGGCTGATCAGGATAAAGCAGTTGCTTTTGGCGGTACGAGTTGGCGATGCTGATCGAGTGGATGTGGTGACCATCCAACTGGTGGACCTTGCACACATTTGGTGGAGGTCCGAGTCCGAAAGGCTCGAACGACCTATTTCTTAGGCTACGTTCATTAGCAGCTTCTTGGAGAAGTTCTTCCCTAGCAACACTCGAGTTGAAATGGAGGAACAGTTCCTGGCCCTGAAACAGGTTGGTCGTTGTTCTATTATTGGAACTTTGTTACATATTGTCCATGTAATGTTGTAACATGAGACTCTTTTGAAACAGGGCACCAGATTAGTGGATGAGTATACGGCAGAATTTACCAGACTTAGTCACTTCGCAGCCATTCTTATGGCGAACGAAGAGGACAGGGCTCGTAGATTCACGCTGGGACTTGAGCGAGATATTCAGATGCATCTCGTTTCCCTTTGCTTTCGTACTTATAAGAGGCGCTTGAGGCAACTCGAGCTCAGGAGCAGGCTCGTGGCAGGTTGGCTCCTCCCCAGCAGACTGTTTTGCAATCTGCTATTTTTGCTAGGCCTTATGGTGGGCCGGTTCGGAGGCCTGTCCCAGCCCATCCAGTCAGGGCGACTCCCTTCTATTCTGCTGCTCCTAAGGAAGCTAGTTTCTGCGACTTATGCCAGCTAGCTGGGCATTATCGCAAGGACTGTAGGCACGCCAACTGCCGATGCTTTACATGGGGCGCTACTGACCATTTAGTGCAGGATTGTCCGCAACAGCGGATGGCTCTTCTAGTCGGGGGTCCAGCTCACCAGGTAGTCCCTATAACATCCCGTATAATTTATTTTAATTAAAAATACATTTTTTCAATTTTTGAACGTGCAATACACGTGCATATTTCATCTTTATTTTTTCGTTCCTCTCATTTAAATTAATTTTTAGTAGTATGCATGGGTCTCCTTTTATTTTTAGTCTTTTATTAAACTCATAGGCCTAAGAGTATATTCTAAGCCAACTAGACTAATTAATTTTTTTAATTAAAAACAAGCCCACAAGACAAGCCCATTAATTAATCCTATAATTAGTTGTGCATGGTCTCACACATGACATGTAACAACTTTTTGGCACACAAATAAAATTATAGAATTGTATAAAATGATGTGTGTGAGTGTACGTGCACGTGTGTCCAAGAGAGAGGGAGGCCAGAATTAGAGAGTGGAGAGAGTGGGAGAAGTGGGGGAGTGGGAGAGAGGAGAGTGGGTAGTTATTTGATGGTGAGATCAAATACTAGCCATCCAATTGTTCTATAAATATCCCCCCCCCCCCCCCCTAATGTCTTCTTATTACACCAAAAATTAAAATCCAAGAGAGAAGAAAAGAAAGAGAGTTTGAGAGAGTTCTTTTGTTGCATTTTGGAGACGTGGAGTGCTCTTGCTAGGAGGAGAAGGACTAGGTGATCTTGTTGGAGCTAGGAGTCTCTAGGAGTTGTGTCTCTTCATTTTGCAAGTCTTCATAAGAGGTGGGTGGTCTTAATGCTTTCTAATTTGTAGGATGAGCATGCTAAATTTTGACATTGAGTAGTGTAGATTTATTTGATATGATGTAGTTTACCTCATGTTGTTGTGATTATGCCATGAAGTGTAGAAATAATGATTGAGTTCAAATAATTGGTTAGATATCATGATGATTAAAATGAGGAAAGAAAATAATAATAAATGAATTGTTGCCATGAATTATACTAGTTTAGGCATGTTGGAATGATAATGTCAAATTTTATTACTTGCACGAAAGATTTTTAGATATTTTTGTTTGTAGTCAAGAGATATGGTTAGCCTCACCACTGAATTTTAATTAGTACAAATGAGTTCGTAAAATGGTTTATAAGAGATACAAATTTTTAGTTTCAAAATTGGAGAAATGCAAATTGATGTGTACAAACGAATTGAAAAATATATATATGTTTATAATATGAGTTTGAAGATCATTGGTTACTGTTTCTAAATTAAACTCAGTTTGAAAAAATTATTTACAGTCTACTAAAAGATTAGATCGATTGAATAATCGAGTTTTGTGAAAGAAAACTAAAAACATTCCGGTATGAACAAAAATATAGCAATCTAATTCCACATCAGTAGTCGGGGTTGGACTTACTGGTTAACGATGGCGCTCTAAGACTGTTATTGCAGCCAGGGTTGGTCTGGGATTCTGGGTTCGAAACTCGACAGCCCCCTTTCTTTTCATTTTGATTTATTAAACCCGTTCCCTTCGAGGATGAGGAGGAAGAGCCAATAGAGGAAGAAGAAGACCCAGAGGAAATAGAAAAGGAATTACCCGAGTCCAGGGAGATTACTCCACCTCCGCCTGATTCCCCCAAAGAATCCTCAAACGAAGAACTCATTCCCGATGACCAAGGTGATATTGTTGCTTCTCTTCGAAAAGGATTGGATGCTCAGAAGTGGAGAGTAAACCACTTAGAAGAGCAACAGGCAGAAGATAAGAAGCGCATTCAAGAGTTGAGTTACCAATTGTGCGAACTCGAGAAGGTTTAGCACGTGAATGATCGACACTTTGCCAAGTTGAACCATATCACTCACTGGGACAAGCAGGAACGGCATCAGAGATTTGAAGATATGAAGAAAGAAATCCAGGAATTACGGGAACTGCTTAGAGAAGACAGGAGAAACCGTAGATTCTAGGATGTCTTTTGTTAAAAGGGATGTAATGGATGCAATGAAGCAAGTTTTTTTTTTTCTTTCCGAATGAGAAGTTTAATTTTGGAATGAATAAAATTTTGTTAAAGGAATGTAAGTTGTGCTATTTATGATGATTAATAATAAATTTTATGACTCAGAAATGGCACGAAGGAACAGGAACGGCGAAGGGCATATTGGTGAGAATGGGCTCGATCTGGAGACTGAACTAGCTCAAGTGTATCAGACCTTGAATGCTTTTGCAGCCAACATCGCCGGGAACGCTAGATCGGGGCCAGCTGTGCAGGTCCCTGAAGAAATCAGGCTGGTAGAATCATTCAAAAGGATGAAGCTGCCTGTGTTTGAGGGCCAGGCAAATCCAGACGCTGTAGACGACTGGACCAGGTAGATTGAGACGATCTTTGAAGTGCTAGAGACTCCTGAGGCGAGTAAAGTGAATTTGGCCACCATCCAGCTAAAGAAAGTAGGAGTTTGGTGGCAGTCACTGAAGAGTTCCAACGGCAATGATGCAATTTGGGTGATAGTGGACCGACTCACCAAATCAGCTCACTTCTTGGCGATGTGTCTTACTTGGTCGATGGAGTAGCTGGCCCAGTTGTATATTGGGGAGATCGTGAAGCTTCATGGAGTTCCTCTATCGATAGTATCTGACAGAGATGCGCGTTTCACCACGCATTTCTGTAGAAGTCTTCAAGAAGCTTTGGGGATGAAGAATGATTTCAGTACAGCCTTTCATCCTCAAACAGATGGGCAGACTGAGAGAGTCAACCGGGTACTAGAAGATATGTTGAGATGTTGTGTGTTGGACTTTGGTGCCAGTTGGGAGAAGCATTTGGCTATTGTGGAATTCACTACAACAATAGTTTCCAGGCAAGCATCGGGATGGCACCGTGTGAGGCTCTATATCGAAGGAAGTGCAGGACACCGATATGTTGGTATGAAGTAAGGGAACGGCAGCTATATGGGCCGGAGATTGTGCAGCAGACCTCAGAAAAGATCGAGCTGATCAGGAAGAGGTTAGTCGACGCATAGAGCAGACAGAAAAGTTATGCCGACAACCGGAGGAGAGATCTGGAGTTTGAAGAAGGTGATTTTGTCTTTGTGAAGGTGTCTCCAACCAAGGGAGTGATTCGGTTTCGAAGAGGAGGAAAATTAGCCCCGAGATACATAGGTCCTCATAAGATATTGAAGAGGATTGGGAAGACAGCTTATTGGATAGAACTACCGGAAGAGTTGACCTAAGTGCACAATGTCTTCCATGTGTCTATGTTACGAGGTTATATTCCAGATCCGAGTCATCATTTACCAGAAGTGCCAGAGGGTCTGCGATTGGATTTGAGCTATGCAGAGCGTCCAGTGGAAATTGTGGATCGTCGGGAGAAGGTCTGGAGGAATAAAACAATACCTATGGTCAAGGTTGTCTGGAGGAACCAATTTGTTGAGGAGGAGAGGATGATTAGAGATCACCCTGAGCTTTTTAACTAGAATTTGTAAACTCTTTTCTTTTTCTATCTTTGTCTTTCTCGCTCTTAAGTGTAGTTCCGAGGACAGAACTATTCTAAGGAGGGAATGCTGTAACATCCCGTATAATTTATTTTAATTAAAAATATATTTTTTCAATTTTGCACGTGCAATATACGTGCAAATTTCATCTTTATTTTTCGTTTCTCATTTAAATTAATTTTTAGTAGTATGCATGAGTCTCCTTTTATTTTTAGTCTTTTATTAAACCGATAGGCCCAAGAGTAGATTCTAAGCCCACTAGACTAATTATTTTATTTAATTAAAAACAAGCCCACAAGACAAGCCCATTGATTAATCCTATAATTAGTAGTACATGGTCTCACAAATGACATGTAACAACTTTTTGGCACACAAATGAAATTACAGAATTGAATAAAATGATCTGTGTAAGTGTGCACTTGTGCACAACACGTGCACGTGTGTCCAAGAGAGAGGGAGGCCGGGATTAGAGTGGAGAGAGTGGCAGAAGTGGGAGAGTGGGAGAGAGGAGAGTGGGTAGTTATTTGATGGTGAGATCAAATCCTAGCCATCCAATTGTTCTATAAATACCCCCCCTAATTTCTTCTCATTACACCAAAAATTAAAATCAAAGAGAGAAGAAAAGAAAGAGAGTTAGAGAGAGTTCTTGTGTTGCATTTTGGATGCTTGGAGTGCTCTTGCTAGGAGGAGAAGGACTAGGTTATCTTATTGGAGCGAGGAGTGTCTAGGAGTTGTGTCTCTTCACTTTGCAAGTCTTCATAAGAGGTGAGTGGTCTTAATGCTTTTTAATTCGTAGGATGAGCATGCTAAATTTTGACATTGAGTAGTGTAGATTTATTTGATGTGATGTAGTTTACCTCATGTTGTTGTGATTATGCCATGAAGTGTAGAAATAATGATTGAGTTCAAATAATTGGTTAGATATCATGATGATTAAAATGAGGAAAGAAAATAATAATAAATAAATTGTTGCCATGAATTATACTAGTTTAGGCATGTTGGAATGATAATGTCGAATTTTATAACTTGCATGAAAGAGTTTTAGAGTAGTCAAGAGATATGGTCAGCCTTACTACTGAATTTTAATTAGTACAAATGTGTTCGTAAAATGATTTATAGGAGATACAAACTTTTGTTTCAAAATTGGAGAAATGCAAATTGATGTGTGCAATTAAGAAAAAAACGAATTCAAATATATATATATATATATATATATATATATATATATATAATATGAGTTCGTTGGTTACTGTTTCTAAATTAAACTCAGTCTGGAAAAATTATTTACAGTCTACTAAAAGATTAGATCGATTGAATAATTGAGTTTTGTGAAAGAAAACTGAAAACAGTACGGTATGAACAAAAATATAGCAATCTAATTCCACAACAGTAGTCTTGGTTGGACTTACTGGTTATCGGTGGCACTCTAAGACTGTTACTGTAGCCGGGTTGGTCTGGGGTTCTGGGTTCGAAACTCGACAGCCCCCTTTCTTTTCGTTTTGATTTTGTTAATGTAACGCCCCGAATTCCAAATGAGGCTGAATTTGAAGTTCCACAGGATCTTTACACTTCAGTTCGTACAATTTTACAAGGAATTTTGAAAAATGTATATTACAAAAGAGTCCTTTACATTTAATAACACAGCGGAAGGTAAAATAAAGTACAATAATGAAAAATATACAAATGTAACAACTTGAACATTTAAATAATTATCAGCATCAAGTCAACTTTATATCCTCTTGTAAAATCCAAATTCTGCATATAAAACTGTGGGCACGTCAGTTGCTTACAACCGACGAAAATATTATACACGGCCATTCTCGCTATACCGAAAGTATAACGATCTTAATACTTTAACAAACCACAAATTTGAATGTAAAATAAAGTGTTAAAAGTGACTACTCTAAACATGTAATTGTATGCAATGTTTTAATGCCTAATACAGATGTTTACGCTAAGATGACACTAATGCATACTTGTTTGGATTCTCTGCATCCTATACTACATAGGTTCGAGGGCAAGCACCTACGTACTCCACAATAAAGGGTTTGATCCCTCGCCATGACAACTACCCACTAATAAAACAAAGTTTAGACATTCCAGGAATAAGGATCCCAGTCCCGGAGTCCACCGCCCGACTATACAGAATCCTCGTCATGCGAACATCCTGTCAGTGTCCCTCTAGCCCCGGTATACGTATACACACTGGAGTACGGCATACTATTCGCCCGACCACGCATAGTCCCAGATTTAAATAAAAGCTCGTCTCCATCGGAAGCAACCACAGTCCCGGAATCCATCGCCCGATTGCGTCTATAGTCCCGGAGATCCATCAAAAACATCTCTTTTTCACGAACTCATAACATAAAGTAATCACTTCAATTCTCATTGGCAAATCCAGTACATATCGTATTTTATATACCCATCAAGTATTCATAATCGACCAAAATAATAATAGAATCTCATCAAAGAAAAATTAATCAATAGTATAGCAATATTTTACTCTTCTTCTAATCAAAATAAAGATCATACACTTAAATAAATTTTTCGAGTTCATCAACTCTTTATCTATCTCAAATTCCACTTGTAGACTCTCACAAAATACATGAAATATCATGAAATTATTTTTAAGAAAATCTAAATCATTCTAGGGGCATATTAGAGTTTTTCCCAAATTTTTATTTTCATTTAAACTCTTCATAAAAACCAACACACCAAAAAACAATGTGAAGTTACCGGGTTTCGAACCCAAGCCCCACGTCCCAAGCTGCAGTGACAGTCTTGTGGCGCCACCAAAGACCAAGAAGTCCAAGCGACTTCGCTGTCTCAAAGAGGGACCGCAAGTCCTAAGTACCAAGTCTCAATTTTTGGGTCTAATAAACCAAAACGAAAAGAAAGGGAGCCGTCGAGTTTCGAACCCAGAACCCCAGACCAACCCTGTCTACAGTAACAGTCTTAGAGCGCCACCGATAACTAGTAAGTCCAACCCCGACTACTGATTGTGGAATTAGATTGCTATATTTTTGTTCATAACATACTGCCTTTTGTTTTCTTTCACAAAACTCGATTATTCAATCGATCTAATCTTTTAGTAGGCTGTAAATAATTTTTCTAGACTGAGTTTATTTGAGGAACAATAACCAACAATTTTCAAACTCATATTATAAACACACACACATATATATATATATATATATATATATATATATATATATATATATATATATATTTTCAATTCATTTTTTTCTCTCAATTGCATACATCAATTTGCATTTCTCCAATTTTGAAAAAAAATAAAAATTTTGTATCTCTTATAACCCACTTTATGAATTCATTTGTACCAATTAAAATTTTACTACATACTTCTTAACTACAAAGAAAATTTTTGAAACTTTTTCATGCAAGTTATAAAATTCAACATTATCATTCCAATATGCATAAACTAGTATAATTCATGGCAACAATTCATTTGTTTATTATTTTCTTTCCTCTTTCTAATTATCATGATAACTATCCATTTACTTGATCACCACATTATTCCAACAATTCATGGCCCAAACACAACAGCATGGGATGGTCTACATTTATCACATCAAAATAATCTATATTACTCATTGTCAAAACTAGCATGCTCATCCTACAAATAAGAATGCATTTACACCACCCACCTCTAAGAAGACTTGCAAATGTAGAAACACATCTCCTAGAAAACTCCTAGAGAAACTCCGATTTGTCTCCTCGGATTCTGCGCACCAAGGGCAACTCTCCAATTTTCGGCCAAAGCAAAAGGAACAACACCCACTCCTTCATTCAAGTATGCACATATGTCTATTCATGTAATACATATATATATATATATATATATATATATATATATATATATATATATATATATATGTACACATATAGAAATAGGATGGTGTGAGTAGGTGGAGAAACAGAGAGCATGGTAGGATGGTTTGGTTGGCTTGGTTTCGGCAGGAGACGGAGGAAAGTAAGAACGAGAAGGAGGAGGAGTGTAAAAGAGGTATATATGTATATATATATATATGTATGTATATATATATATATATATATATATGTATATATATATATATATATGTGTGTGTGTGTGTGTGTGTGTGTGTGTGTGTGTGTGTGTGTGTGTAGACAATAATGAATGGAGAAAGAAACATGGGGGCTTGCTGATGGTTGGCTTACAGAATGACCAGAGAAAGAAATGAGGAAAGGGGAAGATGTGGAGAAAGGTGTAGGGGTAGGGGTACTTTTATAGGAGCAAACAGAGATAGTTATAATAACTACCTCCCATTAACACCACCCACTCTCCACTCTCCCACTCTCCCACTCTCCAAATTCAAAATTGTACTTTCCCTCCTTCCCCAGAAACTAGCCGGCCACTACCTCTCTTTATGCATACACACGTGCACGTGCTTTCACTAGCACACACTTCCTTTATTTAATTATTTTTATTTAAATTAAAATGCTTGTATATAAAATATAAGATGCATATAAAATTAGTTTAATTTAAAAATTATAGTTTTTCATGCACAAATAAAATAAACATACACACAATCCAAAATTTTATTTTGAAAATGAATACGTCCAAATACGTTCGCCGAAAACACGTGCGTCGCACGTAAAATATCAAAATGCGAAATCGACTTTATCAAATGAAAAATTATTAAAATATAATATAAAACAACATATGAAAAATATATTTATTAATTTTATATATTCCACGACGTAATCACTACGTATATAGAAAACACGTGCATTACACGTATAAAATTATTTTAATCAAAATGGGGAAAATGAATTTCCGTTTAATAAAAATGGATTTGAATACATAAAATAAATAATTGAAACACAGAAATATCACACGTAATGGTGGAAAAATACGTAATCAGTACATGCATCGATAACACGTAAAAAACACGTAAAACACCGAGATTGAATTTTAACATTTGAGTTGACTTAAGTAGGATAAAAATATACGGGAAATTAACAAGTTGTCGGAAAACAAAATGCGTAGTGAAAACACGTTACGGATATCACCCGTAATGGTACAAAATACACATGCATAACACACGAGGGGCAAAAATATCATTTCCAATTTTGCGGGGTGTTACACTCTTCCCCCCCCCCCCCCTCTCTCTCCTAGAACAGTTCTGTCCTCAGAACTCAGTAGGATAAAAGTTGTGTTTTGTACATACCAAAGAAAAATATCATTTTTGTATATAGAAACTGCAAACTTTAAGAAAAATAAATGTAGTATAAAAATACGCAACGAGGAAAAACAAAACAAACTCTATATAAGAAAACTATGAGTATCAAAATTTTATAGGAACGGAACGAGAAAACTAGGAAAATAGCATAAGAAAAGAAATGTGACAAAAAGACAGGATGGATTGAGAGAAATTTTCATACAAAATAATATTAGGTAAATGATTAGATAAAAGAAAAAATCAATTAAGTCGTTAATTGCAGAATTGTTCGGAAAACAATGCAATAAAGAGAAATATAGTCAATAGATAATTTATAAGTAGGTTTAGTAGTCAAAATCTTTCAAAGTAATAAGCGGTAGAAAATCACAAACTGAATTGGTACTGTATGACAAAATTGAATTTGTAATTTAAAAAAAGACTATTGGATAACAGTTTGGAAAATAAATGAGAATGAAATTTAGTTAAAAGCATAGAAAAATTAATATAATAAAATAATTTGTAAGGTAACTATAATAATTATACATACGATTTGAAAATTAAGATATAAAAGGCTTACATCAAAATATTTTCGAATTGTCAGGTAGAGCAAGAAAAACCAATATACAAAATTTATATACGTATATAGGCGTAAAAATTCTAGAGTGAAACAAATAATATTATGACATGAAAATTATAAATAGTTTATTGGAGTAAAACAAGACATCATAGTAGTAAAAGAAATAACATATTATTGAAATAGTGTGAAAACTAATCATATAGAAATAACTTACGAATGGAAGAAAAAATATAAATACCAATTTTATTTTTGTTAGGTGAGTAGACACCAAATCTAAGATAGGTTAGTAGCAAAATAAAATACGATAAAGCGGTATGAAATGATAAAAGATTCAAAATACTAGGAAGAAGATAGTTGATATTGAGTAGTAAATACACAAGTAGGATAGAAATTAGTTTAAATAATATAATGCAAGGTTGTAAAATATTATAAAATAGTATAACCTAGTACAAAAATAGAATGGTGGTAACTAAATATTATAGAAAACAAAGTAGGGGTTATCAAAATAGACAATCTCCTTCTGGTGTAGGTTCACCTCGTTGGTATCTAACTGCAGGCTCGCCTCCTTAAAATCAAATTGCAGAATTGCCTCTACGACATCCGATTGCAGTTTGCCTTCTGGACATTCGGTTGCAGACTTTGCCTCCCCAACGTCCAGTTGCAATTTCCCTCCATTGACGTCTAGTTGCAGATTCTCCCACTCGACATCAGGTTGCACCAAAACGAGAGAGGAAAAGATGTAATCTTCCATATATACTTGGATTTTAGGTGTTTAGTGAAGTATAGTATTATATTTGAAATCAGTGATATAAAAGTGGATGGAAATTGTGTAAATGAAGTAGGAAATTACGACAGCAAAATATCGAAATAGATATATAGACTTTAAATATAGGATATATATAATTTGTAGTAATGAAAATGATTTATAACATTAAGACGAAAATATGGTAAAGTATATGCACAAGATGAAAATACAAATGAAAACGATAATTATGTAGTGTATGTATTATATTGAAGAAGTGTAAAACTACAAAATTGATGAGTAGCGATTCATAGTAAAAGTGAATATTACAAAACAAATTAGCAAATAATATGTAATAACAATAGTATCGAATGTAGGCAATAAAACAAAATGGTATGTCATATTTATATAGGTAGAATATTTCAATTTTGTTAAAAATATATTGAAATTTACAAGACAATATAAGATAATGAAAAATATAGTATCACAAAATCAAATCATATAAAATGAATGCACATAAGAAAATTTCATAGGCAAAATTCAAAAATTTTTAAAAATAAAAGAAACAATAAATGAAGAAAATAATAGTTGCAATATAAATTTAATAAGCGGCGATAAAATATGTAAAGTAATAGCAATGTAAACGGATAAAGTGACATAAAAACACGAAGGCCAAAACTTTAAGATTGAAAGACAAATAAAACAAATTCAAAAGATCAAGACTAAGCAAAATAGACAAAATAATAGATATTCAAGTGATTTAATAGTATTGAAAAATATTGAATGTTTAAAAATACTATGATAAAATTCACGAAGAAAATAATTTGAGAAGAAAGTGTGTCTACGTGTAAGTTATCATGAATGACTCTTCAAACCAACCACGCGTCCGCACGCCACTCTGATACCAAGGAAAAATGTGTTCGCATACAATCTCACATCAATGCATACGAGGAGAGTATCGTGAATAAAAGTTATTATTGAACTTGTATTCATGAATCCAGCCATCCAAAAGGGAAAGAGAGGAGAAAACGTCATCATATAGAGCAACACAAACGTAAGTTACCTACATTTAAATCTATATAAGTTAAAACTCACACTCAAATGTCCACTCTAGGGTGTCGTTCCTTATAAATTTGTACTAGTTATTGAAGCGTGGCTCTGATACCTCTCTGTAACGACCCGAATTCCAAATAAGGCTGAATTCGAAGTTTCACAGGATCTTTACACTTTACTTCGTACAATTTTACAAGGAATTTTGAAAATTTTATATTACAACAGATGCCTTTACATTTGATAACAAAACGGAAGGTAAAATGAAGTACAATAATTGAAAAAATACAAATGTAACAACTTGAAAATTTAAATAATCATCAGTATCAAGTCGACTTTATATCCTCTTGTAAAATCCAAATTCTTCATATAAAACTGTGGGCACGTCAGTTGCTTACAACCGACGAAAATATTATACACGGCCATCCTCACTATGCCGAAAGTATAATGATCTTAATACTTTAACAAACCACAAACTTGAATGTAAATTAAAGTGTTAAAAGTGACTACTCTAAACATGTAAGTGTATGCAATGCCTTAATGCCTAATACAGATGTTTACGCTAAGATGACACTAATGCATACTTGTTCGGTTTCTTTGCATCCCATACTATATAGGTCCGAGGGCAAGCACCTACGTACTCCACAATAAAGGGTTCAATCCCTCTTCATGACAACTACCTAGTAATAAAATAAAGTTTAGACATTCCACGAGTATGGATCCCAGTCCCGGAGTCCACCGCTCGACTATACAGAATCCTCGCCGTGCGAACATCCCGTCAGTGTCCCTCTTGCCCCGGTATACGTATATACACTAAAGTACGGCATACTATTTGCCCGACTCTGCATAGTCCCGGATTTAAATAAAAGCTCATCTTATTCGGAAGCAACCATAGTTCTGGAATCCACCGCCCGACTGGGTCTGTAGTCTCGGAGATCCACTGCCCGACTATATAGAAGCCTTCCACTCACGTATGCCCAAGTTTACTACATCTTCGCTTAGTGCCTAGTTCATAAGTTCAAGACATGAATAAATTACAATACCTAGAGTTAGCTTTACCCTCTACTAGACTTAATCACAATACAGAGATAGCTCACATAGCCATATCTCAAAATAAATCAATCATTTAATTCAACATTGCCGGTACCCGGGGTCTCACTAAACCTCTAGATCACCACCTTTCATTTACTAGAATTCATGGGTACTCATACCCTTTAATAATCATGTATTAACTTCATTGTATTCATATCTTCAACTTAATCAATCTCTTTACTTTTGTATTATTCCTGAAACCGCTATTCATTCATTCACAATCTTTACCAAAAACATCTTTTTTTCACGAACTCATAACATAATGTAATCACTTCAATTCTCATTGGCAAATCAAGTACATATCGTATTTTATATACCCATCAAGTATTCATAATCAACCAAAATAATAATGGAATCTCATCAAAGAAAAATTAATCAATAGTATTGCAATATTTTACTCTTCTTCTAATCAAAATAAAGATCATACTCTTAAATAAATTTTTCAAGTTCATCAACTCATTATCTATCTCAAATTCCACTTGTAGACTCTCACAAAATACATGAAATATCATGAAATTATTTTTAATGGAATCTAAATCATTTTAGGGACATTTTAGAATTTTTCCCAAATTTTTATTTGCATTTAAACTCTTCATAAAAACCAAAACACCAAAAAACAATGTGAAGTTACCGGGTTTCGAACCCAAGCCCCGTGCCCCAGGCTATAGTAACAGTTTTATGGCGCCACCCAAGACCAAGAAATCCAAGAGACTTTGCTGTCTCAAAAATAGATCGCAAGTCCCAAGTACCAAGTCTCGGTTTTGGGTTTAATAAATCAATACGAAAAGAAAGGGGGCCGTCGAGTTTCGAACCCAAAACCCCAGACCAACCCCGGCTACAGTAACAGTCTTAGAGCGCCACCGATAACCAGTAAGTCCAACCCCGACTACTGATGTGGAATTAGATTGCTATAGTATTGTTCATACCGTACTGTTTTTTTTTTCTTTCACAAAACTTGATTATTTAATCGATCTAATCTTTTAGTAGACTGTAAATAATTTTTCTAGACTTAGTTTATTTGAGGAACAGTAACCAACGATTTTCAAACTCATATTATATATATATATATATATATATATATATATATATATATATATATATATATATATATATATATATATATTCCAATTCATTTTTTTTCTCTTAATTGCATTCATCAAGTTGCATTTCTCCAATTTTGAAAAAAAAAATTTGTATCTCTTATAACCCACTTTATGAACTCATTTGTACCAATTAAATTTTTACTACATACTTCTTAACTACAAAGAAAATCTTTAAAACTCTTTCATACAAGTTATAAAATTCGACATTATCATTCCAACTTGCGTAAACTAGTATAATTCATGGCAACAATTCATTTCTTTATTATTTTCTTTCCTCTTTCTAATTATCATGATGTCTATCCATTTACTTGATCCCACATTATTCCTACAATTCATGCCACAAACACAATAGCATGGGATGGTCTACATTTTTCACATCAAAATAATCTACATTACTCTGTCAAAACTAGCATGATCATCCTACAAATTAGAAAGCAAAAAGACAACCCACTTCTAAGAAGACTTGCAAATGTAGAAACACAACTCCTAGAAAACACCCAGAGAAACTCCGATTTGTCTCCTCGGATTTCGCATACCAAGAGCAACTCCCTAACTTTCCAATTTTCGGCACCAAGAGCAACTCCCTAACTCTCCAATTTTCAGCCAAAGCAATAGGAACTGCACCCATTCCTTCATTCAAGTATGCATATATATATATATATATATGTGTGTGTGTGTGTGTGTGTGTGTGTGTACACATATAGAATAGGATGGTGTGAGTAGGTGGAGAAACAGAGAGCATGGTCTGATGGTTTCGTTGCCTTGCTTTCCGCAGGAGACAGAGGAAAGGAAGAAATAGAAGGAGGAGTGTAAAAGAGTTATGTATGTATCTGTATATATACATATATACACATATATATATGTGTGTATACACAATAATGAATGGAGAAAGAAACATGGGGGCTTGCTGATGGTTGGCTTACGGAATGACCAGAGAAAGAAATGAGGTAAGGGGAAGATTAGGAGAAAGGTGTTGGGGTAGGGGTACTTTTATAGGAGCAAATAGAGATAGTTATAATAACTACCTCCCATGAACACCACCCACTCTCCACTCTCCCACTCTCCAAATTCAAAATTTTACTTTCCCTCCTTCCCCAAAAACCAGCCGGCAACTACCTTTCTTCATGCATACACACGTGCACGTGCTTGCACTAGCACACACTTCCTTCAATTAATTATTTTTATTTAAATTAAAACACATGTATATAATATATAAGATGCATATAAAATTAGTTTAATTTAAAAATTATAATTTTTCATGCACAAATAAAATAAACATACACACACTCCAAAAATTTATTTTGAAAACGAATACGCCCAAATACGTTCTCCGAAAACACGTGCGTCGCACGTAAAATATCAAAATGCAAAATCGACTTTATCAAAAGGAAAATTATTAAAATATAATCGAAAACAACATAAGAAAAATATATTTATTGGTTTTATATATTCCATGACGTAATCACTCCGTACATAGAAAACACGTGCATTACACGTACAAAATTATTTTAATCAAAATAGGGGAAATGAATTTCTGTTTTATAAAAATGGATTTGATTACATAAAATAAATAATTGAAATACAGAATTACCACACTTAGCGGTGAAAAAATACGTAATCGGTATGTGCATCGATAACACGTAAAAAGTACGTAAAACATCGAGATTGAAATTTCACATTTGAGTTGACTTAAATAGGATAAAAATGTATGGAAAATGCACACGTAGTCGGAAAAAAAATGCATAGTGAAAACACGTTACGTATATCACCCGTAATGGAACAAAATACACGTTCATAATACACGCGGGATAAAATTGTCATTTCCAATTTCACGGGGTGTTACAATTAAACCCAAAAATCGAGACTTGCTACGTAGGACTTGTGATCTATCTTTGGGACAGCGAAGTCGCTTGGACTTCTTGGTCTTCAGTGGCGCCATAACACTGTCACTGGAGCCTGGGGCAGGGCTTGGGTTCGAAACTCGGTAGCTCCACATTTTTTTTCTCGGTGTTTTGGTTTTTATGAAGAGTTTAAATGCAATTAAAAATTTGGGGAAAATTCTAATATGCACCTAAAATGAATTAGATTTTAATAAAAATAATTTCATGATGTTTCATGTATTGTGCGAGAGTCTACAAGTCGAATTTGAGATAGATAATGAGTTGATGAACTCGAAAATTTTATTTAAGAGTATGATCTTTATTTTGGTTAGAAGAAGAGTAAAATATTGCAATACTATTGATTAATTTTTCTTTGATGAGATTCTATTATTATTTTGGTTGATTATGAATACTTGATGGGTATATAAAATACAATATGTACTTGATTTGCCAGTGAGAATTGAAGTGATTACTTTATTTTATGAGTTCGTGAAAAAGAAATGTTTTTGATAAAGATTGTGAATGAATGAATAGAGTTTTCATGAATAATACAAAAGTAAGAGATTGACTAAATTATGAATAAAGTTGAAGATATGAAGCTTAATACATGATTATTGAAGGGTATGAGTACCTATGAATTCTAGTACATGAAAGGTTGTGATCTAGAGGTTTAATGAGATCCCGGGTACCAGCCATGTTGAATTAAATGATCGATTTATTTTGAGATATGGCAATGTGAGCTATCTCGGTATTTGTGATTAAGTCCGGTAGGCGGTAAAGCTAACTTTAGGTGTTGTAATTTATTCATGTCTTAAACTTAAGAACTAGGCACTAAGTAAAGATGTAGTAAACTTGGGCAAATGTGAGTGGAGGGCTTCTATATAGTCAGGCGGTGGATCTCTGGAACTATAGACCTAGTCGGATGGCAAATTCTGGGACTGTGGTTGATTCCGATGGAGACGAGCTTTTATTTAAATCCGGGACTATGCGTAGTCAGGCAGTTAGTATGCCATACTCCAGTGTATATACGTATACCGGGGCTAGAGGGGCACTAACCGGATGTTCACACGACGAGGATATTGTATAGTCGGGCGGTAGATTCCGGGACTGGGATCCATATGCGTGGAATATCTAAATTTTGTTTTATTACCGGGTAGTTGTCATGGCGAGGGATCAAATTCTGTAATGCGGAGTACGTAGGTGCTTGCCCTCGGACGTATGTAGTATGGGATGCATCGAATCCGAACAAGTATGCATTAGTGTCATCTTAGCGTAAACATCTGCATTAGGCATTAAGCTGTTGCATATACTTACATATTTAGAGTAGTCACTTTAACACTTTATTTTACATTCAAGTTTGTGGTTTGTTAAAGTAATTAATATTGTTATACTTTCGGTATAGCGAGGAAGACAGTGTATAATATTTTTGTCGGTTGTAAGCAATTGACGTGCCCACAGTTTTATATGCAGGATTGGGATTTTTCAAGAAGATATAAAGTTGCTTGATGTTGGTGATTATTTAAATGTTAAAGTTGTTACAATTGTATATTTTTTATTATTGTACTTTAATTTACCTTCCGCTGTGTTATTAAATGTAAAAGACTCTGTTGTAATATAGATTTTCAAAATTTCTTGTAAAATTGTACGAAGTGAAGTGTAAAGATCCTATGGAACTTCGAATTTAGCCTTATTTGGAATTCGGGGTGTTACAACCCCAGCTTGTGTTCCAGTCAGGGCACCGCATCCTCCTCAGGTTTGCCTACCTCTCTAGTTATAGAGGAATTCTGAATCAGCTGAGGCCCATTAGGATGGTCAGAGGACTGCGTCCTCAGGAGAGGTCAGGCTTTCAACCTGACAACTGCTGGGGCTGAGTCAGCAGAAGGGGTTGTTGCAGGAATATTTTGCATTCTGTTATTTTGTTGTTTTCTGTTGCTTCTTTCATATTGTCTTTTTGCATTGTGTTTTTCCTTACCCCTTGATCATCAATTCTTTTTCCCTTGCTTTGTGATTTTATCCTAGGTGTTGCCTTGTTTGTTCCTTCCATGCTCATGTTCTCTTTGATTCTGGGGCAACCCATTCCTTCTTCTCTTCTCATTTTGTGGCTCGGCATCAATTGGATTGTAACATCATGTCAGAGGCTTAGAACATTGTCACAGGTGGTGATGTTGTCGTTTGTTTCCAGGGAGTGCAAGCAGAGTCCCGTGGTTATTGGTGGCATAGATTTGAAGGGAATCTCCTCAAGAACTACTCGGGAGCCTTTTCTTTCTAGGATCAAGATTCAGTTTACCTCATTCCCAGCATGCTTCACAGCCCTCGGTCCCTAAACTTTATATCCGTTTTGGTGTCAACTCAACATCATCCGATGATGTATTGTAATTGGGAATGCAGGATTTGACGTCATTCTTGGTATGGATTGGTTGGGTGAATCCCACGTCATCAGTGATTGTCGTGCCAAGAAAGTTGTATTCCGAATCCCAGGTCGTACAGAGTTTGAGTTCCATGCTGAGAGACACCCGTTGGCCGAGCTAAGACTGCAGTTGATCAGGAGACTTGTGCGATGGAGTTACACTCAGGCTGTGAGGTTGTGCCTCTAGTAGTATGGGAATTCTTGGATATTTTTCCAAAGGAGTTTCCTAGCTTACCCCCCTGAGAAGGATGTGGAGTTCGGTATTGAAGTTCAGCCTGGTACGGCGCCGATATCGAAGAGTCCCTACAGGATGGCACCGGTTGAGTTAGCAGAGCTTAAGGTGCAGAGTCAGAAGTTGCTTGATTTGGGGTTCATCAGAGCTAGTGTTTCATCGTGGGGTGCTCCAGTTATTTTTGTCAACAAGAAGGATGGTAGTCGTCGACTGTGCCTCGATTATCAGGAACTGAACAGTGTTACTGTGAAGAACCGATATCCGCTGCCTAGGATCGATGACTTATTTGATCAGTTGGGTGGAGCTGCTGTCTTCTCGAAGTTGGATCTTCGTTTTGGGTATCAGCAGGTCAAGGTGAAGGCGAATGATGTGCAGAAGACTACGTTCAGGACCAGATATGGGCACTATGAGTATGTTGTGATGCCGTTTGGTGTCACGAATGCCCCAGCAGTGTTTATGAGTCTGATGAACAGGATCGTTTCCTGTTCTTGGATAGATTTGTGGTGGTCTTAATTGATGACATTCTGGTGTATTCTCAGAATTGGGAGGATCATGCTGAGCATCTTAGGTTGGTTCTGCAGACTTTGAGAGAGAATTAGCTCTATGGGAAACTCAGTAAGTGTGAGTTTTGACTCGACATAGTTACCTTATTGGGGCACATTATCTCGGACGATGGTATTTCAGTGGATTCGTCCAAGGTTGCAGCTGTGAAGGATTGGCCAGTTCCCAAGTCAGTTTCAGAGGTAAGGAGTTTCCTTGGTCTAGCTAGCTATTACCGGAGATTCGTTCAAGATTTTTTGAAGATAGCAGGGCCATTGACTAAGCTGACAAGGAAGGATCAGAAGTTCTGTTGGCCTGAGGCTTGCAGTGAGGCTTTTGTTGAGTTGAAAAGCAGGTTGACGTGAGCGCTAGTGTTGACTATTCCAGATGGTTCAGGCAGATTTGTAGTTCACTGTGACACTACTGGCAAGGGTCTTGGAGCAGTTCTGATGCAGAAGAGCCGAGTTATTGCTTATGCATCGAGGCAGTTGAGGCCGCATGAGAAGAACTATCCGACTCATGATTTGGAGTTAGCGACAGTGATCTTCGTTTTGAAGCTGTGGAGACACTATTTGCTTGGAGATCGAGTGGAGATCTTTACTGTCCACAAAAGTCTCAAGTACGTCTTCACCCAAAAGGAATTGAACCTGAGGCAGAGACGTTGGTTGGAGCTTATGGCCGATTATGACATCAGTTTGCAATACCATCCTTGTAGAGTGAACTTGGTGCCAGATGCTTTGAGCAGGAGACCGGCATCTATGTTCCTAACTCAGCAGAGAGATTTGGTTGAGCAAATGCAAAGGTTGGAGTTGGATGTGTTGTTGCCGAGTTCTGATCGGAATTGTTTGGTGCTTTAGCTTCAGTCGTCTCTTGTTGAGCAGATTAAAGAGGCGCAGGCTGGTGATGAGTAGTTGTAGGGATTCAGAGCAGAGGTTGAGGCTGGTTTCAGAATGGATATGGTTATTCATGCTGATGGATCGCTTTGTTTTGGGTCCAGGTTGTATGTCCCGAAGGGTGAAGTTCGTCAGAGGTTGCTTGAGGAAGCCCACCAGTCATCGTATTCTATTCATCCTGGAGATACTAAGATGTACCAAGACTTGAAGCTTCATTTCTGGTGGCATGGTATGAAGAGGGTTGTGGCTCGATTTGTGTCTCAGTGTTTGATCTACCGGCAGGTGAAGGCAGAGCATCAGAGAACCGTCGGACTTCTTCAACCACTTCCCATTCCGGAGTGGAAGTGGGAATACATCACTATGAATTTTGTGACCACTTTTTCGAGGAGTCCTAAGGGTCCCAATGCCATTTGGGTGATTGTCGACCGATTGACAAAAAATAGTCACTTCATTACCTTCCATATCGAACAGTCTATTGAGAGCCTAGCTGAGAAGTACATGCAAGAGATTGTCAGACTTCATGGAGTTCCAGTTAGTATTGTATCCAATAGGGATACGAAATTCAGGTTTCAGTTCTGCGAGAGTCTTCAGGGTAGTTTGTAGAGTAAATTGAAGTACAGTACAACTTTTCATCCCCATACTGATGGACAGTCAGAGAAGACCATCCAGACTATTAAGGACATGTTGAGGTCCTGTGTGTTGCAGTTCAGTGGATCATGGGAGGACCATTTGCATCTCGTAGAGTTCTCGTACAATTAAAGCTTTCAAGCTAGTATTAAAGCTGCACCGTTTGAGGCACTTTATGGGCGGAAGTGCAGATCACCAGTGTGCTCGGAAGTCATTGGTGAGAGGAAGTTATTGGGTCCGGAGTTGATCACCAGGACAGTTGATGCAGTGACTCAGATCAGGAAACATCTTCGGCAGCTCAGGACAGGCAAAGGAGATGGGCTGATGTCCATCGAAGAGTTTTGGAGTTTGAGGTTGGTGACCATGTTTTTCTAAAGGTATTGCCTTGGCGAGGTGTCATGCTGTTTGGTTGTGGGGGCAAGCTCAGCCCTAGGTTTATTGGACCATTTGATATCGTGGAACGAGAAGGTAAGGTGGCCTATCGTCTTGCATTGCCACCGACTTTATCAGGAGTGCATGATGTTTTTCATGTCTCACAACTCAGGAGATATATTCGCGATGAGAGCCACAAGATCGACTATTCTGAGTAGCCCATTCGGCCGGATTTGACTTGTGAGATTCTGCTAGTTGCTATTATGGATCGGTGGGAGAAAGTGCTCAAGAACAAGGTCATTAAGCTGGTTCGTGTTTCTTAGAATCCTCATTTGCTGGGTGAGTCGACTTGGGAGTTAGAAGAGGAGATCCAGCAGAAGTTTCCTTATCTGTTTCAGTAGTTTTGTTTTGTTCTTTCTTTTTTTCCCGGGGTTACCCTATGTACTTTTTGTTTGAATTTCGAGGAAGAAATTTTTCTTGTTAGGTGGGTAGGATTTGTAACTCCTGTTTCCATTTGCTTGTATATTGGGTGTATATTTTTTTTTTTGTGTGTATTTATTCAAATTGAATTCTCCTACTCTTTTGAACTGTGTATTGGGTCTCCTTTTTCTATATATATTCATCTATCTGATTTTTAGTCTTTTTATTTGATCTTCATGATTTAATTGTCAGCCTATTATTTTATTCTGGTTGTTCGAGCTATTATTTTTTATCCCCATTATTTTAATTAGTCATGTCCTATTTTATTTATTCATTCTTGTTCCCTATTTTCTCTTGGATCTTTTATTAACCCCATATCAAACCAATAAACCTTTTCAAAACCTTATTGGATCTCTATATCTATACCCAATAGCCCACATACTCAAGACCCGAAACCTATTAACACCCTCACCCTATAACACACTAGTTTTTATTTATGAGAGTTTTGTGATTTTACGTGTTCTGCACGTGTGATTTCATTTGTATAATTTTTTCGTATAAAATATTTTATAGTATTTATTCTCCCTTATTTTTCCAAAAAGTATTTTCTTTTAAAGCCTAATTAAAATCTAAAGCCCAAATTGTCTTTTTAGCCCACTTTATTAATTATTTATTTTAATTATTTAAACCAATGGTTAAATTGGCCCAATAGTGAGCCCATTTAACTTATTTCTCTTTAAAAATAATTTAACATGTAGAGTAGACACATTTAGTAGACAATAAATTAACTAATCATGTACAACTTATTAATAGGGGTACTAGATTAGACACATGCATTGCACTAGCACGTGTCTAGTTGTGCATGGGGGTGTGGCCGGATGGAGCAAGGACAGATGGAGAGAGTGGAGTTGTGGATTGAGGTGGTTATGTGATCATGGGTAGTTGCTACAACTTCCTAACTCATCCTAGCCTTTGATCTCTAACCATTTGATTTAATCCTAGCCATCTATTCTCACCAAAAAAAATGTATAAATACCCCCTAGTTCTTCTCATTTAGTACACTAGAAAATTGATTAAGAAAGAAAAGATTAGAGTGAGAAAAGATTGAGAGTTTTTGGTGAGTAAAAGATTGAGGAGTTTTTTTGTGTGGGTGTACTCAACCAAGGGAGGCCGGAAGTGCACTAGGGGAGCTCGGGTTTGCTACACCAAGGAGAGGAGGCAACTTTGAGGCACAATCTAGGAGGAGAAGGATCCATTCGTGATTTCTAGAGATTTCTAGGAGCTTTCTATTCGTTTTTCTCTAAATAGGTGGGTGTTTCTCATACTTCTAATTCTAGTTACCATGCTAGGAATGCTTTGATAGAATTATTAATGAAAACTTAAGTGAAATTGACTCCATGTTTGCTCATGTAGTGATAAATTGATAATTTAGAAGATGTTTGTTGAAATGATTGCTAGTTGATAAATTATGAATTAAAATGCTTGAAGATGTCATGTTTTGCCATGCTAGATAGTTAAGAACCATATTGTGTGAAGAAAATCTATACATTTGAGACAAAGTTGAATGTATCTTGTGAAAGTGATTGTTTAAATTAAGATAACTCTATTGTAGCAAGATGAGAAATTTTTGTTTTAAAAAGGTTGTAGATTGCTAATAAATGAAAGAATGAAGGAATGAAGTATTTTTGTAGAAAATTATATTTAAATTGTGTGCAACTATGATTTGTTCTCAATGTTGAAACTATGGACCTAAAACTTAAAATAAGATCAAAAATGCATGTTTTATAAGCAAATAATGAATTTGAAAATACTAGTTTACTGTATTTGTATATATTTCAAAATCTGGAAAGTTATGTTTTCAAAAGAGAAGAAAAAGAACAAAAACCATTTCGGGAAATTTTAATAATTAGTAGAGAGCAAGAATTGAATCAAAACTATCCCAATCCTCCTTGTGACAATTTGGTCACTTAGACCAAGTGGCTGTGGGTGCTTGGGTGCTACAGTAGCGGGCGGGTGACCCTGTGGTCTCAAGTTCGTAACCTAGGCTCTGCCTTTTATTTTCCGTTTTGAAAAAAAATCCAAAACCCGAAACCCAAAACACTTAACCATATTTCTCTTTCTCTTAACGTGGTTGCACCCTAGCCTAGTTGGCTTGCGGTTGCGGTTGGCTTCTCTCAGGTCACGGTTTCGAAACCTGAGCTCGGAATTTTTTGAGAAATTGGATTTTTTTTTTGAGTTTCTATTAAATATTTGACTTTAAAAATCTGGAAAAAAATATGTAAATTATTCAAAAAAAATGTAGATGCTATGAAAAATATTTGGGTACTATTTTGACTAAATAAAAGTGAGTTAGAAGTTAAAATTGGATAGAATCCTATGGAGTTTTACCTTTGGGAAAAATTATAAAAGTATTTATTTGTATGAGAAAAATTATGTTAAGTGATAAAAGAGAAGTTGGAATAAAAGAAGATCTAAACGTGGTATCTATGGACTTTCCTTGTTAAATTGAGTATTGTTTGTGAATGAAAATACGATTTGTGGCCTTTTTAGTAGAATAAAGGAAATGAACGGTAGCACGAGAATTAAATGAAATTATTGAGACTCATGTTTTTGAATAAATTGAGATTGACATGGTATATGAAATTGAAATTAAATGACATGATGACTTATGATGAATTATGAATATGATTACATGAATGCTATGAACATGAAATGTGAATTATGATTAATCATGAAAAAGAATTTATGAGTATGAAAACTCGATGTTGCAATTATGAATTGAAATTGAGAATTAGAGTGTAGTTAAGCCTCAAACCGGCATTGAAAAGAAATGAATTGAAATGAAATTTTGAGATGAAAGGACAAAAGATTTGGATCGTAATGAATGGATGTTTAAGACCGGTATAGTGGAAGGGCTAACTCTAGAGAATTGATTTTGTTCATGATTCAATTAAATTAAGGACTAGTTACATAGTGAAGATGTGACGAAAGTAAGGGAAAAACATTGAGTATGAGGGCCATTGAATTGGCAGCGTGAGAGTATTCACGGGATGTCCCAGATGCGTCATGATAGGACGTGGATACTGCTCCAGAGTACCGTCCCGGTGGCGACGCTCGTAGGGTGTTTGGTGACTACGGGTGGTGTCATGTCTATTGTAGGAGCTGAATTATCGCAGGATGCCTGCTTGATGAGTCATGTGTCAGTGCATTGGGATTCCCTTCAGGGCGCCTAGACATGAGTTCGTACGTCATAGAACATCTAGGATACTTACCGTAGTTACAGTAGTAGATTAAGTCATGGCGAGGGATTGAACCCTACAAGACGAAGAACGGTTAAGGGCTTGCCCTCGGACCTATGTAGTATGGGCTACATAGACTCTGAACAAGTGCGCATTAGTGTCATATAACAGAAATAATTGCATTAAGGACTAAGTGCACATTCACAACACGACATCAATAGGATAGTCCCTTTAGCTTTGTTTGTGAACAAGTTTGTGGTTGTTAAGTACTGAGAATCGTAATACTGTTTTCGGTATAGAGAGGAAGGCCGTGTATAATATTTTGTCAGTTGAATAAACTGACGCGCCTACAGATTTTATGTAGGGTAAAGTGGTTAATAAGACTAAAGAATGCATGCTGATTAAAGATTGATTTAAGGGTTGTACATTTCAATTCATGTAAATTGTTGTAAATTGCTTTCACTGTAAATATGTAATGTAATTGTAAACTCTGATGTAACAAAAAGTTTTTATTTCCTTGTAAAATTGTAAGAAAGAAGTGTAAAGATCCTTTGGAACTTTGAATTCAGTCTGTTTAGGAATTCGGGGTGTTACACACCCACTGCTTACCCCAAACCCTAATAACCATCTCCATATATATATATTCATTCATCCCTGTTCACCATCCACACAAAAACCCTAGCCGCTATTATCTCATCCCCTACCTACAGCCCATTCTCCTGACCTCTCTTTCTCTCATCCCTGTGCACCTCCTGACCCTCCACCCTGTGCGACCCCTACAGCCCGACGCACCCCCTCTGCTATACCCTTGCCGACAGCCACATAGCGTTGTCCTTCTCCCGGTCAGTGACAACCCCGTGCTCCCCCCTCTTGGCCTCCGACCTCGCTGGCGACGCTTTTTGTGCCACCCTCCTCTTGAGCGCTGCCCAGCAGTCATGACAGACAATAGCGACCGCAGTGCGCATGCCTGTCCCCCCTCCGACGACAGACAACAACGACAGCAGCATCAGCGCTGTCGTCGTCTTAGCTCTTGTGTGCGTGTGATTGATCTCGTGTGTTTGTGTTTGTGGTTCGTGATTCGTTCGCTTGAGTTCGTGCCCGGGAACCCGTTCCCATTATTCTCATTCTTGCTTCGTTTTTGTTGTCAATACTAAGGCAAGTAACTTGTATTCCTTTTTGTTGTATAATACAAGTACTAAATACTGCCTGTTGTGTAGTTGTTTCAAGATCCATTCTCAAGAAATCCTTGTTAGATCTTGTCTCCATTTGTTGATCCATCCGTAGTTGTCCTTGTCTCACACACGACATGAAATAACCTAGAAATAATTAATTCTTGTTGCATATGTATATGTTGTTCGTAATCCATGATGTGTTGTATGATCTTGTATGCATGATGTGTTAGTCATAGTATATCTTATTGTTGACCTGTTAAACACCCCATACCATATTGCTTGGACATCTATTATATCATATTTGTGTTTTGTTCGGATTTGGATTTATAGCACATGAACTAATCGATCTAATGCATAAGAGGATTTCTGTTTTTGTTGTTGTCCTATTTTTGTGTAGTATTTTAGACCCTATTAAAGTCAGTAAATCAATTTTATTTGTGAAGGTGAATCATAGGGATTTCTGTCTACTTTCCATAATTTCTAACAGATCCCAGTTTCAATTTGTGAGTTGCAAGTTATTGCTGTTTTACTACAAATGTGTAGGAAATTCCAAATTCGGTTTTATGTGAATTCTGTATGGTTATTTATTTTGATACTGATGTTAAAGATAATATTTTGGTCCAATATTTTGCTGAGTATAACTAGAATTGATTAGGATTAACCATTAATTTTGGTGAATTTATTTGATGAATTTTATAAACTATTTGATGCTTACAAACAACTACTATACTTGCAGAATTTTCGTGTTGTTTAGTAAAGAACCTTAATTTCAACATGATTCTACTTGCTTTTGATAAAAACTTTGTGAATATGAATTGTAATTTGATGTATCTATTTTATCACCCTTTTGATGGATCTGGATTTCAATTTATATTTTGTAATCTATTGCTGTTTTAGTACTGATGTATTTATGATTTCACATTTACAAATTCTCTGTATCTTGCTGTTTCCTGATTTTATTTGACTATACTATCTATGTTGGAATATTATGAAATTATATTTGTTGATACTAAACATACTAGAGAATACCCCAGATTTTTCTTGGATTTAATAAGTAAGTTTTTATGCCGTTTTCCTGTTTATGAATACAAACTTCTGATTTCTGGCAGAACATATTTTCTAGATACAATTCTGTTTTAAGTTCTGTTTTTGTGAAATACCATACGACTTATATATATTTGCTGGATACGGCCGAGTGTCTATTTTCCATATTTTCTGACAGATCCAGATTTTCATATTTGTGGCAACGGGAATCCCAGATTTGGCGCAGTACTATCGTGCTGTCCTGAACTCGAATTTTTATTGTCCTACCCTTTTATGAGTTGTGTTTCACCTGTACATATTTTTCTTCCAACCTGAACCTATCACTTGTTCATACCAAGTTTTTCTTCCTCTGTTTTGTGCACATACATGCCTGTTTGATAATAATAACAAATAAACAAGTCGGGGTTAATGGAAAGAACTAGTAGTGGAAAATATAGAAATGTGTACTGAGAAAAGGACCTATAGGTTCCATCTGTTACGAGTTTCATGACTACATGATACACAAATCTGTTTACCTGATTACCTGACTGCACACTTCCCTATAGGAAGGTGTACTCAAAAGAGGACCTGTAAGTTCTACCAATACCTGTACCTGTAACTGTTTACCTGATCCCTGAGTACACGGCCCTATACAGTCCACTTTGAAATCTAAACGTAACTTGTTTGAATGTAGCAACCAGGTGGTAAAAATCTGGGATGCATGAAGTGCTACCTAGTTAGGATTAAGTACAAGACTTGTAATAACATGATCTCTTGCACATTTCTGTTACCTATACATGCTACCTGACATCTGTTACCTGTATACCTGCTTGCACGCTATTTGACACCTGACACATGTTACCTGCACCTATTATCTCAACACATTACTTGATTCTGTTTTTTGATTTATGTTAGTCATCCTATCTTGCTATCATGCCTATTCCATGCTTATTCCATACTTGCTTTCGTTGTTACTCTATATCTGTTTATCTTTTTCTGTACTTGTTGCTTGCACTACAAGTGGCCTGTAACTTGTATTGATGGGCATTTTGTTTCTCTTTCCTTTTTCCTGCAATTTGTTAAATTGCAGATTATGGTAATCAGCTGCCCGATGGAGTAGGTGATCTGAGATTCTAGTTGCTGGAGTTCTCGCTATTATTGTTTCATGTTGCTTATTTTGAATGAATGTAATTGTTACATGAAATTTTGTATTGGGCAGTTTGACCCAGGATTTATAACTTGTTCCAGATCTGGTTTATTTGAGATTTATTAAATTTTGTTTCAAGTAAATTCTGTTGGTTATATTAATTCATTATGCATGCGTGGTTGATTTCTCTTTGTTATCTCTCAATTATTTCTTTGAAATGTTGTAAAGATCCTGACAGCTTATGAATGGTGAAAGACATTCGCTGGACTTAGTCACGTATCCGTATTCTGTATTCTCTTTTTGGGAAGCGATGCGTGAAATTCATAATATTTTTTTCACATATAAAGTGGCCCCCTCTTCTCCTTCCCCTTTCACTTTATCTCTCTTTCCCTCCACTCCCAAACCCGAAACCCTAAAACCCTAAAACTCTAGATCCCAGTTATTCTCCTTCAATCTGTCATCTTTCATATCACCAAATAATTTACAAAATACTCATCCGTAAACCCTAATTCTCATCCCCTCTGATTCCCTCATCTCTCCGTTCACTTGGATCTCTGAGTCAATTCTTCAATAGCTCACCTTGAATCCGAAATTGTGCTAGGTATTTGAAAACCCTTGATTTTTTAAAAAAATAATAACTTTGTGTACTGAAATTTATATTGACAATGTAGTATATGACATGAAAACATAGTTTGATGTCATCTTGATTTCAGAAAAAAATATTCAAATAACTGATGCTTCTACTGGGAATAACGGTCATAGTTACCTTTAACGTTATTCTTAACAGCGGCATCAGTTCAAAACATGCAGACACTCATATGTTGTTTTTTTATTGTATTCGTTGCCGCTATTTCCAAGCACGGCAATAGTTTTCTTGATGCAGTTATTTGGAATAACAACAACTGGTTTTGAAATTTTTTTGGCCAAACTTTGACTCTGTGAAACTTTCTATCTGCACAGTTGTTATTATCAACAACGACATCAAAATAATTGTTGACGTTATTGAGAATAACGGCAAGAGTTCTAAGAAAAACTGTCTAGATTTTATAAAAGTTTGATCAATCTATTTGAACAATTGTCGCTATTCCTAATAACGACCACAGTAATTTTTATGCCATTGTTGACAATAACAACTCTGCAGATAGAAAGTTTCACAGAGTAGAAGTTTGGATAAAAAATTGTCAATGCTTAGTGTCGTTATTTCCAATAATGACATTAAAATAGATGTTGCTGTTGTTGGATATAGCAGCAAAAACTCCAATAAAAACACATATGAGTGTGTGCATGTTTTGAACTGATGCTGCTGTTGGGAATACGTTCCAGGTGATTGTTGTCGTTATTTCCAGTAGCAGCATCAGTTATTTGAAATTTAGAAAAAAAATAGAGGACATCAAACTATGTATCAGACCTTTTAAAATTTTGAACACAAAACATGCACATAATCATATGTCAAATATATCAAACATTCATAATAGATAATATCCAAAAATATCAAACAAAACTTGTTGATTTGATAAGTGATGGATACATATTCAAAATATTACAAGTGATCAATCAAAATATTACAAGTGATCCATCAAAATATTACAAGAACATGATAATAAGTAACAATACATATTCAAGTTTCAGCCATTTCAGATGAACCTACATTGTCATTATTCTTACAGCTGCACCGATTGTGTCCACTTAATTTGCATTTAGAACAAATTTTACCCGTGCTCAAACCTTCTCAGAAATTCATGTCATTGCGAATACGGGTACTCCTAGGGTGACTTTTTGCCGTTCGGAGACTCGCATCCGCTATGAGTTTCGGTCCACTCGGGGCCGACCAATAAGATTTGTCTTGGATAGGATAGAAAGTTGGTGTCCATGTTAGGGCTAATGAACTCATACAATAAAATTGTTCAATATACAGTTGATAATCAATTCCACATGAGGCATAAGCTGGCAAAACATGAGAACATGGAATGTGGTAGAGTTGGAATTTCCCACAAGTACACATACGACCATCGAAATCAATGTTCACCTTTTGTTGTCCTTTAACCATTCCAATGCCGGTTTTTACTTCAAACATGCCAGGACGGTTACAAAACATTACAGCCTCATGCAGATTTGCTTTTTCACGACGGTCAGTAAAGTATAAATTGAGACGAAATAATATCATCTCCATAATGACCATAATGGGCAAACGACGAACACCTTTTAAAACTGAACTGAACACTTCCAATAGATTTGTAGTCATTGTACCATATTCGATGACCTCTATATGTGGAAAGTGCCCACTTCTCACCCTGTTTGTCTTTCAACTAACTAGCACTATCAACATTAGCTGCTTCAAGCTCTGCAAATCTTTGCCTCAAACTTTTTCGGCTGATTTTGACATGCGATCACCCTGAGCTTATCCATTAAGAACTTGCTACCAAATTTGCGTTGAAAATTAGTAGCGAAATGACACATACAATAATGATGATATGAAAGTGGCTCCTTCTATTTTTCATACTCATTGTCCTGCATGACAATAAGAAATAATATATAGCCCTACACGATCTGTGATAAAACATCGAATACAGCTCATGAACCATGTCCAAATATCTATACTCTTTCCATCCACTATTATAAATGCAAATGGAAACAACCTACCATTTGCATCATGCGAAACAGCTATCAACAAATAATATTTTTATTTCTCATACAAATGTGTTTTGTCAACACTAATAACTGGTTTGCATGCCTTAAACCCCATGATTGAGGGCCGGAAAGCCGAAAAGATTCCCTTAAATGTTTCCTCAACGGGACCAACACAACATTGGATCAATGGACGGCGGTTCCTAGACTTGATGCTTGAATTGCAGTGAGAAGATATGTTAATTTAGTGTAAGCTTCGTAAAATGAACCATACAACCGCTCAATAGCTTTATGCTTAACCTACCAAGCTTTTCGGTATGAAATATTGTGTAATACCCTGGGTAAGATAATATTTTGTGTGTATATATATATATATATGAATGTTGAAGTGCAAATAATTTGCTTGATTGTTCGTGTGGATAGTTGCGTTCATGGTGGTGCACGAGAATGAGAGAATCGACACTAGTACATGCACTAGTTTTGAGTGTGATACATATACAAATATTTAATTGTATGGTACTACAATGGATATTTTTGCCATGCACTCAAATCTCATCTCTCATCTCTAATTCTCCATGATCAATGGCTAAAGATCAAGCCACGCAAAATATCTCCTTCAAAACAATGAGCTAGAGCACTAGTTTTGGAGAATACCACCATGACACCTCAACCCCTCCCCCCCCCCACACACACACACCTTTATGGCCGGCTACCCCCCTTGCACCCCTCACTCTTTCTCACTCATTTAAAACCCCTCCCTTCACTCTCATTTCAGTTCTAAAATTTTCAGAAAAAGAAGGAGAGAGTGAAGACAAGAAAAAGAGGAGATCTAAAGCTTTTAAGGAGGAATTAAAGGAGGAAGGCCAAGCTATTCTCATCTTCTAAAACTACACTCAAGGGTTAGAGTTCTCTAAACTTTTGTTCTTGTTCTTCTTGTTTGATTTCTTGCATGAAATGAGTAATAGTAGTATGAGGATGATTGATTAGAAGTAGTTTGTTTAGAATCTGAAACTAAAACAGAAAAACATGATCTGCATGCTATGTTCCTGAATTTTCTAGAGAGCAATATAGATTTCATTTGATCATGAAATGTTTACAGAATGATCTTATGCATGTCTAGAAGCTACATGATTTTTCAGATAATGTTTGGTATTTTAATAAAATCATTCTTGATGACTGGGTCATAAGGCAGAGACTGGTTCTGTCTCATGTAGAACCTGAACTTGTGGAAAATTTTAGAAACTATTGATACATGATATATTTTTGAAACTTTTACCATGATATCATGTATGAATCTAGACCCTACAGAAAAATATTGGAATTATTTGGACGATATTTGATACATGTTCAAAATTAATTAAGTAAGAGTATTCATGATAGTGACTGAAGAACAGTAGAACTTTTATACATGATTGTAATGGGTAGAACTCATTGAATACTTGGAATCAGGATGAGATCTTTTGTGCATGCTATACATGATGATGTCTAATTTCTGAAAATACAAGTTTTATAATAATTGACTATGCATGTGATTTATTGTGAGATTTTAAGCATGTTCTGTGCAGAACTTAGTCAGAATTGACACTCTGATAAGATTATAACCTTATGGCTCTGTAAGAGCAGAATTTGAGGAAGTGTACAACTAGGAAGTTGTATTAGACATCCTGAGCTTTCCAAAAAGCCTTATGTCAAGGAATTCCTGTAAATAGAGTAATAGATATGACTTTTGCAAGTTGGAACAGAACCCAGATTTTCAGCTATAGGCTCTATTTGTGTAGTGCATTATGTGTGGTTCTGTATACTTGAGGAAGATGAATGGCTTAGGATAATCAATTGAAACAATTTCGATTGGTGATCAACTAGAAAGTTGTAGAGGACATGTATATCTTTCTCTAGAACCTGGATTTGTGCTATTCCGATGAGGAGTAGGTGTTTGTGCTATCGGTAAGGTGCAGCTAGTGTACAGGAAGTACACAGGCTGAGCTTTGTGAGACTATTTTGAGCAATTAGATGATTGAATCTGTGGTGATGATCAACTAGAGAGTTGTAGCCTAGGTCTTTAGCTTTCCAGAATGGGCTAGAACACCTAAATCTGAGTTGTATTGTGGGAGTCATGACCATTCTATATTTCAGGCAGAAACACCATAGTTTGGATTAGTCATGATTTTTGACTAAGTGTTGGGAGTACTCTTCCCCTCTTCTGGACAAGAGTTAATAAACTTGTTGTTGGGGATGATTAGTGATTATTACTGGCCTTATTGGTATTTGACTCCTGTTGAGAATGTTGTGACTCAAGTTAGTCACTAGGGTAGGGTGATACCCTACTTTTATGGACTCTAAAATTGGAACTTCTGCCGAGGCATTGGACATCCGATTGGTACCATAAAATTGTGTTCATGCTAGTTAAGGGTGAACACTGGTCATGTTGATGGACGAATCCAAGTTAGGGGAAGTGGCGAGCAAGAATTGTGTCGTCGGGGCTGCGAGTCGATAGGTAGAATTTTGAAAGAAACCCTTTATTTACCTGAATGATTAGAGTGATGTATTAGGTGTATGAACATTGCATTAGTACTAGCAGACCATAGTCGGGTGTTTTACTTTTCCTGTCGTAGGGATACGAATTTAGTTCTCAGGTTTTGAGTTCACGGGTCTCGTATCTCGATCTGTTAATTCCCAAAGAGCCAACGGGAAGAGAAACTTCAGTCGGATATGGGGATTTGACCCTTCAGTCCGTCGTGGTCCTATGCACGTGGGTTATATATATATATATATATATATATATATATATATATATATATATATATATATATTATCTTGACATCATGGGTACATGGTTTTGTACTAGAATGTTTTTCATGGCTTTTTGAGTAAGGTCTGTGCACGGGTACTAAGTGGCAAATGCGTCAACCACTTTAGGGACTACAGTAACGGACTGGACAAAATAACTACAACCTCCTCAGGCACGGTAAACTAAAATCTATTGGGAACAAGATGGGTACAAGAGTAGGATGCATGGCGAGGGTTCAAATCCTTACAATTGGAGAAAGACGGCTAGATTTGGGGCGTTTGTAGTATAGGATGCATGCCTTTCGAAAGTTTTGCTTGCATTAGAATAAGTCATGTGATTGATGCATTTAGTTGTTAGATCATGGCATATAACAACATTATAACCCGAATCCATTAAACCCTATTTCACATCACTTTTCTCCTTTGCATAAATTATGGTTGCAGTTGCTAGTTTGGAGATCGCTGTTATTATCAGCTTTGCGTCAGTCGAAATACTGACGTTCCCCACATTGTAGGTATCCGGAGCTAATTCACAGGTATAGCAGAGCTCGAGTTGGTCCAAGAATCCACGGGACACATTCAAGTGTTATTTGAAAATTTGTAAATCTTGTAAAAATTCTATTGTACAGTATAACACTTGTAAATGTAATAATTATATGGAACAAAAGTTTTAATTTCCCTGTATTTCTCTATAATTGTGACTATTTGAAGTTCGAATCCTAGAGTAGTATCTCATATTTTCTGTATAGGGATTTGGGGCGCTACAGAAGTTGGTATCAGAGCTGACTTCAAATATTAGTCCAACACAGCTGGAAAATTAGACTTGGATGCGCTGCGAGAGTTGGGTTTAGTTAGATAGTTGATGATTATAATTCATGCGTTATAATTTTTCTGTATCTGGACTAATTTCCATATTCTCTCTTGCAGATGCCGAGCATGGATAATGGACACTCGAACGGTTGGGCCAATGGAAATGGTCATGCACCTCCACCCCCCCTCAACCCCAAAATTCCACGATCGTAGAGCAGGCCATCACTATGTTATTCCAAGAGCTGGCTGCTTATAATTGGAGCCACGGGCAGCTGGAGGATCGCTTTGAAAATCTCGCTCAGGCCTTGATAGCCGCCGAAAGGATGGTGGCAAGGCTGGAGAGGACCAAGCGAAAGTGGAAGAAGAGGGTGATATTGTTGAAGCACCGATACGAGGAGAGGTTAGGACAGCTGCAGAGTCGATATCTGGCACTAAGGTCTCAGGTCACGGATATGCAGGACCTGTTGGACAAGACGAACGCTGGGGATAGTTCTAAGACTGGCAATCAGCCAGGGGCTGGAGAGCAGTGACCTCTCTTAGTATTATGGGATCTTTTGTTGTGCATAGATGACATTCTTTTTGAATAGCTAGGCTGACTGCTATTTTTTTATGGGTGTAGTATGAATCCATTAGGTTGATGACATGATTGTATTGATGGCAAAATCACTTGTAACCTTTTTTGAATGAATGGAACTAGTATGTTTTCTGACCAATACTAGTGTGATGTGGGTTTTGCAATTTAATGATGTTAGTGTTAGCATCCAGATGGCAGAAAGAACCAGAAGCAACCGGAGCGATCAGACTGAAGCCGAGGCAGTGAAGCCACGGTACCGGCCTCGATGTGAGGAAAGAATTCGCTCGGGTATACCAGATGATTGGAGCATTTGTGGAAGCTAGCAGGAACCAAGCACCGCCATATGGAACATGAGGAGTTGCTATAAATGCAGATTCAGTGAAGTTGGTGGAATCATTCAAGAGGATGAAACCACCAGTCTTCAAAGAACAGGCCGACCCAACAGATGCTGATGACTGGATACGCCACACGGAAATGATATACGAAGTGCTGATGACTCAAGAAGACAGCAATGTTCGTCTGGCCACAATCTTGCTTGAGAAGGACGCAGGAGTATGGTGGTAGTCCGTGAAGTGTGGTCTTGGAGAAGGTCCAATCACTTGGTAGGATTTTCTTGAAGAGTTCTGACAGCACTATTTTCCCATGGATGTGCAGGAAGAAAAGGCGGGAGTTCCACAACTTGAAGCAGGGAAATATATATGTCAGGGAATATGAGGCAAAGTTTTCCCAGTTGTCACGGTATTCACCAGTGATGGTCCAAGAGGAAGCAAAGAAGGCCCAGAGGTTTGAGCAGGGCTTAGGCCTGGACTAAGGTCGAGGATGGTTTCATTAGGCATTCGCCGATTCGACAAGCTAGTAAGGCGAGCCGCGGTAACAGAGACTGGCATAAATCAGAGTCAAGGAAGAACAGAGTTTTGGAACAAGGGAAAGAGATCCACCCCAGCATCCAAATTCAAGAAGCAGGGCAAGAGCCAGAAATTTCAGAATACCAGTGCCAAGACGAGAGAATACAAGCCCGGAAGCTGCTTCCACTATGGAGAGCAGGGACACTATAAGGACCAATGCCCCAGGAGGAATGTACAAAGATGTTTCCAGTGCGGGCAAGAAGGGCACATTAAGCCAAATTGTCCCCAAAATCCAAAGAACAGCAACAAGGCATTGTCGGGAGCAACCGACAAGAGAAAGAAGCTGATGCGTTAAGGAAGGGTATTCGCCTTGACCAAGAAGGATGCTGAAGAAGATGAATGGGTAATCACGGGTATGTAAAGAAGTGATGTAATGAAGTTAAAAGTTGAATTTTAGGTTTTTTGGGAAGTTGATGAAGGATGAACGTTTTGAAATAGGATATATATATATATATATAAATGGACTTCTGGCTATGGTCTTGTTCGATAGTGGATCAACTCATTCTTTTGTGTTAAAATCTTTTTCGAGAAAATTAAGATGCACACAAGAGGCAATTCCAGAATTAGCTTTAATGGTGGCTACACCATCATGGGCAACCTTCACTTCAGATCTATGCTATAAGGGGTGTAAACATTAATGGGGAAAACCTAAGTATCGATTTGTTAGAATTGGGTTTTGCCAGAATAGATGTCATTATTGGTATGGATTGGATGTCGAAGCACAAGGCAAGCATCGACTACAAGGAGAAGGAGGTAGTCATCTCAGCTGAAGGAATGGAACTTGTATTCCACGGGGAGAAGGGGTCGATAGCAATGATCGTTGCAGATACAAGTGAAGTACGGGTACCTGAAGAGGAGAACTAGATACCAGTGGTGAGAAATTTTCCATTCGTTTTCTTTGAAGAATTACCTGGACTTCCCCCACAATGGGATGTTGAGCTTAGCATCACAATTCAACAAGGTAGCGCTCCAGTATCAAAGGTACCCTATAGAATTGTAACACCTCCAAATTTTTTTTTTTTGAAAACTAAACCTCTAAATTCAATTCTATCAATTTCTATTTCACTTTAAACATAAACTAAGATAGGTATATTTCAAATAAAATTTTGACAGAATCTCTCCTGAAATTTCTGCCCCAAAATACAAAATGCTTACGGAATTATGCTCTAAATTCCGTAGCTCACAACACAGGCAGTATAATCATGGGCTCCCCAGGCCAAAATGAGCAGAATCACACAAGCAATATAAATATCATGCTCTGGGGGCCAAACTCATTACAGAATATCAAATATTAAATAAAAATCATAAATTCCTTTGAAAACATATAAATTTTTTGTAAAAATTTAGGAAAACCTTTTTAGAAGCCAACCACAGAACCCAATACTCCACAACGAGGTGGGTACGGGCTTTCTTATCTCATCACAGCACTATATCTATATATATTCACATTATTACAAAATAATACATCAACTGTCCATGTTTCTTTATATACGAAATACATAAATAATCTATCATCTCAACAGAAATATAATTTCTAACTCTACAACTACCTTGCCATGCTTTTAGTAACCTGCAGGAGAGTTAGGGTTGTCCACTCTCAGGGAGGGACCCTGCTAACCCTCAGAAAAATCAGGGGTTAGCCATTTCTGGTGTGAGTATAATTTAAAAATCTAACAAATAAATTAACTTGTATAAAGAAAATAAATTGATCTTACAATTATCGAGATAAGAAATATCAACCTGGACTCTGGATATAAAACATCACAATTATTGCTTACATCAAGCATTCTTCGAATCTGCATCCAACTATATATATATATATATATATATATATAGCTTCACTATATACATCCCATTAACCACGTATATACTTTAATCGTTTATTATTTACATAATAATGTATCACATAAGTATCACACAAAGCACTTTCTTTATTTCTCATTCTCTTTATATATTGATTTATACACACATGATGTTACTACATCTTTTCTTCATCTTTATTACCCATGCACTTCATTTACTTGTATTGTATCACGTTCCACCCCATAAGCATTTGCATTCATTCTCGTAATACCACATTCATTCCTGTCTTGTAACACAATTATAAAATCTCATTACATATTGCAATTAACTCGCATTTCATCACATCATTAACATATCACTATACTGAATACTCATTCTTATCGCATCAATAGCATGTTTTATAATTCATTCTCATCCCGTTATATCACTTAGTCACTACTCAATCTTATTGAGGATTAAACTTACTTTCATTTTCACTTATATCTCAATTTACCATTAATTTCACTTTCATTCTCATCAATTTATACTTCATATCCCAAACATAGTTTGGGCAATAATATATCACACCCCAAAGCCGATAGCTTGGGTAATAATCACCGAACCCCAAACACATAGTCTGGGTAATATCACATCACATCCCAAGCCGATAGCTTGGTTATTAATTCCCTTCAATCACTTATCATCTTCACTTAACTTAATTCTTCATTTCCATTAATCATTACCACTATCATACCAACTCACCCTTCGAATTATGCCAAGGCAGCTAGTTCCCACAATTTTCACAGAATTAGCAGGCAGGTAGTTCCTTGACACAATTCCAAGGTATAACAACTTATATCATATTGTATTTTACTTTAATGATCACATACATAATACAATTACTTCGTACTATTCATATTAACACATGTCTCTTTTATTATTATCATTTTAAAATTAACCACGTACTGCATTTATCACTTCTTTTCATACACTAACTCATAACTCGTGTTCCTTTATATTTACTTCATTCACAGCCATTTTCTTTCCCATACACAATTCACAATTCACTATCTATACTTTCACATTTTTATTTACGCTTAGTTATTTTATTAGTTTGTCGACCAGTGAGCCACAGTATCCCAATATACTGAAAGCCGACAGCACAGTAAAACACGCGGACCGATGCTCACACAGAGTCTTACTCGTCCGAGGCTACGTCTTCCTCCCAGCCTATGCCAGCGAGGGAACACCGCACCCCAGATAAACTGGGTACTTCCTCGTGACGGCTGTCATCGAGGGAAAAACACCGCACCCGAGGTAAACTGGGTACTTCCTCGCGACGGCTGTCATCGAGGGAAAAACACCACACCCCAGGTAAACTGGGTACTTCCTCCCAGCCGATAGCCAGGAGAGAAAAACATCGCACCCAAGGTAAACTGGGTACTTCCTCACGACAGCTGTCATCGAGGGAAATCGGGCCTCAAGCCGATAGCTTGGGCGATAAAACTCCGCACCCCAGATAAACTGGGTACTTCCTCCCAGCCGAAGCTAGGAGGGAAAAACACCGCACCCCAAGCCGGTCCTTGGGTATTAGGAGGTCTAGCCCAAACCCCCAGGATTGCTGTAGGTACTGGTCAACAAAACCATATGTTATTAGCATTACTCATTTCATCTTTTCAGCTTACTTTATTCCACAACATTACACTTTTAAAATCAATAATAGCCACCACCTTGATTTTATCACGTGAATTAAAGGCACAGTTTATTAGCACATACCATCTTATCTTTTATCTTACCATTTAATACATATCCGGTGAGCACAATATTAACCCTCATATCATCATATCACATTATGCATACACCCTGTCATTCAGCATATAAAAACATCATAACATATTATTGCATAATACTAATGCGCCAAGATATTTATTTTTCCATAACATCCCACATTAAGAATACCATGCTATTTACTAATTCATTAAATCACATATAGACATACGCCAAGTTATATCATTAATAAAAGAATTATAAGGTGTTATTCCGTATCGTGAGCATATCAAAATATAATTCATCACATGATAATATCATATGATTACCCATTACTTTACTTCGAACATAATTAAAATGTAAACATGTACCCACTTATTAATTTCATCAACTATTGCATCACACGTCATGATCATCTATATATATATATCACAAACATACATCACATTTGCGGGTTTCCAAGAGAAACGGGCCACAATCACTTATTTTATCTAATTGAACCCCATAACAACCAATCATAGCATGCCAACTCATTTACCATGCTCTATGTAAATAAAATCACCTGTTAGGGCCTATATGCCCCAAAATAAGCATAAAACATGCATTATATATACGCGGGTCTCCAAAACATGACCACAATTACTAATTTCATCTAATAACATCTTATAGCATCCATCCATAGCAAGCTAGCCCAGACACAAGGCTCCACATATACCAAATCACCTATATCGGCTTATTCACCCAAAAACCTGCACAAAACATGCACAGGGTAATTATATGCATAAACCGTTTAATATATTTAATTTTTATATTTCAACACGTCACATTAACCCATAATATAGGTTTTATATACTTAAAATAGTTAATTTTCTCAAATATCGCAAAAACTCAGTTTCGGGTCCTTAAAAATTCGTATTTTTCTTCAAAATCAGTTTTTAGCATAACTTCTACGAAATACATCAAAAAGTCACAAAATTTGGTCACAACATAAAATATACATAAATACAACATACTCACCTGACGGATCGAGTAAACGATGTCCCATGTCCGCCCAGTAGCCAGTCGAAGTTCGACTTTTCCCACCTAATTGGAAAATTATAGAACCGATTAGCTTAAAACTCATAACGTGACCTACGAACCTCCAAATTCGAATCCGTCTTCACCCACACGTCACAAATGACATAAGTAGCCAAGCTACATTGACGGATTTCAAATTCGGACCCCAATGCAAGAACTCCATTATTTATCGGAGGCTTCCTAATAAGAAAATTCATATTTTCTAATTTCTTTAACCCTCTTTTTCCTAATCTCACATATTAGGGTTAATAATAATAATGAGACTCAACTACACCTCCGAACCCATCAAATCCTCACCTAAATCTCGCTCGGGCATTTCATCGAACACCCGGCGTGCACTTTTCACTTATAGTCTATATCACTCAATTTAATTGAGCTTAAGCTTATAAAAATCATCCTAAATTCATATTAATACTTTCATAATATTCTACACCCTCATATGCATTTTCTACAATTATTAGGATCGAGTTTCCTGCCCGATTTCATAAACCCTATAATCCGAGTTTATGCCAAAATCACCACTCCCCATTTTATTCTAATGGCTCACTACAATTTTTACTATCATACAAGAGATAATTCTCATATATATAACTCTAATTTACAAATCCAAAACCCTAATTTATTAACAACTTATAAAATCTCCAGGAACTTACTAATTTCTTACCTCTACTATTCCCAACCTCTTCTAATCTCCCCACCACAATATTCCTACTCAATAAAAATTAACCACACTTAATTTTGTACAAATAAAATAAAATATGGAATACCTTTCCGTGGTTGTTCCTCCAAATTGACTCCACTACTAGCTAGAGCACCCTTCACTTAGCCTACCCCTCAATTTAATTTGAAAATCATGGAGAGATGGAGCGGATTAGGGCGGAGAAAGAGAGGACCGAAATGGGGTTCGGCTAGGTCGGGAGGAAGAAAACGAAAAGGAAAGAAAGAAGGAAAAGAAGGGAAAAAATGGGAAAATGGGTTACTTTGGTAATATATGTAGTAATAATAATAATAATAATAATAATAATAATAATAATATGGTATAATTACATATAGCCCTCCAAATCCAAAATATTATAAATAAACCCTAATTCTTAACTCTAATATAACAGTAATACCAATCTACCACAAATATTCATACCAATACCAATATTAAAATAAGATATCACTTAAAATAATTCTCACCCCTACAAAATATAAAACGAATATTTTCGGTATTTTAAAATCCGAGTGTTACATTCTACACACCTCAAAAGAAGCTCGTCCTCGAGCTATGGGGTTTAAGAAAACTCCTCGAACAAAGTCAAGCTACTTACTCCTCACCATTTCCTAAGGTTCCAAGGACATTATCTGCATCAGAACTTCATTGCCCCTTTAACAACTGCACAACTTGTCGTCTGGTCGATCGCACTATCGATCTATAATAACCACTGGCTTCATAGGATCTGTCACATCCAATGCCACATCCAGCTGGACTTCAATCTACAACGACTCCACACTTGAGATAGATCTTTCACACTTTTTAACATAGAACAGGAAATACCTCAAGAATGCTTGGCATTTCAGAGGTAAGCGTCAAGCGATATACCACGATTCCAATTCTTTCTATAACTCTGTAGGGGCCAACAAACCCCCAGGTCTAACTTTTCCCGGTTTCTAAAATGACGTACTCCATGAATAAAGGATACTTTTAAGAATACCCAAATCTTCAATTTCTAACTTCAAGAGGCTTTCGCCGCTGATGGGCGTCACCTTTTCTTTTGTCGACTACACACCTCAAAAGAGACTTATCCAGGCTCACCTGATAATTAATATTCTTCCTCGTTCCGGACCACTAAAATATTCTCCTAGAATTTTGATACATCTTCATGCCACCAGGAATGACAATATACTGAGTATAAGGAGCATTCTCCATCTCCCGCTACCACAAGCCATCCTCATCAAGAACACCAAATCTACAATAATAACAAGAATTTCCTACTGCCTACTGACCAATCTGCATCACATTCATTAATTTCATCCAGAATTTGACCATGCATCCTCTGTCACAACCAGAAATTTTGAATTCAAGTTTGACTGGTCAACTGTGGGATAGACAACTGTATTGATAAACTACCGATATATATGGTCGGATCAACCTCTACTACTGAAATAAAATCAAATTGATCTAATGAATTTAACACCGTCCACTCCTGGGACGTCATTAAGGCCAAAATCCCATTGCTGTCCAGGGTGATATTTCATTTCCACACCCAAGCTACTAATGAACTCGAGTCACCTCTATTGCCTCAGGATAAACTCCTATTACAAAAAAATACTTCAAACTCTTCTAATCTGTTCAAAACTGAACTGCTCCCCAACAAAGAATATCTCCACATCTTCACTGCATACACTACTGCCACCAGTTTCAAAGCTGAGTAGGATAACTCACTCTATATAACCACAACGACCTAAATGCATAAGCCATAAGCCTTCCTTCATGCATCAAGTTGCACCTGCCCATATCACATTCATCCGCATCTACTCGGAGAGACACTCCCTTTTCGGAGTAATCAAAACACAAGCTATCGTTAATTCTTCGTAATTCTTCCTTTAACTCTTGAAAATGTCTTTCCACACTGTTCAGGTCATACCAACGGCTCATTCTTTATAATTAAATGAGTCATCGGTACAGTAATAATAGAAAATCGAGGAATGAACCTCTGATAATAGCCAGTTAAAACCAAGACACTCTAAATTTCCAACACATCCGAGGGTTATTTCCCGTCTTTTCACCCTTTAGAATTTCCTTCGGATCCACAAATATGCTTTCAATAGACACAATGTGTCTCAAAATTCATGCTTCTCGCCCCCATAATTGGCAATTTACAGACTTGTCATACCGCTTCTAGTCCCAACGAGTCTACAACTCAGTTCTGAGGTTCCATCTATGCCCCTCCATACTGCGAGAATGCACCAAACATCATCTAAGAATATAATCACACCCTGTTAATATATGGGTGAATGGCCCAATTCGTCAAATTCATGAAAACTACAGGGGCATTCGCCAACCCAAAAGATATCACTAAGAACTCATATAATTCATACCGAGTACGAAAAACAATTCCTGAGATATTTTCCCTCTTCAAGGATTATCTGATAGTACTCGGTGTGCAACTCTAATCGGGAGATTAGTGGCACTCCCCACAACTAATCCAACAAAATATATATTCTCAACAACGAATACCTAATAGTCACCTTACTCCGTACACCTTCTCGGTGAACTACCTTCTTTGTTACAAAACTACCGGCGCGCCCTACGGCGTATCACTTGAATCGATAATCCTTTCCAAAGCATCACCTCAAATTCTCTTTCATCTCTCCTTATTCCTAAAGTGCTATACCACAAACTGATTTAGAAATTGGAGTCATACCAAATACCAAATCGGTCTTGAACTCCAGAGCTCGCCAAGGTAGGGGACCAAGAACCTCTTCGAATATATTAGAAACTTGGCAAACCACATCAACAATCTCAATCTTCGCCTTAGATATTTCCGCCAAACCCAACGGGCATAATTTTCATCGTCCAAGACATTACATACAATCAAAACTGGGTTTCATCGGGCTGTCTCACCCGAATCCTCCCTGCACCATACCCCAACTATGCATAAGGCCTTCACAACCAATCAATCTCCCCAATATGGAATCAAAACCATAATCACATATCACTCCTCAGTCTATAAAATTTACACCAATAGGACATACGCCCATAGGACCCACACAAAATCTCCAGGGAATAGCCCCTTACGGCACACAGCAATCAATATAATAGAATACTCCAATAGTACACAAATTCACAATGGGATTTCTACAGAGGTCAACCCATATGTAGGGCCAAGAAAATAATGCTGACTCAAAGTCAGACCAAGGTCTAATGAGGATCGCACCATCCCACGATATAATCTATTCTTCAACAAAACACCCAAATAAAATACACTCTCTATCTCTGACTAAGCAATAGTGAACCCATACTCACATGGAAAGATCACTAGGATTAACAAATTCCTAGTTAACCTAAGCTCTGATACCAAACTGTAACACCCCCAAATTTATTTTTTTTTTTGAAAACTAAACCTCTAAATTCAATTCTATCAATTTCTATTTCACTTTAAACATAAACTAAGATAGGTATATTTCAAATAAAATTTTGGCAGAATCTCCCCTGAAATTTCTGCCCCAAAACACAAAATGCTTACGGAATTCTGCTCTAAATTCCGTTGCTCACAACACAGGTAGTATAATCATGGGCTCCCCAGGCCAAAATGAGCAGAATCACACAAGCAATATAAATATCATGCTCTGGGGGCCAAACTCATAACGGAATATCAAATATTAAATAAAAATCATAAATTCCTTTGAAAACATATAAAATTTTTGTAAAAATTTAGGAAAACCTTTTTAGAAGCCAACCACAGAACCCAATACTCCACAACGAAGTGGGTACGGGCTTTCTTATCTCATCACAGCACTATATCTATATATATTCACATTATTACAAAATAATACATCAACTGTCCATGTTTCTTTATATACGAAATACATAAATAATCTATCATCTCAACAGAAATATAATTTCTAACTCTACAACTACCTTGCCATGCTTTTAGTAACCTGCAGGAGAGTTAGGGTTGTCCACTCTCAGGGAGGGACCCTGCTAACCCCCAGAAAACATCAGGGGTTAGTCATTTCTGGTGTGAGTATAATTTAAAAATCTAACGAATAAATTAACTTGTATAAAGAAAATAAATTGATCTTACAGTTATCGAGATAAGAAATATCAACCTGGACTCTGGATATAAAACATCACAATTATTGCTTACATCAAGCATTCTTCGAATCTGCATCCAACTATATATATATATATATATATATATATATATATATATATATAGCTTCACTATATACATCCCACTAACCACGTATATACTTTAATCGTTTATTATTTACATAATAATGTATCACATAAGTATCACACAAAGCACTTTCTTTATTTCTCATTCTCTTTATATATTGATTTATACACACATGATGTTACTACATCTTTTCTTCATCTTTATTACCCATGCACTTCATTTACTTGTATTGTATCACGTTCCACCCCATAAGCATATGCATTCATTCTCGTAATACCACATTCATTCCTGTCTTGTGACACAATTATAAAATCTCATTACATATTGCAATTAACTCGCATTTCATCACATCATTAACATATCACTATACTGAATACTCATTCTTATCGCATCAATAGCATGTTTTATAATTCATTCTCATCCCGTTATATCACTTAGTCACTACTCAATCTTATTGAGGATTAAACTTACTTTCATTTTCACTTATATCTCAATTTACCATTAATTTCACTTTCATTCTCATCAATTTATACTTCATATCCCAAACATAGTTTGGGCAATAATATATCACACTCCAAAGCCGATAGCTTGGGTAATAATCACCGCACCCCAAACACATAATCTGGGTAATATCACATCACATCCCAAGCCGATAGCTTGGTTATTAATTCCCTTCAATCACTTATCATCTTCACTTAACTTAATTCTTCATTTCCATTAATCATTACCACTATCATACCAACTCACCCTTCGAATTATGCCAAGGCAGCTAGTTCCCACAATTTTCACAGAATTAGCAGGCAGGTAGTTCCTTGACACAATTCCAAGGTATAACAACTTATATCATATTGTATTTTACTTTAATGATCACATACATAATACAATTACTTCGTACTATTCATATTAACACATGTCTCTTTTATTATTATCATTTTAAAATTAACCACGTACTGCATTTATCACTTCTTTTCATACACTAACTCATAACTCGTGTTCCTTCATATTTACTTCATTCACAGCCATTTTCTTTCCCATACACAATTCACAGTTCACTATCTATACTTTCACATTTTTATTTACGCTTAGTTATTTTATTAGTTTGTCGACCAGTGAGCCACAGTATCCCAATATACTGAAAGCCGACAGCGCAGTAAAACACGCGGACCGATGCTCACACAGAGTCTTACTCGTCCGAGGCTACGTCTTCCTCCCAGCCTATGCCAGCGAGGGAACACCGCACCCCAGATAAACTGGGTACTTCCTCGTGACGGCTGTCATCGAGGGAAAAACACCGCACCCGAGGTAAACTGGGTACTTCCTCGCGACGGCTATCATCGAGGGAAAAACACCGCACCCAAGGTAAACTGGGTACTTCCTCCCAACCGATAGCCAGGAGGGAAAAACACCGCACTCCAGGTAAACTGGGTACTTCCTCGTGATAGCTGTTATCGAGGAAAATCGGGCCTCAAGCCGATAGCTTGGGCGATAAAACTCCGCACCCCAGATAAACTGGGTACTTCCTCCCAGCCGAAGCCAAGAGGGAAAAACACCGCACCCCAAGCCGGTCCTTGGGTATTAGGAGGTCTAGCCCAAACCCCCAGGATTGCTGTAGGTACTGGTCAACAAAACCATCTGTTATTAGCATTACTCATTTCTTCTTTTCAGCTTACTTTATTCCACAACATTACACTTTTGAATTCAATAATATCCACCACCTTGATTTTATCACGTGAATTAAAGGCACAGTTTATTAGCACATACCATCTTATCTTTTATCTTACCATTTAATACATATCCGGTGAGCATAATATTAACCCTCATATCATCATATCACATTATGCATACACCCTATCATTCAGCATATAAAAACATCATAACATATTTTTGCATAATACTAATGCGCCAAGATATTTATTTTTCCATAACATCCCACATTAAGAATACCATGCTATTTACTAATTCATTAAATCACATATAGACATACGCCAAGTTATATCATTAATAAAAGAATTATAAGGTGTTATTCCGTATTGTGAGCATATCAAAATATAATTCATCACATAATAATATCATATGATTACCCATTACTTTACTTCGAACATAATTAAAATGTAAACATGTACCCACTTATTAATTTCATCAACTATTGCATCACACGTCGTGATCATCTATATATATATCACAAACATACATCACATTTGCGGGTTTCCAAGAGAAACGGGCCACAATCACTTATTTTATCTAATTGAACCCCATAACAACCAATCATTGCATGCCAACTCATTTACCATGCTCTATGTAAATAAAATCACCTATAAAGGCCTATATGCCCCAAAATAAGCATAAGGCACTGTTTGGTTGGAGGGGAATGGAGGGAAGGGGAGGGGAGGGAAGGGCTTTTTATTACTTTTCTTGTTTGGTTCAATTTTTAGGAGGGGAGGGGAGGGAAATGGAGGGGTGCAACACTCCTCCTGAGCCAATTTTTGCTTCCCTCCAAAAGTGGGGAGATTTGGAGGGAAGAGAAAATAGGGCTAATTTTTTAAAGTGGCTAGACTAAAATGCCCTTTAAAATCTAAATCCTAATATAATAAAAAACCTCTCTCTTTCTCCCTACTAGCAGCCGACTGTTTCTCTCCCGCTTTCTTTCTCCCTATCCTAGTGCTCGTTAACAATGTATTAACTAATCTAGAATTCAATACTCAAAGTGCTCGTTAACAAAATCCTATGCTCAATTATATTGACCGTAGGATAAACAAATCAATGACTACTGAAGCATATATGCACTGCACAAGACCTAGTACAGAATAATTATAATGCTAAAGTTTCATAATATATATGGTTGATTCTCTCCTTTGATTGGAAAAAGGCTATATGTCCTTCCAGTTATTGTACATTTATGTGACAGTAAGACCATGCTAATCTACATGTCAGTACAAGAATTAATATAGGGGCCAAATTTGATGGATGACGATTACCATGAAAACTTGTTTGTATTTATATGTTCTTTGTCTTATCATCATATCATGTGACCAATTAGAATTTTGTTTATATTTGAAAACCCACTATGATTTAGCAGTTTTCATTCAAGAAATGTGGTGGAATTTCAAATTGTGACAGTTCTTTTTATTTTTTTAATTTTTTAGCTGCATTGTAACAGACATAAGAGATGATATGAATTTGTCGGAAAAAGATTCATATAATGGCTAAAAGTTTACTAACCTTTTGTGGGAGTGTTACACTTTTTGTGGGAGTGATACCCTCCTAAAGATTGAATGATGAACTAGAAAAAGAAGAAAAAAATTTCTCTAATTCGTTGTTGTTTCAATTCTTATTGTATGAAGTGGTTGTATGAATTTCTTATTATACGCAAAAGGGTATAAAAGTAATTTTATTATAAAATCCATTACCTCCCCTTGTGAACCAAACAAGAAAATTATTATTTTCCCTCCCCTCTCCTCCTTTGAACCAAACAGAGTTTTCATTAAATCCCTCCCCTCCCTCTCCCTCCCCTTCCCTCCCCTCCATTAAAATCCCTCCCCTCCCCTCCCCTCCTTTGAACCAAACAGACCCTAAAACATACACTATATATACGCGGGTCTCCAAAACACGACCACAATTACTAATTTCATCTAATTACATCTTATAGCATCAATCCATAGCAAGCTAGCCCATACACAAGGCTCCACATATACCAAATCACCTATATCGGCTTATTCACCCAAAAACATGCACAAAACTTCCACGGGGTAATTATATGCATAAACCGTTTAATATATTTAATTTTTATATTTCAACACGTCACATTAACTCATAATATAGGTTTTATATACTTAAAATAGTTAATTTTCTCAAATATCGCAAAAACTCAATTTCGGGCCCTTAAAAATCCGTATTTTCCTTCAAAATCAGTTTTTACCATAACCTCTACGAAATACATCAAAAAGTCACAAAATTTGGCCACAACATAAAATATACATAAATACAACATACTCACCTGACGGATCGAGCAAACGATGTCCCATGTCCACCCAGTAGCCAGTCGAAATTCGACTTTTCCCACCTAATTGGAAAATTATAGAACCGATTAGCTTAAAACTCATAACGTGACCTACGAACCTCCAAATTCGAATCCGTCTTCACCCACACGTCACAAATGACATAAGTAGCCGAGCTACATTGACAGATTTCAAATTCGAACCCCAATGCAAGAACTCCATTATTTATCGGAGGCTTCCTAATAAGAAAATTCATATTTTCTAATTTCTTTAACCCTCTTTTTCCTAATCTCACATATTAGGGTTAATAATAATAATGAGACTCAACTACACCTCCGAACCCATCAAATCCTCACCTAAATCTCGCTCGGGCATTTCATCGAACACCCGGCGTGCACTTTTCACCTATAGTCTATATCACTCAATTTAATTGAGCTTAAGCTTATAAAAATCATCCTAAATTCATATTAATATTTTCATAATATTCTACACCCTCATATGCATTTTCTACAATTATTAGGATCGAGTTTCCTACCCGATTTCATAAACCCTATAATTTGAGTTTATGCCAAAATCACCACTCCCCATTTTATTCTAATGGCTCACTACAATTTTTACTATCATACAAGAGATAATTCTCATATATATAACTTTATTTTACAAATCCAAAACCCTAATTTATTAACAGCTTATAAAATCTCCAGGAACTTACTAATTTCTTACCTCTACTATTCCCAACCTCTTCTAATCTCCCCACCACAATATTCCTGCTCAATAAAAATTAACCACACTTAATTTTGTACAAATAAAATAAAATATGGAATACCTTTCCGTGGTTGTTCCTCCAAATTGACTCCACTACTAGCTAAAGCACCCTTCACTTAGTCTACCCCTCAATTTAATTTGAAAATCATGGTGAGATGGAGCGGATTAGGGCGGAGAAAGAGAGGACCGAAATGGGGTTCGGCTAGGTCGGGAGGAAGAAAACGAAAAGGAAAGAAAGAAGGAAAAGAAGGGAAAAAATGGGAAAATGAGTTACTTTGGTAATATATATATAATAATAATAATAATAATAATAATAATAATATGGTATAATTACATATAGCCCTCCAAATCCAAAATATTATAAATAAACCCCAATTCTTAACTCTAATATAACAACAATACCATTCTACCACAAATATTCAAACCAATACCAATATTAAAATAAGATATCACTTAAAATAATTCTCACCCCTACAAAATATAAAACGAATATTTTCGGTATTTTAAAATCCGTGTTACATGAATGGTGCCAGTAGAGCAGAATGAAGTCAAGAAGCAGATTGAGGAGTTCGTACAGAAGGGATTAGTCAGACCAGGTGCATCACCTTGGGGAGCACCAATATTGCTCGTTAAGAAGAAGGACGGATCAGCCAGGATGTGTATCGATTATCGAAAATTGAATAAGGTCACTATTCAGCCAAGTACCCAATTCTCAGGATCGTTGATTTGTTCAATCAGCTTCATGGAGCAGTAGTATTTTTCCAAGATTGATCTACTATCCGAATATCACCAAGTGCGAGTCAAGGAGGAGGATGTACCCAAGACAGCTTTTCGGACTCGGCATGGACACTATGATTCTTAATAATGCCGTTCGGAGAGACTAACGCTCCAGCAATCTTTATGGACTTGATGAACCGAATTTTGTGTCCGTTTATTGACTCTTTCGTTGTGTTCAAGGACAGCAGTCCTGAGCAAGCTACAAGAGCATCAGTTGTACGCCAAATTGTCCAAGTGTGAGTTCTGAAAATCGGAAGTTGCATTTCTAGGCCATATCCTTTCTAAGGAGGGAGTGGCAACGGATCCCCAGAAGATTAAAGCAGTCAAGGGATGGCCGCAGCCGAAGATGGTGAAAGAGGTAAGGATTTTTCTTAGTATGACTGGGTATTAGCAGAAGTTTATCCAGAATTATGCAAGGATAGTTGTACCCCTTACGGCATTGACCAAAAAGAACCAAAGTTTTGACTGGACAGAGAAGTGTGAAGATAGTTTCCAGGAACTAAAGAACCGATTGATCTCTGCACCAATATTGATTTTACCTCAGGAGGATAAAGACTATGTCATCTACAGTGATGCGTCATATTTGGGGTTTGAATGTGTGCTAATGCAGGAAGGGAAGGTTATAGCATATGGATCAAGACAGCTCCGACCACATGAGAGGAACTACCGGACTCATGACTTGGAACTTGCATCCATAATCTTCACTTTGAAATCATGGAGACATTACTTCTATGGAGCAAAGGCGAAGATATACACTGACCATAAGAGTTTAAAGTACATATACCAGCAGAAGGACCTCAATTTGAGGCAGAGGAGATGGTTGGAAGTCCTCAAGAACATCAGGCCAGAAATCATCTATCATCCAGGAAAGGCCAACGTGGTAACAGATGTGCTCAGCAGGAAGAGAAGTGTGGCTACACTAGTAGGAACCCGGAAGGAGCTAGATGAGGAGATCAGGCAAGCAGGCATTGAAGTAGTTGCTCAGCACTTAAGTGCAGTTTTGGCATGATTGGTATTACAACCAAGCTTGAATGAGCAAGTGAAGAAGGCTCAGGCTGAAGAACCGGAGTTCGAAGCCATGAAGAAGCAAGTGAACGAAAGAGAACTGCCCAAATTCAGTATAAGAGAAAGTTTATTATGGTTTGGCAATAAACTGTGTGTACCAAAGGACAAGGAGTCGAGAGAAGATATCATGAAGGAAGCTCACTCTGCATTGCTTGCAATTCACCCCGGAAGCACCAAGATGTATCAAGATATAAAACAGTACTATTGGTGGTTAGGGATGAAGCAAGACATAGCAGAATTCATGGCCAAATGTCTGACGTACCAACAAGTTAAGGCCGAGAATCAGAAATCGGGAGGATTGCTACAACCTCTACCTATCCCAGAGTGGAAATGGGAGAACATTAGTATGGACTTTATCACTGGATTACCCAGAAGCCCTAAAGGAAATGACTCAATATGGATGATTGTAGACCGATTAACAAAATCAACACATTTTCTTTCAGTGAAGACAACCTGGCTAGTCGAGAAGCTGGCCGATATTTACATCGAGAACATAGTGAAGCTACATGGAATGCCAGTGTCAATAGTATCTGACCGAGATGCAAGATTTATATCTCGATTCTGGCAGAGCCTACAGTCAGCATTGGGGAGCAGAACAGACTTCAGCACAGCCTTTCATCCACAGATTGATGGACAGACAGAAAGAGAACCAGATTCTTGAAGACATGTTAAGGGCGTGTATTTTAGACTTCGGAGGAAGTTGGGAGAAATACCTAGCCTTGGTAGAGTTTTCTTACAATAACAGCTATCGGCAAGCATTGGTATGGCTCCATATGAAGCTTTGTATGGCAGAAGATGCAGAACACCCGTGTGCTGGTACGAGGTAAGAGAGCGGCAGATGTATTAGCCAAGGATTATAAAGCAAACCTCGAAAAGGATCGAGCTCATTCAGAAGAGACTGCAAGGAGCACAGAGCAGGAAGAAGAGCTATGTGGACAATCGCCGAAGAGAGCTGAAATTTGAGGAAGGCGACTCCGTGTTTCTCAAGGTGTCACCGACTAAAGGAGTTATTAGGTTCGGAAAGGGCAGAAAGATAGCTCCGAGATACATTGGACCATACAAGATTCTGAAGAGGATTGGCAGGATGGCTTATAAGTTGGAGCTACCGGCCGAGTTATCCCAAGTGCATGATGTGTTCCACGTCTCTGTGCTATGGAATTGTGCGCCGGATTTGAGCCATCAATTAGCAGAAGTTCCAGAAGATCTACAGATTAATCTTTCTTACAAGGAGCAACCGGTCAGGATACTTGATCTTCAGGATAAGGTACTAAGAAACAAGGTCATCCCGATGGTCAAGGTTCTCTGGAGGAATCAATTCGTCCCTGCAAGTATTCGTCTTGAGGGCAAGATGTGGTCCTGACGTTGCTCCCCTCCAAAAAATGTCGTAGACGGTGAACCTCCGCCTCTAACTTAATGATGCGCTCCTTCAGCAAATCATCCGTTACCTTGACTTGTAGGCGAGGAGTTTTGCTCGTACTACCCACACGAGAAGCTTCAATGATAGTTCGTCGAAGCTGTGCTGTCTCTAGGCTCTTCTCAAGCACCACGTTCTTCAGACCATCTCTCTCCGCACTGACGTCGAATAGGGTCTGCCGAAGTGACTTCGCCTCCCCTTCAGGAGGTGCTTCTCGAGCTCGTTTCTTTAGTCGCTTCAACTCGGAGTAGCGCCGTGCCAGCTTCGACTTTAGTTGACCTAGTTCTGCCTCACAATTGAGAAACTTCTCTCGATTACGAGAGAAGGCCAACCTCGTCGCTCCTAAGTCAATCCGAAGACGAGAGGCCTCGGCCGCTACCATCTTTGGCGATGCCTCGACCCATTGACACAATTCGGCAATCTGAAAAGCAAGAACATAACAACGCTGAGCTCGAGAAACACTTAGCCACATTTCAAACACTTAGCCAAAGTTAGCCCATATATGAAACAATTCAGGCCCCAACACTTAGCCAAATTTCAAAGCAAGTTGTTTTGAACACTTAGCCAATGTTTCAAAGCTAGTTGTTGTAAACACTTGGGCCAAAATCTCAAAAGTCCTTTGTATTCATTGAAGTTCAAAAGAGTACAAAAGAAAGCGGTGGCCAGTCCGCTATTAGGCATCAATACAAAAAGACCCTAGATGAAAAACTATTGCTGAAGTACAAAAGAAAAACTAAGGGAGTTGAGCATCCACCTCAACGGATGGATCCACAAGCGCTAAGGCGCCTTCGCTGCCCTCAGCTGTCTCTGCCGCCGGCGCCATCGCTAACGGAGTCTCGGTCACTATGTCTTCATCGCCGAAAGCCTCCTCTTCTCTTTCATCCGCTTCTTCTCCTTCAGCCCCCGCCTTCTCCTCGCCAGGGAAAAAGAAATACCCCGAACATTCGAAGTTAGGGATACGCTCGCCGACATCCTTCAACGCCTTGGCATAGGCCTTCCGCATGTTCTGCTCCAAATAGCCGATCGCCTCCTTCTCCGCCGTGGCCTTGGCCTCCTTCATCGCCATGTCCTTCTCGAACGCGGCCTTCTCCTTCTCACTCGCCCACTCCCGAGCCATCTCCTCCTTCTTCGCAGCAGCGGAGTCTTTTATCTTCGCCAGCGCCTCCTCCAGTAGCCTGATCTCGGTGGCTTGCGTTTCTGCCTTGAGAGCAGTCGCCTCTAGCTCTCTCTTGGCCTTCGAGCGCTCCAACCTCTCTCGATCCTGGAAAGCCTTCAGCTCTTTCTCCTGCTCCGCCATTCGGTTCATCAGGTGACTAAAATGGCAGAATGCCTGCGAGAAATGCAATGGTTTAAGTGTAGGACACGATAAAGAAAACAAAAGTCGAGCAGGGGATTGTGGCTTACCGTCATCTGCGCCTTGGCGATCTCCAAGGCCAAGTCACCCACTGTCCTGTTCTCCATTTCCGCCTTATTCTTGGGCGTGGTGAGGCTGTGGACGACATCCATACAACTCGTCGAGTCTCCGAGGAAACCGTCATGCCTAAGAACCTGCCAATTCGGCATGAAGATCCTCTTCAGCTCGTCTGTCAGTATCACCTCGGCTGCCACCGTGCGAGGCAGAGCTGACAGGGTGAGAGTAGCCGAACAGTCGAGTTCCTTCGCCGACAGAGCAACGGGAGAAGGAACGGCCTCCAAGTCCACGATGGGGGTGGAGGCACTCTCAACTCGAGCTGCCTTCGACGAAGTTGGCCGAGCTACAGCTGATCCATCAGGTTTTATTTTTCTCTTGAAGATCCACTTGTAACCTAAAGGTTTACTACCCGGTGGAAGATTCATTAGTTCCCAAGTATGATTTTACAAGATAGAATCAATTTCACTCTTGATAGCTTCTTTTCATAGATGACCATCACTAGAGTCCACCGCTTCCTTGAAGGTTTGGGGTTCACCTTCAAGCATAAAAGTCAAGAAATCCGGACCAAAAGATTTTTCCATTTTTTGTTCTTTTACTGCGTCGAGGTTCCTCCTCAACTTCTTCATCTTGGTCTTCACTATCTTCACTAATAGTCTCATGTGTTCGTTTGGAGGAACTTGGTTCCTCCTTTGACTTACATGGAAATACATCTTCAAAAAACGATGCATTTCTAGACTCTATTATCGTGTTTTTTGATATATCAGTGATATCGGATTTGCACACCAAGAACCAATAGGCACTACTGTTAAGTGCATAGCCAGTGAAAATGCAATCAACCATTTTTGGTCCTATTTTCACTTTCTTAGGTGGAGCTACTGTCACCTTGGCAAGACATCCCCACATTCGTAAGTAATTGTAGGATATCTTTCTTCCTTTCCATAATTCATATGGAGTATTCTCTTCTTTCTTTTTGGATACCTTATTCAAAAGGTTGTTAGCTGAAAGAATAGCTTCTCCCCACATGTTTGGTGGCAAACCAGAACTTATTAACATTGCATTCATCATTTCTTTTAATGTACGATTCTTTCTCTCGGCAACACCGTTGGACTTAGGGGAATAAGGTGCTGTCGTTTCATGTATAATCTTATGCTTAGCACACGTGTCAGCAAATGGAGATTCATACTCTCCACCTCGGTCACTTCTTAGCGCCTTAATTTTCTTGCTGAGTTGGTTCTCAACTTCATTTTTATAGAGAACAAATTTCTCTATAGCTTCATCCTTGCTTTTAAGCAAATATACATAGCAGTATTTTGTGTTATCATCAATGAAGGTAATAAAATATTTATTACCACCACTTGTTTGTATCATTTTCAAATCACAAATATTAGTGTGAATTAGATCAAGAGATTCAGTGTTTCTTTCAACACTTTTAAACGATGATCTTGTTAGTTTTGCCTCAATACAAGTTTCACACTTGTGTTTGGAATCAATTTGGAATGTTGGTAGTATTTTGTGTTATCATCAATGAAGGTAATAAAATATTTATTACCACCACTTGTTTGTATCATTTTCAAATCACAAATATTAGTGTGAATTAGATTAAGTGGTTCAGTATTTCTTTCAACACTTTTAAACGATGATCTTGTTAGTTTTGCCTCAATACAAGTTTCACACTTGTGTTTGGAATCAATTTGGAATGTTGGTATGTGATTCACGTTAATTAGTCTACGTAAAGTATCATAATTAACATGTCCTAGTCTACCATGCCATAAACTGGAAGACTCAAGCATATAAGTAGAAGAGCTAGCTTTATTAATATCTTTGACCATGGTTATTACATTGAGTTTGAAAATTCCACCACTCATGTATCCTCTCCCAATAGACATTCCACTCTTCGACAAAAAAAAATTTTTTGACTCAAACACTAAACGAAAATCGTGGTTATTAAGCTCAGGAACAAATAAAATATTGTTCAGAGTCAATTCCTTTCCAGAAGTCATCTTCAAGATCACCTTGCCTTGACCCTTGATTTCTGAAGTAGTCGAGTTCCCCATAAACATCTTCTCCCCATTATGTAATGGTTCGAAACTGGAGAACATACTTCTTTTGAAGCACACATGTCGAGTAGCTCCAGTGTCAATCCACCATTTCTTCGGGTTTGAACCTATCATATTCACCTCTGAGATCACAGCTGAGAGGTTGATATCGAAAACATTTTGAGCAATGCCTTGAATCAAGTTTGCTTCTCTGTTCCTGTTCTTCTTGGGAAGTCTGCATTCGGTAGATTTGTGACCCATCTTGTCACAATTGAAGCACTTACCTTGAAACTTCGGCTTCTTGGAGATTTCTCCCTTAGGCCCCAACTTGGGATCCTTATTGTTGTACTTGTTGGAACGTTGTTTATGTTCCACTATATTTTCCTTGGCTGGATGACTGATGAGTCCAACCTTTTCAGATCCTCTATTGTCTTTTTTAATACGAAGCCTGACAATGAGATCTTCAATGCCCATTTTTTTTCGCTTGTACTTTAGGTAATTCTTAAAGTCTTTCCAACCTGGTGGTAATTTTTCAATTATACATGCTACTTGGAAGCTTTCACTTAAGTTCATACCTTCAGCATGAATCTCATGCAAGATCAGTTGTATTTCTTGAACTTGACAGATCACTGTTTTCTACCATTTTATAGTCTAGGAAGCGGCCTACAATGAATTTCTTGGCACTGCATCCTCAGTTTTATACTTATGGTCTAGTGATTCCCAAAGTTCTTTAGCTGTTCTTTTGTCAATGTATACATTATACAAAGGATCGGCTAATCCGTTCATTATGTAATTACTACATAAGTAATCAGCATTTTCCAAGCATCCACAGCGGCAATGACTTGGGTATCTTGCTCATCTTTTTTAACATTTGGAGGTTCTTCGTTCAAGAATCTTGCAAGATTCAATGCAGTCAGATAGAACATCATCTTCTGCTGCCACCTTTTGAAATTCTACCGTTGAACTTCTCAGGTTTCTCCCCATGGGAGACTGAGACAGGTACAACGGTTGGCATTGGCACTCGTGCCGCAATAGCAGTCAGTACTTGTGACGTATCAGCAACCGGCACTTGGACCGTTTCAGACACAACAATATTTTCCGATGCAGTAGTCATTTCGATTCTGAAAAATACACAACACGAGTGTAAGTTTTCTAGATTAAAGAAAAGAAAAGAAGTGCCTCAAAATTGGAAATCAAGAAAATCAAAATCTGTTTTAAGTTTGTTACAAAAATTGGTTATAAACTTTCTTTTACAATAAACTCAATTGATCGAGAGGCACAGAAAAGCAGAGAAGGGGATAGGAGAGGAAGAAAAACCAACAAAAAATAAATATAAATAAATAAATAACAACTTACAAACAAACCAATAGATATGTAACAAGGTAGAGTAGTCGAGGCTTGTGTATCACACAATTTCCTTAAAATAGATTTTGCCTCTTCCGGTTACTGGATTGTGCGAATGTGTCTGTTTCCAAGGATGCAATGACTAGAGCATTCACGTAGGCACCACGTAACACTCTCGAACCGAATGACAGCATCAGATTCCTATCACCGACTTACCAAATAGCAGGACAGAGGAACCGAACAGAATGAAACTAAATAGAGGAAGAAAGAAGAAGATTCTGGTGTAGGGAAGAAAGAGAGAGGGTGGGGCTCTATATATAGAGTCAGGGTTGGATACTTGCAACGGCAGACAAAGCTATGAATGCCTTCAGTGTAATGGCAGACAATGTATTGAATGCGTACACTGTAACGGCAGACAGAAGTCAATGCCCTGAATGCTACAGTGTAACTACAAACAGTCAATTGAATGTGTACAATGTAACGGCAGACAAAAATGTTTAATGCTGCACTGAAATGCCAGATAAAATCGTTTTTGCATTGATAACAGCCGTTTACAAAAGAAAAAAAATCAAAACTGTAGCAAAAAGTGGTTCTGTACAGGGTGGGGTCATGTCGGTTCGGCATTCGTGTCCGCAGGTCGTGCGAGCGCACACAAGTCGCATGTAGCTGCAGACAATCAATTGAATGCGCAAACAAAATGTTTAATACTGCACTGAAATGGCAGACAAAATAGTTTCTGCATTTATAACAGTTGTTTACAAAAGAAAAAAAAATCAAAACTTTAGCAAAAAGTGGCTCCGCACGGGGTGGGGTCATGTTGGTCCGGCATTTGTGTCTGCGGGTCGTGCGGGCGCACACAAGTCGCATGTAATCCGGTCCGAGATTTGCACCCCCCTGCGCGCGCGAGAGAAAGCCTCTCTTCTAGCTATCTTACAATGCTTAGAAAGAGGTTACTATATATCCTTTTCTAATTCCTTTGATTTTTCCGATGTGGGACTATGTTCCCTCAACCTATTTTCAAGAATGAAAACGTCTCACTTTGAGAGACAATTTCTCATTCACCCCTTAACCGTTTTTAGCAAATTAATATATGATTTTGATCTACTCACGACAGAGAACAAAAATCAATCAAGATCTCTCAATAATTCATTGAGGATCTTACTCAAAAAATTTCTCAAAATCTGGTTCATAAATGGTGTATAAAATACCCATTTTCTAACATTCAGTCCGGGCTAGCCCGGGCCCGGCCTGGCCCGCCCAAACCCAGCCTGAACCGGGGTCAGGCTGCCCTAAACATGGGGGCCGGGCCCATTCACAAAATGGGGGAAAAACCTGTAGCGGCCCAGTCCGCACTAGCCCGGGACCGGATTGAACTGGCCCGGGCCAGTCCGGGCTGGCCCGCGGACCGACTGTTGGCTGCTACTTTTTTTTCCCAGAAACTTTTTTTTATTAAAAAAGGGTATGTAAAATTACCAAAATACCCCCAATCGATTTATACTAGCTAGTTTTTGGGGGTATTTTGGAAAATTGAAGAAATACATATTCTATACATACAACCTCATTTCTTTCAATTCTCTTCACAAATTCACTCAATTCTCTACTATCTCTCAACTTTCTCGACAAATCAACAACATTCAATTACTCTCTTTCAAGATTCAACATATTCAACATCCAACAACAATCCACAACAACACTACAAACTCTCAACTCTCTCTATCTTCATTCTTCAATCCACATTCTACACTCATACGATATTTTCGTATTTATATAATTTTTAGAACTATCATTGTTGTTTGTTATCATTTATTTCTCATAATTAGATTGGGTTTTCTTGTTCTTCTTCTTCTTCTTCTTTTTAATTTTTTTTGGTAAATTGGTAAACATACACTAGAATAATCATTTAATAGTTGTTGTTTTAATTGTTTTGTAGAATAATTTTATATAACATACACTATTTTATCTATCTTTTCTTGTTTTGTGGAATTAAAATTTTAAAACATACACTACAATTAATTTTTAAAACATACATTAGAATTAATTTTTAGAACATACACTATAAATTTTATAACATACACTAGTTTAGATGGCATCTAACCGATCACGTGGTAGACATAGTAGCCAAGAGTCCACTAGTAGTCATCGCTTTCCTTCCATTCCTCTTCCATATGTTGTTAGTGAAGAAAAATTTTACAATTATGATAGTATTCCTGATTGTCATGAAACACACACGGATGAATTACAAATAGAAGACAGAACCACAACCATTGGAACAAGGCCCATCTCAATCCCGTAAAACAAGAGGGAACACATTCGAAGTACGCAAATATTTTGACTGTCCCTTCACAAGATGATTAGAATGTAGGATTAAAAATTTATAAGAAGTGTCAAACACCCTATAAGTTTAAACTAGGATCGAGAATGAGTACACTTCAACGATACTTAAGTAAATGTCAACTCGAATTTTCTAAAGACAACCTCACACAACAAAAAATATACTCTAAGACCGGCCAAATAGATAGTTATAGCTACAATCACGATATCGTTTGTAGAAAAATTGCTAAGTTAGTAATTAGAGATGAATTACCTTATTCATTTGGTGAAAATAGGATTGTAGAGACCTTTGCACAAACCGATTGAACCCCTATTATAAAAAAATTCCTAGGAACGTAGTAAAGGGTGATTGTAAATTAGTTTACAATGAGGCTAAGTATTTTTTAGTAGCAAAACTTAGCCATCGGATGGGTGGGTAGGAGTGAACGGCGTACCAATGATGTGTGTAACATGTCATTGGATCGATTCTGATTGACTACTTCAAAAGAGAATAATCATTTGAATTTGTTAGGTACCCACATAAGGGTGAAATAATTGCCACGCACATCATAGAAGCATGTAACAATTTTGGTATTTTTGATAAAATTCTTACTATTGGTTTTGATAACGAACTAAGAATACCAAGATAATTTCTAGTTTGCTAATTACACTTAATCCTTTAGAACCGGAAATTTTTCATGTTAGGTGTGCTTGTCATATTTTAAATCTTTATGTACAGGATGCACTTAAATATGGACACGATAAAATAGAGGCAATGAGAAATTTTGTTTATTTTATTACGTTGAGTGGTCCAATATATCAAGCTTTTCATGATTGGTGTCAACTTAGGGGAATTGTATTTAAACATTTTCCTAAAGATGTTAGACATCGTTGGAATTCTACTTTTGATTTATTAAGTGTTGTTCTTCACTATTGTTTCAATCTTAGAGAATTTTTTATTGCAATGGGTATGCAAGATTGTATGTTAGATGATGATTTTTTGTTTTTTACCAATAGTTTGTACAAATTTTTAGAACATTTTAATGATGCTACTTTACAATTTTCAAAAATATATACATCTATATCTAGTGGTATTTTACTTGCAATTGTCACTTTGATGACAACAATTAAAGATTTGGTAAATGACCCTTTCATTGGAGAAATGGTTTATGACGCTTATATTAAAATTTTAAAATATTTTTATCCTCTTCCTATGTTATATTGTGTTGCTAGTGTAATGAATCTCATGATTAAGTTAGATGGCACAAAAAAATTAATTGAGATTTTTTATACTTATGCTCCACACGAAGAAATAGATTAATTTAATCATGTTGTTTTCACTACAAAATTTGAAAATATTTTGACTAGTTTATATGATAGTTACGATAGAATTTATTCATCTAACACTACACAAACACAAAATGTTAGTTCTTCTTCTTCTTCTTCTATGTTATCAAAGGGAAAGGGTCTTACCCCTAGTAGTGTTTTAAATCTCATAAAATCATAAAACACCAAGAACCAATTCACCAAATGAGTTGAATTGGTATAAGACACAACCTCCCATTGAAGATGTAGTAGATGTGTATTCTTTCCGGAAAACAAATGAAAATATTTTTAGTATTCTTTCTCGCTTGGCTAAAGATTTTCTAACTGTACCGGTGTCAACCGTTGCATCGGAAAGTGCTTTTTCTCTTTGTGGCAGGATTATGAGTCCGAACAGGAATCGCTTGATGTCAAAGAATTCGGAGATATTGGTATTCGCCGAAGAATGGACGAATGCGGAAGAGAGGACTCACGATTTACAAGAAGCACAAAACGGATTAACAAGTAGCGACGAGTGAACATCTAGTAGAATGTAATTTGTATAATATATTGTAAATAATTGAGAAAATTTAGGGGGATGAGATACTATATTTAGGTTATATAGAAGTGCACGACGATAGTCCACTGTCTTCTCTTCATTCTAAATAGAGGTCATCTCGATTTCTAAATAAAAATGTTTCCCTCGTATTGTAATTTGAAGTTATTTGAATGAAATAAAATTTTACTCAATTATTTGATTACATATTAAACTTTGTAATTCATAATATAATTTTTGAATATCTCTTTTATCTATATGATTTTAACAATTGTCAACAAATTTTAAAAAGTTTAAAAAAATTTAAAAAAATATTTAAAAATGAAAATAAGCCCGGCCTGGTCCGGCCCCCGAGCTAGGGGCCAAGGGCCAGGGCCAGGCCTCAATATCCCAGCAAAAGCTCAGCCCGGCCCGGCCCGCCTTCATCGCTAGCCTGGCCCGTCTTAGCACGGGACAGGGTCAAACCCGCCAGGGCTTCGGCCCGGCCTGGCTTCGGGAGGACCGAATGCCACCCCTAAACTTGCTTACTGAAAACATTCAAAGAAAACAAGCCCCCCACTTATGAATGTTTCACTAGTCAACTAACTCAAAAAAGTTGTAAGATTCACCCCAGATATATTTGTTTTCGCTGTTCATTTTATTCTGAGATTTCTGTCCATACTAAAGACCACGAACTACACAAGTGATATGATAATTTAAGATTGATAATGCTTAATTGGTGCCAAAAAGGTAAAGTAAATTACTAATTTTTATAAGTTTGCTTTTATCTCACGACCCTCTTACAACACACACTACATACATTTATATATAACTTTATTGCAAGCATGGACTTTGCCCGTATATGACATCTCCAATACTCCCCCTCAAGTTGGAGCATATATATCGCACATGCCTAACTTGTCATTGATGAACTGTATTCTGGCTGTCGCAAGGAACTTTCTGAGACCATCAACTAGCCGGTAATCAGTATGAGTATATTTAGCTTCTATCTGAGGGGGGTCATACAGAGTGCCACTAATCTTATTGCGAACCACATGACAGTCAACCTCAATATGCTTTGTTCGTTCATAAAACATGACATTAGTGGTTATATGGATAGCAGACTACTGTCACAATACATACGCATCAGCTAATATTGAAAAACCCCCAACTTAGTAATCGTTTGATCCATGCCATTTCACATGTGAGGTCAGCCATAGCACGATACTCAGATTCTGCACTCGATCGAGACACTATAGTTTGTTTCTTATTCTTTCATGAAGCTAAGTTTTCTCTAACAAATACACAATACCGAGTAGTGGATCTCCTAGTCATTGGGAAACCAGCCCAGTCAGCATCTGACCAACCAGCAATTCGATAATGTCCACCATCAGTATATAACAATCATTTGCCAGGGGAGCACTTTAAATACTAAAGAATTCTCATAACCACATTCCAATGGCTTATACGGGGAGAGACCATAAACTGACTTACTATACTAACTGAATATGCAATATCATGATGAGTGACTGTGAGATAATTCAGTTTTTACACAAGCCTCCTATATCGCTCTGGATCCTCCAATAGGACACCCTGATCTGGCAACAACTTGGAATTTGGGTCCATAGGAGTGTGTGATGGCCTGCATCCCAACATACCAGTCTCGGTAAGTATGTCCAGCACATACTTTCTCTGTGATAAACAAATTCTCTGCTTAGATCGAGCAATTTCGATCCCCAAGAAATACTTTAGTCGCCTAAGATCCTTAGTTTGAAACTTCTATTGAATATATGACTTCAGATCTTGAATACCATTCAGATCATGTTCTGTAATTATAATGTCATTAACATATAACTCTAAAATGATCATCTTCCCTTGATGATGTCTATAGAATACAGAATGGTCATTATCACTCATCCTCAATCCAAAACTCGTGACAACCTCAGTGAAACGACCAAACCAAGCACGGGAAGACTATGAGTCCATACAAAGATCGTTTCAAGCAACAAATTACTAAGGGGGGTTGCTTTATATAAACCTCCTCCTTAAGAACGTCATTGAGAAATGCATTCTTGACATCAAGTTGGTAGAGTTTCCAATGAAATTGAGCAGCCAAGGCAACAATGAATCATACATAAGACATTTTGACCACAGGAGAGAATGTCTCATCATAATCAATATCATAGGTCTGTGAATAACCTTTAGCAACCAATCTTGCTTTTATACGAGTCAGTGAACCATCTGGGTTACTTTAACCGTGTACAACCATTTACAACCAATACAATATTTGCCAGATGGAAGGTTAACAAGATCCCAAGTAGCATTTTCTTCAAAAGTAGACATCTCTTCTCACATAGTCTGGCTCCAACTAGGGTGTGACAGTGCTTCTGATAATAACTTAGGAACCTGGTGACTGTCCAAAGTAGAGACAAAGGCATGATGGGCAGACAACAAGTTAGCATGTGAAAGACGACTGTATATAGGATGTGCAGTGAAGTGGTTCCCTTTGCGTATGGCAATGGGAATATCAAGATCAGAATGCTCACTAGAAGAGGGAACAATAGGAGTGGGTTCAATGGTTGAAACTGGGGGTGTAGGAGCAGGTTCAGACGGTGGTGTTTCATCGACTTGAGGCATTGGGACAATGGGCACAGTGGCATGATCTGAGAAATGTTGTCCGAACATCGTTCATACACTTGAGTGATTGCAACTCGTTTGGGCATTGCTGGGGAGCATCGTGATATAGAACAAGGAGAAGTAGATACCACAGGTCTACGGTAGGTTAGAAATTCAAATTCAGACGCATCAGAAAGAATCAGAGGTACACCCTAGGAAGTGACAGAAAAATAAGGTTGGGACTCATAAAAGGTAACATCAGCAGAGATAAAATGACGACGCAACTCAAGACTATAGCATCTATAACCTTTCTAAAAGCGAGAGTACCCTAAGAAAATGCATCAGATAGAACGAAGAGCTAACTTGGAGTGACCAGGATGATGATTATGGGCAAAACTAACACACCCAAAGATTTTGGGAGGAAGGGAGAATGGGTTAACATTTAGAAATAAAACGGAAAAGGGTGTTTGATCATCTAACACAGATGAGGACATGCAGTTAATTAGGTGACATGCAGTAAGAACCGCATCACCCCAAAATTATTGAGGAACTTGTCTATGAATAAGTATTGTCCTTACAATCTCTAACAGGTGACGATTTTTAAGCTCGGCAATCCCGTTTTGTTGAGGGGTGTATGGGCAAGAGGATTCATAAAAAATAACAGAATAAGACATAAATGCGTTAAACTCAAAACTAAAGTATTCTCTGGCATTATCGCTATGCAAAGCTTTGATAGTAACATCAAATTGGGTTCTGACATCAGCACAAAAAGACTTAAAAATAAAGAAAATTTTAGAACAATATTTCATTAAATATAACCATGTTGCACGAGAGTAATCATCAACAAAAGTAATATATTATCTAAAGTCACCGAACTGAGACTGGACAGGACAAGGTCTCCACACATCAGAATGAACTAAATTAAAATGTCAACTTGACCATTTATTGACTCTAGGATGATAAGACACACGTAGGTTTACCTAACTGACATGACTCACAAGACAACTCATTAAGAGAAGATAACTCAGGTCTTAACTTCTTCAAATTTTATAAAGACGGGTGTCCCAGCTGAGAATGCAAATCGAAAGGCGTGTAACCACTCAAGTAAGCAAAAGAGATAGGGACACCATCCAGCTGATAAAGACCCTCAGTTTCACTGCCTGTGCCAATCGTCCGTTTCGTCTCAAGCTCCTAAAACACAGAGTGATTAGGATAGAAGGTAACTGAAGAGTTCAAAGATTTAGTAAAGGGCTGAAAAATTTTTTAGGCATATAAAGAACAGAAGTAAGAGAAAAATTGGAAGTGAGGTCAACATGTCCAACCCCAACAGAAGGAGGGGGGGGGGGGGGGGTAGAACCATCAACTAGACAAGCAGGTGAATGAAATGACTCTCTAACTGATAACAATATATCTGAATTTCTAGTCATATGATTTGAAGCACCTGAATCAATTACCCATGATGTAGGAGCTGTGGTAGTCAAGCAAGCACTACTAGACCTGGCTAATGTGGAAAAAGAAGAAGGCTGGCCCTGAGAAGCACGGTATCGTTGGAGAGCCTGAAGTTCTCCTACGTCTAACTGAACATTGGTCAAACTATAGGCGACACGTGCATTGTGTGATGGTCGGGTGTTCTGAGAACGCCAGTTAGGGCAATACCACTTTGTATGCCCAAACTCTATACAATAGTTGCACATGATATGGGTAAGTCAAGTGCCTGAACCACTCTGTGAGCTGTAACTGCTAGCACTGCGACCATTGAAACTACCTGTGTGACCATGTCATCCTCCTCCTCAACTAAAATGAGGCTGGGAATCAACAAAAGCGGATGTCTCTTCTGGGGTGTCGCTAGTGACGATTTAGAGAAGGTGAGGAAACATCTTCGTAACAAGTTTGTAGGCCTCTAACAAACTCTTGGAGGCAGAATGTCACATTACTAAAGGTCGTGCAGTCTCATGAGACTTGGGAAGCACCCCGAGAAAGGTGAGAACATGAATCTGTTGTTGGTGCTCTTGCATCTGCTTCAGATTAGTGCTCAATGGAAGGAGTTCTTGCAACTCATCACATGTCTTCTTGAAGAAGGGGTAGTATTCATCAATACTTTTACTACCCATCTCACAATGACAGTAGGTCTGCTGAACACTGTAGGCATGTGTCATACTGGTCAAACCCAAATAGGTTGATTGAAGATGGTCTCAAAGCTCCTTAGCCGTAGAGCACTGCATTGCAGTATCAAGAATATTGGGCTCCATGGATTCCCACATAGCGCTCATAATCAAGCTATCATCAGCTTCCCAATCTTCTGTCATAGTCTTAGGTGGATCATGAAATAGATGACTCGAGCGACGAATACCTTTCGATTTGATTGTAAACATCTTGGGTTATTGTTACCAATTACTACTACTCAATTTCACAGTTAATAACTTGGATGGAAAGGGGGGAAGAGTAATTCCTGTCATAGTAGTTTCTATCACAATGGAGTTATCATTCACATCAGGTTTACCACTCTCTTCGCTCATCTTGCCGATCACAATAAAATAAATTAGTACACAATAAAATTCCTTAGAGGTGAAAAGAGGTAGGTCGGAAGTTAAATTGGAGGGGTTCACACACCTAAAGATAAGATCTTTTTTTGTGGCAATTCATCAAACACATTGTGTTCCACTTCAATATTGGTCAGATTCAGTCAAACTTGAATTTATTTCCGTTCAAGGAGATCATGATGGTTGTGTTGGGTGTTGGTGGAGAAGGTCGGCAGTAGAATAGGAGATAGTGATGGTGTTCTAAGAATCGGAAATGGTAACTTTGATGATGGCAGGGAGATGATGATGGTTGGATGGTGATTGATGTGATCTACTTCAGAACTTCGGGGGAGCTGATGGTCGGAGGTCAACGGCTGTTGGTCGAAGATCAACGGCTGGGTTGCTGGTCGGAGAGAGCTGGGCTCTGATACCATATTAGTTTACTTTTCTCTCACAACCCTCTTACAACACACACTACATACATTCATATATAACTTTATTACAAGCACGGACTTTGTCCGTATTTGACATCTCTAGTAATTTGTAATGGTTTGTTTATCAAAGAACGTTGAAGTGTCCCGAGAATCCTTAGTCAAATATAGAATGGTAAGATGGACTACCAAGGATAATACTACACCTAATAAAAAGCTCCCTCATTCGTCAACAATGAGTAAAGGAAGCAAGCTACACCAACCAAGTTCTAGGTTGGACAGAAGGAGAATCTAAGCTGTAGTGGAAGGGCCAAAGTAAATACCTGTGAACAGTAAAACTTCATAGACATGCATATCTCTACGACGAGTATTATATATGGTTCATTATGTGAACGGAGTTTACTCAGAAGTTAAAATTCCTTTGTATAAACGTAACCTCGTAATATATCATTGTTGGCAACAAAATGAACATTTTGGTGTAGTATTTTTCGAAAAGTTCTTTTATCTATTAAATTTCTATTTTTTTTCTCTCATTTTGAAACAAAGTTCATACTTCTACATCTTAAGGGACCTTTTTCTTTTAGAGAATCTCAACAATTATGAAATAAGAACGAGTCATAATGAGATAGATGATCACGTTGAACTATACTGCATGAGGACATAAACTAGCAGAAACATGGCAGCCCACGCCAACGAGTTATAACTACCTCTACCAGTGTAATGCAGAAAAGTGGCATGCAGATTCTCTGTCACCCACACCTGCTGCGCACTTCTCAGATCTCTCGATCTATATTATACTATTAGTGATAGCTAGGAAGCAGGGAATTTGATGCTTGATAAGCAGCGCCGGCCCTGAGTTCCCGGGGGGCCGAGGCGAACTCCCGGAATGGACCCCCATACATTAAAAGAAAAACATGTATACAAAAAATTTGCACATTGTTCAAGGCAAATTATGCAAAATATATGTCATCGAATAACGAATTTTTTCCCAAATTGACCCTTTTTGCAAAAGTATTGCCACAAACGACCTGTTTTTTTTTTTATTTCCACAAACGCCCTACTCGCTTTTCGAGAAAGCGGGTTTGGTACAAACCCTCGCGCTTTTTCAAAAAGCGAGTCTTGGGTTTCAGAAAATTGGAAACCTAAGACTCGCTTTTCGAAAAAGCGGGATAGTTTGTACTAAACTCGCTTTTTCCAAAAGCGAGTCTTGGGCTTCTTTGCCCAGCAACACTCGCTTTTTGAAAAAGCGGGGGTAATTATACCACACTCGCTTTTTCAAAAAGCGAGTGTCGATTGGGACTTAAACCCCCGCCCCCAAAACAGATCTCACTTCTTCTCTCTATTCTTTCTCTTCCTCTTCGTTCGCGAAACCCTAACCCATCTCTCATCTCAAATTCGTCAAAATACCCTCATATTTTGTTGAATTACCCACAAAATTGCTTTGGACAACTTAAACCCATCTTCCGTTAGAGGTTTAATTTGTTGGAATTTGGGTATACTTAAAAAGGGAAGCAACTTTATTGTGAAGGTATGTTGTTTATTTCCCCATTATTTTGTTAATTTAAATAGGTTTTCTTTATGGGTTGATAATAACTCGATTATTGGTATAAATTAACGTAGGTATGGATTTGGAGATTCCTATTTGGTTATATTTTGGTGGTGAAATAATTCGTGATCCAAAGATTGGTTGTTCTTATAGTCATTTAGAACCGGAAATAGTTTGGGTACCCCGTACCATTACATTTGAAGAACTAGTTGGGAAAATCTATGAAGTTACTAATTGGGATAGGAATGAATGGAATGTGAAAATTTTAGCTCGATACTCAGCAGGAAGAGGAGATGGTCAGTATTTTATGACAGTGCCCGTACCTACTGATAATGCGCTGAAGTCATTGATTGCTAGGACATTTGATCCCAATTGTGCTTGGTCTGTATTAGAGTTATATATTCAGCAAATTCGAGTTGTGAATGCTCAGCCACATGATATCCCCAGTGCAAGCTTCATACGGGTAGTACCTACACAGGAGTCGAGGCCTACCCCCGATCAATCATCACAACCAAATCCGATATCCTCACAAGAAAACACCTTCGCCCATGCTCCAATTCCGGATTCTGTAAATGTTGAGCCGCCACGCCAACCTAGCCCGGTTCCTGACTCTGTTCCAGATAACAGCATGTTTGAACTCTTTGAAAATGCAGTCTGTAACAACAGCTTATTAGAAGATGATGAAGATGATGAAGAAACAGACGATGAAGATGTTGATAGTGGTGACACTGATGACGTAGACGATGATGAAGATGTTGACAGTGGTGCAAATGTAAATCCCACGAACAGCAGTTCTAATGAAGCCAGAGGTACTTATAGCTACGGCAATGTTGACGGTCATGTTACTGAGGAAATGGCTGAAGGTGCTAGAATAAACCTAGTTCCCCAAGAGTCGTCTGGTTCGTCCAATGTAGACGAATTGTACGTTGGACAGGAGTTTATAAGTAAGCAGTCGATTCAACAGGCAGTGAAGTTGTATTCTATCAAAAAGCATCGTGAATTTGTAACTTTGAAATCTACACCGTCACTGTACACTGTTAAATGCAAAATGGCACCTAGAAAACGTACCATTGAGGAGATCGTGCAAGGGCCCCCCGGAGTAAGTGATGTTGGCTGCCCTTGGAGATTACGAGCGATGGTTCCAAAAGGCGGGACGAATTTTGTGGTGAAGAAGATAGTTGGGCCACACACTTGTACGAATCCAACGCTCAATCAAGATCACCTTAAAATTGATTACAATATTGTTTGTAATCTGATTGTTGATGTGGTGAAAAAAGATACCTCTTTATCACCGAGGTCAATTATTGAGATTGTTAAAATACAATATAATTATCAGATTTCCTATAAGAAAGCTTGGCGAGCAAAACAAAAAGCCATCGAGAGGTTGTATGGTACCTTCGAAGAAGCATACACAAAGTTACCTGCTCTACTCACAGCAATTCAATCTGCAAATACAGGAACCGTTGTTCACTGGGATAAGTATGGGTCTGGCCCTGGTGAGGAAACATTCAAGGGTGTATTCTGGGCATTTGGTCCTTCAATTCAAGGTTTCAAGTCCTGCAGACCGGTGATCAGTGTTGACGGAACTCACTTGTACGGTAAGTACAAGGGTTGCTTGCTAATTGCTGTTTCCCCAGACGCGAATGATTGTTTATTTCCGTTTGCATTTGCATTGGTTGATGGAGAGAGTATAAATACGTGGACATGGTTCATGAGTTGCATCCACACTTATGTCACCGATCGCACTGAGTTGTGTGTTATTTCCGATCGTCACGCTGGTATAATGCATGCTATGGAGTTACAAAATGGAGCTTGGAACGAACCAAGTGGGTATCACCGTTATTGTATGCGCCATTTTGCTACAAATTTCTTTACTAAATTTGGTAGTAAGGCATTGCGTAAGAAGGCGAAAATAATAGCGAGTGAACACCAACCCAAGAAGTTCATGGCCAAACTTGCTGAGCTTGAGAACGTAAATGTGGAAGCGGCTAATTGGTTAAAAGAGAAGCCGGTTGAGAAATGGGCACTTTATGCAGATGAAGGTCGCAGATACGGAATAATGACTACGAACTTGTCAGAAGTGTTCAACTCAGTCTTGAAAGGAGTCCGTAGTTTGCCAGTGACAGTGATTGTTGAGACGATCTTCGAACGTCTGAACAATTATTTTACTACTCGCCGACAAGAAGCAACTCAACTTTTATCCGAAGGGAGGATTTTTTCTCGAAAAGTACATGAAAAGCTTGATAGTCGCCGTGAGAGAGCTAATGGACATGGGGTGACAATGTTCCATCATCAACCAGGAATTTTTTCCGTGAGAACGGGTATACGCATGGTGGGTGGAGAAAGGAAGGGTGGGAACTTGCACACTGTGAATTTGGGAACGAAGACGTGCACATGTATGAAATTTCATCTATACCATATCCCATGTTCTCATGTACTGGCGGCTTGTGCATATCGTGCAATAGATCACAAGCATCTCGTTGATAAATTTTACACCGTTGCTTCATTAGCACAAACATACGGTCCAGTGTTTCAGCCTATACTAGATCCAGCATATTGGCCTATTATTAATGGACCAAAACTAGTACCCGATGCCACTTTGCGACGTAAAAGGAAGGGCAGGCCTAGAACTACCAGATTCCGCAATGACATGGATGTGAGAGATAGGTCAAGTCGTGGTACGGGGATGAGATGTTCAAAATGTGGTTTACAATGACACAATAAGCGACGATGCACTAATAGTGGAACTCAGCAAACTTAGATATTGTGTGCTTGTAATTATTAACTTGGACTTTGTTTTTGTACTATATTATGTTGACGCTAACGATGATGTTTTATTATGTTTGATTTGTTATTTTTGTTGTTGATGTTCTTTTGTGTTTGTTACTGTGTGAATTAAAATCCCTTAGAAATAAATTTCATCAAGTCAGGCAAAGACTCGCTTTCTCAGAAAGCGAGTCTGGTGTTAAAGATCGCGCTTTCTGAGAAAGCGTGTCTTCGATCTGTAGAAAACCAGAGAATCAAAATTCTCTGGTTTAACAGTCGCTTTTTCAAATTCCGTGGATGAAAGTACTAGACTCGCTTTCTAAGAAAGCGAGTCTTGGATCTGTTTGATTAAAAAGATACAGAACGAAGACTCGCTTGAAGCAAAATCATCGGGCCATTCATCTGCACGGACCCGAGGGCACACAGGCACAAACTCCTGTAGAGGGCTGCTAGGGCGGCACTACCCCAACTATACTGGCCGACTCGTCCAAGGTCGGCAATAAGCGGGAGGTACATGAGGGGAACGGAATGACCGCTTGAGTTAGAGAATAGTACCCCTCCAAAAAGAGTAAGGATGTACGCCCTGCAGTACATCTGGACCTCCTCTTCGGTCGAATCATCTGTCAATTTATCTTTAAATTTTTCCTTCAACCACTTCAGACGAATTTGTTTCCCTACTACTGCACCTGTCTCCACTTCGACACCTAGGTATTCTTCTACTAAGTATGCCGCGTCGAAGTCCATGGAGCCGGTCACCGCCTGCCCATCTACCGGGAGGCCTGTGATGACTGAAACGTCCTGCAACGTAACAGTCATCTCCCCAGCTGACAAGTGGAAACTGTGGGTCTCAGGATGCCATCTCTCCAAGAGTGCTGTCAGTAGAGGCCGATCGCACTTGATGCCGCTCATCAGTGCGATGCCATATAGGCCGCAATCCCGTAGTATTTGGTGAATCCGTGGGTGCATAGGGAGAGGATGCCCCCCACGGAAGGTACACTCTTTCGAATCCCCCTCCCACACATCTTTGGAGCGATGGTGCGACTGACAAGTTAGAAGACTGGGGTCGAGTGGTCCTGGACCAACAAGCGGAACCGTAGATGAAGGAGGGGCAGGCGACGAAGTACCAGCCACATTTTGGTTTGTTGGGACCTGCAAAACACCAGTTACATCAGCAAATAAATATATCAATCAATTATATGACAGTGAAACAAATCGAATGCAAAAAAAATTATAACTTACATTACTTCGTTCGTTTCCAGCACGACGACCACCACCACGTCCACCGCGTGGAGGTGGGCCAAAAGATGTACGTGGTCCATCGCCACGATTGGCTCTGCTACTGCCGCCAGTCTCCACACGTCCCTTATTCCGTGGCATTTTATCAAAAAAAAAAAGTATCCTACAAAGATGAACGTGAATTCATTATTAACAATTCCAAATTTATTTTAGCAATTTAAATCATCACGGAAGCTGAAGATAATTGAAATGCAAATACAACTCACAAAAAGTCACAAATTATAGGTGGAGATATTACTAAATTAAAAAATCTACAACTCACAAAATCTATAGGTGGAGATATTATGCTAATTTTACTCAAAACATCTACAACTCACAAATACAACTCACATATCCTAAATTCAAATAGTTGGTCTGTGAATTGCAGTAAATATATAATTAGAATTGCAGTACATTTCTCCTGATCACAAATTCCAAACTCAAAACTCACAAATACAACTCACAAATACAACTCACATATGCACAAATCTACACTACGTGATTTAAGTAAATTCAAAAATTGAGTTCTAGAATCGTTCAAATCCCAAATTACACTTTCACAAAATCACATATGCACAACTGTACTTTTACTCACATATGCACAAATACTACACAAATTCTAGAACACACCACCACATATTACTCACATATGCACATATGCACAAATACTAAACAAAATCTAGAACACAAATACTACACAAGTATATAGAGTTATATACTCAGTCATCACCCAAAATTGATGACTACACAAATTCTACACAAATTCTACACAAATTCTACACAAATTCTAGAACACAAATACTACATAGATTCTCTGAAATCGTTCACAAATTCTACACACACCACAACAAATTACACACAATATATATACAACATTAGAAAAAATTGAGTTCTAGAAATATACCTCAAGCTTCACGCAAGAATTGAACCACCGCAATCACCACAAACCAAAAAGAACCAGGCCCAAATCGCGAGCGTCACCGACCTCCACCCCTTGTTCTTCAATCCCCCGCAATCACCCAAAATTTCGGGAAAAAAACTCAACCACAAGGTGGGCAACTAGCTTGGGATGAGAAAGCGAAAATTTTAGGAGCTAATCGACGGCTATTTGGATGAAATAGGCGAGAAATCGAAGATGCGAGCGATGGGTTAGGGTTTTTCGGGAGCGAGTCTTGAGGAAGAATAGAGAGAAGTGAGATCTGTTTTGGGGGCGGGGGTTTAAGTCCCAATCGACACTCGCTTTTTGAAAAAGCGAGTGTGGTATAATTACCCCCGCTTTTTCAAAAAGCGAGTGTTGCTGGGCAAAGAAGCCCAAGACTCGCTTTTGGAAAAAGCGAGCTTGGTACTAACCATCCCGCTTTTTCGAAAAGCGAGTCTTAGGTTTCCAATTTTCTGAAACCCAAGACTCGCTTTTTGAAAAAGCGCGAGGGTTTGTACCAAACACGCTTTCTCAAAAAGCGAGTAGGGCGTTTGTGGAAATAAAAAAAAAACAGGTCGTTTGTGGCAATACTTTTGCAAAAAGGGTCAATTTGGGAAAAAATTCTCGAATAACTAAGAAGAAATAGCCAAAAGGGTTTGTTTTAAATGTAGGTTTCGTGTTAAGGGTAAAGGTTTTGGGTTTGAATTTGAATGTGAGTTTCGGGTTTGAGTTTCTATTGATTTAAATGTGAATTTATTTTTAAATCACCCAAATTTAAAGCCTCAAATTCAATCAAGCCCAAACCCAAATAATTTAAACAAAATTCTAAAGGTCCAAATATTTATTTTTGAGGGCTCCTAATAACATTTTTTTACGTCCAAAATATGTGTCTATATTTAACATTGGAGTACAAATTTGGAACCCCTAAAATTGCAAATTATTCGGGGGTCTAAGATGGCCGTCTCACCTGCCTAAGGGTGGGGCTTGATAAGACGTACAACATATTGAAAACAGATTTGGGGGAAAATAATTGTTATTCATTTATTTCTCTACTGTATACATCTATATATAAGAGTTACATTCTTGGAGAAGAAGAAAAGAGATTGAGAGAAGATTGGGGAGATGAGAGATTTGGAGAATCTGTCTCCTATAGATTAGGAAACAGGATATACAATTACTATATTTCAACACTCCCCCTCAAGTTGGTGCATAGATATTGAACATGCCCAACTTGTCAACAAATTTCAAAAAGAGCCGATTCGAAACTGTCTTGGTTAGGATATCTGCGAGCTGATCTTCTGACTTCACTTTCGATATCTCATTAACTTTCTCATCTATTTATTCTTTGATGAAGAATCTGTCCACCTCTACATGTTTCGTTCTATCATGCTGAACCGGGTTAGCAGCAATATCACACGCTGCTTGACTATCACAATATACTTTCATAGGTTCATTCGGACCATAGCCTATAAGTCTTGCAACAAGAGTTTCAGTCATAAAGCTTTCGCTATACTTAAAGCTACTCCGCGATACTCAACCTCTGCACTAGAGCGCGCAACAATATTTTGCTTCTTGCTCCTCCATGTAACTAAATTTCCTCCAACAAAGGTGAAGTATCCTGAAGTGGAGCGCCTATCAATTATAGATACTGCCCAATCAGCGTCAATATATGCCTCAACCTTCAAGTGACCATGTTTCGCAAATAAGACCCCTTTTCCTAGAGCAAACGTAATATATCTCATAATTTTCATCACCGTATCCATATATTGTTCCCGAGGCGCATGCATAAACTGACTTACAACATTTAAAGCATATGACAAATCTGGCCGTGTATGTGCAAGATACATCAGCCGTCCAACCAATCTCTGATATCTTTCCTTATCACAAGGTACATGATCAGCTTCGTTGCACAGTTTCAGTCATTCTTCTAACGGTGTACTAATCAGCTAACAAGCAGATATTCCAGTCTCCTTTAATGAATCAAGAGCATACTTTGTTTGAGATAAAAATATCCCCTTTCTTGAGCGAGAAACTTTAATACCAAGGAAGTATCTCAAAGAACCAAGATCTTTCATTTCGAACTCTTGTGACAAGTAGTTCTTTAATGCCTTCCTCTCCTCGGGATCATCACCAGTTACTATCATATCATCCACATAAATAATGAGAGCAGTAATTTTACCTTCTTTCCTTTTTAGGAACAGAGTATGATCTGAATTACTCTGATAGTATCCGAATGTCCTCATTAATTTTGTAAATCTCCCAGACCAAGCTTTTGGCGACTGCTTAAATCCATACAATGCTTTCTTCAAACGACATACTTTATTGCTGTGTTAGACTGATATGTTCGACCCTGGTGGAAGATCCATGTAAACCTCTTCTGCCAATTCTCCATGCAAAAAAGCATTCTTCACATCAAATTGCTCCAACGGCCAGTCAAGATTTGTAGCAAGTGACAGTAGAACTCAAACAGTATTGAATTTTCCCACAGGTGCGAATGTATCTTCATAATCAGTTCCATACTTCTGAGTGTACCCTTTAGCAACCAGTCTTGCTTTTTATCGCACTATTGAACCATCAGACTTATACTTCACCGTATAAATCTATCTGCATCCTACTGCCTTCTTCCCTGTTGGCAGCTCGACTATCTCCCAAGTCTCATTCTTTTTCAAGGACTTCATCTTCTCATCCATAGCTGCTTTCCACCTTGGATCAGTAAGGGCTTCCCGCACACTGTTAGGAATAGATACAGTAGATAATTGATTTACAAATGACTTATTTGATTCCGACAAGCGGTGAGTAGATACATAATTACTCATAGGATATTTGACGTTACAAGTGGGATCAGGTTCATAACTGGATTTTGGAATACCTCTATTAGTACGGTGCGGGAGTTCTCTTCTAGGAGCTTTGGATAACGATGACGATTGGTTTTAGGGTTCTGACGGTTCACTATCACTGAAATTCGGTACTAGTTGCAATTCTTTAAGAGGGTCTTCTTCAAGAGAGGCTTCTTCCCTTGGTTGCACTTCTTCATGAGGGTCTTCCTCCGATGCTAGGTCTTCATTCAAATTTTCGCCATTATTTGTATCCAGTTGGTCGTTCAGACTGGTAATTACTTCATCATACCCAAGAGTCTGAACTTCACTTCGGTACTCCCCCTGAAGTTCAATCGTAGAAGAAGAAAAATATATCTCATCTTCATGGAACACAACATCCATAGTCAGAAATATCTTTGAGTTGGTGGGTGATAGCACCGGTACCCTTTCTTATCCTGTGCATATCCCACAAAAATACAGCGGATAGCTTGAGGAGTTAACTTATTGCATTCATGTTGATAAAGATGAACAAATGCAACACACCCAAACACACGAGGTGGTAAGTTGACGATTTTTGGTACATTCACAGCTTCAGTTAATGCTAGAAATGGTGTGAGAAAGTTTAGGATACTAGAGGGAACTCGGTTGATTAAGTATGCAGCAGAAGCAAAGGCTTCTTCCAATAAATGAGTGGCATATTTCCATGGATAAGAGAAGCACAGACCACCTCGAGCAAGTGTCTATTTTTTCTTTCTGCAACCTCATTCTATTGAGGTGTATATGAGCATTTAGTCTTGTGAACAATGTCGTGTTCCACCAAATATTATTGCAGATTCGATCTCAGGTACTCTCCACCATTATCACTTCTAAGAACTTGAATCTGTGATTTATACTGAATCATAACATATTTGTGAAATTTTTGAAACAAGCCACTAACTTCACTTTTCGACTTCAACAAACAAATTCAGGTCATACGAGTAGTCATCAATAACAAACCATTTGGCTCCACCAAATATAGTGATTTTGGATGGACCCCAAACATCAAATGGATAATCATAAATGGAAGAGAGCTTCTACTTGGACTTGGAGGAAAAGAGACACGGTGACTTTTTGCGAGTTCACACACATCACACCGAGAGGCAGAAATATCCAACTTAAAAAATAAACTTGGAAATAATTTCTTCAAATAACCAAAAGAAGCATGCCCTAGACGTCGATGCCATAGCCAAATATCTGATTTCTTCATTTCATCTTCGGATTCTTCCACACTTAGAGCTTGAGTCAACTTGCTTGAACTTTCATATTCTAAATCCAGGTAATAGAGCTTCCCGTGTCTAACTCCATAACCAATCGTCTTACGAGTCCGATTATCCTTAAACACACAATGTGAAGGCCAAAAGACAACAATACAATGTAAGACAGTAGTTATTTGAGCAACAGATAATAGGTTAAAATTCAAAGATAATACAACTAGAGCAGTATCTAATATTAGGTTGTTTGTGAGATGTATGGTACCCTCGCCAATAATAGTGGCAGGATCACCATTGACAGTGGACATAGTTGATTTGGTGGAAGGTTGAAAATTTTGAACTTGTCTAGAATCAAAAGTCATATGGTTGGTAGTACCCGAATCAACTATCCATGCATTATTCATAACAGAAATAGAAATATTAAAAACCTTACCATCATTACCTGCAGCAGCACGATCAGCAACTCCAACTACGACGGTGGGTTAATTGCAAGTCTTCTCCCGAATATCCCTGCTATGATCCCAGATCTCTGCATAGCCAATAATCTTATAACAACGAGTTTTCGTGCGGCCGATCTTGCCACAATGAGTACACTTTCTTGACTCCATGGTGAAGAACAACAAATAACAACACAACAAGCAGTACTAACAGTAACACAGCAAGCAGCACAGCACCACACCAAACACACTAGCAAACAGCAAACAATCAGACACAACATGTACACAAAAGAACCCACAAAGCAAAAATAGCAACGAGATAGTAACTTCAGCACATAGAAGGCAGCAAGGGGATCGGGGATCGGGGATCGGCGGCTGGCGTCACAGGCTGACAGCGAGCGGGGGCAGGCACAGGTGGTTGGCGATCGAAACAAGGACAGAGGGAAGGTCGAGATTTGGGTTGTCTGCTAATGTCGAGGAAGGGGAAGGGGAGGAGCAAGGGAGGATCAGGTGGGGGTTTGGCTAGCGCGCGTCGGGGGGTGGCGCGACGGGAGGGGGAAGGTCGCCGGAGTGGGGAGGCTCGCCGGGGAAGATGGACGAGTAATTGGGTTTGGCTGTTTTGGACGGGAAACTCACGGGGAGAGAGAAATGGATAGAGGAGATCGACGAGGATCGGGGTCAGCGATGGGATCGACAACAGCGAGGATCAGATCGGGATCTTCTTCGTCAGGTAGCCTAGGACAATTTTGGCTCTGATACCATATTAAACAGATTTGGGGGGGAAAATTGTTATTCTTATTCATTCATTTCTCTACTGTATACATCTATATATAAGAGTTACATTCTTGGAGAAGAAGAAAGAAGATTGAGAGAAAATTGGGGAGATGAGAGATTTGGGGAATCTCTCTCTTATAAATTAGGAAACAGAATATACAATTACTATATTTCAATACAACAAACTTCACTTCTTGATTAATAAGAGTAGAAACCATTACAAAGTAGTAGACAAATGATGATAAAGCAGATGAAAGACTTTTAAAAGACATCAGCGGATAATATACTCGATCGTCATAATGAACTCTCAATTCTACGTTATTTTTCTGTAGTTAAGAAACAGTAATATAAGCAAACACCTAGGCTACTTAATATTTAACATCCACATTAAATTCCAGGTTCTAAAGTTCATGTGGTTATCCTCCAAGTTATTGAAAGAAAGAAGGCAAAATTTAAAAAAAGGTCACAAAAGTTTGGCCCAGTTTAAAAAAACGTCACAAAACTTTTTTTTAAAAAAAATCACACAATGTTTAATTTTCAACTCACAGAGTTAACAACCGTTATCTCTCTTCTATGTGCACTGCACGTGCTATGAAAACTTGACGAAAATACCCTCTTCTTCCCCAATTACTGAGCCGAAAAAGAAAAAAAAGAACCCAAATCAGATCCTTTCTACTTCCCCAATTACTGAGCCGAAAAAAAGAACCCAAATCAGATCAACCCAAATGAGAGCAACCCAAATTAACTGGAATGTATTGAATAGTTACTATGAAATTGAATGGAATGTATTGAACATCTCAGCTGTCTTGATCTCAGTTTTTCTGCATTTGTGGTGGTGAGATTGATCTGATTTGTAATGTTTGATGCTCCAATTCGTAGATGTGATTTGTTTGAGGTGTTGGATTTGGTAGAATGTGCAATGTGTAAATTTATTGTAAGTGTGTTGTTAGTATAAGTGAATGTGTGAAATATACACACTAACAAAGTGGAAATCTACCTGATCATGTTAAATATACACACCAACAAAGTTGAAAGAAAACCTGATCATGTGTACATACTGTACATTATCAATAGTTTAGGGATGTTTCGTGAACTAAACTAATAGTTTTGTGATGTTCTTTTAAACAAAGGCATAAATCTGTGATGTTTTTTTAAAACAGAAGAATACTTTTGTGATATTTTTTTAAACCAAACAATAGTTCTGAGATGTTTTTTTTAACAATTTTATACAATAACCTAAAGTGTTCTGAAATGAAAAGATTTGCTTTATTTTATCATAACCACTACATCTATTAACGTTTCAAACACCAAATGAAACTCCGCAAACAACCCAAACATTCATAAACATCGAGCACACAAGTGAAAGCATGTTTCACATTTCAAAACACATCGATTACAACGAGATTTGGGTATATTTGGGTTGCTCTCAATTGGGTTGATCTGATTTGGGTTCTTTTTTTCGGCTCAGTAATTGGGGAAGAAGAAAGGATCTGATTTGGGTTCTTTTTTTTCTTTTTGGGCTCAGTTCTTGGGGAAGAAGAGGGTATTTTTGTCAAGTTTTCATAGTACGTGCAGTGCACGTAGAAGAAAGATAACGGTTGTTAACTCTGTGAGTTGAAAATTAAACATTGTATGGTTTTTTTTTTTTTTTTTTAAGTTTTGTGACATTTTTTTAAACTGGGCCAAACTTTTGTGACGTTTTTTTTAAATTTTGCCACGAAAGAAAGCAGTATCAAAGTTATATTCCAAAAATCCAAATATTAAAAGAACTAAACACAAAAAAATACCAAGGAATCCTAACAATGATCCTGTATAGAGTAGGTTCGGTTCAATCAAATCATTAGTTGGATAATGATGATCATTATCCAAAAATTAGTATCCCTTAGTTTCCTTACCATATGTTGGAAAAATTAATCATCATTATCAAAATTCAGTGAATGAGGTTGTTAATGACTACTGAGTTAAATAAGAACTATACCGATAGAAAGTAAAAAAGAATAGAAAAGTGAAATTGTGGCATAAAAGAAGAAATTATGACAAGCATTGATGCTTTTGATTAGATTCATAATTTATTGTAATATCCTGATTTTTATTTATGAAAATTATTAATTTTTGTATGTAGTGTGCACATGCAATTTTTGCAGTGTAAAATCTTATAATTATTTTCATTATGGATGATGTGTGTGTGTGTATATATATGTATATGTGTTCTCTAATTATTTTTATAAAAGCCCATTTTTCTTCAAATAAACATAAGCCTTTTTTTAGCCCAAATCTAATTTATTTTTATAAAACTATTATTTGGCCCATTAATTAAAGCCCATGAGTTATTTCTCTTTTAATTACAACTTGTAATGTAGGATATTTTTATAAGATTATTTTTATAGAAAATATAATGTACAACTTTTTTAATGGAGAACTAATGAATGCACGTGCATTGCACATACACGTGCAAAAAGCACCATGTAGGCCGGTTTTGGTATGGAGGGAAAATGGAAAAATTGAGTGGAGTTATGGGTGGTGGTTGCTTGATCATGGTTGGTTACTACAACTCCCCCTTGAATCCTAGCCTTTTATTTTTAACTCCTAGATTGATCCTAACCCTTCATTTGCTCCCAATTTTAGTATAAATACCCCCCCCCCCCCCCCCCAGTCTAGTTATTTTTGTACTCTTCATTTCTCCCAAACCTATAGTAGAAATTACAAATTGTTAGTAGTATAGTGAGTGAGATAAAAAGATTGAGAGTTGTGTGTGAGTTGTGTGTGCATTCAAAGGAGGTCGGCACCACTAGGAAGCTATCGGGTTTGGCTTCTTTGAGGCTCGGTTGTGCGCATCAAGGAGGAGGAGGAACGCTCTTTTGGCAAGGACTCTTGTGTTTAGGAGGTGTTGCAATTTTATTCTCTCCAAATAAGGTGGGTTATTTTCCATGTTTCTAATTAGATAGCATGCTAAGATTGAATTGAAATGATAATGCATGAAAAAGATTAACAAGAGTACATTTAATTGGAAAAATGGCTTATATTAGTTTATTGGAATGTTGCTAAATAGATTGTATGTGATTCCATCATCAAACTTAAGTTGTGTGTGAATTATTTATAGCTATGGATTGCTTGAAGTAAAATTCATTGTTAGCATCAAAAACTAAATGCAAATGTTAGTAGATGAAAATGTTGTTTTATGTGCTTGAATGAACCTTTTTGTGATAATGTTGTGACGAATAACTTAAAATATAATTTGTGGGTTTGTGAAAGGAATATAAACAGGGAATTGATATAGGGAATATTGATGTTAAGTTGGATAAGAAATATCGAAATGAAATGTGGTAGTAGTAGTATACAATTTAAACTAATTGTATGAAAAATATGTGTTTAATTACCGGAAAAATTATTTTAAATTACTGGAGTATCAAATATTATTTGAATAATTATTCTGGAGATTTACAGTAAATTTAGTAAAAGCAAAACTCAAATGAGAGCTTTTGAAACATCGAAATGTTCTATTAAACAGAGAACTGATTTAACCAAAATATAAGTTGTATTCATCGGGAGGCCTTTAAATGCTACAGTGTGTGCGGTTGGGTTCTCACAGATCGATGGTTCGAAACTTGAGGACACCATATTTTTTGTGTGCGTTTAAAAAATTAATCAAGTTCAGTCCGAGAGTATATAACACTCTAACCTTTCTTTATATTGATGAGCACTAGTGGCCAAGTGGCTAGTGTGTGTGGTTGGGTTCTTACGAGTTGCTGGTTCGAATCCTGGTCTCGGCCAGAATTTTCTTTATGGAAAAATGATTTTTTTTTTGTGGATTTTGATGTCTAAAAATTATGAAAAAAATACTATTATTATTCTAAAATTATGTGTGACTTATGAAAAATAAATTGGGAGTTATTGGAATGAAATAAAGTATATTTTGGGAATAAAAGTGTAGTTAGAATTATGGTTCTACACTTGTATATTTTTGTGAAAGATGTGTTTTTGCAAGAGAATTGAAATAAGTGCTAAAAAAGAAAATAACAAAGAAAGAAAATATATAAGGTGAAGTGTGAATTATTCTTGTTAAAGAATAGTGTGACAAGAATGAGTTGTGAATATTCATTTTGACCATATAATTGGTGATATGATTTTAATGTGAAAATAAATATTAGATGAAATACATGATGAATAATTGAACTCCATGTATGGTTATTGACTCATGAATAATTTAGAAATCATGTGATTGGAAAAGAAAAATGTTATTGAGTATGACAAACTCGAACATGTGAATTTGTGAATTGAAATTGAAAATTAGGGTGTAGCCAAAACTCACACCGGCAAGTGAAAAGTGATGAATTATGATTATTGACATTGAAAAGACCAGTTTGGGTCATTGTGAAATGAAATAAATAAGACCGGTAGTAGTGAGAACGCTAACTCTAAGAGATTGATTTTGTTCATGATTTCATTAAATAAAGATTTAGTACATAGTGAAGAGGTGATGAAAGTGAGAGAAAAACACAAGTATGAGGGCCTCGAGTCTACGTTGTGAGAGTGATCCACAGAATGCATGCTTGATGCATCAGGACATGGCGTGGGCACTACTCCAGAATTATCGGGATCTTGGCGACGCTTGTGGGATGTTTGGTGATTGCAAGAGGGTCGTGTGCCATGAAGGAGGCTGAATTGCCACAGAATGCATGCTTGATGCGTCAAGACATGGCGTGGAATTCCCCTCCAGGTTTTCTGTACATGAGCTTGTACTCATAGATCATCTAGGATACTTACCGTAGTTACAGTAGTAGATTAAGTCATGACGAGGGATTGAACCCTACAAGATGAAGAACGATTAAGAGGCTTGCCCTCGGACATATGTAGTATGGGATGCATAGAATCCGAACAAGTGTGCATTAGTGTCATATAATATAAATAATTGCACTTAGGACTAAGTGCACAATCACAACACGACATCAATAGGGTATTCCCTTTAGTTTGATATGTGACAAGTTTGTGTTTGTTAAATATGGAAAATCAGTTATACTATTTCCGGCATAGAGAGGATGGCCGTGTATAATGTTCGTCGGTTGAATAAACTGACGTACCCACAGTTTTGTATGCAGGGTAAATGACATGATAAAGATTAAAGAAGCACGGATGCTTAGAGATTATTCAAATGTAGATGTACATTTATTTAAATGTTGTAAATTTGCTTTCGCTGTAAAATGTAAAGTGTAAAGTTTTCATGTGACTCTGATGTAAAGTGAAAAGCTTTAAATTCCTTGTAAAATTGTACGAAAGAAGTGTAAAGATCCTGTGGAATCTCGAATTCAGTGTATTTTTGGAATTCGGGACGTTACATTTATGGACCTCAAATTTGAAGCAAAGTAATGTAACTTTAAAGAAGATAAAATAGGGCAAAAATCAAAATAACCCCCAACGTTTGGCTTGAGCACAAAACGTTATTCATCCGTTAGAAAAAATACATTATACCTATTCATCCGTTAACTTAATCTATTCCGTTAACTTTAAATTATTAAATTATATTTCTATACTTACCCTTTCACGATTTTAAGGAAACAACTCCAAAATTTAGCATTTATACTTGATTAGTCTGTCTAACTAACTTAGAAAATCTCATCTTTGTATTTATGCAAAAATACAAGGAGTTTGACTTTGCACGAAAATGAAGCCGTCTACGGTCCAATGAGCAACTTTTTGTTCTTTGTTTCAAACTTGAATTGGCTATATATTGAGATGTTTAACAACATTGAACTACAGTGAGCTCGACATATATATCCTTCTTAAGTAGAGTGAGTCCATTACCTAAAAAGTATAGATAGATGGTCAAAACTAACAACATTGCTCCAATATTTTTTTTAAAGGAAAATGTGGAATATGGTCATCATGTTTCATTAATCAGAAATTAACAAAATATACAAACTACTAACAGAAAATAAAACATAAAGGAACATGATCCATACAGACAACAGATCCCTCCAACAACCCTGGAGGGTGGGCCAACAAACTGATAGTCATCACACACTATCGAAGAGGACAGACCTACTCCTCTAATATTGTAATGGACCCTATCTTGGGCCCAAATGCAGAACTCGGCCCAGCAAAATTGTATATACGTCAATTTAGCTTTGTACATTGCCTCCACGGCACGTGCACACCCACCCGAGGTAAGTCAGGCGGGATTTTATCACTAATCGGACCCTATCGTCTCACTGATGGGGGGACCCCTTCCCAAGCCCCGGAGGAGGGATTCAGACGGAATTTTGATAGCCGCAGAACCTGCCTTATTCTCCTCTCCTCCCACAATCGCAAAAATATCACATTCATCCCAAAACTCAGACACATACCAACGTAGAGTAATGAGGAGCAACATCTTCGCTTACTCACTCTCTCACTCTCCCTCACAATCAAAAAAACCTAAACCTATCCAATATGAAGTATCACCTTCTCCTCTCACCACAAAGGGCAGAGGCATCGGATGTCGGGTTCAATGGTGAGGGCATAGTAGTGGTACTGTCTCGAAGATAGTGGCCGTCGGGTGAAGGATCTCAAATGCAGTCGCCGCCCAACATAAACACTCCCCAACAAAAAAATGCACAAATCCAGCCTCTATGTCTGGCTCCGCCAACAGCGTAATCCCCGACAACTTCACACATGCAGCCAGAACCTCGTAATCCAATTGGTGCTGCAGATCGCCCAGATTGGCAACGAAGGCTAGGACATGGTGGCGATGGCGAATGTATCAGGTCCTGCACCGAAAGGGAGGATGGCATGTTACTCAATAGAGGCTGCGATGGGGGGAGTGGATCACCGGTAAAAGATCGCTAGCGGTTGATGGATAGGTTGAATCAAAACCAAGCCCAAATCACTCAAACTGCTACCGCCAGTAACTCCGACCCCGCCATCATCACATACTCTCTCTTCTTCACATACTCAACCATCCCTCAACATCCAAAAACGAAAACACAGTGATTGACGTCGAGGGCGCGAACATGGTGGCGGTAGCAAAGGTGCCGCAACCGGCGCCGAAGAGGAGGACGACGATGACAGAGGAGGCACAGATCTCGGGGGAGGCGGCGACGGTGTCGAAGTGAACGAGTGCTAAACGGGCTCTGTGAGGTTCACGAAGGTCCCGACGAAGGGAGCTCGAGACGGGAGGGAGCGAAGGTGCAAAGGAGAGTCTCCGTCGCGCGATTAGAACAGCAACGGTGAATAGGAGGCCCGCTACCCTCGACGACGGATCGCCCCATCGTCGCTCAGTCGGAGGAGCGACAGAAAGGCGGAGCTCGAATGGTGGAGCAGTGGCGGGATAGGATGAGGCGTGAGAGAAAGGAGAGACGACGGGGTCCGGCGGCGGCGGCGGTGGGGGGGGGGCGATGGGGAACAAACCCTAACCGCCGCCCCCAAGCTCAGATCTAGAGTTTTTACCTTTTCTTGGATTTTTTTGGGAGAGTTTCTCTCTCTAGAACCCCACTATGTCATTCTCTGCTCCAATGTTGCTTAGCCTAATCCTCATTCTCTCTTTCATGCCCCTCGGCTCCAGCCCTGTAGTTGAGGGGAAGCTTTTCTGCTGTAAGTTCAATATATACATTTGTTTCACGTTTACGATTCATTTATGATGTTTTCATGTGCATGCCAAGGAAATATATATATATATATATATATATATATATATATATATATATATATAGAGAGAGAGAGAGAGAGAGAGAGAGAGAGAGAGTGAGTGAGTTAACTAGCTGTTTTCAAACAAGAGAGAAAAATAGAAATATAACTAACTAATGCTATGGGTTAATTAGACTCAGATTAAGGATTTATTTATGTTAAACAAGAAAGAAAATGAAACATAGTTTAACTTTGTTTCCATCCCAAATTTAGAATCAAATCAACTATATCAAAGGTTATAATACTATCTTCAAATTTGTTTGCTTTATGATCGAATGAAATTTCCTCACTCTTGTCTCTAATATAACATAGTTCCAGGGTTCCTAAAATCGACAACCTTAAGATTGAGATATGAAAGGGTAAGGGTACAAAGGTAATTTAGTAATTCAAAGTTAACAGATGAATGCGTCTAATTTAAAAATACAAATTCAGGCAAAACATTTGGTTTGGGGGGGGGGGGGGGGGGGGTACTTTGGTTTTTGCCCATAAAAATAAGGACTGGGGTTTCTGAGGCCTATTTAAAACTTACAAGAGGAGACATCTGATGCGTATCTTCTACTACCGACGCCATTAGAGAGGATTTGGAGCTTTTCTTTCCCATTAATGGCAGAAATTGATACAGATGAGGTAAGCAGTGGAAGAAGACAAGGAATAGAATCAAGAACAATCAAGAACGAAGAAGGAACTGGAACCCAAATCAGACAGACTCTAACAGCCGCCGCTATCCTTTTTTACAGCAGTAACCCGTGCACTGCACATTAAAGAAACAAGCCATTAGGCAGTTGAGCCTACGGGTCCCACACCTGAGATCAGAGCCCTACACTTCCTCTAATCTTACGGCTCATATTATCACTTACAATGGGTCCTACCCCTCCAGCTGTTATTAGTTACACTTTTTACAAAAAAAACCTTGAACATATGAAACGAAAAGAAAACAAAACAAATACACCTCATTTCTTTCTTCATTTTTTTGTCAATCTTCAGCTTAACTTTATTTGCAGCGATCACTGGCGTGTATCAACTCCTCCTCCCATACTTTGAGACCTTGATTCAATGTCGAATGAAGGAAAACGCCGCACTAATTCCCAATATGGCTCCCATGTTGCATCATCGATTGACTCATGCTTCCACTTAATCAGAACTTCAGAAACCAACAGTTTACCCTTAACGACTAACCTTCTATCCAGTATTTCCTCAGGTTCCAGTAAAGTCTTGGAAATGCTACTGGGAATGGATTGCTGCACTTGAACAACAGCGCCCAAATGTCGCTTCAATTGAGAAACATGAAAGACGGGATGGATTTTAGCTTCAGCCGGTAAATCCAACTTATAAGCAACTTTGCCTATCTTTGCAAGCACAGCATACGGGCCATAATAAAGAGGAGATAACTTTTGAACGACGCGTGCAGCAACACTTGATTGCATGTATGGCTGCAACTTAAGGTACACCAAATCCTCAACTTCAAACTCAATCTCCACTCTCCTCTTATCTGCTAACTTCTTCATTCACTCTTGAGCCTTCTTTAATTGATCTTTGAGCAACTGCAAATGAACATATCTAGCCAATAGAGTTTCTTCCACTCCAAACTTTTTGCAGTGTGTGGTATATAAGAAATCAATGTAGGTGGTGCTCTTCCATATAGAGCTTGGTAAGATGTTGTCTTGGTGGCTCCATGCCAATTTGTGTTATACCAAGATTCCGCCCAAGTTAACCTCCAACCCTTGTTCCTCGTATTTGTATTTTTCTATTGTATTTCATTTCACTGTACTCTATTTATCAATTCAAAATCTTATATTTTTGTTTCCAGCTTTAATAAAAGTCATTTCTTTTGTTTCGGCTCAATTTTCTACCCAATCTACTTCAATTGCTTTGTTCTTATTAGCTCTAAATTTGCTACTCTTCATGGGGAATTGACCGATTCAATTCATTTAATTCATATAGCCTAATTATAGTGGTTTTTGACTCAATCTCCTTTTAGATCCTACTCAAATTCGCGATCCAATAGCCCAAAACCCGCAACCCTACTATTTAAACCCTAACCTAAGTTTGAATCTCAGCCGCCTGATTTCCTCCCGATCATGATCATCGCCTTGATTTCCTATTAATTGAGATCAGATCGATCAGATCAGAGTCGTCTGATCATCCCCTTCATCATCATCAGCATCATCAGATCTCCATCATCTTGATTTGCCAGATCAAATCGAGGCATCGATCACCTTTGATCAGATCAGAACAATCTCAGTCGTTGATTTCCATGATCATGATCTTCATCAAGATCCGCACCGATCCGATCCATTCGATCTCGATCGTTGATCAATGCCCCCATCCAATAAGGGCAAGTATCTTCTTGTACAATTCGTTGTTCTAGTACAAGCTTTTATTTGAAAATACTGCAAGTAGATCGTAATTGTAACTCCCCTTTGGCTTATCGTTTGATAATCTCATTTTACTCCTTATCAATCTCATGATCATAAGAGTCACAACCTTTCGTTGATATATTCGTTCCACAACTAGTTGGATCCATTTATCATCTAATTATTTTAACACATGTAATTAAGAACCACCTTGACTTGTAGATGTACGTTGTATAATGTATGTGGTGGTTTTACTTTCTTCTGGGTTGAGAAATGTTGCCGCTGAATTCGAGTGTGGAGGCAATAGATGAGATTTGTAGGTTCGTGAGGGACTCGCAAAGATCGACCCCTTCTTCTTCCTTGCTAATTCTTTGGCTCCTTGGTGCTCCCTCGAAACCTGCACCAACATTCGAGACACCGGGATGGATCCCGGTGACGAACCCTCCGATGATCAAGTCAATACACAGAAAAAGACAAAGGAACTCAAGTGTGCAAAGTGTGATCACCTTTAACAGTAGGAGGTCAGTGGGGTTTTATAGCCTCCATGGGGATCTTTTTCAGGATGAGAGTAGATCACTATTTCCTGGTGTGGCTGGTTGGGGTTGGTTATAACCATCCTCATAAGATAGGGACAAACTAGGATTTGTTCCTATCCTGTTGGACTGGTCCCTAGCGGGTTGAGACCCGCTCTCAACTAGTCGGATCCGTTCATGGGTTAGCGGGTTCAGGAGGAGGGACCCGGTTCGCAATTCGGACCCGTCTGTAGGCGAGATTACCATCTTGCCTTTGGGACTTTGAGATTCATGCCCGCTTTGAATGGTTTCGATTTAACCCCATTTTTAGCCATATCACGAGTTCCCCCACTCCCAAAAACTGTGTGTTACGGTCTTTGGGGAGTAGTTTTGTTGTGTCAATGGCGTATAGGGCTTTATCGGAGTTCTCGATGGGTGCTCGAATCTCGTCTGAAGGGTGATGGTGCTTTCCTGAGCTGGTAGCATGCTCAGAATGGCTCCTAGGTCACTCTGGATTTTTGGTGGTTTTTTTCCGATTTTTATATCATTCATTCGGACCATTTATTCAATTTTGCAAGGCAACGATTTACTCTCCGGGAGGACTAATTAATCGTTCTGGACAAGAATTATTTATCCCGGGACTCAAAAATGTTCCCCTGGATTTATAATTATTTTTCAAAATTTTTAATCATTTTTCGCAAATTTTAAATAAATAATCCGAATTAATAAAATAGAAAAAAGGATTAATCGCCGTATTTATGACGTGGCCAAATCTGAGCCCTTGATCATGCGCCGGCGAGGAGTTCTGGGCGATAGGACGGCCCGGAGAAAAGGGGCTTCTCGTGTCTCACAGTCAAGCGTACGGCGATCTGGGCGTACGGTGAGGCGAACGCGCCGAACGGTTCGCCGAGCTTGGAGGACGGTGCGCCGAACACGGCGAATGTCATGTGGAGTTTGGCGAACAGTGGAGAGGCGTTGACTGATCAATGCTATTTTTGGTGTTTTCAGCTCAAAAACACGTCTGCTCAGATGTGACGGCGAGCTTGGCGAACGGGATGTCGAGCTTGGCAAACGAAACGGCGAGCTCAAAGAGCGTTGACCGGTCAATGCTTTTTTGGTGTTTTCAGCTCGGAAACACGTTTGCTTGGATGTAACGGCGAGCTTGGCGAACGGGATGTCAAGCTTGGTGAACGAAACGGCGAGCTCGAAGAGCGTTGACTGGTTAACGCTTTTTTGGTGTTTTCAGCTCGGAAACACGTCTGCTCGGATCTGACGGCGAGCTTAGTGAATGCTATGGCGAGCGATTGAGACGAAGCGGCGAACTAGAAGGGCGTTGACTGGTCAATGCACTTTTTGGTGTTTTCAGCTGGGAAACACGTCTGCTCGGATGTGACGGCGAGCTTGAGGAACGAAATGTCGAGCTTGGTGAACGATACGACGAGCTCGAAGAGCATTGACTGGTCAACGCTTTTTTGGTGTTTTCAGCTCGGAAACACATCTGCTCGGATCTAACGGCGAGCTTGGCAAACGCTGTGGCGAGCGACTGAGACGTAGCGGCGAACTGGAAGGGCGTTGACTGGTCAACACATTTTTTGGTGTTTTCAGCTCGGAAACACGTCTGCTCGGATATGACGGCGATCTTGGCAAGCGATTGAGACGAAGCGGCGAACTGAAAGGGCATTGACTGGTCAACGCATTTTTTGGTGTTTTCAGTTCGAAAACACGTCTGCTCGGATCTGACGGCGAGCTTGGCGAGCGCTGTGGCAAGCAATTGAGACATAGCGGCGAACTGGAAGGGGGTTGACTGGTCAACATATTTTTTGCTGTTTTTAGCTCGGAAACATGTCTGCACGGATATGATGGCGATCTTGGCGAACGCTGTGGCGAGCAGTTGAGACAAAGCGGCGAACTGGAAGGGCATCGACTGGTCAACACATTTTTTGGTGTTTTCAGCTTGGAAACACGTATGCTCGGATCTGACGGCGAGCTTGGCGAGCGCTGTGGCGAGCGATTGAGACAAAGCGGTGAACTGGAAGGGTGTTGACTGGTCAATGCATTTTTTGGTGTTTTCAACTCGGAAACACGTCTGCACGGATATGACGGCGATCTTGGCGAACGCTGTGGCGAGCAATTGAGACGAAGCGGCGAACTGGAAGGGCATTGACTGGTCAACGCATTTTTTGGTGTTTTCAGCTCGGAAACACGTCTGCTCGGATATGATGGCAATCTTGGAGAACGCTGTGGCGAGCGATTCTGACGAAGTGGCGAACCGGAAGGGTGTTGACTGGTCAACGGGTTCGAGCTGCTTCTGGTTGCTTCTTTTTTGTCGTTTCGTATTCTGACCGCCTAAACTTCTGTGCTTGTTGGGCCGCCTAAGCTGTGCAGCCCAAGCCCATCAAATTTTACTATAAGTCCCCATCCCCTCTCTTTTTTACCTCACTTTCTCACTTTCACTTCACCTGAGTTTTTTTCTCTTCGCGGAGCTTCTGGTGTCTTTTCCGTTCTCTGACGAGCTTTCCGACCGTGGTTGTCACTTCTCAGGTAATTTATTTTAATTTTAAGAGATGTCTAGGGTGTCTTCCGGCGAAGAGGCCTCCTCCTCGAGTCAGCCCGAAGTAGCCCCCCGGTCGACTCCTTCTTCGGTCGATAAGGGGAAGGCCCCCATTGTCCTGTCCTCTCCGTGTAGCGCCCCGGATCCCCGTTACCAGACATCCATGACACTCATCAGAATCTTTGTCTTTAAATGCATCTCAACACAGTAATAACACGGAAATTTAAAAACTTTTTATTGCCAAATAAAGTCATTAGATCATTGATTACAACCAATGTCTTGTTCTTGACAAGAATACAAATTACATAAAGTTAGTACATCTTATTACAACATACATCACTCCTTTGTAAAGTTAACAACTTCTCTCTCTCTGAATGGCATTCGACGGCTCACTGCCGAAGCTTTGCTGAACGGTCAATCTACTTCCCTGGAACTTGCTCCTCGGCTTGAGTCTTCTGCTGCGCGACTCTGATGTCTCTTGCACCTGCTCGAGAGGTAGAACCGGTACCTAAAAGGTGGGGAATGTCAGTACTTCGACTGACGCAATACTAATAGTAACAGCGATCCTCCAAACTGGCAATCACAAACCATCTTACATGGAAAGAGAAATGTGCATCCTAAATTATGTAGTGCTCGTATATGACATGATCTAACAACTAAATGCACCGATCACAAGCCTATTCTAAAGCAAGCAAGACTTGGAATCTGGATTCGCATGCATCCCATACTACATGCGTTCCAAACCCAAGCATAGCCTAATCTAATGCGCAAAATAAGAATGCACATGATGCACCTACTCTAATGCAATTCAGTTGGGAACGTATGCCTCCCATACTACATATTCCCAAAATCACTTCGATGAAAATGTATGGATCCCATACTACATACTTTCCAAGGAGTTCGCCTCTCCTGATTGTAGGGTTCAATCCCTCGCCATGCATCCTACTCTTGTACTCAACCAGTTCCCGATTGTCCGTTGCCCAAGGAGGTTGTAGTTGGTCGGTCTAGTTTCGCTACTGTAGTGCCTAAGTGGTGGTTGTAGCTGCCACTTGGTACCCACGTACGGACCTCTTCAGAAAGCCGCGTTGAATCCGGTCGCAAGACCCTATGATTTCCATGTCCACCCCTTACCTGGGCTATGGACTGACGCATGTGTGTTCACCCCTGATCGGGTTATGAACTTATATATACACCAAAGGGACGTGAGCGCCTCGGGAGGTCAAATCCTCCTAGCCTCCATACCTTAACAGGAACGTGAGCGCCTCGGGAGGTCGAATCCTCCTAGCCTCCGTACCTTAACAGGGACGTGAGTGCCTCAGGAGGTCAAATCCTCCTAGCCTCCGTACCTTAACAACAAAACCCACGTGCATAGGGACGTAAGCGACTCGGGAGGTCAAATCCTCCTAGCCTCCGTTCCTTACTCCAAAAAAATTTGAGAATTAACAGATCGAGATACGAGCCGAGGACTCATTCATGAGTGCCAAAAATGTATCCCTACGACTGGAAGGTACAACACCGACTATGGTCTGCTAGGACTAATGCAATTTCCTAAACCCCTTAATATGTCATTCTAATCCCAGCCTTACTCTATGACTTTGGGTAAAAGATAAAATTGCTTCCACACTTGCCTATCAGCCTCTGGCCCCAGCGATACCGGTCCGGTTCGCCACTTTCCCGGCTTGGAATTGTCCAGCATTACGGCCTACATTCGCCGCTACCCCGGCTGTGAATGTATGTTCACCCCTGACCCAGGCTATGAACTTATCTCAATGGCACGGATCGGAAGTCCTACGCTTCGGCGGAAGTTTATAATGTAGGGTTGACAGGTGCAGGGTATCCCTTAGCCTGGTGACTAACTCGAGTCTTACACCCATTATGGGAGTCCACAATACCAACAACAGATGTCCACCATCCTTAGACAAGAGTTATCAACTCTAATAGTACACAAGAGAAATGTCCTCACAATACCTAGTCAACACTCCAGACTAAGCGACCTACAGGATTTCTGTCCGAATCTTAAAATGGTCATAACTTCCTCGATAAAACTCCGATTGGAGTGTACGAGCCCAATCCGGAAAGGTAAGATCCTAAGCTACAACTTTCTAGTTGATCATAAACTCAAATTTCATCATCTAGGTCCTCAAAATAGCCTCTCAAGCCTCAGCCTGTATACTTCCTATGTACGGGCTGCACCTTACCGGTAGCACAAAACACTACTCGTTCTTCAGAACGTCACAAACCCAAGTTCTATAGGAGAGTGTGGGTGTCCTCAACAACTCTCTATGGTCATGAGTCCAAAATTCACCAATAGGTCACCCTAACTCACACATCTCTCATCAATGCACCAAGTCACACACTAGGTCTTTCTAAATCAGAGCACTCAGATCCATTCTAGGTCTCTGTCCAGTATTAAAAAAATCACAATAAAACAACCCTTTACTGGAAATGCCTCAAATTGGTCTTGTTGGAAAGATCTAGATGTCTACTACAAATCTCTAATGAATCAGGTTCTCAAATGGTGCTCTTAATGAGCCTCAAATGTCCAATCTCTACAGGGTATCCAAATTGACTGAAACCAGCATAGTGCATGCTAATAAAATCATATTAAATTCCATACTCATGCAAATGACACAAAATTTACAGTGATGAAACTAGAGATCATAATAAATAACATGCAAAAGATTTCATGTCAAAACTCCAAGTATACAGTGAGTTCTCTCTATTTCAATTTAGCACAGAAAGTCACCATGTTCTTCAGTTCAGCTCCAGCTACTGATTAAAGATCAATTTTTATCAAGCCTATAAATTCATCCAAACAATTTTCTGATTTTTGTAGAAATACAGGGTAAAAATTTCAGATCAAGAACATGCTCTAATAAATTAGGAAAATTCCAACAACCTCAGTCACCCTGATAACCAACTGCTAATTCTGCCTTACGACACAGTTCTACTATTGGATTTTATTAAAATATCAAACATTCACAGAAAAATCCGAAATAAATCATGAACTATCTACACATATGTAGGAACAATCCCTGAAAATTTCATGGCTTAATTCTTTGTGGTGTGCTCTCGGAAAAATCTACAAAATAGCATTCTGAACAAGTTTTCTAGTTTCAGTTTCTGATTTCATCTTTCAACTTCTTAGATAAACATCCTAGCACTTCCTATCAGACAAGCATGCAAGAAAATCAATTAAGAGACATAAAGGAAGGTTTAGAGTAACTCCCCACCCTTGGTTGCTTGTAGAGGAATTGATCTCCTTGAGCTCCCTTCCTTTGAGAATCCTTCCTTGAGTCTTCTTCTTCACTCTCTCTTCTTCCTCTCTTTTTTTCTCTTGGTGGAGTCCTGAATTTCCAGAGCAAAGGAGGTGGGAAAGAGTGGAGAAATGGAGAATAGAGGGGGGATATGGGCCGGTTTTGCTAGGGGGGTAGGGTAGGGTAGTAGGTGGTTTTGAACAAAACCATGGCTTTTAGCCACTAGTTTTGTGGTTGATGTGTTGGCTGCCCAATTTAAGTTTAAATGGGTCCCTTCAAATGTGAGACGAGAGTTTTATCGAGCTTACGCAATATATATCCACTGTAGTATCATACAGTGTTATATTTGCATAGGCGTCGTACCGTAAAATTAGTGTTTATACTAGTATCGGTCCTCCTCGTTCTCGTGCATCTTTTAAAATGTAATCTTCCTACGAACCGCCCCACAAACATGGAACCACTCCACACTCATATACTCAAACAAAATATTGCAATCACATGCACGCATACAGACAATATATATAAAGAAGTGTCGTATAATCCTGGGTATTACACTCCAGAAGTAGGAGATCTCGTTGTCGAAGGCGGAGGCGGTGAGGCGGCACTCTCTTCATCAGTAGTGGAAACAATAGTGGAGAGAGATCGGAGGATGGGTGCGTTCGGGAGACATTCGATCGCCGTGTCTACCCTTGGAGGGACCCGGCAGTATGGCGCAGAGGAGTTGAGGCGAGCGGAGCAAGGTTTGGCACAATTTTATGAGAAGAACAATCTGAGGGAGCGCACTGAGGCGAACGAACTCGTCAGCATCCTGAAGGAGTCGGATCTGTGAATCATTCGGATGTGCTTCATGATCCCTCCGGAGTTCGAACTCGTCGTCCTTGGGCCAGGAATCAGGTCTTATTCTTCTTTTCCCTCCGATACTTGTATTTTCCCCTACGATGCTTTCTATGCGGGGCTGTGCCTCCCTCTACACCCTTTCATAAGGGGAGTGCTGCAATGGTATGGGGTCTGCCCTATTCAGCTGATACCAAATATTTGGAGGGGAGTGCTGCAATGGTATGGGGTCTGCCCTATTCAGCTGATGCCAAACATTTGGAGGCATGTCACGGGGTTCGTTCTCCATTGCCAGGCGGCCGGGATCGAACCTAGGATCAGCATACTTTGTCGTCTGTACAAGATCCACCAAAAGACGAGGACGGAGTACCGTTTCTACCTCACTGCTCGGAAGGGTGTTAAATTGGTCGACAACCCTGACTCCGTGAAGTGTTGGCGAAACAAATACTTCCTTGTTTGGGGTAAAAAGCCGTAAGACATTCCTACGGTATGGAGGGAGGAAGTGCCGAAGAGGGTGAAGATGGAGCCGTCCTTGAGTCCGGAGGAGGACAAAATAGTCGGCATCCTCTTGGATCGACCTTCTCTGCATTGGAAGGAGATCACTGAGGAGAGTCTCTTTGGGGGAGGCCTTAGCCTGATGGACCCCAATACGAGTTCTCTTTCATCGATCATATTCCAAGTATTTTAGTAGTAGCAAAATTCTAATCTCTCTTTTTTTTTCTATCTTTTTTCGCAGGATCTACTGCCATGGACTTTGAAGACATCATGAACAGGCGATCGGCGTTGAGTGGCAAGCGAGTTGAGGAGAAGAAGAGGAATCTTATTCATTTAATTCACATGACCCAAACATTGGTCTTCTCATTTCAAAATATCATTTTCTCATTTCTTTCATTGCCGGTATAAAGCTTGGCTATACCCTAATTCTCAATTTCAACTCATAATTACAATGTCATACTCATAAGATCTTTTCATGATTAATCACAATTCATATTCCAATAGCATAGTATTCATGTATTCACACCTTTCATAATTCATCACGATCAATAATTCAATTTCGCGTGCAATCCATGTGCAAGAATAAATTTCACTTAATAGTCACCAACAATTTCATATATTCCACAAATCTATTATTTACAAATTCACAATCCTACTACAACACATTTTTATAATTCCATTTAATCACGCTATTCACAATTTTCAAAAATTCATCTTTTATAACTCAAAATTTTCATTTTTATTTTCCTTTGTTAAAAAAAATAATAATTTAATTTCAAAAGTGAGTCAATTCTTACAAAACTCCAATTTCTTATTCACACTTCACCAAAAGTTATACAAATACTTCCTAATAAGTTCCAATAATTCTTCAGAATTAACCCATAATTTTTCTGATTTTTATTCTATTTTAAAAAATCCATTTTAATCAAAAATTCCAAAAAAATTATTTTTTCTAAACTCCAAACCCACCAAGATTCGAACCAGCGGCCAACGGAGAGGCAGACAGCGCACAAGACCAAAGCACCACAGCCGCCCATCGATATAACTAAGGGTTAAAAGCCCTATGTTCTGTTCTCGGCAAATTTGGTTTTCAACCAAAAAATAATTAAAACCAGAGCGGCGGTACCGAACCCGAGAGACCTCCACTACTGTAGCGACCCAAACCCATTCCGACCAGTTGGTCTAAGTGAACATATCGATATGATAATAAATAAAATAGGTTTTGTTTTCACTCTCTGTTCAAAAGTACATTTTCAAAGTTTTCAAAACGAATTTGTATCTTTTTCTCCTCTTTTGAAAACAAAAATACCCAGAATAAATCCACATTTATTTTAGCCATAACCAGTATATTTAAAACTATTTTTCCTCTTTTTAAAACATGTATTTAGCTTAGAGTGCATATTTGAACACCATTTCGACATTGAAAACTATTACACATTTGTTCACAAAGGGATATACTTTCTCACACCAAAATTTTCACTACTACTATGTTTTGACACTATGATATTTTAGAGCACAAAACCAATATTATAAGAGAGTAAAACTTCCATTTTATTAATTAATCTACACATGATATATTTAATTATGTGTATGCAAAAAGACATTCTTTTTCATTTACTTAAATCTTCCACATGATAAATATCACAATAGGGAAATTCACTACAACTATTAACAAACAAATCGATCAATTCAATTTTAAAACACTAATCTACTTGGCATTTTTAATCAATAAGCATGGTTCAATAGCGAATTTCACATAAATGTAATTTAATAAAAACAACATGCATTCTAATATGTATAATAATGAGAAACATACACTTTTACTCATACGCAATAACTCTAGTAATCGATCAACACATTAGCTAATCATCAATTTTCTTCTAATTAAACAAGCATGTATTTTATTCCAACTAGTAGCTTATAATAATAATTCAATTTTATTTTCTAGCATGCTTTCTAGTCTAGAAGTCATGAGAAACACCCACCTGTTGAAGAAAACCCAATTAAGAAAAATCCCGTAGAGCCTCCTAGATTGCGAGCGAGTGCCTTCTCCTCCTAGATTGCAATGCACGACTCCTCCTTACTCCTTGCCAAAATCGAAAGCTCCAAGATTGGGGTTTGAATAGTCGGCCTCCAGGGGGAAACACAACACACAACTCACACATTAATATGTATATATCTTCTATATAATGTCTCCTTTAATATTTGCTTTAGTGTAGAATACAAGTAGGAAGGGGGGTATTTATACTATTTTTAAAGTAGATTGGAGGGCTAGGATTGATTGGATAGTTGTAGAATGGACGGCTAGGATAGGAGTGGAAGTTATAGCAACCACCCATACACAAATAAACTACCCATGCACACAACCCACTCTCCCATGCCTCCACACACCATCCGGCCACCAAAAGGGTGTGCATTGCACACTACATGCATTGCACGTGCCACCTAGTACCCCTATGTATAAGTTTGTACAATTTAATTAATCAAAATATTCACCATTTGTCTCTACATGACAAGTGTGATAATTTAATTGATTTATTAAATTTGTGGGCTTCACAATTAGTGGGCTTAGGCTTGTGGGCCAAGACAATAAATTAATAATTAATTAAAGTGGGCTAACACAAATAAAATAGTATTTTAGGCTGTAGAATTTGGCTTTTATAAAAATAAAGAAAAGGAAAAATAATTGTTCATACTACCAAGAGAAATTTTGTAGACAAAAATAGATAAATAATATACACATGAAATTTGCACATGCACAACATGTGAAAATCAATACTTATTAGAATGAAAGTTTAGGGTATTACACAAATACTCTTCAAGCTTGTCAAAGGACTCTTGTTGTTGTGGCCCCCACTCGAAGCTTTTAGCCCCCTGAGGGCTTTGAAGAAGGGGAGGCACTTCTCCCCGGACTTGAAGAGGAATAGCCCGATTGCGACGAGGCGCCCCGTGAGGCTCTGCACCTCTTTGACGTTGGAGGGGGGAGCCATTTTGAGAATGGCTTGGATCTTTTCGGGATTGACCTCTATTCCCCTCTGGCTGACCATAAACCCGAGAAATTTTTCCGAAGAGACACCAAATGCACAATTGTTCGGGTTTAGTCTCATATTGTGCCTCTTGAGCACCTCGAAGGCTTCTTGAAGGTCGAGGGTGTGCTTCTGCCTTCGAGTGCTCTTGACCAACATGTCATCGACGTAGACCTCCATGTTTTGGCCAATCTGGTCTCGGAAGACCTTGTTCACCAGGCATTGATAGATAGCTCCCGTATTTTTCAAGCCGAAGGGCATAACACGGTAGTAGTAAAGGCCTTGGTCCTTCATGAACGAGGTCTTCGGAATGTCCGAAGGGAACATCCTGATTTGGTTGTATCCCGAGAAGGCATCTATAAAACAGAGGAGCTTGTGCCCAGAAGTCACATCGATGAGGGTGTCGATGCTGGGAAGAGGGAAGGGGTCCTTCGGGCACGCCTTGTTGTGATCAGTAAAGTCGATGCAAATCCTCCAACTTCCATTGGCCTTCTTGACCATTACCACGTTGGAGAGCCACTCAGGGTAGTTCACCAACTGAATAAAGTGGGCATTGAGGAGTTTCTCAACCTCCTCCTTGATCGCCAGTTGCCTCTCGGGGGAAAACTTTCGCCTCTTCTGCTGGACAGGCTTGACCCCAGGGGTAACGCTCAGATGGCGCATTGAGAGTTCTTCCGAGATCTCGGGCATGTCTGCTGCAGTCCATGCGAAGAGGTCGTGATTCTTCCGTATGCACCGGGAGATATCTTGCTTTATGGAGGGGAAGAGAGCTTTGTTGATGCGGAACGTCTTATTGGTGTCTTCTTCGGAGAAGGTCACTTCTTCCAACTCATCGACGGGCTCAGAGATAGTATGGCCTCCTTTCTGAGGAAGTTCGAGTGCTTCCAAAGAGAGAACCGGACCCCTCATTGAGGTCGTGTAGCACTTCCGAGCCGCTTCTTGGCTTCCCCTCACTTCTCTCACTCCTGAGGGGGTAGGGAACTTCATCTTCATATGGTAGGCTGAAGGGATGGCTTGAAGCACGGCCAAACCTGGTCTACCCAGGATAACATTATAGGCGGCCTTGACATCGACCACCATGAAGTCCATTTGCTCCGTACGAGTTGTCGGTGCATTTCCAGCTGTTACATCGAGGTTTATAATACCCTCGACAGTAACCGGGACCCCTGTGAACCCGTGGAGTGCGTAGCCCGCGGGCTTGAGTCGGTCCCTGGACAGCGGGAGGTCTTTGAAGACCTCCAAGAAAAGAATGTTGACGGAGCTGCAGTTATCTACCAAGATGCAACGAACTTCGAAGTTCACCATGCGGAGATTGATTATGAGGGCGTCACAGTGGGGTGTGCAGATGCCCTCCAGGTTCCTATCGGAGAACGTCACCGGGACCCCGAGGCACTTTGGGGGAGGATGGCTCTGCACGGAGTTGACCTCCCTTACGAAGGCTTTTCGGGAGGAGTTGGAATCTCCCCCATTGGGCCCGTGTATCGGGTGCAAGATGCCCTCTACTTCGGCCTCCGGAGTCACCGTGCGCTGCTTGTTTCGCTGGTTAGCCCCCGAGGTGGCGGCGGCGGATCGGCTCGGTCCTTTTTTATGAACCGACTGAGTTGTCCTCTCTGAATGAGGGCCTCATTTTCATCCTTCAAGGCTCGACATTCATCTGTGTCGTGCCCGTGGTCTCGATGGAAACGACACGACTTACTCTGGTCCCTCTTCTTTGCCGGGGTGTTCATCCTTGGGGAGGCAGTAGGAGGCCATCGTTCCCTATCTCCATGAGGATGGCAAATACACTCATGTTAAGCAGAGTGAATTTCTCGAACCGAGGAGGAGGACGCCGCTGACCCCATTGTCCTTTTGGATCTTCTTAGCTCCTTCTTCTGCGCCCTTCCGCTTGTTCCCAGAAGATGAGGCCTCGAAGGTGGGATAGCGGAAGGCTTCTTCCACTCAGATGTACTTCTCGCTCCGAAGTAGGAGCTCTGAGAAGTTTCAAGGGGGCTTCTTGGCGAGGGACGCCCTGAGGTCAGCATTGAGGATGTTGGAATGGAAGGCGATGGTGGCGATCGAGGGTTCCAAAGAAGCAATGGACCTAGCCTCAGTAGTGAAGCATTTGACATAATCCCTTAGTCGTTCGCCCTTATTTTGGCTGGGGAACAATAGGGCGTCGCTTGTCTTTTCGGCGTGCTGGCTGCTCACAAAATGCGTGAGGAAAAAACCCTCGAACTGGTCGAAGGAGAAGATAGATGTCGGCACAAGCCGAGAGTACCATTCCCTAGCCGGACCCTTGAGCGTGGCCAGAAAGGTCTTACAAAGTAAGGAGTCGGATGCATGATGGATCATCATGAAAGTTTTGAAATTCTCAATGTGATCCGCGGGGTCCGACTCCCCGGTATAGGTCTCGAATTGTGGGGGCTTGAAGTTGATGGGAACTGGAGCCTCCATAATGGTACGGGAGAATGGGGGCCTGCTCGGATGAAGGTCTCTTGCATGTCGCCCCTTGTCTCGGTCGAGCTGGCCGAGGTGCCTCTCCATCTTGTGGAGATGGCGGTAGACCGAGTCCTTCCTTCGGTATTGTCTAGCCGAACCCCGGGACTCATTCTCATGTCGATGAGGGCTAGGGCTGCGCTGGTGATGGCTCAGAGTAGGAGGTGGACTGACTGAGAGACGAGGGTGACTTGGGGTAGGATGTGGACTACGAGAGTGATGGTGGTGATCAGGAGAAGGACAGCGATGGCTCGCGGCCTGCCTAGGACTTCGGGAGCGGCGAGGGTGGTAAGGAGCCGATCGAGGACTACTAGAACGGCAAGGATGGTGAGGAGCTGGCGGAGGATTGGGAGCCCTACGGCCATTATTGGGGGACAACGTTGAGAGCCCGGAGGACTGCCTCCTGAAATTGTTGAAATTCTGCCCTTGTGACGGGGTCCTCCGGCTCATGACGGCCCCGGGGTGCTTGGCGACCTGCCGGGGAACGGCTCTGTCTTGAGCGATGTTGGGGTGACTCTCTTTGTCTACGGGGAGAGTTGGACCCCCCTTTGATGGATTGGGATGGTGAACGGTCCCTGGCCTGATCGTGGCGAGGGTTTGACCCTTGGGCCCGCCGCTCCTCCAGAAGGGTACGGAGATCGGGTCCGTGCTCAGTCTGCCAATGGTTAATCACGTTCCGCAGATCCTTTGGAGTGGGGGGGGGGGGGTATAGGAAGCCATGGAGTCGGTGTCGGACTCGAACCTGATGGACAGGTTGCTTATGGCGACTCTATCGAGAGGGTTCCCCCACTGCAGCCTGGGGACCCAAAGGCTGCTGGACGGACTGCGGAGCCAGATGATCGAGTTGCTAGGTTGGTTGGTTGGGAGGAGGGAGATCCCCCTGCACAGGAGGAGGAGGGTGAGAGGAGGTTGTCCTTCGGTTGGAGTTTGAGGGTCTCTTCTTGGGAGGCATGGCAGGGAGTTACGTTGGTTGAAGGAGGAAGACGAGATTGCTTCTCGAGTGACTTCCCACAGATGACGCCAATCTGTTGCCGCTGAATTCGGGTGTAGGGGCAATGATGAGATTTGTAGGTTCGTGAGGGACTCGCAAAGATCGACCCCTTCTTCTTCCTTGCTAATTCGTTGGCTCCTTGGTGCTCCCTCGAAACCTGCACCAACGTTCGAGACACCGGGATGGATCTCGGTGACGAACCTTCCGACGATCAAGTCAATACACAGAATAGGACAAGGGAAAAAGCTCAAGTGTGTAAAGTGTGATCACCTTTAACAGTAGGAGGTCAGGGGGGTTTTATAGTCACCATGGGGATCTTTTCAGGATGAGAGTAAATCCCTATTTCCCGATGTGGCTGGTTGGGGTTGGTTATAACCATCCCCATAAGATAGGGACAAACTAGGATTTGTTCCTATCCTGTTGGACTGGTCCCTAGCGGGTTGAGACCCGCTCTCAACTAGTCAGATCCGTTCATGGGTTAGCGGGTCCAGGAGGAGGGACCCGGTTCGCAATTCGAACCCGTCTGTAGGCAAGATTACCATCTTGCCCCTGGGACTTTGAGATTCGTGCCCACTTTGAATGGTTCCGATTTAACCCCATTTTTAGCCATATCAAGAAATAAATGTGACTTGCTGATTTGATATCTATTACACACTAATTTTCACCACACATTAATTTAGACTCATAATAGTTACTAATCATGACACTTTTTATATAAAAGAAACCATCTATGTTGTTGTTCCTGTTTTTACTTGCTGTTTCGACCCTAATAACATCAGAATCTGGACTTAAGTTCTAAACATGAAATTTTCCATCCTTTTGATGAAATTGAATTCCGAGTTATAGTTTTTGATTTATCGCAGTTTTACTGCTACTTTGTCGTAGAATTCCAGATTTATAAATTTGCTGCATCACTTTGATTTACAATTAAATTGACTGTGCTACTTGTAAGATAATGACTTAAAATTTTGCATGCTGATACTAGAAATACTAGAGAACCTTCCCTAATTTTCCTAGAATTAATTAATAAAGTTTCAAACCTTTTTCATATTTATAATTACAATTTTACAAATTCTAGCTGAACATGAATTATGTTTGGTTTGCTGTTTTGACACCAGTTGCTACAGCTTCCATGTATCTTGTTTATATGCACTGGATTCGGCAGAGAATCTAGTTTCTAGATTTTTTATGGATCCAGATTTGCATTCCTTTGGTGGCAGGAACTCAATTTTGGTGCAGCAACGTCATACTGTCCAGAATTGGAATTCTTGTCGTTCTTGATAATTTCAATCTGTTTTGACACCCGAATATGCATTCTACCTAGCTTAAACTTGTTCCCTGTCCTTGATCATGTTTACTTGCCTTGTTTCGCACGCTTTCATGCATGTTTGATAATAATAATAAATAATAAGCCGGAGTTAAGGGAAAGACCATAGTAGTGGACAATATAGATAAGTGTACTCGGAAGGGGCCCCGTGTTTCCCATGATTTTAAGCTAAATGGAACTAAGTGCCACGTAGAACTAAGTGTCACGTCAGGAATTGACGGGGGCCACCTCTAGTGCCCATCACATGATTACATCATATGTGTTTGCAATTAAATGGAACTAAGTGCCACGTAGAACTAAGTGCCACAATAGGGGTTGATGGGAGCCACCTCTAGTGCCCACGGAAGCCACCTTTAGTGCCCATGGTTTGACCACATGCTCTTATTTCCTACATGACCTGAGTTCACGGCCCTTTAAAATCTACCACTAGGCCTAAACATAACTTGTTTGTAAGTAGCAACCATGTGATAAATAGATGGGACGCATGAAGTGCTACCTAGATAGAATTAAACAACAGACTTAAGTCATGTTCACTTGCACATTCTTGTTATCCGTTCCTGCTACTTGTTACATGTTACATGTTACTTATTACTTGACACTTGTTACTTGATACCTATTAATTACTCGATACTTGATACATGTTACATGCTTACTTGTTACTTGTTACTTGTTCCTGCCACTTGTATTTGTAACCCGATCCTGTTACTTGATTTGTTTCACTTGCTAGCTAGTCTCTTGAACTTCACTACTTGTTGCATCCTTGTCAAATCATGGTTTATATTCTTGATTCCATATCTTGTTTCGTATTTTCTTGCACTTATTTTCATATCCTTGCTTGTACTACTTGCGGCCCAAACTTGCACTAAGAGCGTTTGTCTTTGTTTCTCTATTTTTTCCTATGTATATATATATATATATATATATATATATATATATATATATATATATATCTATTTTTTCCTGTGTGTGTGTGTGTGTGTATATATATATATATATATATATATATATATATATATATATATACAGACTTTGGAGACGAGTTGCCTACTGGAGTTATATACAGACTTTGAAGACGAGTTGCCTACTGGAGTTGGTGAGCAAACCTTCTAGGCTTCGCTTGGGAAAACTTGCTTCAGTTATTTGTATTTGAGTTATTTAATTCTTGTTGCTATTTAAAACTTGTAACGGGCTTGTAGTCCCGAAGTTTTTACTTTTGATCCAGATCTTGAATTTATTTGGAATATTTTATTTGTTTCAAATGTTTTCTATTAATTAATAAATTATTCATGCATGCATAGTTGAATATATTTTGCTATATTTCTTGTTATGATGCTGAGTCGACCCTACAACTTATAAATGATGAAAATCATTCGCTGAGCTTCGTCACGTACTCGTATTCAATATTTCTTTTGGGGAGCAGGGCGTGACAGGTTTTTAGTGGTATCAAAGCCAGGTTTGGCTAATGTGTTAGTTTGACTAATATATTAGACAGGCTTGACTCAGTCAGGATTAACTCAACTACTAACAGGCCATGCCATTGCATGAAAAATTAATAATCAACTTGATCTGGATACTAATTGTTTTTGGTTTTGCACAGACTATGGCTCGTGGAAATACTTCATCTTCCCACTCGCAGGATGATCACCCTGAGTTGGTGGCTTTTACTCAGGTATTGCACCAGATCGTCCAGATGCAGCAGGAGCACAGCAAGCTGGTAAAGGCAGCATTGGAGGCTGCTAACCGGAACGCTGCTATCCCGACCCCCACTGTGCCAGCTCAGGTAGCCTTGCCCCCTCGTCCGGGTACCATTGCAGACTTCATGAGGCTACATCTTGATAAGTTTGCTGGGACTGAAATGACACTAGAGGCCGAGCAGTGGCTGATCCGGACTGAGAGTCTGCTACAGGCAGCTAGGGTTGCTGATGCAGATCGTGTGGATGTGGTGAGCATCTAGTTGGTGGACTTGGCCCATATCTGGTGGAGGGCATAGTCCGAGAGGCTAGAGCAGCCTATTATTTGGGCCACATTCGCTCAGAGCTTTCTTGATAAGTTCTTCCCTAGCATAACCAGGGTAGACATGGAGCATTAGTTTCTCGCCTTGAAACAGGTTGGTTGATTGGTTAGTGCTATGTTTTGAATTTTGATACATATTATATATGTGGTATCGTAAAAAAAAAAACTTGACATAGGGCACTAGATCCGTGGACGAGTATGCCGCGGAGTTCACCCGGCTTAGTCGCTTCGCTACAACCTTGGTGGCGAACGAGGAGGACCGAGCCTGGAGGTTTCTTTTGGAGATTCACCATGGGATTCAGGTTCACTTGGCTGCCCACCGCCTCCGTACCTATGCTGATGCATTGGAGGCAGCTCGAGCGACAGAGCAGACTCGAGCTCGTGGGGCTCCTCCTCAACGAGCTGTCTAGTACCCTACTGCTGCTACCAAGCCCACTGGACGGCTGATTCGAAGACCAGCTCCAGCCCTAGCACCGAGGGCATTTCCATACCCACCTACGACTCTGATGAGGGATGTGAGATGTGATGTTTGTCACAAGGCGGGTCATGTGCGCAGGGACTGCAGAACAGCAAATTGTCAGTGCTTCGCATGCGGAGCTAGTGATAACATGTTCCGTGAGTGTCCACACAGGAGGTTGGCTCCACCAGTCAGAGGACCAGTTCAGCCAGGGGCACCAGCTCTTGGTCAGATCAGGCCACCGCTCCCACCTCGGAGGCAGATTTATAATCAGAGGTGAGCAGTTCTAGGGAGGGGCCAGACTGGAGGTCGTGGCCAGGCTTTTAATCTGACTACGGAGAAAGCCGAGACCGCAGAGGAGGTTGTTGCAGGTATATTTTATTTGTGTTTTGTTGTTTTATTATCTGTTCCCTGCATTATTTGTTTCTCTTTGCATCATTCATTTGTGTAGTTTTCTTTTCACATCAGTTTTCCTTATTCCTTATTATCTTTCACTATTCATCTTACCCCATGTTTTTTTGATTCTATCTTAGGTATCATTCTAGTTCATTATTTTCCTGCCCATGTCCTATTTGATTCCGGGGCGACTCATTCCTTCGTCTCCTCCCGTTTTATGGATCAACACCAGTTGGAGTGCAGTGTTATGTCGGCAGCTTGGAACATCACCACAGGTGGCAGTATTGTCATTTGCTCTAGGGAGTGCAAGCAAAGCCCTATGATCATTGGGGGCACATATTTCAAGGCAGATCTGATAGTGATCAGGAATTCCGGGTTTGATGTGATTCTCGGCATGGATTGGTTTGGAGAATCCCATGCTATTATTGATTATCGAGCGAAGAAGGTTGTGTTCAGGATCCCGAGCCGTGCGGAGTTTGAGTTCCATGCTGGGGAGACACCCCTTGGGCGTGGTAAGAAGGTGGTATATGAAGAGGGTTGTGCAATGGAGTTGCACACGGGATGTGAGGCTATGCCTCTAGTAGTGCTGGAGTTCCTGGATGTGTTCCCAGAGGAATTTCCTGGGTTACCTCCAGATCGAGAGGTGGAGTTCGAAATTGAAGTTCAGCCGGGGACGATGCCGATATCGAAGAGCCCATACAGGATGGCACTGATTAAGCTAAAAGAGCTGAAGGTGCAGATTCAGGGATTGTTGGATTTGGATTTCATTAGGCCCAGTGTCTTCCATGGGGATCTCATGTTCTGTTCATCAATAAAGATGAAAGCCGCAGACTATGCATTGATTATTGAGAGCTGAACAGTGTCACAGTGAAGAATCGGTATCCACTATCCAAGATCGATGACTTATTTGATCAGTTGGACGGTAGTGCAGTCTTCTCGAAGTTGGACCTTCGCTCAGGGTATCATCAGGTGAAGGTGAAGGCAGCAGATATGCAGAAGACTACATTCAGGACCAGGTACGGGCATTACGAGTTCTTAGTGATGCCCTTCGGAGTCATAAATGCCCCAACAGTATTTATGAGCCTGATGAACAGAGTCGTCTCCCCGTTCCTAGACAGATTTGTGGTGGTCTTCATAGATGACATCTTGGTGTATTCTCAGAACCGAGAAAAGCATGCTGAGCATCTGAGGTTAGTCTTACAGACTCTGAGGGAGAATCAGCTCTATGGAAAACTCAGCAAGTGCGAGTTCTGGCTTGACCGAGCCACATTCTTAGGGCATATTATCTCAGGCGAGGGAATCTCTGTTGATCCGTCCAAGAATGCTGCAGTGAAAGATTGGCCAGTTCCTCAGTCAGTTTCAAATGTGAGAAGTTTTCTCGGGCTAGCAGGGTATTATCGGAAGTTTGTCCAAGAATTCTCCAAGATTGCTATGTCGTTGACTAAACTGACAGGAAAGGGTCAGAAATTTGCTTGGGATGGGGCTTACAGTGAAGCTTTTGCAGAGCTGAAGAGTAGGTTGATGTTAGCACCAGTGTTGACTATACCGGATGGTTTGAGTGGTTTCGTGATTCACTACATTGCTTCTGGCAGAGGCTTAGGTGCAATATTGATGCAGAAAGGCCGAGTTGTTGCTTATGCGTCCAGGCAGTTGAGGCTGCACGAGAAGAACTACCCTACTCATGACTTGGAGTTGGCAGTGGTGATCTTTGCTTTGAAGCTGTAAAGACACTATTTACTTAGAGAACGAGTGGAAATCTTTACTGACCACAAAAGTCTCAAGTATTTATTCACCCAGAAGGAGTTGAACATGAGGTAGAGGCACTGGCTGGAGTTAATGGCCGACTATGACATCAGTTTGCAGTATCACCCCGGTAAGGTGAACTTGGTGCTAGATGTGTTGAGCAGGAGGCCAGTCGCCATGTTCTTGACTAGGCAGAAGGAGCTTGTGGAGCAAATGAGAAGGTTGGACTTGAATGTGATTTTTTCAGGCGCCGACCGGAGTTGTATGATGGTTCAGTTGCATTCATCACTGATAGAGCAGATCAAGGAAGCACAAGCAAGTGATGAGCAGTTACAGTGATTCAGAGCCGAAGTTAAGGCAGGTACAAGGACCGATATGGTTATTCACTTAGATTGATCACTTCGCTTTGGGGCTAGATTGTGTGTCCCAAAGGGTGAAGTCAGGCAAAAATTGCTCGAGGAGGCCCACCAGTCAGCATACTCTATTCATCCCGGTGGTACTAAGATGTATCGGGATTTGAAGCTTCACTTCTGATTGCATGGTATGAAGAGGGTCGTAGCTAGATTTGTGTCCCAGTGCTTGATTTGCCAGCAGGTGAAGGAAGAACATCAGAGAACTGCCGGGCTTCTTCAACCTCTTCCCATTCCGGAGTGGAAGTGGGAGCACATCACCATGGATTTTGTGACTGCCTTGCCGAGGAGTTCTAAGGGTCACAATGCCATTCGGGTGATTGTGGATAGGCTGATGAAGAGTGCTCACTTCAACCTCTTTAGAGTTGGTCAGTCTACTGAGAGTCTAGCAGAGAAGTACATGCAGGAGATTGTCAGGCTTCATGGGGTTCCGGTCAGCATTGTATCCGACAGGGATACCAGGTTCAGATCTCAGTTTTGGGAGAGCCTTCAGAGCAGTCTTGGGAGCAAGTTGAAGTACAGTACAGCTTTCCATCCTCAGACAGACGGGCAGTCAGAAAGGACCATTCAGGCATTAGAGGACATTTTGAGGTCATGTGTGCTATAGTTTGGAGGGTCTTGGGAGGATCACCTGCACTTGGTAGAGTTCTCGTACAACAATGGTGATCAGGCCAGTCTTAAAGCTGCACCGTACGAGGCACTACATGGTCAAAAGTGTAGGTCACCAGTGTGCTGGGATGGAAGTTGTTGGGGCCAGAGTTGATCACCAGGACTGTCGATGCAGTGGCTCAGATCAGGAAGCATCTTCTGGCAGCGCAGGACAGGCAGAGGAAATGGGCAGATGTCCATAGAAGACCCTTGTAGTTTGAGGTGGGAGACCATGTATTCCTTAAGATATCGCCGTGGAGAGGTGTTATCCGATTTGGAGGTGGAGGCAAGCTAAGCCTCAGGTTCATTGGGTTGTTTGATATCGTAGAACTAGGCATGGTGGCATATTTTCTTGCCTTACCACCAGCTCTATCTAGAGTGCATGATGTCTTTCATGTCTCCCAACTCATGAGGTACATCAGGGACAAGAGCCATGTGATCAACTTTATCTATGCAACCGGACCCATCTTGTGAGATTCTGCTAGTTGCTATCTTGGACAGGCGAAAGAAAGTGCTGAAGAACAAGGTTATCAAGATGGTTCGGGTTTCTTGGAATCCTCACTCGCCGGGTGAATCGACTTGGGAATTGGAGGAGAAGATCTAGAAGAAGTTCCCCCATTTGTTCGCGTAGTCTCCTTGTTTTTCTTTTCTTTTGGGGGTTTTCCTATGTACCACTTGTCTGAATTTCGAGGACGAAATTCTAGTTGTTAGGTGGGTAGGATTTGTAATCCCTGTTCCCTGTATAATTATTTTTCTGATGTATTTCATTTCAGTGTACTCTATTTATCAATTCAAAATCTTGTATTTTTGTTTCCAGCTTTAATAAAAGTCATTTCTTTTGTTTTGGCTCAATTTTGTACCCAATCTACTTCAAATGCTTTGTTCTTATCAGCTCTAAATTTGCTACTCTTCATGGGGAATTGACCGATTCAATTCATTTAATTCATATAACCTAATTATAATGATTTTTGACTCAATCTCCTTTTGGATCCTACTCAAACCCGCTATCCAATAGCCCAAAACCTGCAACCCTACTATTTAAACCCTAACCTATGTTAACCTTAACCCTAATACTATTGAAACCCCTAATAGCTGCCAACCCCCTTCTCCTACCTCCAGACTCCCGATCCTACCCTGTGCACCTCGCCGCCTTCGACCTCCACCCGTCACCGTCACCGCCTCAGTGTATTCCCCTCACCCTCGTCTTCATCACTGCACCCACTCTTGTCAACCCATCATCCTCCTCACCTTACCACCGTGAACCCATCTCTTCGCCATCTCCGTCTCTCTCGAACCCATCACCTCGTCGTCTTCGCTCCCGAAACCCATTACCCCTCGACCCTGTGCCATCCTCATCATCATCACCACCGCTGCACCCCCCCTCCATCGCCTCGCCATCACCAAAATCCCCGAGCTCCACCAGTGCACCTCTCCTCTGTTTTCCTCCCAAGAACAGAGCTTCACCTTCCTCCAGTCACAATCATTTGATCTTCGTCGACTGCTCCCTAGTCGAGCCTCCTCGATGCTGCCGTCGTAATGCTGCCACAGTCGTAGTCGAAGCTTCTCCCTGCCATTGACGTGCTGTTGATTAGGAAGGGTGAGATCAAGTTTGAATCTCAGCCACCTGATTTCTTCCCGATCGTGATCATCGCCTTGATTTCCTCTTGATTGAGATCAGATCGATCAGATCAGATCAGAGCCTTCTGATCATCCTGATCATTACCATCATCATCAGCAGCATCATCAGCATCAGATCTCCATCATCTTGAACAGCCATATCAGATCTGAGCCGTCGATCACCTTTGATCAAATCAGAACAATCTCAACCGTCGATTTCCTTGATCTTGACCATCATCAAGATCCACACCGATCCGATCCATTCGATCTCGATCGTTGATCAACGCCCCTATCCAATCAAGGCAAGTATCTTCTTGTACAATTCGTTGTTCTAGTACAAGCTTTTATTTGAAAATACTGCAAGTAGATCGTAGTTGTGACTCCCCTTTGACTTATCGTTTAATGATCTCATTTTACTCCTTATCCATCCCATGATCATAAGAGTCACAAACTTTCATTGATATATTCGTTTCATAACTAGCTGGATCCATTTTATCATATAATTATTTGAACACATGTAATTAAGAACCACCTTGACTTGTAGATGTATGTTGAATGATGTATGTGGTGATTTTACTTTCTTTTGGGTTGAGAAATAAATGTGACTTGCTAATTTGATATCTATTACACCCTAATTTGCATCACACATTAATTTAGACTCATAATAGTTACTAATCATGACACTTTTTAAATAAAAGAAACCATCTATGTTGATGTTCCTATTTTTACTTGCTGTTTGACCCTAATAACCTCAGAATCTGGACTTGACTTCTAAACATGAAATGTAGCCTCAGATGTCTAGTTTACCACCCTTTTAACGGAATTGAATTCCGAGTTATAGTTTGTGATTGATCACAGTTTTACTGCTACTGTGTCGTAGAATTCCAGATTCATAAATTTGCTGCATCACTTTGATTTATAATTAAATTGACTATACCACCTGTAAGATAATGACTTGAAATTTTGTATAATGATACTAGACACACTAGAGAACCCTCCCTAATTTACCTGGAATTAATTACTGAAGTTTCAGAACTGTTTCATATTTATAAACACAATTTTACAAACTCTCGCTGAACACGAATCCTGTGTGGTTTGTTGTTTTGACACCAGTTGCTACAGCTTCCATGTATCTTGTGTAACACCCCGAATTCCAAAACAGACTGGATCCGGATTTTCATAGGATCTTTACACTTCTCTTCGTACAATTTTACAAGGAATAAAAAACGTTTGTTACATCAGAGTTTACATTTACATTACATATTTACAGCAGAAGCAATTTACAACAAATTAGATGAATAGAAATGTACAACACTTGAATCATTCTTTAAGCAGCAAACTTTAGTCTTGTTAATCATTTTAACCTGCATAGAAACTGTGGGCACACCAGTTGCTTACAACCGACGAAATATTATACACGGGTATCCCTTCTCTGCCGAACAGTATAACGATTTTCAAATACTTAAACGAACCACAAACTTGATCGCAAATAAAACTACAAGGGACTATCCTATTGATGTCGTGTTGTGCGGTGCACTTAGTCCTTAATGCAGTTATGTTTGTTACATGACACTAATGCACACTTGTTCAGATTCTATGCATCCCATACTACATAGGTCGGAGGGAAAGCCATTAACTGTTCTTCATCTTGTAGGGTTCAATCCCTCGTCATGACTTAGACTACTACTGTAACTACGATAAGTATTCTAGATGTTCTATGAGTTACAAGCTCATGTCCAGACAGCCTGGAGGGGAATCCCACGTCATGTCACGACGCATCGTGAAGAACCTATGACAATTCAGCCTCCATCATGGGACATGACACCACCCGCAGTCACCAAACACCCCACAAGCATCGCTTGCGGTACGAACTCCTGGAGACATATCCACGTCATGACACGATGCATCGTGTAGACAGCCTGTGAATACTCTCACATCGTAGCTCCGAGGCCCTCATACTCGTGTTTTTCTCTTATTTTCATCACATCTTCACTATGTATCTAGTCCTTAGTTATTTGAATCATGAGCAAAATTACTTCTCTAGAGTTAGCCCTTCCACTATACCGGTCTTAACCATTCATATAACATGACCCAAATCTTGGTCTTTTCACTTCAAATCTCATTTCAACAATCTCTTTCTCATTGCCGGTATGAGGCTTAACTACACTCTAGTTCTCAATTTCGATTCATAATCACAAAAATTGAGTTTTCATACTCATATAGTCTTTTTCATAGTTCAAATAAATTTCCATCTCTTTTCAATAATTCAGCTTCATACATAAGTTCAATTTCAATTTATAACATTCTCATTCAAACAAATAAGTCTCAATAATTCCATTTAATTTCCGTACTATTATTTCTTTTTCCCCAAAATCAAGATCATATTTCATTTATCTTTCAAATGCGTGCATTACCCAAATAAAGAACACAATCCATAAACGAATACATTACAAGTTCTATTTATACACGATTCTCTTTTATAATTTGGTATAACTAACTCCTCATGGATAAAAATCCCTTTTTTATACTTATGCAAATATCAATTATATAGAGTTTTACTCAATTTTTACTTCTCACACTCTTTAATTTAAGTCAAAATAGTGTGCAAATAATTTTCATGAGGTTCATATATTTTTATAATAATTATAATATTTTTTCCGAATCTTAAAAATCAAAAATCACAAAAAAAAACATTAAAACCGAAAAAGGGGTTTTAAAATGCCAAGTACAGGAATCGAACCAGCGACCAAAACCAAGCCCAACGATACAGTGCAGTGCACTGTGACGCACGCGCTAAGCAGAAAGGACAGGGCGCAACCACGTCAAAACGGAGGGCTCAAACTCATATGAACCCATTCCCAGAATTCGGATTTTTCCAAAAAATATAAAACAAAAGCCTCTTGTTCAGTTTCGAACCCGAGACCCAAGACCAGACCCACGCTACAGTAAGCGCACCCAAACGCACCCGCTAACCAAATATTCCAAGTGGCTAATCCGATATAAGTTGGGTTTTTAGGGGTTTGATTCGAGTTTCGGTTCATTCGAATTATTATAAAAATAACTACTTTCAGATTCGTTTCTTCTCCACTTTCATTCAAAATTTTCAGAATAAAACTTTTATGCATTTCAGTAACTTAAAACTTAATTTTTGACATAAAAAGTGTAATTTTTTTCTTTGAATACAATTTTGTCTACAATTTCGAAAATGTACATACAAATGTTATTTCTTTTATAAGTTTGCATTCAAACTTCTCATGGATCTCTTTTATTATTTTTATTACTATTAACCAAATATTTCAGTAACAATCATCCCTTTTTCATATTATTAACAAGTGAATTAGCAAAAATTCCCTTGATGCATGGTTATTATTTCGACCAACTAAACATCAATCATGTCTCCTTAGTTAGCACAATCAATCAATTAAAGCATGGTATCATGGTCAATTCTAAACTAACAATCACAACTTGCAACTAATTTACATTCTTTTCACATACAATCAACCATTGCAATTTTGTCTCATTTTCACAATATATGGCTAAATTAACTAAAGTTTTTTCTCAATTTTATCAGCCATACCCTAGCATGATATCTAATTAGAAGTTTAATGGAAAGAAAACTAAACAAAACTCCTAGGGATCTCCTACAACGAACAAGTGAAGCCTTCTCCTCTTAGATCGAGCCACCAAAAGCCACCTCCTCCTTGTGCTAGATAGAACCCGAGCCTCCCCTTCTTGTTTCTTGGTGTAGTCCGGCCTCCCCTCCTTGAGTTGAAGAGACACACACTAGCACTCAATCTTTTAAACTCAAAAACTACTCAATCTTTTGTCACACTAAATTGACTCTCTTTCTTTCTTTCTACTCTTTTCTTTTCAAATTTTTAAGTATGAGAATGAAGAGTGTAGCGAGGGGTATTTATACATAATTTGAGGGTGAATGGAGGGCTAGGATGAGATCAAATGGTTAGGGATCAAGGGTCTAGATGAACTAGAGAGTTATAGAAACTACCCATGATGAAGCAACCAACTCCCACCACTCCCATCTCTTCCACTCTCCCAATCCCATCCGGCCGAGGTACAAAAGTGTGCAATGCACACTCTAGTGCATGCACGTGCCAACTAGTACCCATCCTTTACAAGTTGTTCATGTGAATAAAATTAACTGTTCACTAAACTTGTCTACACTACAAGTTAGATTAATAAAAAGAGAAATTAAGTTAAATGGACTCATTAATGGGCCAATTAACCGTGGGCTCTCCTAATTAAATTAATTAATTAAATAAGAATGAGCTAAAAGAGACAAATAGGCCTAGGATTTAATTAGGCTTTTAAAATAGTCTTTTTGAAAAATAAAGAGAACAAAAAATATTTTTAATAAAGAAATTATACATATGAAATTATACGTGCAAAACACGTAAAATCACAAACTCTAAATACGTAGATTTTAGGGTGTTACAACACTCCCTCCTTAGAATAGTTCCGTCCCCGGAACTACACTTAAAGAGTGAGAAAAACAGGAATATAACATAGAGATAAGAAAAGGAAAGAAAAGAATATACAAATCACATAAAGAGCTCAGGATGATCTTTCATCATCCTCTCCTCAGATTCCCAAGTAGCATCTTCAACCAACTGGTTTCTCCAGACTACTTTAACCATCAGTATCGTCTTTTTCCTCAAAACTTTCTCCCGACGATCGACAATCTCAACCGGAAGCTCAATGTAACTCAGATTCAACTGCAAACCCTCCGGTACTTCGGGAAAATGGTGACTCGGATCTGGAATGTACCTTTTCAGCATAGACACATGGAAGACATTGTGCACCTGAGACAACTCTTCCGGCAACTCCAACCGGTAAGCAGTTTTCCCAATCCGCTTCAATATCTTGTACGGGCCTATGAACCTCGGGGCTAACTTCCCATCTCTGCTGAAGCGAATCACACCCTTGCTAGGTGAAACCTTCAGAAAGACAAAGTCACCAACCTCAAACTCAGGGTCCCTCCTTCGGTTGTCTGCATAGCTCTTCTACCTACTCTGAGCATCCACCAACCTCTTCCTGATCAGATCAATCTTTTCAGAGGTCTGCTGCACAATCTCAGGCCCAAACATCTGTCGCTCCCCAACTTCAAACCAACAGACAGGTGTTCTGCACTTCCTGCCATACAGAGCTTCGTACGGCACCATCTTAATACTAGTCTGAAAACTGTTGTTGTAGGCAAACTCCACCAGAGCTAGATGCATTTCCCAACTACCTCCAAAGTCTAGTACACAACACCGAAGCATATCCTCAAGAATACAGTTGACTCTCTGGGTCTACACATCGGTCTGCGGATGAAAAGCAGTGCTGAAATCCATCTTGGTACCCAGAGCTGTCTGAAGACTCCACCAGAAATGTAAAGTAAATCGTGCATCTCGATCGACACAATGGTTAACGGAACACCATGAAGCCTGATGATCTCCCCAACATACAACTCGGCCAATTTGTCCATCGACGAAGTGAGTTTCATCGCCAAGAAATGAGCGGACTTGATTAGTCGATCGACTATGACCCAAATCGCATCATTGCCCTTTGAACTCTTGGGCAAACACGTTATGAAATCCATAATGATGTTATCTCACTTCCATTCTAGAATAGGTAACGGTTTCAATAGACCTCCGGATTTCTGATTCTCGGCTTTGACCTGCTGACAGATCTCACACCTCGCCATGAACTCAGCCACATCCCGCTTCAAACCTGACCACTAGAAATGTTGCTTAATGTCCCTATACATCTTGGTACTTCCAGGATGTACAGACAAAAGAGTAGCATGTGCCTCCTGAAGAATGCTCTCCCGCAATTCTGCTTAATCTGGAACACACAGCCTCTCTCCAAACCACAGCACTTCATCCTTGATCTGAAACTCGGACAACCTGCCAGCACCAACCTCCTCCTTCATCTTCTGAATCTCTGCATCTTCCTTCTGACTTGCGATAATCCTTTCATTCAGCGTTGGTTGAAGCCTCAACTGAGCTAAAGATGATCCCAAGCCTTGCAGAACGACTTCAACACCAGCCCGATCCAACTCTTCTGCAAGCTGCCTCTGAGTTGTAATCAAACAAGCCAGACTGCTCTTGTGGCTAAGTGCATTAGCAACAACATTAGCCTTCCCAGGATGGTACTTAATCTCAAGACAAATATCCTCAAGTACTTCCAGCCATCTCCTTTGCCTCAGATTTAGGTCCTTCTACTGATAGATGTACTTCAAGCTCTTATGGTCCGTGTACATGTTCAGTTTCTCACCATACACGTAATGTCTCCATTGCTTTAAGACGAAGATAATCGCAGCCAACTCCAGATTATGAGTCGGATAATTCTTCTCATGCAGTCTTAGTTGCCTAGTCCCATAAGCGATCACTTTTCCTTCTTGCATTAAGACATAAGCGATCACTCCAGATCATGTGAAGCATCGTTGTAGACATCATACTCAATACCTGCTCTAGGCAAAGTCAAAATGGGAGCAGTAGTCAGCCTCTCTTTCAACTCCTGAAAGCTTGCCTTGCACTGCTCGGTCCACTTGAAGTTCACATTCTTCTTGGTCAGACCAGTGAGTGGAACGGCTATCTGAGCATAGCCCAGAATGAACCTCCAGTAATATCCAGTTAGCCCAAGGAACTCTTGATTTCTTTCACTGTAGTAGGCCTTGCCCAATCCTTTACCGCCTCTATCTTCTGCGAGTCAGTTGTCACTCCCTCCTTAGAAAGGACGTGACCTAGGAATGCCACTTCAGATTTCCAAAAATCACACTTAGACAACTTGGCATACAACTCACGCTCCTGGAGCTTCTTCAAAACTGCTGCCAGATGCTCCGTGTGCTCCTCCTCTGACTTGGAGTACACAAGAATATCATCGATAAACACCACGACGAAAGAACCAATAAACGGCCTCAGAACTCTGTTCATCTTATCCATGAAAATTGCAGGTGCATTCATCACTCCAAACGGCATAACTAAGAATTCCTAATGCCCGTGTCGAGTTCTGAATGTAATCTTATGCACATCTTCAGTCTTCACTCGAACTTGATGATATCCTGATCGAAGATCTATTTTGGAGAAGACGGCTGCTCCTTGTAGACGATCGAACATGTCATAAATTCGGGGAATAAGATATTTATTCTGAACAGTAGCCTTATTCAGCTCTCGGTAATCGATGCACATCCTCATCGAATCATCCTTCTTCTTTACCAATAGCACCAGTGCTCCCCAGGGCGACGCACTCTATTGAATAAAGCCTTTCCCCAACAGTTCCTCATTCTGCCGTTTGATCTCATCCTGCTCCACAGGCACCATCCTATGCGGTGCCTTGGAAATGGGTGCACTCCCTAGCTGAATAGTGATGTTGAACTCCACATCACGATGCGGGGGTAACCCAGGCAAATCTTCCAAGAACACAGTCGGGTGATCCCGAACCACATGAATTTGCTGCACCTCTACAGGAACATCCCTCTTGCTGATAGATGCAACCAAACAGGAACATCTCTTCTTCCCTTGGAAAGTGACTTCAGGATCCTTGGAGCCTTCACTGTTACTTCTTTGGTCTTGCACATGATGCTTGCACTGTTCACCGACATCCAATCAATGTCAATGATAACATTGACTCCCAAGAAATTAAGCTCGATCATATCAATCCCGAAAATTATGTCCCCAATCTCGATCTTGCAGTCTGCATAGTACCGATCAGTGGTTAAAGTCTCCCCTGATGGAGTAGCTACTGCCAAGACCTTGCTTGGAAAGATTTTCAGTTCAACTCCCAAAACATTGGCAAACTTAGGTGATACAAAAGTGTGAGAGGATCCAATATCAAACAAAACAACAGCTTTATTTCCATTCAAATAAAGTTCTCCAGTTACATAACACACACTCGTTACATAACAGTTCACTATAAAAGCGAGACAAAGAGAAACAACAGAAAAACACTCTTAAACATTCTCCCTCGTACCAGTGATGACGTGATCCACCTCATCAGCGTCAGCTTTAGTCAAGGCAAATACTCGCCCCTGCTGGTACGGCCTCTTCCCAACTTGCTGCGTTGGTCCACTACGGGTGATATTCTGCGGCTTGGGGCATTGAGACTTGTAATCTCCCGTCTCACCACAGTTGAAGCAAGTCACCACAGAAGGTCTCACCCAATTGTTATCGCTATGTTGACAGCATTCGCCCCCGTTGGTTTGAACCTCTGAGCGGCTGTCCCCTGAAATAGCCAGAAACTACGGGCCTCTTCCCAACATTCCAGTTGTTCCTCCGATTCTGAACAGCATGGAACTGCTCCATATCTACCTCAGTGGCTGCAGCTCATTTGACCAACTTGTCAAACCTTCTGATAGCGAGAGGTATCATCCTAGATCTCATACTTGGCCTCAAACCATGCTCAAACTTTCGAGCCTTCTTCGCCTCGTCCATCACCAGTTCGGGAGCATACCTCGAGAGCTGAGTGAACCGTGTCTCATACTTTCTAACCGACATGCTGCACTGCTGCAGCGCTAGAAATTCCATGGCCTTTTTCTCCTAGACGTCTGATGGAAAATAATGACTGCAGAACTCTTCCAAGAATTCCTCCCAGCCAAAAACAATATCTCTCATCGTCTGCTTCATCGACTTCCACCACACAGCCGCATCCTTCTCGAACTGCAGCGCAGCCAACTTCACCTTGCTGCCCTCCAGAATCTCCAAGACTTCGAAGATAGTCTCTACCTGTCGGATCCAGTTGTCAGCCGTGTCAGGGTCTGACTTCCCTTCAAATACGGGTGGTTTCATCCGCTTAAATGGTTCCATGAGTTTGATTGCTTCGGGTACTGGATTCGCAGGCACTCTCCCTTGGTTCTGATTCATGGCAACGACATTGAGTGTCTGATAAACCCTCGCTAGCTCCGTTTCCAAGTCCAGACTTTCTCCACTTCTAGCTCTTCTTCCGGCCATATTCTGATGCAAAAGTTCCATTAAATTCGAAATAGAAAACATGAATTTAAATCAACTTTTCATTTCATTGAATTCCAAACTTTATACATTCGAATTTAAAATATTTCTGACATCAAATGAAAGCAGTAAGAAGATACAACAGTCTAGTTCCTACAGTTCCTCTTGGCTTCTCGAAGCTTTTTCCATAGTTCCGCCACTTCTTCCTTCAGTACTTCGTACATGTTTTTCCTCTTCTCAAGTTCCCAAACACGATGACTGAGAGTTGCAATGCTCTCCTTGCACTTCGCACAATGTGCCTGCAGCAGCTCTACTCTCTCCCTCTGAGTCTCTACCTGCCTCTGAAGAGACACAATGAGACTACTCGGACTGGTTCTTCCTCGTCGGAGGAATCATCAGATGAATCCGGAGGTAAAGTGATCCCTCGGGACACAGGCCATTCCTCTTCAAATTCTTCAGGATTTTCTTCGTCTGAATCAACTTGCCCGGGGTAGTAATCCTCCTCAACTATGTGCCAGTCGTCATCTCCAGCTGGGTCGAAGTGGTCTGCCATCTTAGAGAAAGGAGAGGAAGAAGCATAAATCTTAGAGCAACACAAATGTAAGTGACTTACATTTAAATCTCTAGACTCAACACACGCTCTAATGTCCACTTCTAGGGTGTCATTCCTTATAAATTTGTACTACTTGGAAGTGTGGCTCTAATACCACTCTGTAACACCCTGAATTCCAAAACAGACTGGATCCGGAGTTCCACAGGATCTTTACACTTCTCTTCGTACAATTTTATAAGGAATTAAAGACTTTTGTTACATCAGAGTTTACATTTACATTACATATTTACAGCGGAAGCAATTTACAACAAATTACATGAATAGAAATGTACAACACTTGAATCATTCTTTAAGCAGCATGCAAACTTTAGTCTTGTTAATCACTTTATCCTACATAGAAATTGTGGGCATGTCAGTTGCTTACAACCGACGAAATATTATACATGGCTATCCTCTCTATGCCGAACAGTATAACGATTTTCAAATACTTAAACATACCACAAACTTGATCACAAATAAAACTACAAGGGACTATCCTATTGATGTCGTGTTGTGCGGTGCAATTAGTCCTTAATACAGTTACGTTTGTTACATGACACAAATGCGCACTTATTCAGATTCTATGCATCCCATACTATATAGGTCTGAGGGCAAGCCCTTAACCGTTCTTCATCTTGTAGGGTTTAATCCCTAGTCATGACTTAGACTACTACTATAACTACGATAAGTATCCTAGATGTTCTATGAGTTACGAGCTTATGTCCAGACAGCCTGGAGGGGAATCCCACGTCATGTCACGATGCATCGCGAAGAACCTCTGGATAATTCAGCCTCCGTCATGGGACATGACACCACCCGCAGTCACTAAACACCCCACAAGCGTCGCTTGCGGTACGAACTCCTGGAGACATATCCACGTCATGACACGATGCATCGTGTAGACAGCCTGTGAATACTTTCACACCGTAGCTCTGAGGCCCTCATACTCGTGTTTTTCTCTTATTTTCGTCACATCTTCACTACGTATCAGTCCTCTATTATTTGAATCATGAACAAAATCAATTCTCTAGAGTTAGCCCTTCCACTATACCGGTCTTAACCATTCATATAACATGACCCAAATCTTAGCCTTTTCATTTCAAATCTCGTTTCAACAATCTCTTTTTCAATGCCGGTATGAGGCTTAGCTACACTCTAGTTCTCAATTTCGATTCATAATCACAAAAATTGAGTTTTCATACTCATAAAGTCTTTTTCATAGTTCAAATAAATTTCCATCTCTTTCCTATAATTCAGTATCATACATAAGTTCAATTTCAATTTATAACATTCTCATTCAAACAAATAAGTCTCAATAATTCCATTTAATTTCTGTACTATTATTTCTTTTTCCCCAAAATCAAGATCATATTTCATTTATCTTTCAAATACGTGCATTACCCAAATAAAGAACGCAATCCATAAACGAATACATTACAAGTTCTTTTTATACAAGATTCTCTTTTATAATTTGGTATAACTCCTCATGAATAAAAATCCCTTTTTTATACTCATGCAAATATCAATTATATAGATATCTACTCAATTTTTACTTCTCACACTCTTTAATTTAAGTGAAAATAGTGTGCAAATATTTTTCATGAGGTCCATATATTTTTATAATAATTATAATATTTTTTCCGAATTTTAAAAAATCAAAAATCGCAAAAAACATTAAAACCGAAAAAGGGGTTTTAAAATGCCGAGTTCAGGAATCGAACCAGCGACCAAAGCCATGCCCAATGCTACAGTGCAGTGGACTGTGGCGCACGCGCTAACCAGAAAGGACAGGGCGCAACCACGTCAAAACGGAGGGCTCAAACTCAAATGAACCCATTCCCAGAATTCAGATTTTTCCCAAAAAATATAAATCAAATAGCCTCTTGTTTAGTTTCGAACCTGAGACCCAAGACCAGACCCACGCTACAGTAAGCGCACCCAAACGCACCCGCTAACCAAATAGTCCAAGTGGCTAATCCGATATAAGTTGGGTTTTTAGGGGTTTGATTCGAGTTTCGGTTCAGTCGAATTATTATAAAAATAACTATTTTCAAATTCGTTTCTTCTCCACTTTCATTCAAAATTTCCAAAATAAAACTGTTATGCATTTCTAATATATCAGTAACTTAAAACTTAATTTTTGACATAAAAAGTGTAATTTTTTTCTTTGAATACAATTTTGTCCACAATTTCGAAAATGTACATACAAATATTATTTCTTTTATAAGTTTGCATTCAAACTTCTCATGGATCTCTTTTATTACTATTAACCAAATATTTCAGTAACAATCATCCCTTGTTCATATTATTAACAAGTGAATTAGCAAAAATCCCCTTGATGCATGGTTATCATTTCGACCAACTAAACATCAATCATGTCTCCTTAGTTAGCACAATCAATCAATTAAAGCATAGTATCATGGTCAATTCTAAACTAACAATCACAACTTGCAACAAATTTACATTCTTTTCACATACAATCAACCATTGCAATTTTGTCTCATTTTCACAATATATGGCTAAATTAACTAAAGTTTCTTCTCAATTTTATCAGCCATACCCTAGCATGATATCTAATTAGAAGTTTAAAAAAATCACCCACCTTTAATGGAAAGAAAACCAAACAAAACTCCTAGGGATCTCCTACAACGAACAAGTGAAGCCTTCTCCTCTTAGATCGAGCCACCAAAAGCCACCTCTTGTTTATATGCACTGGACTGGGTAGAGAGTCTAGTTTCTAGATTTTCTGACAGATTCAGATTTGCATTCCTGTGGTGGCGGAAATCTCAGTTTTGGTGCAGCAATGTCATGCTGTCCAGAATTGGAATTCTCGTCGTTCTTGATAATTTCAATTTGTTTTGACACCCGAATATGCATTCTACATATCTTAAACTTGTTCCCTGTCCTTAATAATGTTTACATACCCTGTTTCGCACGCTTTCATGCCTGTTTGATAATAATAATAAATAATAAGTCGGGGTTAAGGGAAAGACCATAGTAATGGACAATATAAGTAAGTATACTAAGAAGGGGGCCCATATTTTCCATAATTTTAAGTTAAATAAAACTAAGTGCCTCTTAGAACAAAATGCCACGTCAGGGGTTGACGGGGGTCACCTCTAGTGCCTGCGGGGGTCACCTCTAGTGCCCATCAAATGATTACATGATATGTATTTGCAATTAAATGGAACTAAGTGCCACGTAAAACTAAGTGTCACGTCAGGAATTGACGGGGGCCACCTCTAGTGCCTTCGGAGGCTACCTCTAGTGCTCATGCTTTGACCACATGCTCTTATTTCCTATATGACCTGAGTACACCTGCTCCATAAAATCTACCGCTAGGCCTAAACGTAACTTGTTTGCAAGTAGCAACCATGTGGTAAATAGATGGGACGCATGAAATGCTACCAAGATAGAATTGAACAACAAACTTAAGTATAATATGTTCACTTGCACATTTTTGTTACATGTTCCTGCTACTTGTTACATGTTACATGTTACTTGTTACTTGACACTTGTTACTTGATACTTGTTACTCGATACTTGATACATATTACATGCTCACTTGTTACTTGTTCCTGCCACCTGTATTTGTTACCCGATCCTGTTACTTGATTTGTTTTACTTGCTAGCTTATCTCTTATACTTCACTACTTGTTGCATCCTTGTCAAATCATGTTGTATATTCTTAATTCCATATCTTGTTTCGTATTTTCTTGCACTTATTTTCATACCCTTGCTTGTACTACTTGCGGCCCGAACTTGCACTAAGGACATTTGTCTCTGTTTCTCTATTTTTCCCTTTATATATATATACAGACTTTGGAGATGAGTTGCTTGTTGGAGTTGGTGAGCAAACCTTCTAGGCTTCTCTTGGGAAAGCTTGCTTCGGTTATTTGTATTTGAGTTATTTAATTCTTGTTACTATTTAAAACTTGTAACGGACTTGTAGTCCCGAAGTTTTTACTTTTGATCCAGATCTTGAATTTATTTGGGATATTTATATTTGTTTCAAATATTTTCTTTTGATTAATAAATTATTCATGCATGCTTGGTTGAATATATTTTGCTATATTTCTTGTTATGATGCTGAGTCGATCCTACAGCTTATGAATGATGAAAATCATTCGCTGGGTTTCGTCACATACTCGTATTCCGTATTCCTTTTGGGAAGCGGGGCGTGACATAACCATTTACTCCACTCATTTGGTTTATGGTGGCAAAAGCATCTCAAATAGGTTTCTAAACACCTATTCACCACCTCTGTTTGGCCATTGGATTTAGGGTAATAAGCTTGAGAGAATTTTAACTTGGTTCCTTGCAATTTAAGTATCTCTTGCATCAGTGCACTTGTGAACACAGATCCCCTATCACACACAACAGAAATAGGCATCCCGTATAGCTCGAAAACCCCCTTAGTTAGTATTTGCACAATCTCCTTAGCAGAAAATGGATGTTGTATAGGAAATAAATGTGCATAATTACTCAATTGATCTACTATAACCATTATTGCATAATATCTTGAACTAAGAGGTAACCCTTCGATAAAATCCATGCTCGCATGCTCCCAAACATTCTCAAGGATAGGCAGTGGCTGAAGAAGGCCTACATGTGCATGACACACATATTTGCTAGTCTGACAAACCGTGCACTCTTTGACATAAGTTTGGACATCTTTTTTGATTCCCTTCCACCAAAAAGTCCTCCTTAATCTTTGCAGGGTTCTATCATAACCAAAGTGTCCCCCAATAGGAGAATCATGGTGCTCTTGTATCAACAATTGCCTTAAGGAAGAATTAGGACTAATCACTACTCTCCTAACTTGTACCATACTCCCATGTCCAGCAAATACTTGCTACTTAACTTGTTCTCTTGCTCCTTTGCCAATGCCTTAAAGTAGTCATCAGTGACAGTCATCTGCACTACTTGTTTACACAAGTCAGCCACCAACAAGAACAACTGCGCCGAAAAAACAATCTAAATCTCTGCGGGAGAGTCTATCAGCAGGTATATTATCCCTTCCCTTCTTATACTCAACTACAAAATTAAATCCATATAGCTTAACTAGCCAAGAATGTTGAGCTTCAGTGATAACCTATGATCTAATAGGTATTTGAGTGGTTGATGATTTGTTCTAATCACAAACTTCCTGCCAAATAAAAATTGCTTCCATTCTTTACCGAAAGCAATACTGCAAGCATCTCCTTCTCATAGGCTTCATGTAAACTCCTACCCTTTAAAGCTTGACTGATGAAGGCAGTTGGATGTTCTCTTTGCAATAGCACTGCACCCACTCCCTCTTTGAAAGCATCACATTCTACTACAAAAGTTTCACTAAAATCTGGCAGCTGAAGAACTGGTGCTAACATCAAAGCTTGCTTCAACCTTTTAAATGCACCTGAAGCTTCACTTGAACCCTTCTTTCTTGGTTAATTCTATTAGAGGTGCAGTTATAGACCCATAGTTCCTTATGAACTTCCTATAATATCCCGTAAACCTTAAAAAACCCCACAAGGATTTAACATTCTTTGGTATGGGCCAATCTTTAATTGCATCCACTTTACTTGTAACATCCTGATTTTTTTAAATAAAGAGTTTGTTGACTTTTACGTAATTTGCACGTATAAATTCATATGCATTTTCCTAGGAAGTTTTCTCTTTATAACATGAACAAATAATTATTCTCTTTATTTCTGAAAAGCCTAATTAAATATATGCCTAATTGTCTCTTTCTAGCCCACCATAATTTATTTATTTATTTATTTATTTGAGCCCATGGTTAATTGGCCCATTAGTGAGCCTATTAATTTAATTCCCCTTTTAAATAGTCTAACTTGTAGTGTAGACTAATTTAGTAGACAATTAATAAAATTACATGAACAAACTTATAATGGGGGGGTACTAGTGTAGCATGTGCATTGCACTAGCACGTGCATGGAGCACCTTGGAGAGTGGCCGGATTTCACAAAGAGAGAGGGAGAGATGGGAGTAGTGGTGAGGTGGTTTCTCCATTATGGGTAGTTGCTACAACTCCCTAACTCATCCTAGCATTTGATCTCTAACTATTTGATCTAATCCTAGCCATCTATTCTCACCCAAAATAAGTATAAATACCCCTCCTGATTCTCTTCATGTAGCACATTAAAACTTTGTAAAGAAAGAAAGAGAAAGACAATTTGTGAGTTAAAAGATTGAGAGTAATTGTAAGTTAAAAAATTGAGAATTTGAGTGTGTTCTTGCACCCATTGGAGGAGGCCGGCCTACACCTAGGAGGGAGCTCAGATTTCTTTCAAGCAAGGAGGAGACGACGATTGGTGGCACAATCTAGGAGGAGAAGGATCCATTCGTGCATTCTAGAAGGTTTCTAGGAATTCTTTTGTTTGTTTCTCTTCATAAAGGTGGACAATTTTCTCATACTTCTAACTAGTTACCATGCTAGGTTTATGGTTGTGATCACATTAGAATAACAAGAAATATTACTTTATGTTGTTACCATGATTAAGGAGAAACAAGACCCATTTAAACTTACATGAAAAGATTGGTGAAATAAATTAGATTATGTGAATGAAAATGTGTTGTGATGATTTGATAACTTACTTGCATGCTAAAATGGGTAATTGTGATTTTTTATAAAACTTTGTTCATATATGATTTGTAAAAATGCAAGATGGAGAAATATGCTTATAAATGAATTGTGGAATACAAGTAGTATGTATACCATGAAAATATATTGAATAGTAATTAAAATGCACATTTTATTTTGTCATATGAGAGTGGTGCTATATCCCCTAAATTGTTATCTTTATTTCGTTGGAAACATGAGAAATGGCCAAATTGTGAATTAAGACTAATCTTTCTAAAAGAATGGATTTATTTTACAAAGAGGAAAAGAAAAAGAGAATAACTTGTTTAAAACCCATTGTGAATGAAGAAAAATTATAAATTAGGAGTTCACTTGTAAAAAGATGATTTGTAGGACAAAATGTGACTTATGTTTAATAAAAACAAAGATCATAGTTTTCTATGTAGAAATGAGTTTATATAACTTTATAAAATTATAAGTTACTGTATTTTTCAAAGAATTACAATCAATAAAAGATTTAGGCTTTTATAAGAACAATTTTTGAAAGGAAAGAATCTAGTTATTTTTAATGAATTAGAAGTACTACAGTCAGACACAAAATAAATTGTAATTGATTTCTCAACGGGTTAGTCACCATGTCCATTCTGGTCAGTGGGTGCACAATAAAAACGTCACTGTAGCTAAGGGTTTCGGAGGTCTTGGGTTTGAATCTCTTCGGAGACTTTAATTTTTTTTATTTGAGTTTTAACTCAATACCAAGGCTAAAAAAATAAATAGACTTTAAGTTCCTTATTAGACAGCTAGTGCTATTGGGTTTCTTGGTCTTCGGTTGCGGCACAGTAACGATTACTATAGCGCGCGTGGGGCGCTGTGTGTGGGTTCGAGCCCTGGCTTCAGCCACTTTTTTTTAAATCCGATTTTTTTTAAATGTTTTGATTATTTTAAATGGTTTTCAAGTGTTTTTAAAAAATTCAGAAAAATTATTAGAATTATTCTAAAACTTCCTAGACCTCATGAAAAAATTTCTATAGTCTTGAACTTACTATAGTTGAGAAATTAAAGCCATATTAGAGAATATTTTATTACAAATTAGTAGAATACACTATTGATCAAATAAAGGAAATATTATTATTATTTTTAAGAGAAATTGAGTACAGTTTTTATAAGTGAGATTGTGAGTAATGCAAGAAAAATAAATGTGAATATTTTGGCTTAAATGAGATCTTTAACCTTATGAAAGAAAAGAAATTAAAGTGAGAATAAAATTGTAAGTTGGGAAATTGTGAAAAAAATCAAATAGTCTTGTCTCTTTTATATATGAGATTGATGCATGAATTGAAATGAAAGTCATGATAACTTATGAGGAATATTGGTGAGTGAGAATACTCAAATTGTGAACATGAAATGAGATTTTGAACTAGAGGGTAGCTAAGACCTTATACCGGCAATTGAATAAATTTTGAGATGAAATATTGAGATAAAAAGACCAAGTTTGGGTCATGTTGTTGAATTAATGGTTAAGTCCGGTAAAGGGGAAGTGCTAACTCGAGGGAACTAATTTTTATTCATGATTCAGACAAATTAAGGACTAGATACATAGTGGACATTTGACAAAAGTAAAAGAAAAACACGAGTATGAGGGCCATCGGATTGGCGGTGTGAGAGTGATTCACAGACTGCCTGCTTGATGCATCATGTCATGGCATGAAAACTACTCCGGAATTATCGTCCCAGTGGCGACGCTTGTGGGGTGTTTAGTGACTACGGGTGGTATCATCGTTCCATGACGGAGGCTGAATTGTCCATAGGTTCTGCATGATGCATCCTATCACGACATGGGATTCCCCTCCAGGTTGTCTGGACATGGGCTCGTAACTAGCTAATAAGACATCTAGGATACTTACCGTAGTTACCGTAGTAGTTTAAGTCATGGCGAGGGATTGAACCCTACAAGATGAAGTACGATTAAGGGCTTGCCCTCGGACCTATGTAGTATGGGATGCATAGAATCCGAACAAGTGTGTATTAGTATCATATAATGTAAATAACTGCATTAAGGACTAAGTGCATAGCACAACACGATATCAATAGGATAGTCCCCATAGTTTTGGTTGTGACAAGTGTGTGCTTTCTAAGTAAGAGAAAATTGATGTATTATATCATTGCGTCAGTTAAATGAACTGATGAGCCTACAGTTTCCATGCAGGAAAAAGTGAATGAAAAGGACTACGGAGGAATTGATGCTTAAAGAATTGTTCAAGTATTGTTTTATTTCATTATTGTAATTGATGTAAATTTGTTTCCGTTGTTTAAATGTAACTTTGATATAATAAAGTTTTAATTTCCTTATAAAATTGTACGAAGAGAAGTATAAAGATCCTGTGGAACTTTGAATTCGGTCTTATTTGGAATTCGGGGTGTTGCATTACTAGTATCAACAACAATACCCTTCTCTAACACCACATGACCCAAGTATTCAACTTAAGATTGCCCAAACTCACATTTAGATCTTTTGACAAAGAGTGTATTATCCTAGAGAATCATCAACACAACTCTCAAATGTCTTAGATGGTCCTGCCAAAAAGCACTAAAGACCAAAATGTCATCAAAAAATACCAAAACAAATTTCCGTAAGTGTGGTCTGAATATATCATTCATCAAGCTTTAAAAGGTGGACGGGGCATTGCTCAACCCAAACGACATTACTAGAAACTCATAACGGCCACTGTGAGTGCGGAATGTAGTTTTAGAAATGTCAGCATTGTTCATTCTAATTTGATGATACCCTAACCGCAGGTCAAGTTTTGTGAAAGATTTAGATCCATGTAATTCAAATAATAAATAACCAGTCACAGGAATTGGGTACTTATCTTTCACTGTTTGTTGATTTAAGGCTCTATAATCAACACACATTTTCCACGACCCATCATGTTTCTTGACTAAAACAACCGAAGATGAATAAGAGCTGGTACTTGGACGAATAACTCTTTGCTGCAACATATCAACTATCAATTCTTCAATGACATTTTTCCGTTCAAATGAATGCCTATAGGGTCTAATGCACACAGGTTTGGATCCTTGAACTAAGGGAATTTGATGATCAGTTGCATGACTAGGAGGTAATCCTTTTGGTTCTTCAAACACATATTGAAATTCACCCAACAACTCAGCCATCTAAACTAGCAATTCCACCTGCACCTTCTGCTCAATAACTGAATTAATCAAATACATTATAAATCCCCTATGAGTGAGTAAAGTCATCTTATTTACTTCCTTGTCACTGATGAATTGATTAGGACTAGGCCGTAAGGCTGCTAATTTCCAATCCTTTCCCCTGTGAGTGAACTTCAACTATTTTTCTATCATGTTAACAGTTACCTCCTTATCTTGTTTCATCCACTTTGCCCCCAAAACTACATCATGGCCTCCAATAGGAAAGACTAGGAAGTCATCAACAAAGTTGTACCCCTGGCAATGGATTTCTACCCCTGCACAAAAACCACTAGCCTCTACTTCTTTTCCCCCAACCACCCTAACATTGAATTTTTGCTTGATAGACAATTGCAACCCGGTCTTCTCAACAAAATATGGGTCAATATAGTTGTGAGTTGCTCCACTATCTATCAAAATGTGCACTGCCGGACCATTAAGCTCACCCTTGAGAATTAGACACTCAGTGTTAGTGCCTATATTCAAAGCCGCAAAACTCTCTTGACTGCTAGATTCATGTAGCAAACTATCGACCGCTTATAGCTGGTTCACAGCCTCATCTTCTTGAATACTAAACAAATCCCAATCCCCTTCAATACACATGTAAACCTTAGTCTTGCAAACATGACCAGGTATGAATTTTTTATCACAATGGAAGCATAAATTCTTTTTCCTTCTCTCCCAAATTTCATTAGGGGTTAATTTCTTCAAAATAGGATCTGTTGTGGTTGAAGTTTTAGGTGGGAAAGAATCATTTGAAGAAGGGTTAGGACCTTGATTAAGAGGATTTTTAAAATAAGTTTTACTGTACCCTTGGTCACATTCCGCAAAACCTCATTTTTCCTCTCATACTTAAGCGCTACCTTTCTAATATCCCAGACGGATATTATATTTATAAAATTATTATTTTTAAAGTTAAAATATTTTTATAGGAATTACTGGTTTTTCTAATAAAAATTTATCAGGATATATATACTAGTAAGTATATGTAGGTATTGTATCAGTTTTGTGCACTTGTACAAAACCTTGAAAAATGCGTTTGTAGTGCCCCAAATCCCCATGCCGGGAACTTGAGACCCTACTCCAGGAGTCGAACTTCAAAATAGCCACAATCACAAAAAGTACAGGAAAATTTAAAACTTTAATTCCATATAAAGGTTTTTACAAGTGTTACAATATCCAAATAAAATTTACAAGATTTACAACAATATAATAGCACTTGCATATGTCTCTTGGATTCTTGGACCAACCCGAGCTCTGTAGTACCTGTAGATCGTCTCCGGATACCTACAAGGTGGGGAACGTCAGTATTTTGACTGACGCAAAGCTGATAATAACAGCGATCCTCTAAAATTCAATCGCAACCAATAATTTATGCAAAAAAGAAAAGTGATGTACCAAAACAAGGGTTTGATGGATTCGGGTTCTAGTGCAGTGGTATGACATGATCCTACAACTAGATGCAGCAAATCACATGCCTGACTCTAATGCAAGCAAGACTTTGGAGCACGAATGCATCCCATACTACATACACTGCCAAATCTAGCCGTCTTTCTCCACAATTCAGGGATTCGAACCATCGCCATGCATCTTACTCTTGTACTCAACCAGTTCCCAATAGATTGTCTGTTGCCCAAGGAGGTTCCAGTTGGTCGGTCTAGTTTCTCCACTGTAGTGCCTAAGTGGTGGTCGTGTTTGCCACTCGGTACCCGCGCATGGACCTCTTCAGAAAGCCGCGTTGAATCCGGTCGCAAGACCGTGTAATTCATATGTCCACCCCTAACCCGGCTGTGGACTGTCCACCCCTAACCCGATTGTGGACTGACGCATGCGTGTTCACCCCTAACCCGGCTGTGAACTGATATATATATAAACAACAAAACCCACGTGCATAGGAACGTGATGGCCTCGAGGGTCAAATCCCCTTAGCCTCCCGTTCCTTACTCCGAAAAAACTTTGGGAATTAACACATTGAGATATGAGCCGAGGACTCAGTCATGAGTGCCAAAAACGTATCCCTATGACAGGAAAGTACACCACCGACTATGGTCTGCTAGTACCAATGCAATTACCCAAACCCCTAATATGTCATTCTAATCCCAACCTCATTCTAATCACTTTGGGTAAAGATGAGATTGCTTCCAAAACTTGCTTATCGACCTTTGGCCCTGGCGATACAGGTCCGGTTCGCCACTTCTTCGGCTTGGAATTGTCCAGCACTACGGCCTACGTCACCCCTAACCCGGCTGTGAATATACGTGTTCACCCCTAACCCGGGCTATGAACTTATATTAGTGGCACGGCTCGGATGTCCTATGCTTCGGTGAAAGTTCATAACTTAGGGTCGACAGATGCAGGGTATCCCTTACCCTAGTGACTAACTCGAGTCACACACCCATTATGGAAGTCAACAAAACCAACAACAGATACCAAACATCCCCATACAAGAGTTATCAACTCCAACAGTACGCAGGGGAAAAGTCGTCACAATACCTAGTTAACACCCAAGACTAAGCAATCTACGGTGTTTCTGCCCGAAACTTAAAAATGTCATAACTCCCTCGATACAACTCCGATTGGGGTGTACAAGCCCAATTCGGAAAGGTAAGAACCTAGGCTACAACTTCCTAGTTGATCATAACCTCAAATTCTATCATCTAAGTCCTCAAAATGGCCTCTCAAGCCTCAGCCTGTGTATTTCCTGTACACGGGATGCACCTTACGGGTAGCATAGAACACTGCTCACTCATCAGAATGCTACAAATCCAAGTTCTATGGAAAGGTGTGGATGTCCTCAAAAATCCTCTAGTTGGTCATAAGTCCAAAATATGCCAGTAGATCTCCCTAACACACACATTACTCACACGTGTACCAAGTCATACACTAAGACTTTCTCAATCAGAGCACTCAGCTCAAATCCTGGTCTCTATCCAGTATTACAAAAATCATAATAAATCAACCACTCACTGGAAACACCTCAAATAGGTCTTGTTGGAAAGGTCTTGATGTCTACTCCAATCCTCTAAAGAAATACTTCCTCAAAATTTGCTCTTAAGGAGCCTCAAATGTGCCATCTCTACAGGGTATCAAATTTGACTGAAACCAGCACAGTACATGCTAATAAAATCATCATAAATTCTATACTCATCCAATTGACACAAAATTTACAGTAAAGAAACTAGATATCATAAATAACATGTAAAAGGTTTCATGTCCAAAATATAAGTCTACACTGAGTCTTCATGTTTCAATTCGCACAAAAAATCATCTTGTTCTTCAGTTACTGCTCTAGCTACTGTTTAAAGATCAATTTTAACACGCCTGTAAATTCATCCAAATATTTCTCTATTTTTTCTGTAGAATCTAGATACAAGTGGAAAAACAAGATAAAAATTTCAGATTAAGATCTTACTCCAATTAATTATGAAAAATCCAACAATGTCAGGCATCATGTTAACCAAGTTCTGCTGCTGCCTTACGGCACAGTTCCACAAATAGATTTTATTAAAATATCAAACCATTTCAGAAAAATCCGAAATAATTCATGAACTATTTAGACATATAACGGAACAATCTGTAAAAATTTCATGATCTAATTCGATGTGGTTTGCTCTCGGGAAAAATCTAGAAAATAGCATACAGATCAAGATTCTAGTTCTAGTTTCTGATTTCAACTTCCAATCTTCTTAAACATTCATTCTAACACTTGCTACCACACATGCACGCAAGAAATCAATCAAGAAACAAAAAGAAAGGTTTAGAGTAACTCCCCACCCTGAGTTGATGTAGAGTAGTTGATATCCTTGAGCTTCCCTTCCTCAAGAATCCCTCCAAGAGCTCCTTCTTCAATCTTTCTTCTTTCTCTCCTTCTCTTCTTTTTCCTTGGTTTGAGTTCTGAAATTTTCAGAACAAGGGAGATGAAATGAGGGGTTTTTGATGGAGAAGTGAGTGAGGAAAGAAGGGGGAAATGTGAGGCCGGATTCTAGGGGGTAGAGGGGTAGGGTGTAAGGTGTAGGGTGGTTTTGAAGTGGAAACCATAGTCTAGCCATTGGTTTTGAGGTATGTTATGTTGGTTGCCCATTTTAGCACTTAAATGGGTTCCGTGATGCGAGACGAGGGGTTTATCGAGTATACGCAGAATATATCCATTGCAGTATCATACAATGTTATATTTGCATAGGCGTCGTACCAAAAACTAGTATTTATACCAGTATCGGTCCTCCTCATTCTCGTGCATCTTCTAGAACGTAACCATCCTCATGAACCACCCCGTAAACCTAACCGCACACCAACGATAGCAAAATCAACCAAAACACTGCAATCATGTGCATGCATACAGACAATACACATACATACATATATATATTTAGGTATCGTACAATCCGGGGTGTTACATCACTCCCTCTTTAGAGTTGTTCTATCCCCAAAACGTTCCTAGTGAGAGAAAAGAACAACAAATAAAATAGAAAACACTTAAAACAAATTCGGATATAAAGCCTTCATACGGCTCTCCGGCTCCCACGTGGCTTCTTCCACGAACTGGTTCTTCCAGTGAACTTTGACCATCGGGATGACCATGTTTCGCAATATCTTGTCCTGATGATCAAGTATCCTGACTGGTTGCTCTGCACAAGAAAGATCTATCTACAAATCTTTTGGAACCTCTGGTAACTGATGGCTTGAATCCGGCACATACTTCCGTAACATAAAGATGTGGAACACGTCATGCACTTGAGATAACTCGGCCGGTAGCTCCAACTTATAAGCCATCCTGCCAATCCTCTTCAGAATCTTGTAGGGTCCAATGTATCTCGGAGCTAACTTCCTGCCTTTTCTGAATCTGATAACTCCTTTTGTCGGTGACACCTTGAGAAATACAGAGTCACCTTCCTCAAATTCTAACTCTCTTCGGCGGTTGTCCGCATAGCTCTTCTGCCTGCTTTGTGCTCCTTGAAGTCTTTTCTGAATAAGCTCGATCTGCTCCGACGTTTGTTGTTCGATTTTCGGCCCATACATCTGCCGTTCTCCTACCTCGAACCAACAAACTGGTGTTCTGCATCTTCGTCCATACAAAGCTTTATATAGGGCCATGCCAATGCTTGCCTGATAGCTGTTATTATAAGCAAACTCTACCAGGGCTAGGTATTTCTCCCAACTTCCTCCGAAGTCCAAAATTCATGTCCGCAACATGTCTTCAAGAATCCTGTTGACTCTCTCCGTCTGTCCATCAGTCTATGGGTGAAACGTTGTGCTGAAGTCTATTCTAGTTCCCAATGCTGACTGTAGACTTCGCCAGAATCAAGATGTAAATTTTGCATCTCGTTAGGATACTATTGACACTGGCACTCCATGTAGCTTTATTACGTTCTCAATATAGATCTCGGCCAGCCTCTCAACTTTCCAGGTCGTCTTTACTGAAAGGAAATGTGCTGACTTTGTCAATCGATCCACAATCACACATATTGAGTCATTTTCTTTAGAGCTCCTGGGTAACCCAGTGATAAAATCCATACTGATGTTCTCCCATTTTCATTCTGGAACGGGCAAAGGCTGTAGCAATCCTCCTGGTTTCTGATTCTCGATCTTAACCTGTTGGCATGTCAGACATTTGGCGACGAACTCTGCTATATCTCGCTTCATCCCTAACCACCAATAGTGTTGCTTTATATCATGATACATCTTGGTTCTTCCGGGGTTAATCACAAGTAATGTGGAGTGAGCTTCCTTCATGATGTCTTCCCTTAACTCCTCGTCCTTTGGTACACAGTCTGTTACCGAACCATAGTGAACCTTCTCTTATACTGAATTCGGGCAATTTTCCTCCGCGCCCTTACTTCTTCATGTTTTCCATTTCTGGATCTTCGGTCTGAGCCTTTTTCACTTGCTCATTCAAGCTTGGTTGTAACACCAATTGTGCCAAAACTGCACTTAAGTGTTGTGTAACCACTTCAATGCCTGCCTGCCTGATCTCTTCATCTAGCTCCTTCCGGGTCGCTACCAATGTAGCCACACTTCTCTTCCTGCTGAGCGCATCTGCTACCACGTTGGCTTTTCCTGGATGATATATAATCTCAGGCCTGATGTATTTGAGTACTTCCAACCATCTCCTTTGCTATAAATTGAGATCCTTTTACTGGTAGATATACTTTAAGCTCTTATGGTCAGTGTAAATTTCCACCCTTGCTCCGTAGACATAATATCTCCATGATTTCAAAGCAAAAATTATGGCTGCAAGTTTCAAATCAGGGGTCGAGTAATCTTCTCATGTGGTCGTAGCTGTCTCGAACCATAAGCTATAACATTGCCCTCCTGCATTAGCACACACCCAAACCCCAAATACGACGCATCACTGTAGATGACGTGGTCCTTGTCCTCCTGAGGTAAAACCAATATAGGTGCGGAGATCAAACGGTTCTTTAGTTACTGAAAACTCTCTTCACACTTCTCCGTCCAGTCGAAACTTTGGTTCTTCTTGGTCAAGGCTAAAAGGGGTACAGCTATCCTTGCATAATTCTGAATAAACTTCCGGTAATATCCAATCATACCCAGAAAACTCCTTACTTCCTTCACCGTCTTTGGTTGTGGCCATCCCCTGAATGCTTGTATCTTCTGAGGATCCGTTGCCACTCCTTCCTTAGAAAGGATATGGCCTAGGAATGCAACTTTCGATTTCCAGAACTCACACTTAGATAATTTGGCATACAACTGATGCTCTTGTAGCTTGCTCAAGACTGCTATCAGATGTTCAGCATGCTCCTGCTCTATCCTTGAATATACCAAGATGTCGTCGATGAAGACCACGACAAATGAGTCAATAAACGGACGTAGAATTCTGTTCATCAAGTCCATGAAGATTGCTAGAGCGTTAGTCACTCCAAACGGCATTACCAAGAATTCATAGTATCCATGTCGAGTTCCAAAAGTTGTCTTAGGTACATCCTCTTCCCTAACTCGCACTTTATGATATCCGGACCGTAGATCAATCTTGGAAAATACTGCTGCTCCCTGAAGCTGATCGAACAAATCGTCGATCCTGGGAATTGGGTACTTGTTCCGAATAGTGACTTTATTCAATTTCTGATAACCAATACACATCCTGGATGACCCGTCCTTCTTCTTAACAAGCAATACTGGTGCTCCCCAAGGTGATGCACTTGGTCTGATAAATTCCTTTTGCAAGTACTCTTCAATCTGCTTCTTGACCTCATTCTGCTCTACTGGTGACATTCGATAGGGTGCTTTGAATACTGGAGCACTACCTGGTTGAAATGTGATGCTAAACTCGACATCACGGTGTGGGGGAATTCCAGGTAAATCCTCTAAGAATACAAGTGGAAAATTCCTCACCACTGGTATCTTGTTCACCTCTTCTGGTACCCGTACTTCACTAGCAGCTGCAAAAGTCATTGCCTTCGATCTCTGCTCCCCGTAGTATACAAGTTCCACTCCTTCAGCTGAGATGACTACCTCCTTCTCCTTGCAGTCAATGCTTGCCTTGTGCCTCGACATCCAATCCATACCAATAATAACATCTGTTCCGGCAAAACCCAACTCCAACAAATCGATACTTAGGGTTTCTCCGCTAATCTGGAGTTTACATCCCCTATAGCATAGATCTGTAGTAAGGGTTGCCCCTGACGGCGTAGCTACCGTTAATGCTAACTCTGGGACTGCCTTTTGTGTGCATCCTAATTTTCTCGAAAAAGATTTTGACACAAAAGAATGAGTCGATCCACTATCAAACAAGACCGTAGCCAAAATTCCATTTATATATATATGTCCTGTTACAACAACAGTTCATCATCCATCAACTTCAAAAAAAACAAAATACAACTTTAGAACTTATACACCATTTGCTTACATACCAGTAATTACCCTTCCATCTTCTTCAGCATCTTTCTTGGTCAAGGCAAACACTTTTCCTTGACGCATAGGCTTTTTTCCTTTGTCGGTTGCTCCCGAACCTGCCCTGTGGCTGTTCCTTGCAATTTGGGGACAGCTTGACTTGATATGCCCTTCTAGTCCACACTAAAAATATTTCGGTGCATTCTTCCTGGGACATCGATCCATAAAGTGTCCCTGCTCTCCACAGTGATAGCAACTTCTGGGCTTGAATTCTCCTCTATTGGTACTGATTTTTCGAAACTTCTGGCCCTTGCCTTACCTCTTGAACTTCATGCTGGGGTAGATCTCTTCCCTTTGTTCCAGAACTCTGTTCTTCCCTGATTCTAATTCATATCCGCCTCTGTCGTCGCAGCTCTTCTTACCAGCTTGTCGAATCGACGAATGCCCAAGGGAACCATCTTCGACCTCAGTCCAGGCCTAAGCCCTTGCTCAAACCTCTGGGCCTTCTTCACTTCCTCCTGGACCATCTCCGGTGCATACCTCGATAACTGAGAAAACTTCGTCTCATATTCTCTGACGGACATATTTCCTTGCTTCAAGCCATGGAATTCCATTGCTTTCTCCTCTTGCACATCCAAGGAGAAATAGTGCTGTCGGAATTCCTTAAGGAAATCTTCCCAAGTGATCTGTCCTTCTCTAAGACCATGCTTCACGGACTGCCACCAAACTCCGGCGTCCTTCTCTAGCAAGATTGTGGCTAGACGTACCTTATCGTCTTCGGGAGTCATCAGCACCTCAAATACCATTTCCACCTGACGTATCCAGTCGTCAGCAGTGGTGGGATCGGCCTGTCCTTCGAAGACTAGCGGTTTCATCCTCCTAAATGATTCCACCATCTTCACTGGATCAGTATTCACCGCAACTCCTGGTGCTCTTTGTGGCGGTGCTTGGTTCCTGCTAACCTCCACAAATGCTCCAATCAACTGATATACCCGAGTAAATTCTTCCCTTACATCAAGACCAGTACCGTTGACTCCAATGCCTTCGGCTTCTGTAACCCCTGTCTTCCCCAAATCCGTATTTTGAGTGTATTTCTCTGTATTTAAAATTTTTCTAAATTAGTTTTTCCGTTTTCAAATTCTTTTGGTTAAAAGGTATTTTTGAATTTTCCACTAAAGTTTATCTTTAATCAATAATTTATTTGTAACTGTTTTCTATGATTTTTTTATATACAAATCTTATTATTTAAATTGATACCCTGATTTCTATTATTGATATTATTACTGTTATTTTCAACACTATTATTGTTTTTATCATGGCCTTATTATTATTATTGTTATTTGTATTATTGTTATTATTGTTGTTTTTGAATGTTTATTAAAAATTCATTTTATGTGTTAATTATATGTGTGCTTATAGACTTTATACTTTTAATGCAAATTATATTAGTTTATAAAATTATATTTTATTAGTTATTGTATTTAAATTCCTTATTGGATTTTTTTATCTTAAATACCCAAAACCCATTAAATAAACCCTATACCCATTTAGCAAATCCCCAAACCCGTTACCCTATTCTACCCCAACCCGATATCCCCATACAACCCAAAACCCCTAATAACTATCAGCCATCACCACCATCTTTAACCCTAATATATCTAAACCCCTATATATATTCTGAACCCATCCCCCAGCCGCCTCTATCTCCCTTATCCCCTTCGACCAAACCCTGTGCTTCTCTCCATTTTCTCTCCCTCGACCTCGACTGCCCCGCTCTTCTGTTGCCCTCCCTGTTGCGTCCCTATGCGATAGCAACAGCAGCCGACACCATCCGCCCGACCGCAGTCATGCCCTGGTGCTCCCAATGCCTAGTTTCCCCTCTCCGGCGCTCGACAGCGCGACCAGAGCTGGTCGTATGCCCCCCTGTGCTGGCCTTCCTCCCGTCAGCCAGCCAGCAGCAGCATCTCGCCGCACCGCACAGCCCCAATTGCCGACTATGTGCTTCCCTCCGCGCGACACAGCCAGCGAATCCCTGGCCTGTGTTCTGCCAAGCGCAGCCAGATGTCAGAGCTTGTGGCCACCACCGCATCGTGTGTCCCGCACCGTCAAGAGCCGTCGCCGGTTGTCGTCAAGCCCGCACAGAGCCAATGTTGCTGTGTGAGGTTGGGGTGATCATGGTGCCTGTGGACCGTCCGATAATGTTCATCATCTCATCATCTTTGATTATGTGAGCCGTTGGATTTCTTGATCTTGATCTTCGGTTTTGATCCAGTGGATCATAGGCCGTTGATCACCATCTTGATGAGCACTTCGACTGTGAGCTGTTCGATTGGATCTTGATCTTATCATCATGTTCATGGAGTTCTTAATTTGCTTTGATTGGTGGCCGTCTGATCGTCGATCTGAACCGATCATCATTTTCATCATCAAGATACTGATCACATCTCGATCTTGATCTTGATCTTCGATCAGAGTTGTCTGATCTGATCCGATCGCCTTGATCTCTTGATCTCATGATCTCAGCCATCCGATCGTGTTCATAGGTTATTTGTTCTTTGGATTCGTGAACTTGTTCGTGTTCGCTTGTTCGTGATTTTGTGTTCGTGAACAGGAATATGTTCCCGTTATTCTTGCTCTTTGCTCCGTTGGATTCATCGTCCCTCAGACAAGTAACTTGCACTCCAATTCATTTGTTTGATACAAGGCAAAAAGTTCACATATAGTGTAGTTAGGTCTAAAGAAGACTCTTGTTTGTGTTTTCCTTGATGGGCTTTGTCTCTATTGTGAAAATTTGACCATAGATGACTCACGACACAATTTGGACATAAATTAACCTAGGATTCGCCCGCTCTTGATTTGAATCATATATGTGAGACTTTGGTGAGAATTTGTGTTTTGGTTGAGACCCCTATAATATACTTGGTGTGGACATGTTAGATACCCTAAATCATGATGTTTAGACACTTGGTAGACTCGATTTCATGTATGAATGTGTTTGGTTCAATTTTCTTGAATCTATGTTGATTTTGTTTTTAAGGGAGAAATCTGTATTTTGTCATTGTTCTGTTTTGTTTGCTGTTTAGACTATTTTAAAGTCAGTATCTTAATTTTTGTATAGAACATGAGTTTTAGATAATTTTGTCTATTTTCAAATCCCTCTGACCTTGCTTGATTTTGTTTTCGTATGACTGAGTTATGACTGTTTTACTACAGAGGTGTCGATCTTTTCCAGATTCTATTTTTCAATAATTTTGATGATAAATCATTTTAAAGAACTATGCTACATATACTATTTTGATCCAAAACTTTGGTCAGTCTTTCTATACATATCTAGGGATTTCCAGAATTTTGGTAAATTTTATTGATAAATTTTATGTGAGGTTTCATGCTCGTTTATGAAATCTATACTTGCTGCATTTCGCTCGCTGATCTGTAAAGAACCTTATTTTCACTATAATTCCTTTTACTGTATGAAAAATATTTGTGAAATATGAAAGTTATTATATTTTATCTATTTTCACCTCCCTTTGGCGGATTTGGATTTTGTTTCACTGGTTGCGAGATACTTTAGTTTTCGTACAGCAGTGTTGGGAATTTCAGATTTTCCAAAGTGTCGATTCTTGATGTTTTCTTATTTTTGATGACTATAAAAGTTTTACTAGAATATTATGAAACTTTATATTTTGATTCTAGACATATAAGGGAATACCCCAAATTTTTCCTGAATTTATTTGAGAGGTTTCGATGCAGTTTTCCTGACTGAGAATTTATTTTCCCGATTTCTGACTGAACATGTTTTCTGTTTTCGAAACTGTTTTGAGTTATGATGTTGTGAAGTACTATGTGACTTATTTGTATTCTCTGGATTCGTGTGGAAGTCTATTTTCCAGATCTTTTGACGGATCCAGATTCAATTCTGTAGCGACAAGAATCACTGTTTTAGTACTATACTGTCATGCTGTCCTGAATATGAACATACACTGTTTTGCTCGTTTATGTGACTGTATAATATCTATGATTGTTTATTTGTTTCCCTGAACCTAATATTGATTACACCATGTTAGTTTGACACTACTTCATACACATCATGCATGTTTGATGACCATAATAAAAATAACCAAGCCGGGGTTTAAGGGAAAGATCTAGTAGTGGGAAATTATAGAAATGTGTACTTGGAAGGGGTCCGTGTTTCCCATACTGAGCATCTGTTATACTGTTCTAATGATTACCTGACTGTACACTTCCCTATAGGAAGGTGTACTCGGAGGAGGACTAATAGGTTCTGATTGTCTGATTTCTGTTACTAATTACCTGATTGCACACTTCCCTATAGGAGGGTGTAATCGGAAGAGGACCACTAGGTTCTGACTGTTACTGCTGCTGCTACTGCTACTGCTACTGTTACTGATACCTAAGTACACTGTCCTATATGATCCCCTATAAAATCTACAAACGTAACTGTTTTGAATGTAGCAACCATGCGATAAAAGGATGGCGCATGAAGTGCTACCTAGCTAGTAATACACACAAGACTATAAGAACATAAGACTGATACTGTTAGACCGATACTGTTGGACTGACTCTGTTATACTGTTACACTGACATACTGAGCTTACTGTTACTGGATACTGTTAGTTGCCATGTGACACTATGCTGGACACATATTAGTATACCATGCTAGTTGATTCTGCTATACTATGCTATACCTGTTTCTGCTATTATTTAGATTTGTTTAGTTTTTCCCATGAACTTGTATCCTACATTATAAGTGGCCCGTAATTTGCAGTTGACGGGTACTTGTTTATCTTTTTTCTTTTCCTGTAAATTCATTAATTACAGATCAAGATGGTCAGCTGCCCGATGGAGTTTGTGATCTAAAGTTCTAGTTGGCTGGAGCTTTTGCTATCTTCATTTATTTCCTGTTGCTCATTTTGAACAATGTATCTGTTACTTGTATTCTTTGTGTTTGGGTAGTTTGACCCATGATATTTGTTTTATTCAGATCATGACTATTTGAGATTAATACATTTTATTTCAAGTATTCTTGTTGGTATTTGTTTCAATTATGCATGTTGGTTGATACTTTTGCTTCCGACTCTGATTATTTCTATGATATGTTGTAAAGATTCTTGAACAGCTTATGAATGATAAAAATTATTCACTGGGATTTTGTTACGTATCTGTATTCCATATTCTTTTTGGGAAGCGGGTCGTGACAGCTTCAGTCTGGTCGCTCTGGTTTCTTCTAGTCCTTCTTGCCATCTGAAAGCTAATACAGACATCATCAACCAATAATCGCAATGCAAAAATCCGTAACATACCATCATCGGTCAAAAATATACTAGTTCCATTCATTTCAAAAAGGGTTTTACAATGATTTGTCACCATACAATCACATCATCATCACATGGGTTCACACCACACCCATCAAAACAATAGCATGTTAGCCTAGCTATTCAGAAAGATTGTCATTTATACACATCAAAAGAAATCCTACAACACTAGGGGAGGTCACTGCCCTCCTGCTTCTGGCGAGTCGCCAACCTCGGAGCTATCCCCGGCAGTCATTCGGCCTAACAGATCCTGCATGTCGCAGACCTGAGCCCTCAGTGCCGAATATCTGCTCTGCAGCTGACCCAGCCTTTCCTCGTACCGGTGCTTCAGAAGTACTACCCTCATCTTCCATTTCCTCTTGGCCCTTTCTAGCTTTGCCACTCTCCTTTCAGCAGTTATCAATGCCCGTGCGAGGTTCTCGAAGCGATCCTCTAGCTGCCCGTGGCTCCATTTGTAGGCAGCCAGCTCCTGGGAAAACATGGTGATAACTTGCACTATGGCCATGGGCTGTGGGGGTGGAGGTGGAAGTGGGGGTGCAGAACCATGTCCATCGGACCATCCATTCGAGTGTCCATTTTCCAAGCTCGGCATCTGCAAGAGAAAATATTGGAATCAGTCCAGATACAGAAAAATTATAACGCATAAGTTGTAAAAAGCAACATTATGAACTATAACCATCAACTATCTGACTAAACCCAACTCTCGCAATGCATCTAAGTCTAATTTTCCTGCTGTGTTGGACTAATATTTGAAGTCTGCTCTGATACCAAACTCTGTAGCGCCCCAAATCCCCATGCCGGGAACCTGAGACCCTACTCCAGGAGTCGAACTTCAAAATAGCCACAATCACTGAAAGTACAGAAAAATTTAAAACTTTTATTCCATATAAATATTACATTTACAAGTGTTACAATATCCAAATAAAATTTACAAGATTTACAACAATATAATAGCACTTGCATATGTCTCTTGAATCCTTGGACCAACCCGAGCTCTGTAGTACCTATAGATAATCTTCGGATACCTACAAGGTGAGGACGTCAGTACTTCGACTGATGCAAAGCTGATAATAACAGCGATCCTCTAAAATTCAATTGCAACCTATAATTTATGCAAAAGAGAAAAGTGATGTGCCAAAACAAGGGTTTAATGGATTTGGATTCTAGTGCAGTGGTATGACATGATCCTACGACTAGATGCAGCAAATCACATGCCTGACTCTAATGCAAGCAAGACTTTCGAGAACGAATGCATCCCATACTACATACGCCCCCAAATCTAGCCGTCTTTCTCCACAATTCAGGGATTCGAACCCTCGCCATGCATCCTACTCTTGTACTCAACCAGTTCCCAATAGATTGTCCGGTGCCCAAGGAGGTTGCAGTTGGTCGGTCTAGTTCCGCCACTGCAGTGCCTAAGTGGTGGTCGTATTTGCCACTCGGTACCCATGTGTGGAGCTCTTCAGAAAGCCGCGTTGAATCCGGTCGTAAGACCGTGTAATTCATGTGTCCACCCCTAACCCGGCTGTGGACTTATGCATGCGTGTTCACCCCTAATCCGGTTGTGAACTGATATATATACGGGCTAGGCGAGTCATGTATGAGCAAAACCACACATAAAAACAACCATACAGGTAATCAACCTAGAAGCAACCGAACGTGCTTCTAGCAAAATTGATCTTCTATAATTAGAAGCAACAGAAGAATCTAAAATAGGCATAACCTCAAGAACAAGGAGCAAGGAGGAGAAGGAAGAGAGCAAGTTCTTCCAACCAATTTCTTTGGGTGGGGGTTTCTCATTCTCATGGTTGTTTTACTTATTATTAGGGTTATTATTGTTGTATGTTGTTGTATTGAGTTATTTTTATGTGCATGTGAAGGTTTAAGTGGTAGAACACAAAATAGAATCGTAAAGATTCAATTTTTGTCATTTTAGGGTTAGATTTGATTAACTATGTAAATGGTAGAATTTTGACCCAAAATTTATGTAGGAGGTTCTCTTATGTGTTATTATCATTCTAGAATTTTGGTAGATTTTTCGGAGCTATTTTGAGGGGTGAAACGATCGTTTCCCCCAAAACAGCGAGTTTTAGGGCAAAACAGTGAAGTCTGTGTTTTGGGGTTAGCGTCGCAGTAGCTTTGAGGGGCTAGAACTTGGGTTTCCTAGCCGAATCTGAGGTTCGGTCCAACTAGGGAGTTGTGGTAGAGACTCTCCCCTTTCCGAATTGACCTCTCAGGTTAAATTCCGACAAGCGGAGTAGGAGTTATGCTTTTTACAAAACACAGTAGCCAGATTGCGCTGTAAACTTGTTGTTTTGCTTCCTTAATGTTTTAGAGTCTTACTGGTTGAATCTGAGGTTCGGACCAACTAGGGAGTTGTAGTAGAGACTCTCCCCTTTCCGAATTGACCTTCTCAGGTTAAATTTCGATAAGCGGAGTAGGAGTTATGGTCTTGTAAAAATACAACAATTAGCTGTTTGACAGGATGCTTGCTATTTGGATTCTTTGTCATTTTGGAGGGTTTTACTTGATGAATCCGAGGTTCGGGCCAACTAGGGAGTTGTAGTAGAGACTCTCCCCTTTCCGAATTGATCTCTCGGGTTAAATTCCGATAAGCGGAGTAGGAGTTATGCTGTTTGCAAAGTACAGCAACAGGCTGTCTTGACTGGATTCTTGTTGTTTTGCTTCTTTGAGGTTTTAGAGTATCTTACCTATTGAATCTGAAGTGGAGACCAACTAGAAAGTTGTATTAGACATTCTCCCCTTTCCGAATTGGCCTCTCGGGCTAGATTTCGATAAGCGGAATAGGAGTTATGGTATTTGGAAGATGTAGCAGCCAGCTTTGAGCTGAGTGTGCTTACTGTTTTGACTCTTTGATATTTTTGAGTAACTTAATGGTTGAATCTAAGGAGAAGACCAACTAGGAAGTTGTAGTAGAGACTCTTCCCTTTCCTAATTGACCTCTCGGGTTAAATTCTGACAAGCAGAGTAGAAGTTATGGGCTCTGAAAGTTTTCAGCTTAGCTGTGTATTTAGTGGGTTGGAATTGTACCTGTCTTGATTCCTTATAGTTTTTGAGTGTCTTACTCGCTAAATCTGAGGAGCCGACCAACTAGGGAGTTGTAGTAGACGTTCTCTCCTTTCTGAATTGGCCTCTTGGGTTAAATTCTAAAAAGTGGAACAAAAGTTATAGGCTTTCAAAGTTTCAGCTTTTCTTTGTTAAATCTGCTGTTTTCTTACCGTTTGCATGTGTTCGACAGGTAGAAATTCGGAATTCCTTACGGAATCTGAGAAAGTTTTCAGCTATGGAGTTTTAGTAGATGTTCCCATATTTTCAAATTGTCCAGTTTCGTCAGATTCCGATAAGTGGAGCAAAAGTTACAAGCTATAGAAGTTTCATCTTTTTGTTGGAAATCTGTAGTTTGGTAACTGTTTGCATATGTTCAAGGTCAGAAATTTAGAATTCCTTACGGAATCTGAGGAAGTGGTCAACTAGAGAGTTGTAGTAGATGTTTCCACCTTTCCAAATTGTCCAGTTTCGTTGGATTCTGATAAGTAGAGCAAAAGTTACAAGCTGCAGATGTTTCTGCTTTTGTTGAAAATTCGCAGTTTGGTTAAACTGTTTGTGTGTGTTCGATGGACCAGATTTTGAATTCCTTACGGAATCTGAAAAAGTTTTCAACTAGAGAGTTGTGGTAGATGTTCTTACTTTCCTAAAAAGTAAATTTCTGTCGAATTCCGATGAACACAGCACTGGTTGCTTTTAGGCTGTCGGAAGGTTTTTATGTCGATTTTGGGCTTCTTATTGATAGTATGCCTATTTTAGATTCTTCTGTTGCTTCTAATTATAGAAGATCAAGTTTTGCTAGAAGCACGTTTGGTTGCTTCTAGGTTGATTACCTGTATGGTTGTTTTTATGTGTGGTTTTGCTCATACATGACTCGCCTAGCCCGTATGTAGCTGTTGATCTCATACGTAGCTTATTTGGCTCGTATGTATGTTGTTGTCTCATATGCGGCTCACCTGGCCTGTATGTAGTTGTTGGTCTCATACGTAGCTTATTTGACTCGTATGTATGCTATTGTCTCATACACGGCTCGACTGGCCCGTATGTAGCTGTTGGTCTCATACGTAGCTTATTTGGCTCGTATGTATATTGTTGTCTCATATGTGGCTCGCCTGGCCTGTATGTAGCTGTGGTCTCATACGCAGCTTATTTGGCTCGTATGTATGTTGTCGTCTCATACGTGGCTCGTCTAGCCCGTATGTAGTGTGGTCTCATACGCAGCTTATTTGGCTCGTATGTATGTTATTGTCTCATACGTGGCTCGTCTGGCTCGTATGTAGCTGTTGGTCTCATACGTAGCTTATTTAGTTGGTATGTATGTTGTTGTCTCATACGTAGTCCGCCTGGCTCGTATGTAGTTGTTGGTTTCATACGTAGCTTGTCGGCTCGTATGTGTTCTGTTTACTCGTATGAAGCTTATTAGCTAGTGTACAGTTTTGTTGTGCTCAGCTAGGATGATATTATTGCCCTAGGGCTATCGACCATCAAGATGTGTGTTTACCTTACTACTAAGGGACTGTGGACGAGTCACTCCTTGTGTACTGTCGGATCTTAACCGGTGTAGGTTGATCGCGGACCGGAGCGTAGACGAAATCCAAGTTCAGGGTAGTAGCACACGAATACGTTCGTATTGTCGGGGTCTTGGATCGATAGGCCATGAACCAAATCCTTAGGGATTCTGGTAAGTCTAGGATGAGCAGCCTAGTAGTGTTAGCTTGCGAAGTCTAACTTAAAGACTTAGCATGTTGTGTAAGTTCTATTGTCATCCCTAGGATTGTTTAGGGTTAGTGACATCGTTAGGGTAGTAACTTATGGTTATTACTACTTAACCATTACTTATTATTATTATTCGTCGAAGGGAAAGAGTTGGTGTTAAGGGTGATACCTAATGATCCGACCTGTCCTATAGGCTGGCACTAGGTGGTGTTATTGGATTGTACCCTTCTTGTCAAAGGGATACGATCTGTGCCTTCTCACGGGTTGGGAGTACAGGATCCGTATCTCGTCTGTTAATTTCTGAAGTGCCATGATAAGGTAGGAGCGATTCTTGTCGGAGGTAGGGGTGGACCCTCGGAACTCCGTCATGCCCTAGATCTAAGGACGAACAAGCAATAGACTACGATCTATCTGATAGGGGGCCACAGGTGATGTTTTGAGCTACCTATGTTGTCGGATACCCCAGCATGGCCACAGGGGATGCTTCGATCTAACCTGTATTGTCGGATAACCCAAGGGCGTCAAATTTTTGAGTGAGGTCCGGTACGTCGGGCAATAGTGGAAAACGGGAACACCACTATATGACTGTGAATGGTGGGAGTAGACCGTTTCAGAGCAACCTCATCAGTCACGTTGTAGCTTCAGAAACAAGTTGAGTACAAGAGTAGAATTCATGGTGCGGGTTTAAATCCCTATATATGAAGAAACGGCTTGAGATGGGGCGTATGTAGTTTGGGATGCATACTGTTTCTTGCATTAGAATAAGAGCATCCTTGCATTAGTAATCTTGCATTAGAGTCTAAGTCATAACATACACTGACACATCATATATATATATATATATATACACGTTTCTCTTTTCATCAATCTGTTTGCTATAGTTGAGATTCGCTGCTAGTTATCAGCCTTAAAGCGTCAGTATATTTACTGACGTCCCCACTTCAATAGGTATTGGATTGCAGAAGTACAGGTACATGATTCAGGAAGACTCAAGGCAAGAGAAGCAAGGAGTCGATTTCTTTTTAAGTTTTTGCTGAAATATATGTTGTAATTTTATTTATAACAATTATTGTAATTTATTCATTGTTGTAATTTGTTTATGGTTGGGGAAGCATCCAAGTGAAATACCAAGTGTTGTTCTTTATTCATTATACTCTGATGTAATTCGTTGAAAGTTGTAACACTTGGGATTGTAAAGGTATTATTGTAACACTGTTATAATGTATTACAATTTTGTAACATTCGGACTTGTAATACATTTGTGTTGAATAAAAAATTTTAAATTTTCCTAGTTTTCTGTGTATTGTGGCTAATTGAAGAAAATATTTTGGCTTATGTCACGGTTTCCCAGTATATGGAAATCAGGGCGTTACAACCTTAAAAACTTCGCTTAAAGATTGTAGCTCTGCCATCGACACATCATGTTGAATGTCAGCCTTTAGACCAATTATAAACTGTTGGATTAAGTAAGATTCACTTACCCCATCTACCAAACAATTAAGCTTTTCAAACTTCCTTTGATAATCCAACACCAACATTAATTGCTCTAATCTACACAACGTTCTTGTAGCATTTTCATACACCCCCAACCCAAACCGGTTGCAAACCCCTCTCTAAATTGTTTCCATGTTACAAAGCCATCATTATTCTAAGGAACCACCTACACCATTGAATTGCTTCCTTTTTCAAAAATAAATAAGCCACCCTAACCTTTTCATCCCCATCTATGTAATAAACTTCAAAATAATGCTCAATTTGAAACAACCAATTGAGCACATCACCCGACCCAGAGAATGGAGTAACATCCAACTTAGGTGGTTTGGGAAAGAATTTTTTTACTACAAACTGATCAAATTGCTTTCCCCCAACTGAGTTATTCATCCCCACTCTAAAAGAAACAGGATTCACATCCATAGAGAGGTTATTAAGATCGTGATTACCTGCAGGAATAGGAGAAAAATTTGGTGACAAGATTGGTCCAGTTAAGCCATGATCCACCTTCTCCGACCTGCCTGCTGCAACAAGAGACCTCATTTGTTCTGCCATTTGCTACATTTGGACGAACATCAATAAGGACTGGGTTGACATCTCCTTCGACAACTCCTTAACCTGCTGCTCTACACCACCCAATCTTGACTCCAAGATTTAGTGAGACTGTTCTGAATCTAATTCTGGACCACCGCCCAACACCCCCTTAAGATCTGGTGGCTCTGGTTCTTGATAAATTTGATCTTCATCGATCAGATTCCCAATTGTATCTGAGGGCTCTGATAACAATCAATGCGTATCTTCTACTACTGACGCCATTAGAGAGGATTTGGAGCTTTTCTTTCCCATTAATGACACAAATTGATAAAGAGGAGGTAAGCAGTGGACGAAGACAAGGAACAGAATCAAGAACAATCAAGAACGAAGAAGGAATTGGAACTCAAATCCGACAGACTCTAACTAAGCCGCCGCTATCCTTTTATACAGCAGTAACCCGTGCAATGCACGTGAAAGAAACAAGCCGTTAGGTAGTTGATCCTATGGGTCCCACACCTGAGATCAGAGCCCTACACTTCCTCTAATCTAATGGCTCATATTATCATTTACAATGGGTCCTACCCCCTCCAACCGTTATTAGTTATACTTTTTACAAAAAGAACCCTGAACATATGGACTGAAACGAAAACAAAACAGATACAACTCATTTCTTTCTTCATTTATTTCACAATCTTCAGCTCAACTTTATTTGCAGCGATCATTAGCGTGTATCAACATCAGTCCAATAATTGCATTGCCGAACCTTTTGAAATTCCTGAACAAGGGAAAAGTTAATAGGAATTCGAGTTGTAAAATTGAAGTGGGAAGATAGTTTTGGGGCAAATTAACATAAACTGATACAGAGCTACTCCCAACTCTCAGATTGGGAGTAATATTTTGGGTTTGGAGCGTTTGGTGTTACAAGTAAAAGTAAACATGCAAAAACCAAATGTTGTTTGTGTGTGCTTTCGTTCAAGTTATAGTAAAAAACATCGCCACAGATACACACTCGGTCTCATGACTCTACCTAGAAATTAGTGCAAGCGGAAATCAAAACACCTAACCATTTGTGGATTTTTGGTCGTAATAGGCCACTTTTTGAAAATATTTGTGATTATAGGCCAGTTTCGAAACTATTAGCGCTGGTGGGCTACTTGGTGTCACGTCAGCAGCGGCCGCTATTCTCATTAGCGACCTCTTCATTTTGAAAGTCGCTAATGGGAATAGCGGCCTCTATTTTAAAATATTTGGATTTTTTTGTTTATTGTTGCTACTCCCACTAGCGACCGAAGTAAATATTAGCAACCTCAAATGAATGTATTGAGACACCTAGGGATTTCTAGAAAGTTTTTGCTCTCTTGGAAATTATTTTTAAAACTAGTCCGAATAGCGATCTCAGTAGATAACTAAATCTCCTTACTCTCTGTAAGATTTATAAAATAATCACCCAACTAAGGTCGCTATTGGGAATACCGACCTTAGTATTCTTCGGTCGCTATTCACAATAGTGACCTCAGTAGAAAACTCAATCTCCTTGTTCTTTGTAAAATTTGCAAAATAGTCACACAACTAAAAACTCTATTCGGAATAGCGGTCTTAGTACAATTAAGACCTCTATTCTAAATAGCTACCTTTGTACTACTAAGGTCGCTATTTAAAATAGCGTGCTCTGTTTCAAAAATAAATTGATTGTTATTTATTCAGAGAGCAAAAGCTCTCTAGATTTTGCTAAGTGTTGGAATACAGTTAATTGAAGGTCGCTAATTCCATTAAGCCACTTCATATATGCTTTGGTCGCTAATAGGAATAGCGATAATAAACAAAAATTCATTTTTTTTTAAAAGATGTTGTTATTCCCATTAGCGACCTCTAAAAGGAACATACCGCTATTGAGAATAGCAGCCACTGCTGATGTGGTACCAAGTAGTCCACTAGCGCTAATAGTTTTGAAACTGACCCATAATTGCAAATATTTTCAAAAAGTGGCCTACTACGGCAAAAAATTCACCATTTGTTCAGTTGTAAAAAGACTACTTGTGACACTCACAATTCTGAGTTGATGAAACCCTTATTCTCCTTTGACAAGAATAAAATTTTCCTACAAGTGTGCAAGTTTTGAGAGTATGAACGTCAGTCTAGTAGTTTTTTAGAGTACAAGCTGATGTTGTTTGTTTTTGGGGTGTGGAGGCAACATGTGTGAGTTCTTGTGATTTGTATAGTGGAATTCCTGATGCAGTAGTGGCACGAGTCCGACCCCGGGTAGCGGGAGCCAGCTCGGAAGTAGGATCGGTGAGGTAGGGACTGGGTGCTCGGCTCAGATCCAGCAGTTCGGCTCGGATCCAGCTGCTCGGCTCGGATCCTGGGTACCTGCACACTTCCTAGAAATGCCGGGAGAAGTTCCGGCGACAAGCCCTCCAACGATCTAGTCAGTCACTTGGAAAAGCAATAGTAGCTAGGGTTCAGGGGTAGAAAGTTTGATTACCTGGCCAGTGGGGGAGGGGGTCTGGTATTTATAGGCAGAGGAAACGGGTCTGAGATCTTGCTGAGCCGGGTCGGACCTGTTTTCTCATGGACCTAAAGTGGAAAAAGCCCATCCGGTTCAGGGCTGATCTGATGATCAGAGAAGAGCAGGTTTTGAGGAGATCTGACGGCTCAGGAGGGGCCACGTCATCTGACCCATATCAGGAGCCCCCCACTCCTGGAGGGCTGGGTAATCCAGCCATGTAGGAGTGATTTACCTCTGTAGGAAGACCGGAGTGGTGTGTACGGCGAAAATGTGGTTCGTATCTTCCTGGAGAGGCCAGCGGAGTAGGATGAGGAGGATCCCTTTGAAAGTATAAGGGGCGTTGAGAGCCGAAAACAAGGGGTTGCTTAGCCGAGCATCGAGGATCAGGAGGCGAACCCCCTGCTTGCGGTAAAAGATAGGGGTGGCTCGAGATTACCACCGAGCGCCGAGCCCCTATGCTTGTTGGAAAAGCTATGGGGGCGTCAAGAGCCGAAGAGTAGAGGGGTCGCTTTGACGAGCATCGAGGGTCGGGAGACGAGCACCCCACCACCACCACCCCCCCCACCCCTCGCTTGCGGTGAAGGCTAGGGGTGGCTCACGACTACCAACGAGCGCCGAGCCCCCAAGACTTGTTGGAAAAGCCTTGGTGTGGCTCGAGGTTACAACCGAGCGCCGAGCCCCAAGACTTATTGGAAAAGCCTTGATATGGCTCGGGGTTACAACCGAGCGCCGAATCCCAAGACTTTTTGGAAAAGTCTTGGTGTGACTCGAGGTTACAACCGAGCACCGAACCCCAAGACTTGTTAGAAAAGCCTTGATATGTCTCGGGGTTACAACCGAGCGTCGAGCCCCCCCTGGGTATAGCTCAAGGTTACTACCGAGCTCCAATCCCCAAGATTTGTTGGAAAAGCCTTGCTATGGCTCAAGGTGACTACCGAGCTCCAAGTCCCAAGACTTGTTGGAAAAGCCTTGGTATGGCTCGAGGTTACAGCCGAGCGTCGAGTCCCAAGACTTGTTGGAAAAGCCTTGGTATGGCTCGAGGTTACAACCGAGCGCTCAGCCCCCAAGACTTGTTGGAAAAGCCTTGGTGTGGCTCGAGGTTACTACCGAGCGCCGAGCCCCAAGACTTGTTGAAAAAGCCTTGGTATGGCTCGAGGTTACAACCGAGCACCGAGACCCAAGACTTGTTGGAAAAGCCTTAGTATGGCTCAAGGTTACAACCGAGCACCGAGCCCCCAGACTTGTTGGAAAAGCCTAAGGTATGGCTCGAGGTTACTATCGAGCTCGAGCCCCAAGACTTGTTGGAAAAGCCTGGGTATGGCTCGAGGTGACTACCGAGCTCCGAGCCCAAAGACTTGTTGGAAAAGCTTTGGTATGGCTCGAGGTGACTACCGAGCTTCAAGCCCCAAGACTTTTTGGAAAAGCCTTGGTATGGCTTGAGGTTACAACCGAGTGTTGAGCCCCAAGACTTGTTGGAAAAGCCTTGGTATGGCTCGAGGTTACAACCAAGCAGCGAGCCCCCAAGACTTATTGGAAAAGCCTGGGTTTGGCTCGAGATTACAACCGAGCTCCATGCCCCAAGACTTGTTGGAAAAAACCTTGGTATGGCTTGAGGTTACAACCGAGCGCCGATGTAACCCCTGTTTTTGCAAATCCGTATTTCTGTGTATTTTCGGTATTTCAAATTTTTGTAAATTATTTTTCCGCTTTCAAATTCCTTTGTTAAAATTTATTACGAGATTTTCTGTCAAGGTCTATTTTTAATCAATAATTTTATTTGTAACTAGTTTTCAATGATTTTTATATTGTAATACAAAACTTTTTATTATTATCATTATGACTTTGATTATTATGGATATTATTGTTATTATTGTTAATCAACTTATTGTTTATAAACTTTTTATTACTGTTAGGATTATTTTAAACTCGAATTCCATTTTGACATATATATATATATATATATATATATAGAGAGAGAGAGAGAGAGAGAGAGAGAGAGAGAAAGAGAGAGAGAGAGAGTCCCCTTCGGTTGCACACTACTTTTGGTGAGCACTCCGTGAGCACTCACGAAGTAGAGCACCTATGAAAAATCCGAACCGCTCATATTGTTCTATATGCCTAAGATAGCCTAAAAATAAAAAATCAAGTAATTTGAAGTTCATTTGCCCATCCATCATGCTGTTAGAATTTTCAGCCATACAATTTTGTGACGATGTAAATCATGGGCAAATGAACTTCAAATTACTTGATTTTTTATTTTTAGGCTATCTTAGGCATATTTAATATTATGAGCGGTTCGGATTTTTCATAGGTGCTCTATTTCGTGAGTGCTCACCAAAGTAGTGTGCAACCGAAGATTTCTCTCTCTCTCTCTCTCTCTCTCTCTCTCTCTCTCTCTCTCTCTCTCTCTCTCTCTCTCTCTCTATATATATATATATATATCATTAATTTATCTATTTTACTATTGTTTTTATTTTCATTATTATTATTTTTATTATTATTATTACTTTCGATTTCTTATTAAAAATCCATTTCTATATGTTAATTGCATTTGTGGTCATTTCAAAATAAATTCTATATTGTAATGCAAATTACATTTTATTATAAATCATATTTTTGTTGGTTGTTTCATTTTCTATTGGATTTTATCCCAAATCCCTTCAACCCAATAATAACCAATACCCATTATGTATTTACCCTATACCCATTTGGACCCATTACCCTAAATCCCCCAAACCCGTTTACACCCTATAACAACCCACTTGATAACACCCCAAACCCACTAACCTATTAAACTACCCAAAACCCCATTAGCCTGATAACCTATTTAACTTAACCGAAACCCTAATTCTACTCTACCCTATATATCTCCTGTTCACCTCTAACCCTAGACCTCTTCATCTTCTTAAACCCCCAGCCGTTATATACTTCTTCTTCCCCTACCTCTCTCTCTCCCCCGTGTGCCTACCCCGACCTCTCACCCAAACCTCCCTGGTGCACCTTCCTGCCTTGCGACCCCATCGCCTTCAGCCACGATGGCTCGCAGCTCCCCTGCGCCTGTCTCCTCCTGTGTGATGCTAGCGAAGTAGCCCGATGCCAGCCCTGCCTCCTACAGCGCTCCCCGACCTCAACGCGACTGCAGCCAGTAGCTGCGACACAATCGCCCTGCCTCCCTTCCACAGATCACAGCAGCAGCAGTGCCTGCACTCACAGTCAGCGACAACAGCCCCTGTGCGTCGTCCACCGACCGCCGTCGCTCCCCCTGGCCACCGTCACCCCCTCTTACAGCAGCGCCATCATGCTAGAGCTAAGCCTGTAGTTGCTGTGATCATGGGTTTTGATCATCCTTGATGTGAGTCGTCCGATCGACTTGATCTTCTTGATCATCATGATCGGATGGATATGATCTGGACTGTCCGATCTTGCTGATCTCGATCTTGGCCATCCGATCTCCATCATCATCATCAGCTGGATCAGAATGCTCCTGGACCGTCCGATCTGATCAAGATTCATATCACCCTCATCTTGATCAGATCTGATCTGATCTGAGCTGTCGACCTTCCTCGATCATCATCACCAAGCTGATCCAGCCATCCGATCATCTTGATCTTGATCTTCTCATCAAGATCCGTGCCGATCGTGCTCGTCGCCCGGGATCCATTCCTATTATTCTGTCGTCGGATTCATCGTCACCCTAAGGCAAGTATCTTCTTGTGCATTTCGTTTTCTAGTACAAGCTTTTCCTTGAAAATACTGCAAGTAGATTGTAAATGTGACTCCTCTTTGTTTATCATTGATGATCTCATGTTTCGCCTTATCTATCACATGATCTAAGAGTCACAATCCTTCGTTGATACACTTATTCACAACTAGTATAATTTTGATACATTTCATGCAAAAAGTGTCTTATTTGGTTTCTGTCCTGTCTTGGCTTGCTGTTTCAACCCCGATTAAATCAGAATCTAAACTTGGGTCCTGAATATGAAATTTAGGCCCAGACGTCTAGTTTATCACCCTTTCAATGGAATTGAATTCCGAGTTACGTTTTAGGAGATATCGCAGTTTTACTACTGCTGTGTCTATAATTGCAGGTTCATAAAAACTGTTGTACCACTTTGGTTTACAATTATTTTAACTATGCTACCAATAAGTAAATGACTTGAAATTTTACATGATAATACTGGACACCCTAGAGAACATTCCCTAATTTTTTTAGAATTAATTAATGAATTTTCAACCCTTTTTTATATGTATAAACTCAGTTTTACAAATTCTGGCTGAACACAAATGTTGTATAGTTTGCTATTTTGACATCAATTGCTGCAACTTTTATGTATCTTAATTATATGCATTGGAACCAGGCAGGAGTCTAGTTTCTAGGACTTCTGACAGATCCACATTTGCTATCTTGTAACAACGGGAACCGCAAATTTGGTGCAGCAACGTCATGCTGTCCAGAATTGCAATTCTCGTAGTTCTTGATACTCTTAAATTGTGTTGACCCTCAAATATACTTTATAATTATCTAAACTTGTTCCATGTTCTTGATCATGTTCACTTGACCTGTTACGCACACTTTCATGCTTGTTTGATGATAATAATAAATAATAAACCCGGGTTTAAGGGAAAGACCATAGTAGTGGACAATATAGGTAAGTATACTCGGAAGGGAGCCCGTGTTTCCCACTTGATACATGCTTCATGAAATAGTTATATTATTATTCGATTCATGAACTAGTATATTATTTGATTCATGAACTAGTATATTATTATTCGATTCATGAACTAGTATATTATTTGATTCATGAACTAGTATATATTTGATTCATGACTTGTCTTGTTATGACTTGATACATGAACTAGTTATATGACTACTTGATTCATGAGCATGACTTGCTTGATACTTGATACCTGAGTACACCGCCCTATAGACTCCACCACTAGGCCTAAACGTAACTGATTGTATGTAGCAACCATGTAGTAAAAATATGAATGCATGAAGTGCTACCTAGATAGAATTAAATATTAGACTTAAGATTAACTTGATACCCTACTTGAGACTTGTTACTTGAGACTTGTTACTTGTTAGTTGACACTTGTACGTGATACTTGTTACTTGATGCTTGATACCAATACATATTCACTAGCCACTTGTTCTACTACAAGTATTTGTTACCCAATCTTGTCACTTGAGTTGTCTTTCTTGCTAGCTAGTTTTTTGAATCCCCCTACTTGTTGCATCCCCATTATATTATATTATACATTCTTGATTCCAAATTTTATTCCATATTTCTTGCACTTGTATTCATACTCTTGCTTGTACTACTTGTGGCCCTAACTTGCACTAAGAGTGTTTATCTTGTTTTCTCTATTTTTTCTTTTTATATATGTATATACAGACTTTGGAGACGAGTTGCCTGCTAGAATTGGTGAGCAAACGTTCTAGGCTTCGCTTGGAAAATTTGCTTTAATTATTTTTTTATTTCAGTTATTTATATTTGTTGCTACTTGAATCTTATAGCGGGCTTATAGTCCCGAGTTTTATCTTTTGATCCAGATTTGAAAAATATTTGGGATATTATTTTGTTTCAATTGTTTCTATTGATTGATAAATTATTCATGCATACGTGGTTGTATATATCTTGTTATATTTCTTGTTATGATGCTGAGTCGATCCTACAGCTTATGAATGATGAAAATCATTCGTTGGGCTTTGTCGCGCGCTCGTATTCCGTATTTTTGGGACGCGGGGCGTGACAGCCGAGCCCCAAGACTTGTTAGAAAAGCCTTGGTTTGGCTCGCGGTTACAACCGAGAGCCGAGCCTCAAGATTTGTTGGAAAATCCTTCGTATGGCTCGAGGATACAACCGAACGCCGAGCCCCAAGACTTGTTTGAAAAGCCTTGGTATGGCTCGAGGACTTGTTTGAAAAGCCTTGGTGTGGCTCGAGATTACATCCGAGCACCGAGCCCCAAGACTTATTGAAAAAGCCTAGGTATGGCTCGGGGTTACAACCGAGCACCGAGCCCCAAGACTTGTTGGAAAAGCCCTGGTATGGCTCGACCGAGCGTCGAGACCCAAGACTTGTTGGAAAAGCCTTGGTATGGCTCGAGGTTACAACCAAGCACCGAGCCCTCCAGACTTGGTGGAAAAGTCTAGGTATGGCTTGAGATTACTACCGAGCTCCAAGCGCCAAGACTTGTTGGAAAGCCTTGGTATGGCTCGAGGTGACTACCGAGCTCCGAGCCCCAAGACTTGTTGGAAAATCCTCGGTATGGCTCGAGGTTACAACCGAGCTCTGAGCCCCAAGACTTGTTGGGAAAAGCCTTAGTATGGCTCGAGGTTACAATCAAGCGCCGAGCCGTAAGACTTGTTGGAAAAATCTTGGTATGGCTCGCGGTTACAACCGAGAGCTGAGCCCCAAGACTTGTTGGAAAAGCCTTGGTATGGCTCGAGGTTACAACCGAGAGCCGAGCTCCAAGACTTGTTGGAAAATCCTTGGTATGGCTCGAGGTTACAACCGAGCGCCGAGCCCCAAGACTTGTTTGAAAATCCTTGGTATGGCTCGAGGTTACAACCGAACGCCAAGCCCCCAAGACTTGTTGGAAAAGCCTTGGTGTGAGAGGCTTAGCTTGCTCCTCTGTCATGGGAGGAAGGAGGAGCGACGAGCTACTACACCAGCTGACAAGGCCGAGAGTAAAAATGAAATTTGATGTGTCAGGCTGACGTCATGGGGGTGAAAATCAAGGCTTCTAAGATCCTAGTGGCCGTTAGATCTTGATGATCAAGATTGTACGGTGGAGATTCCTTCGTGCAATTCGATGAGTCTTTTCCACTCTATAAGTCCCTATCCCTCCCTTCATTTCTTCACTTCGCACTCTCTCTTTTTCAAGGAATTTTCACTTCTCTGCTGTCGTCGACGACTTTTTTGATGATGCTCCCATTTTTCGGTAATCAGGTTAGTACTCTGTTTCCTTATGTCGCACTCTCAGTCCTGTTCCGAGGTGAGTACTTCGGGTCGTGATGTAGTGGAGGTCGAGTCAAAGTCGACGTCTTGGTATTTGGACGACCTCTACTTCAGAGGAGGAAGAACAGTCGGATTCGGTCTCCGGTGGCGCGAGTGATGTGGTTTTGGATGTGGCCCTTCTGCGAAGTCGCATGCCAAAAGAGGGGTCGTCGGGAGAGGATGCCCACGAGGGCTCAGAGGAGGAGCTTGTCGAGGAAGAGGGTGATCAGGAGGGGAGCGAAGAAGGAACCGAGGGAGAGGGGCCCCAAGAGAGGGTGAAGGAGGAACTGAGGGAGCAGTAGCGGAGGAAGAAACGGGTCTCCTACTTTGCCCCCGTTGTCGACTATGTCTCCGGAGAGGAAGCCTCTCCTCCGTATGAGGAAAAGAAAGTGGGTCCAACCGGATAGTCCGAGCTCGTCGGATGGGCTCGGAAAAGGGCTTGGGGTTCCTCCCTTGACCAATAAGAACTCAAGGTCGATCATGATGTATCCTGACGATATTAAGGAACTTGTCCGATTTGTCGCGGGGGAGCGTGCCTCTGATCGGATATTGATAAAGATGGACAGCATCCAGTGTGCGCTAAAGGCGAACTATCTGCTGATATAAAGGGCGGCTTACTTCATTCCTCGGGAGTTTGAGCTACTCATTCTGAGCCCTGGTCTTCGTCCAACTACTCAGTTAGAGAAGAGTTTCTGCATGTTCCCCGAGGACGCATTCATCTTGGGAATGAAGTTGCCGCTGCACTCGTTTATCAAGAGGGTGCTAAGGTAAGGGGAGCTGAGTCTGATGTAGTATGGCCCCAACTCGTGGAAGCACCTGGTCTGTTTCATCGTTAAGTGCCAGGAGAAGGGGATCAAGCTGAGGCTCAAGTATTTCCGCACCATCTTGGGGGTGAGCTCGCTCGGAGATATGGAGGGGGTCTTCTACATGTCACCATGCCCCCACAAGAGAGTGATGCACGGACATTCGAACTCGATAAAGGTGTGGAAGGAGAAGTACCTCGTTGTCCGGAGCGATACGCCTTGGATAATCCCCACAGTCTAGAATTTTTACAAGCCGAACCACAAACCCCCGAGGCGGAGGGACTTGACTGAAAAGGAGTGGGCGGAAGTGGACAAAATTGTAGAGTGGCACAGCATTGGGTGGTCGCGCATCACAGAGTTACATCTGGCCCAAGCCAGACTAAGCCCAGCGCCCCCCTGTATGTTTTTTGTTTCTACTTTGTTTAACTTTCTGCCTTCGCTTTAACAATTTTCTTTTTCTTTAGCTATGGATGCGAAGAACCTTGAGACGAGGAATGCCCTCCTAGCCTTAGCTGCGAAGAGGAGGGCCGACAGGGAGAAGGCTGCCCCGGCAGCCGGGCCCACCAAGGGGGCGGCCCAACGGTCTTTGGAGCCACCTCCAAAGAAGTCAAAAAGGAGCCACTCGTCTAAAAGGCCACAGGAGGCAGAGCCGAGCTCCAGTAGCAAGAAGGTGGCGGATGTCTTGAAGAAGGGGACCCCAGCACTCTGCCCTGGCGCTAGGGAAATGGTGGGCCAAATGGGTCTAAGGCCGTTCGCCCCGGATTGGGCGGTGAAGGAGGGAGACACCATGACGGAAGACCCGATCGCTGTGGAGGTGATGGAAAAGGTCGTCACCGAGCACGACCGGGTGAATCTGGTGCCAAAGACGTCCGAGGTGGCCCACATGAAGTGGGCCCAGGCGCAGGTCGTGGTAAGTGTTTGTGATTTATCCACTTTGTGTTTAGTGTTTATGAGTTTTGCATCTAACTCAATTCTCTTCGGCTAGGCGATGCTGCACGGGGCACATATGAAGAACTGCCTGGAGAAGGAGGTTCTGCTCGAGAAGCGGAATGCCGAGCGGTACCTCTGAGAGGGGAAGAAGCTGAAGGACGAGCTTACGGTGGCTCAGGGAGCCCATGCGGTTCTCCAAGCAGAGATGGCTACTCTGCAGAATCAGCACGCATGCGAGATCGCGGCAGTTCAGGCCGTGGCCTAGACGGCATATGATGCGTTGGAGATGTCCTCTGTGGACGAGCTGATCCAGGCTCAAGATGACGCATACGACTGGGCCAAGGATCACTTCCTGCACCTCTACTCGGAGGCCAAGATCAACCACCTAAACTACGGTGGGCGCCTCCCACGCTTCCGCTGACCCCCGGGGCTGAAAGAGATGAGGCTCCGAAGGACCCTCGTCTGGAGGAGGCAGGGGATGGCCCGGCTGACGAAGAGGTGCCAAAGTAGTGTAGGATTTTTACTTTCTTTTTTATTTGTTCTTGCCTTGTGCGGACTGGCCACCGCTTTTTGTAACACTATTTTTGAATTTATAAAAACACAATTTTGGCCGACCCTCTGTGACTTGTCATTTTGAGTAAGCTTTCTTAGTGAACTGTTGCTTCTCCCCTGTTTTTTCTAGATGAACGAGACTACCGGGGCCAACCTTAGTTCTGCCGAGGTCCGGCAACTTCGGAATAAGCTGGAGTCAAAAGAGAGTGTGCTGATTCGCTATCATAAGCAGGCTCGCGACCAAGAAGCTGCGGTGGACTATTTTATGAATAAGTCCAAGGAGCTCAGCTTAGAGGTGGCTCGTCTGAAGAAGGCCTTAGCCGACCGCGATTGGGGGAGTCTGAGATGAACTGGGCTCTATCTCATGCCTCCACTAGGCGTCAGACCTCCGAATCCGTTCTTCGTGAGGTCATTGTTGAGAAGGAGCTAGAGATTCAGAGGCTGAAGGTGCTGTTAGGCGTTGGACGACCTCGGCTCGGACGTCCGGAGCCAGGAGGCCCATCTATCTTAGGCTCCTCACCGACCATGTATCTGAAGATGGCGAGGCCTTCCAATGCACAGAGCTCGGTGGTGGGGACGTCGATAATGGCTATGCCCAAGTTGGGGGATGAGACTGCTGAAGAGCGGAGCCATTCCGCCGGGCTCGAGGCGGCTCTTGTGAGCCCGGAGGATCTGGGGAGGGACCCTTAGGTAGAAGTATAGGGAGAGTGGTGTAATGTTTTTTAATTGTGTCGTAGCCTTTGAGGGCGTTTATGAATAAGACTTGATTTGTCTGACCCTTGTTGACTTGGCAAAATTAGGATGTTGACTGCCCCTCGACCCGAACTCTGAGCCCCCTGCTTTGCTCTGGAGCCAAGCCATTACTCCCCGTAGATAGCACTTAATGGGGGGCGTTTCACCTTCTGATAATAATTAATGGGGAACGTTTCATATTCCGTCGTTTGGACTCCCCGATGTCATAAATGCGTCTCTCCGGAGGGCTATATAACCCTCCCCCCTTCACCAGAAGTTCACCAGAAATTGTCTCGCTTCACCATGAAAACTCGTCGCCGGTGACTTTCCTGCCACCCTCTGACAATTCGGGGTTTCAGCTCCGAGGGTCGTTAACCCCGAGTTGTCAGTGGGTGAGAGGTGGGTCGATCCCGGGGGCGAGACTTAGGGTGCTTGCCGAAGGCGGGCACCCCAAAAAATGGAATTTTTGGTCGAGAGTCCCGGATCGGTGTCTCCCCTGCCACCCTCTGACAATTCGGGGTTTCGACTCTGAGGACCGTTTACCCCGAGTTGTCAGTGGGTGAGAGGTGGGTCAACCCAAGATTCGGGGCTCGGGGCATTTGCTGAAGGTGAGCACCCTAAATCTTAATAAAAACTTTTGGGGTAGGGTGGAGAGCTGAAATCCTGAGGGCCAAGCCCCCGTAGTTTGGAATAGCTGTTGGGTCATGGCTCAGAGGCACTGCCGAGCGCGAAGCCCTGTTGGCTTTAGAAAGCTAGGGTGTGGCTCGAGGTGGGTGCCGAGAGTCGATCCCTCTTATCGTAGAAGAAGAGTTGTCGGGTTGTGGCTCGGATGCATTGCCAAGTGCGGAGCCATGTTAGCTTGAGAAAGCTAGGGCGTGGCTCGAGGTGAGTACCGAGAGTCGAGCCCCCTTAACGTAAGAGAAGTGTTGTTGGGTTGTGGCTCGGAGGCACTACCGAGCATGAAGCCCTGTTAGCTTGGGAAAGCTAGGGCATGGCTCGAGGTGAGTGCCGAGAGTCGAGCCCCCATAACGTAAGAGAAGTGTTGTCGGGTTGTGGCTCGGAGGCACTGCCGAGCGGGAAGACCTGTTAGTTTGGGAACGCTAGGGCATGGCTCGAGGTGAGTGCCGAGAGTCGAGCCCCCTTAACGTAAGAGAAGAGTTGTCGGGTTGTGGCTCGGATGCACTGCCGAGCGCGAAGCCCTGTTAGCTTGGGAAAGCTAGGGCATGGCTCGAGGTGAGTGCCGAGAGTCGAGTCCCCTTAACATAAGAGAAGTGTTATCAGGTTGTAGCTCAGAGGCACAGCCGAGCACGAAGCCCTGTTAGCTTGGAAAAGCTAGGGCGTGGCTCAAGGTGAGTGCCAAGAGTCGAGCCCCCTTAACGTAAGAGAAGAGTCGTCGGGTTGTGGCTCGGATGCACTGCCGAGCGCAAAGCCCTATTAGCTTTGGAAAGCTAGGGCGTGGCTCGAGGTGAGTGCCGAGAGTCGAGCCCCCTTAACGTAAGAGAAGTGCTGTCGGGTTTTGGCTCGAAGGCACTGCCAAACGCGAAGCCCTATTAGCTTGGGAAAGCTAGGGCATGGCTCGAGGTGAGTGCCGAGAGTCGAGCCCCCTTAACATAAGAGAAGAGTTACCGGGTTGTGGCTCAAAGGCACTGCCGAGCGCGAAGCCTGATGTGTCGGATTTATATACAAATATTTATACTCATTTACCTATTAAAATGACTTGTTTTCGCTGATATTGTCTATAATTCATCTTATTTCTATATGATTTCATTTAATTAATTATTTTTGAAGAAATAATATTTTTGATGCAAAAAGTAAAGATTTGTGGAAAAAAATCAACAAACAAAGTAAAATAATTGATTTATCGATTTTATTGTTTTGTTGAGTTAAAAGTGCGACAAATAATGTTTAAAAGGATTTTTATACGCTAATATGATTTATAGTTAGTTTAATAAATTTTAAACTAATTAATTTTATTTTATTTAAAAATCCTAATTTCTGGTATTATTTTGTATATGCAGCAGCACGTGGTTGGCAGAAAAGGCAGAAAAGAAGGAAAGAGAAACAAATAAAATTCTGCATTATAAAAGAAAGAAAATAAAGAAAGTGTGTGGACTTTTATGCAAAAGTGCAAACCCTAAAGTCCTCCTCTGTTCTCTATAAATACAAGTAAAGGGAGAGAGGAGAACTCAAGAGGTGACGGCTGTACAATAACTCAAAAGAAGAAAAAGAAAAAATAAGAGAGAGAGAAGACGGGTGCGAATTCCAAGGCAAAAAGCAGCGTGTGGACAGTAGGGCTGTGTTATTTGGCGCAGTATTCGAAGTGCACCCAACGAAGCGATTTGACCTGGCGACTCCTTCGTTAACTCTCGGTCTTGCGTGCTGAACGAAAAGAAAAAAAAGAGAAGCAGCACGCACGCAGCACATCAAACAAGGGAAGCAGACAATCGACGTGACTTGGCACGCGGGACCCACACCTTCTGCGCGCTGACCCAGGCGACTCTGACGCGTGGGCTCCTGGACGTGACATCGGCTCAGAACTGCAGGTGGGACCCAGCCCCTGCTGTGCGCTGACTTCGACGCGTCTTCAAAAACTTCTGGGGTTCGGTATTTTTGAGAGAGTAGTGCAAATAATATATTTTTTTTATAATTTTTTGTGTACTTCTTCTCTAAATATTTTTAGATGCAACCCGAACATTTTATTAATTGCAAATTTGATCATGAACTGAGTTGATTGTTCTAGAGGCTAAGGTGTAGCCAAGTTTTGAACACAAATTTTAATTCCTTTTTATTTCTCTATTTTTCCTGATTGTGTTTTAATTTTTATTATTTATGCGTACAACATGGTGGATAGACATTTGTATGATTTTTCAAATCACAAAGAGACCGAACAGGTAATTTGTGATTAATAAAAATGAAGACCGTATATTGGAGGACGTGACCGTTAAGAAATTCAATTTCTCAATTAAGAAGTCGGTGGATAGACGAATGATTAATTGAGAATAATTTTTAGACTACGTTGATAGAGTGGTTAATATCTTTAGGATTTTGGTCGACAATTTGGGAAAGATAATATTTTTATTTATAAGGAATAATAATTTGTGTGTGTGATAAACGAGGTGAACCAAGAGCCCTAGAACTATTTTTAACATTAAACAAAGTATAAGTGCTTCATAGTTTCACAGCCCTCTCCCTCTTCACCAATTTAGTTAGATTAAATTAGATTAGAGTAATTTAGTTATTTCACTATTTATAAAATTCGACCTTCCAAATAGTGATTCATCTAGCGATATCGGTACTCAGTAAAATACCTAGTCCCTGTGGGTTCGACACTCTACTCATCTATCTATATTACTTGTGCGATTTTGTCCACTTGCAAATTTCACATCAAGTTTTTGGCGCCGTTGCCGGGGACTAGTTATTCTTTTATTGATATTGAAAATTGCTAGATTATTGCTAATTTGGATTTTTTGTAATTATTTTTATTTTATTATCATTTTACATCTTTATTTTCCTTTGACTAACTTTTACTTTTTTTTATTTTATTTTTCTTATTTTAGTTTTTTTTAGTTTTTCTATTTTTTCCTTTTCTTTTTCTTTTTCGATACTTATATTGCAGGACATACACGTACATTATCATGGCGAACGATGAGAATAGACCTTTGAGAGACTATGCTATGCCCTCAATTTATGAGTCAAGCATAAAGAAACCGGTTATTGAAGCTAACGATTTTGAAATTAAACCGGCGATGATTCGAATGATTCAACAGACTGTTCAATTTTGGGGACTACCACACGAGGATCCTTACGCTCACATTGCAGATTTTCTAGAAATTTGTGACACTTTCAAACACAACAGAGTATCAAATGATGCAATTAGATTAACACTCTTTCCTTTTTCATTACAGGATAAGGCGAAGACTTGGCTACGTTATCTACCGCCAGGTAGTATTACTACTTGGGAGGGACTTGCACAAAAATTTCTAGCCAAGTATTTTCCAGCAGCAAGGACCGCAAGACTAAGAAATGACATTTGCACATTTACTCAATTTGAGACCGAGTCTTTGTATGATGCATGGGAAAGATACAAGGAGTTATTGAGAAAGTGTCCTAATCATGAACTACCAAAATGGCTGCAAATGCAAACATTCTATAATGGTTTGGGAGTAACACATAGATCTATGGTTGACGCAGTAGCTGGTGGTGCACTGATGAGCAAAACTTACCAAGCAGCCTTTGATCTTTTAGAGGAGATGGCATCAAATCATTACCAGTGGTCTTCAGAGAGAACGATGTCAAGAAAAGTGGCTGGAGTTTTTGAACTTGATCCTTTTTCTACTTTAAATGCAAAAAATGATATTTTATCTAAACAAGTAGAAAATAGGAATTTTACTGCTATTCAATCTAATATGATTTGTGATCTTTGTGCAGGAAATCATGCAAGTTCAGATTGTCAAGTGGGGAACCCTTTTGCTCCATCAAATGCCAAACATGAAAATTTTGTGTCAAACTTTCAAATGCAAAACAATCATCATGCAAACACATACAATTCAGGATGGAGAAACACCCCCAATTATCCATGGAACTACAATCAAGGAGCAATTATACAACCTCAACATTTTTCACCGCAAGAAAAGAGGTCGACACTTGAAGACATGTTTGAGCACTACATGCAAAAGACAGATTTGGCAATTCAAAATATTGCAAATTCAACTTCGGCTTCCATCCAAAATCTTGAGGTACAAATTAGTCAAATTTCAAATATTCTTAATGAAAAAACTGCAGAAATATTGCAAAGCAACACAGTTGTCAATCCCAAGGAGCATGTCGAGGCTATAACACTAGGAAGTGGGAGGACAATTGAGCAACCACACGAAGAAAATTGCGAACAGAATGTGGTTGAAAAGCAAAGTGAGATTGAACAAATTGTGGAGGAACAAATTCAGCATGAGCAAGTAACTTTTGATATTTTTAAAAATTTTCCTCCTGAAGAACAGTCATCTATTCAAGTAAGTGAAATTGATTCAATTGTGGGCGAGAAACATAAGGCAAAATTTGAAAAATCATCAATCGAAGTATGTCCAGCAAGTTCAACAAGTCTTGAAACTCCAAAAGAAAATATTTTTGAATATGTTATGTACTTGGATGCTGAACCTTCTATTTATTCATTTTTTCAGCATAAATTTAAAGAGGTGGGGGAATCAAAGACTTCATCATCACAAAGGAAACGCCTCAAATTGGAGCTTGAACCGGATCCACATCTAAAGAGAAAAATTAGAAAAGATGTGCTAATGTTGTTGGATCTAGGCGTTACTTAACCATCTCACCCCCATGTCTGGCTGAAGACTTAAAACTTAGCGCTTCTTGGGAGGCAACCCATGTTTTCTTTTATTGCATTTAGTTTTGATTTATCTTTTAGTTTATTTTATTTTAATTTTTGATTTTATTTTGTAGGATTGCATCAATTTTGAAAGTCGCCGGGCGGAGCTGTTTTGAATACTTGCATTGATGGCTGTTTTCGAGCAGTTTAGAGTCAGAATCTGGAAAACTGATTCAAAGAGAAGTTGTAGACAATTGTCTTAGCTTTCCAGCAAAAAAAAATTCAGCCCATTTCGACATCTACAGCTCCAGATATCGCCAAAATACTGAACGCTGCGCGTGCAGAAATTTAAAGACGAATCAGGGGAGATATTCTAAACTTTTTGCATTCTTTTAGTTTTTCTTTTTCTTTCCCATTGAGGACAATGTGACATTTAAGTTTGGGGGGAAGGTTTACAAATTTATTTTTATTTTTATTTATTTTTGAAAAGAAAAACAAAATTTTAAAAAGGATTTCAATTAGGCTTACCTTTACACTGTTGAGTTTCTTATTGTGATAAGCATAAAAGACAATTTTTTTTGGCATAAACAATTTTTTTTTATAAAGCAATATTAAGCATACTTATTTACTTTAGGATTATTGAGTTTCAAAATTTCTTACAAAATTGTGTGGGTCATGCTATTATATAAAAAAAAAAAACAAATGTGATGCTTTTTCTTGTGATTATCCCTTTTGATCTAGTCCTAAACAGGGTTTAAGTAAATAGAGTAATAATGAAAAAAAAAAAAAAAAAAAAAAAATTGAATAAAGTCAATCTACTCCAATGTTTTGAGTTGCTTAGTAACTAGGGGTATTCATCACAAATGTCTACACTTACGTAGAACAGCAACTTGAAATATGAGTATGCAAAGCACTTTAAGTTTGTGACTTGTTGAGTAACCGGGTGAATTCATCACAAATGTTTTACATTCGCGTCAAAAGGCAAGTGACAACTTAAAGAAGAGACTAAAAAAAAAAAAAAAAAACAAAAAAAAAAAAAAAAAAAAAAAACCTCTAGTTTGCTACTCGGTTTGTAGTAGAGAGAAGGGATAATCACAGATTGAGTTGTTGCATACTATAATTACATTAATTGCATGACAAATGCGATTGGGTTGGGAGTTATGAATAAATAATTGCACTGGAGAAAGTGGGTATGCTTAGGTTGACTTTATTTTCAATTGTTTATATTTTTAATTGAAATTTTGATGCTTGCATGATATGATCTCTTGGTGTGATGGGTTGAGTCTGCTATTATTTTTCCCTTATTTATGATTCTACTTTTTGCTCGAGGACAAGCAAAATCTTAAGTTTGGGGGTATTTGATGTGTCGGATTTATATACAAATATTTATACTCATTTACCTATTAAAATGACTTGTTTTCGCTGATATTGTCTATAATTCATCTTATTTCTATATGATTTCATTTAATTAATTATTTTTGAAGAAATAATATTTTTGATGCAAAAAGTAAAGATTTGTGGAAAAAAATCAACAAACAAAGTAAAATAATTGATTTATCGATTTTATTGTTTTGTTGAGTTAAAAGTGCGACAAATAATGTTTAAAAGGATTTTTATACGCTAATATGATTTATAGTTAGTTTAATAAATTTTAAACTAATTAATTTTATTTTATTTAAAAATCCTAATTTCTGGTATTATTTTGTATATGCAGCAGCACGTGGTTGGCAGAAAAGGCAGAAAAGAAGGAAAGAGAAACAAATAAAATTCTGCATTATAAAAGAAAGAAAATAAAGAAAGTGTGTGGACTTTTATGCAAAAGTGCAAACCCTAAAGTCCTCCTCTGTTCTCTATAAATACAAGTAAAGGGAGAGAGGAGAACTCAAGAGGTGACGGCTGTACAATAACTCAAAAGAAGAAAAAGAAAAAATAAGAGAGAGAGAAGACGGGTGCGAATTCCAAGGCGAAAAGCAGCGTGTGGGCAGTAGGGCTGTGTTATTTGGCGCAGTATTCGAAGTGCACCCAACGAAGCGATTTGACCTGGCGACTCCTTCGTTAACTCTCGGTCTTGCGTGCTGAACGAAAAGAAAAAAAAGAGAAGCAGCACGCACGCAGCACATCAAACAAGGGAAGCAGACAATCGACGTGACTTGGCACGCGGGACCCACACCTTCTGCGCGCTGACCCAGGCGACTCTGACGCGTGGGCTCCTGGACGTGACATCGGCTCAGAACTGCAGGTGGGACCCAACCCCTGCTGTGCGCTGACTTCGACGCGAGCAGACGTGGCGACTGACGCGCTGACGTGGCGTGTGGCAGGCGATCTGACTTCGACGCGTCTTCAAAAACTTCTGGGGTTCGGTATTTTTGAGAGAGTAGTGCAAATAATATATTTTTTTTATAATTTTTTGTGTACTTCTTCTCTAAATATTTTTAGATGCAACCCGAACATTTTATTAATTGCAAATTTGATCATGAACTGAGTTGATTGTTCTAGAGGCTAAGGTGTAGCCAAGTTTTGAACACAAATTTTAATTCCTTTTTATTTCTCTATTTTTCCTGATTGTGTTTTAATTTTTATTATTTATGCGTACAACATGGTGGATAGACATTTGTATGATTTTTCAAATCACAAAGAGACCGAACAGGTAATTTGTGATTAATAAAAATGAAGACCGTATATTGGAGGACGTGACCGTTAAGAAATTCAATTTCTCAATTAAGAAGTCGGTGGATAGACGAATGATTAATTGAGAATAATTTTTAGACTACGTTGATAGAGTGGTTAATATCTTTAGGATTTTGGTCGACAATTTGGGAAAGATAATATTTTTATTTATAAGGAATAATAATTTGTGTGTGTGATAAACGAGGTGAACCAAGAGCCCTAGAACTATTTTTAACATTAAACAAAGTATAAGTGCTTCATAGTTTCACAGCCCTCTCCCTCTTCACCAATTTAGTTAGATTAAATTAGATTAGAGTAATTTAGTTATTTCACTATTTATAAAATTCGACCTTCCAAATAGTGATTCATCTAGCGATATCGGTACTCAGTAAAATACCTAGTCCCTGTGGGTTCGACACTCTACTCATCTATCTATATTACTTGTGCGATTTTGTCCACTTGCAAATTTCACATCAAAGCCCTGTTAGCTCTGGAAAGCTAGGGCGTGGCTCGAGGTGAGTGCCGAGAGTCGAGCCCCCTTAACGTAAGAGAAGAGTTGTCGGATTATGGCTCGGACGCACTGCCAAGCGCGAAGTCCTGTTAGCTTGAGAAAACTAGGGCATGGCTCGAGGTGAGTGCCGAGAGTCGAGCCCCCTTATCTGGCTCGAGGTCCCAACCGAATGCCAAGCACCCAAAACTTGTTGGAAAGGCTTTGGTGTGGCTCAAGGTTACTACCGAGCTCCGAGCCCCAAGACATGTTGGAAAAGCCTGGGTATGGCTCGAGGTTACTACCGAGCTCCGAGCCCCAAAACTTGTTCTAAAAAATTAAAAGTGTAGAAGAAAACATAAAGTTACACTTTGTTATCACAAAAGAAAATAGCACGTAAGTGCTGATTCCGAAAGATCGATTACATTAATCTAGTCCTCTCCATCGAGGAAATTGATGAGGTGCTCCACGTTCTAGGGCCTCTTGATTATCCTGCCCCCCAGGTCTGCGAGTCGATACGTGCCAGGACGGACCACTTTGGAGACTTTGTAAGGGCCCTCCCAATTAGGCGAGAGTTTTTGCTTTCCTCTGGGGTCGGAAATGCGAGTTTTCTGAGCACGAGGTCGCCATGTTTGATGTCCACCGAGCGGACCTTCTTGTTGTAGAATTTGTCGATCCTTTGTTTGTATATGCTTCTGCGAATGGCGGATCTTTTCCTGATCTCGTCGATGAGGTCCAGGTTGGCTCTAAGGTCCAAAGAGTTGTCCTCCTGGCTGAAGGCCATGATCCTGGGTGAGGGGAGGCTGTTCTCGAGAAGGATAACAGCCTTGGCACCGTAGGTGAGGTTGAAAGGGGATTCGCCCGTAGGGATCCTCTTAGTTGTTCGGTGCACCCAGAGCACGCTTGGTAGTTCGTTGACCCGTAGTCCCTTTGACGAATTATCCAGCCGCTTCTTGAGGCCGACCAGGATCTGGCGGTTCGCATTTTCGGCTTGGCCGTTGGACTGAGGGTGGCACACCGAGGAGAAGCATTGGCAAACACCGATGTCTTCACAGAACTTGCGAAAGATTTTACCTACGAACTGGGTTTCGTTGTCAGTAATGATTACCTGCGGGATACCGAATCGGCAGATGATATTCCTCCAGAAGAATTGTTGAGTTTGATGCTCGGTGATCGTGGTCAGGGGTTCTGCCTCGATCCACTTTGTGAAGTAGTCGATGGCTACCACCAGAAATTTCCTTTGACCCGTTGCTTGTGAGAAGGGGCCGACCAGGTCCATCCCCTACATAGAGAAAGGGGTCAGGCTGGATAGGGATCAGAGGTTGTCCTGGGGAAGCCTCTTCACCGAAGAAAATGGGCCACATCGCTTGACGAGGTCTTGGGAGTCTTGCAGCATTGTAGGCCAGTAGTACCGTGGTTTAGGGCCTTTCGGGCGAGTGACCTGTTCCCCATGTGGCATCCGCCGATCCCCTCGTGCAGTTCCTTCAGAGCGTACTTTGCCTCGTCTGGAGTTAGGCAACGGATGTAGGGTCTACCGTCGGCTGATGTGTATGATCGCTTGAAGAGCATTCCTTCAATCAGGGTGAATCTTTCAAAGCGGACCCTGATCCTTCTTACTTCGGCTCGGTCTTGAGAGAGCTCGCCGTCCGAAAGGAATTTTCGAATGGGCGTCGTCCAGTTGTCTGGTTGGAGATCAGTGGCGAGGCAGGAAGCCTAGGGGAGGTCGATGCTGGGCTTGTGGAGAACTTTGATCAGAACGGTGTGGTCGAGCCCTTTGAATGATGACGAGGCGAGCTTTGATAACTAATCCACCTGGGCATTCTGTTCCCTGGGGATCCGTTCTACTGAGTGGTATTCAAAAGATGCCAAGAGGTGGCGAACCACAGCCAGGTACTGCACCATCCGGTGGTCGCGAGCCTCGTGCTCCCCGATGATCTGGTTAACCACGAGCTGGGAGTCGCTAAAGGCCTTGATGTGTCTGGATCCGACCTCCGACCTTGTATGCAAGGGTGAGCCCAGCGATCATAGCTTCATACTCTGCTTCATTGTTTGAAGCCGGGAAATTCAGACACAGAGAATACTGAAGGACGAAATCATCGGGCCCTTTCAGAATGACGCCCGCTCCGCTTTCTCCCTCGCAAGATGAGACGTCGACATAAACCTCCCATATCGGGTCGGTCGCCCGCATGTCGGAGGGCTCGGGAATGGTACATTCCGTGATAAACTCGGCGAGGGACTGCCCCTTGACGGCTGTCCTAGGTTGGTAGCTGATGTCATATTGACTCAGCTCGATCGACCACTTGACCAAGCGGCCGGAAGTCTCGGGCTTGTGAAGGATGGCCTCGAAAGGCTGGTCCATGAGGACCTGGATGGAGTGTGCTCGAAAATAAGGGCGAAGCTTCTGTGCGGCCATCACAAGTGCGTAGGCCACCTTCTCCATCTTTGTGTACCTCGTCTCTATCGAGAGCAAGACCTTGCTCACGTAGTACAGAGGCTTCTGGACGTCGTCATCTTCCCGAACGAGGACGGCACTGAGGGCGCTCTCCGAGGTCGAGAGATATAGTTGTAGTGGTTCGCCTGGTTCGGGTTTATTCGAGAGTGGGGGGTTGGCAAGATAGGACTTCAGTTGTTCGAATGCCTGCTACTGGGCATCCCCCCACTCGAAGCCTTTGGCACCCCGGAGGGCCTTAAAGAAGGGGAGTGACTTTTCTGCTGATTTCGAGAGGAAGCAGGGCCGATGGCCGCCAGCCTCCCCGTTAGGCGCTGAACCTCTTTAACATTTCGGGGAGGGGCCATGTCGATAATGGCCTGGTTCTTCTCGGGGTTCACCTCGATACCGCACTAGCTGGCAACGAACCCGAGGAATTTCCCAGAAGAGATGTCGAAGGCGCACTTGGCGGGATTGAGCCTCATGTTGTAATGCCCCGATTTTTCATTTAATGAAAAATTATTTATTTTGCACGTAGTGTGCACGTGCAATAATTTTTGTAATTATTTTCATCATGATGAGTATAGATATTTAAATATGTGCTTTTAATTACTTCTATATAAAAGCCTTCTTTCAATTAGACAAAACGCCTTTTTCTTCAAGCCCAAAATTTAATTCATTTATTTTATTTTAAAATTATTATTTTGGCCCATAAACTATAGCCCATGAGTTAATACAACTGGTCATGTAGGATACAATTTAAAGATTATTTTTATGAAAATATAATGTACAAATTTTTGGAGGCAAATGCATGCACGTACATTGCACGTACACGTGCAAAGTGCACATTCCTACCCTAGGATTGCATCTTGGAGGGAAATGAAATTTTGAGTGGGATCATGGTGGAGATGGTTACTCATCATGGGTCGTTAGTGTAACTCCTCCTTAAATCTAAGCCATTGGTTTCTAACTCCTACTTCAATCTTAGCCATCCATTTCCTTAGATTTTTAGTATAAATACCCCCCCCCCCCCCTTTGGCTAGTATTCTTGTGCAAATTAATTCTTCCAAACCTATAGTTCAATTACATTATCTAGTAGTTAGTAAGTGAGTAAAAGATTGAGTTGTGTGTGGGAGTTGTGCTTGCATCATCAAGAAGGAGGAGAGGCCGGCTATCAAAGGAGTGCTCTCAGTTGGTATGCTCGAGTTGGCTTGTGGGCGTCGACGAGGAGGGGAATCGCTCTCGTTGCAAGGACATTGTTTAGGAGGTTGCTAGTTGTATATTTTATCTTCATTTGAGGTGAGTAAATTTTCTATATTTCTAATTAGGAATGCATGCTAGATTAAATTGAATGAATGAAGCATGAAAAATATTAATAAGAGTACGCATTTAATTGAAAAAATGACCTATGGATTGATTGAAATGTGGATGTGTAATAGTATGTGGCTCTATTAGTAAAGGCTAAATTGTGAGTGAATTAATTATGGCCATGGATTATTGAAGATAGTTCCATTATCTACATCACAAATTATATACAAAAAGTTAGTAGATTGACAATGCTACTTTGTGTGTTTAAATGAATCTTTGTGATGCATTGAAATGAATGAATTAAAATATAGATTTGTATGCTTGGTAAAAGATTAAAAATAGAGAATTAATGTGAAATTTGCTAATAAAGGGATTAGTGGTGTTAATTGCTAAGAAATGTCGAAAAGAAGAAATGTGGTAGTTATAATGTAGATACCGGATTAATTGTATGAAAAATATGTCTTAATTGTTACAAAAATTATTTTGTTCATACTGGTATGTAAATTATGTAAGGAAGAATCAGTCTGGAATTATACAGTAATTTTTTATAAAAGCAAAATGAAATGAGGACTAGTTGAACATCGAAACGTTTTAATAACAGAGAAAATTGGTTTAAATGAATTTTGAGTTGCGTTATTGACAACTTGAGCACGTAGCTCAAGCGGTCTGGATGGCTTTAATCACTACAGTGGGTTTTGGTCTGAGGTTGCTGGTTCGAATCCCCTGGGCAACATTCTTTTATTTCGAAATTTTTTAAATACAATATCAGCGGCCGAGAGCATATAACGCTCTCAGCCCGCCTTATAACGATTGGAGCATCCGACCTAGTGTCCTGTGCCTTGGGCGGTTTTCCCTGTGGTTTCCTCGGGCCCGACGGAGATTGGCCCTCGAGTGCAAAGGCATAAGGGAGCTTGACTGCAAGAGGCAGTTTTGGAAAAAAAATATTTTTTGAGTGTTGTGGTGATCAAAAAAATATGGAAAAAATATGATTATTCTTCTAAAAATATATGGGACTTATGAAAAATAATTTGGGAATTATTTACATAGGATAAAATATGATTTGAGAATAAAATGTATAATTTAGACTTATGGTTATATACTTGTGTGGTATAAAAGTTGCACTTTGTAGAATGGCTTGAAATAACATATTAGAAAAGAAGTGGAATAAAAATAGAAATTATATGTAGTGATGCATTGTGAATTATTCTCATTTGAGAATAGTGTGAAATTTATGGTATGTGAATATTCATTTAGTGATGTGATTTCAATGTGAAATTGATATTTGATGAAGTCTAAAATTCCATGTGTGATTATGGATTATTGAACGATTTAGAAATCATGATTGGAAAAGAGAAACACTTTTGAGTATGATAACTCGACATGTGAACTTATGAGTTGGAAACGCTCAATTTTAGAAATTGTGAATTGGAAGTGAAACAAAAGAGTAGCTAAGTCTCCCCTGGCATTTAGAAAGAAATGAAATGAAATTTGAAATGAAAGACCAAGGTTGGTCATGTTTGAATGAATGAATAAGTCCGGTTTAGTGGAGAGGCTAACTCTAGAGCTTTGATTTTTGTTCATGACTCTAATAAAAACTAAGGATTAGTACATAGTGGAGACGTGATGAAAGTAGGAGAAAAATATGAGTATGAGGGCCATTGGATGGCGGCGTGAGAGTATTTCACAGGCTGTCTTCACGATGCGTCGTGACATGACGTGGATACTGCTCCAGAGTACCGTCCAGGTGGCGACGCTTGTGGGATGTTCGGTGACTGCAAGAGGATCGTGTGCCATGAAGGAGGCCAAATTGCCACAGGCTGTCTTCACGATGCGTCGTGACATGACGTGGGGTTCCCCTCCAGATTTTCTGTACACGTGCTTGTACTCATAGATCATCTAAGATACCTACCGTAATTACAGTAGTAGATTAAGTCATGACGAGGGATTGAACCCTACAAAGATGAAGAACGATTAAGGGCTTGCCCTCGGACCTATGTTGTATGGGATGCATAGAATCCGAACAAGTGTGCATTAGTGTCATGTAACATAAGTAACTGCATTAAGGACTAAGTGCACAATCACAACACGACATCAATAGGGTAGTCCCTTTAGTTTGAAATGTGACAAGTTTGTGTTTGCTAAATATGGAAAATTAGTTATACTATTTCCGGCATAGACAGGATGGCCGTGTATAATGTTCGTCGGTTGAATAAACTGACGTACCCACAGTTTTATATGCAGGTAAGTGACATGATAAAGATTAAAGAAGAACTGATGCTTAAAGATTATTCAATGTTGTTGTACATTCATTTAAATGTTGTAATTTTACTTCCGCTGTGCACTGTAAATTGTAATGAATTATGTAAACTCTGATGTAAAGTGAAAAGTTCGTAAAATTGTACTAAATGAAGTGGAAAGATCCTGTAGAACATCTCGAATTCAGTTGTATTTGGGATTCGGGGCGTTACACATGTTGTGTGCTCGGAGGATGCCAAATTCTTCTTCAAGATCGTTCACATGGTCCTGACCCGCCGACTTTTGACGAGCATGTCGTCGACTACACCTCCATGTTGCGACGAATCTTATCTTTGGAGACCCAGTTGACGAGCCTCTGGTAGGTGGCTCCGGCGTTCTTGAACCCGATGACATAACCCGGTAGCAATAAAGACCCTGGTCGATTACAAAAGACGTCTTGGTGATGTCGGGAGGGAACATGCAGATTTGGTTATAGCCTGAAAAGGCGTCCATGAATGTCAGGAGCTCGTGACCCGATGTCGCATCGATTAGGGCGTCGATGCTTGGGAGAGGAAAGGGGTCTTTTGGGCATGCCTTGTTGAGGTCCGAGAAGTCAAAGCAGACCCTCCAGCTTCCACTGGCCTTCTTCACCATAACTACATTGGCCAGCCACTCCGGGTAGCTGATCTCCTGAATGAAACGAGCAGACAACAGTTTGTCCACCTCAATCTTCAGGGCTTGTTGCCTCTCCAGAGCGAACTTACGCCGCTTCTGATGAATGGGCTTGGACCCCGGGGCGACGCTCAGTCGGTGCATGATCAGGTCCTCTGAAATCCTGGGCATGTCGGACGGGGTCTAGGTGAAGAGATTGATGTTGCGGCGGACGCAATCGATCAGGCCTGGCTTCAAGTCTGGAGACAGGGTGCGACTCACACGAAAATGTTTGGATTTGTCATCTGCCTCGAACGAGACTTCCTCTAGCTCGTCTGCTGGTTCTGGCTCCAGATGGTCTCTCTCGGGAGGGAGTTCGACCGCGTCGAGGGGAAATACACTGTCCCGAACGCTGTCATGTAACACAAATGCACCGACTCCTGGTTGCCTCGGATGACCCCGACCCCGAGGTCAGTGGGGAACTTCAGTTTCAGATGGTAGGCCGAGGGGACAGCCTGGAACGAGCAGAGCCCAGGTCGGCCGAGGATAGCGTTGTATGCTGCCTTGACGTTGACCACCATGAAATCCATCGACTCGGTTCGGAGGATGGGGGTCGTGCCTGTAGTTACGTCTAGTATCACAATCCCCTTAATTTGTACGGGGACGCCAGAAAACCCGTGAAGGGTGTAGCCGGCAGGCTTGAGCTTTTCTCGGGGGAGCTTGAGTTTCTCAAATGCCTCTAAGAATAGAATATTGACCGAGCTACTGTTGTCCACCAGGATACGGTGTACCTTAAAGTTGGCCATGACAAGGCTGATGATGAGGGCATCGCAGTGCGGAAGCCGGACACCTTTGAGGTCTTCTCTCGAGAAAGAGATGGCCAGCTGCTGGACACGGGGGGAGGGATGGTCCCCCCCATGGGTCCACCGTGGACGCAGTGGAGGATAGCTGATTCCCCTGCTTTCCTGGGTTCAAGCTCCTGCTCGGGGCGGCGGTTGTTCGCTCGTGGAGGAGGCGAAGGCCTCAGGTTCCACGATTCTCTTCGATCTTCGGGATTGGTCCGGGCGAACTCTCTCAGATTGTAACACCCCATTTTTTGTACGATACCTGAAGATATGCATATGTGTATGTATATTGTTAGTATGCGTGCAATTGATTGTAGTATTATGGGTCGATTTTGCCATCGTGGTGGATGGTTAGGGTTACGGGACGGTTTTTGGGAGAGTTGCATTCCAAAGATGCACGAGAACGAGACGGACCGATACTAGTACAACTGCTAGTTTTCGGCACGACGCACATGCAAGTATAACACGGTATGGTACTACAGTGAATATAGGTTGCGTGCACTCGTTAAAATACGCATCTCATACTCGTTGGAGCTCGTTAAGAGTTATGTTGGGCAGCCAACACACTTAACACAAAACCAATGGGCTAGCCATGGTTTTGGGGCCTACAAAACCACCTATAGTCTATCCTACCCTCCCCCCTTGTCTAATCCGGCCCACACCCCCCATCACCCTCATTTCCACTTCATTTCTCCCATTTTGATCTGGAATTTTCAGAAGCGAACACCCCAAGAGAAGGAGGAGAGAAAAGAAGAAGGAAGGAAAGGAGAAGGACCAAGAAGGAGATTTCCAAGAGGTGCTTGAAGAGATTCCTTCTACTACTACAACCTAAGGTGGAAAGTTTCTCTAAACTTGAAATTCTTTTCTTTTAATTAAATTTGGTTGCATGCATGTGTGCTAGAATGCATAGGATTGCTTTTCTAAAGGTTAGAAGTAGAAGTCAGGAATCAGGAAAAGCTGGTTCGGAGTACCATTTTGTGGATTTTTCCGAGAGCACCATATGTTGAATTAGACCACAATATTAAAAGGGTTTATTCATTTATGTGTTAGGATCATCCATGATTTATTTCAGATTTTTCTATGATCATTTGATATGCAAATAAAATTGAGAAATGGATATGTGTCGTAAGGCAGACTCCGGAAAAGAAAAACAGAATGGTTGATATTGTAGGAATTTTCGTGATTTATTGAAGCATGGTTTTGATCTGAAATTTTTACTCATTATTCCTGAATGCATGTTGATTATCTAAAAAAATCAGTAAATTATTTGGATGATTTTAGAGGCATGGAGAAAAATCTATCTATGATCAATATCTGAGGTTGAATTAAGAAAACTGGATGGTTTCTGAGATAACTTGCAGTAGCTATTACTCACTGACTAATTAGAATTTTGACATGAGGTCTTTTGCATAATGTTGGGTATGATGTCTAGTGTCACCACCATAAATTTTGTGTCAATTATACAAGTGTGAAATTTACTGTGATTTTGTGATTGAGCACTGTGCTGTTTTCAGCCAGTTTTGACACCCTGTAAAGATTGAGAAATTGATACCTGTTAGAGGCATATTTTGAGGATCATGACCCAGGAGAGAGTTGTAGGGGACAGCTAGACCTTTCCAACAAAAACTAGTTTGAGGTAAATCCAGTAAACGGTTGAATTATTATGATTTTTGTAAGACTGAACAGAGGACTAGAGTAGAGCTGTGTGCTCTGAATTGGAGAGACCAATTGCGTAATGGGTGTATTAATGATAGATGAGTGTATTAGGGTGACTTAAGGGTATAATTTGTACTCATGACCAACTAGAGGGTTTTTGAGGACACCCACACCCTTCTAAAGAATTTGAGTTTATATCGTTCTGATGAACGAGTAGGATTTTGTGTACTGGTAAGGTGCAGCCCGTGCACAGGAAGCACGCAGGTTGGAGCTTGAAAAGCTAATTCGAGGACTTAGACGGTTGAGTCTAAGCTTGTGATCAACTAGGTAGTTGTAGCCTAGGATCGTACCTTTCCAGGTTGGGTCATACACTCCATCGGAGTTGTATCAATAGAGTTATGACCGTTTTGAGATTCGGGCAGAAACCCGTAGGTTGCTTAGTCTGGGTTAGGACTAAGGATTGTGAAAACATTTTTCCCTTGTGTGTTATTTAAGTCGATGACTCATGGCTAGGGATGGTTGAATCTCTGTTATTGAGGTTGTTGATTCCCCGAGTGGGATGTGTGACTCGAGTTAGTCGCTAGGGTAAAGGATACCCTGCACCTATCAAGCCTATATTATTAGACTTCTACCGAGCATAGGACGTCCGAGCATGCCAGTGAGTGGAGCTCACGGGGCAATTTTATATTTATAGCCGGGGTAGCGGCAGGCGTAGGCCATTTTGCTGGACGAGTCCAAGTCGGGGAAGTGGCGAACCGGACCGGTATCGCCAGGGGCCAGAGGTTGATAGGCAAGTGTGGAAGCAGTAATTCTTACCCGAAATAATTAGAGTAGGGTAGGGGTTAGAATGGTTTATTAGGGGGTTGGGAAATTGCATTAGTGCTAGTAAGCCATAGTCGGTGTTGTATCTTCCAGTCGTAGGGATACGTTCTCGGCCGCTCATGGATTGAGTTCCCGGCTCGTATCTTGATCTGTTGATTCCCAAAATTTGCCGGAGTAAGGTGCGGGAGGCCCGAAGGAATTGACCTTCCGTGGTGCTCACGTCCCTAAAGCGCGGGTTGTGTTTTATGTTTGGTGTATATTTGTTCATAACCCGGGCCAGAGGTGAACACGCATGCGAGAGTCCATGAGTGGACATGTGGAACCAAGGGTCGTAAGGACCAGGTTCAACGCGGTTTCTAAGGAGGTCCGTGTGCGGGTACCAACTGGCGGTGACCACTTGGGCACTGCAGGGTGGAATATGACCGACCACTGCAATCTCCTTGGGTGACAGACAGTCTATTAGGAACTGGATGGGTACATGGGTAGGATGCATGGCGAGGGATTGAACCCTACAATCAGGAGAGGCGAACTCGTTAGAAGGTATGTAGTATGGGATGCATACATTTCCATCGAAGTTGATTTTGGGAAAGTATGTAGTATAGGATGCATGCGTCCCAACTGAATTGCATTAGAGTAGGTGCATCGTGTGCATTCTTGTTCGTGCATTAGATTAGGCTATGCTTGGGTCTTAGATGCATGTAGAATGGGATGCATGCGGATCTAGATTTTCAAGTCTTGCTTGCTTTAGAATAGGCTTGTGATTGGTGCATTTAGTGGTTAGGTCATGACATACACGAGCACCACATAATTTAGGATGCACGTTTTCCTTTTCCATTCAAGATGGGTTGTGATTGAATTTTAGAGGATCGCTGTTATCACCAGCTTTGCGTCAGTCGAAGTACTGACGTTCCCCACCTTTTAGGTATCGACTTCTACCTTTCGAGCAGGTGCAGAGATATCAGAGTAGTGCAGTAGAAGACTCAAGCCGAAGAGCAAGTCCCAGAAAAGCAAATTGACTGTTCAGCGGAGCTTCGGCAGTGAACCGTCGACTGCCATTCAGAGAGAGAGAAGTTGTTAACTTTACAGAAAGGAGTGATGTATATTGTAATAAGATGTACTGAGTTTATGTAATTTGTATTCTTGTCAAGAACAAGACATTGGTTGTAATCAATGATGTAATAACTCATTTGGCAATAAAAAGTTTTTAAATTTCCATGTTATTACTGTGTTGAGATGCATTTGAAGGCAAAGATTCTGGAGAGTATCACGGATACCCGGTAATGGGGATCCGGGGCACTACACAGATACCCTCGTTGGATGAAGGCTCGGCAATGATCCGTGTCGTGTCCAGTGTCTCGGTGGAAGCGGCAGTAGAACCTTTGATCACGCTTCTTTCCGTTGTTCACCTGTCGGGGAGGGAAGCGGACGATCCCTTTGTTCTCGATCTCCATCAAGATTGCCGAGACATTCTGAGTCAGGGGTGTGTATCTCTTGAATCGGGGGACCGGGGGGACCCTTTTGAGACTGTTGTTTCTTTCACGGGTCTCCTGAAGAGCTCAAAATCGTCAGCCTTACGCTTCCCCTTAGCAGTGGCTTCCTTAATGCCCTCGGGATTGAGGGCCTCCTCGACCCGGATATACTTCTCGACCCTGTTGAGTAGGTCGGGGAAGTCCACAGGTGGCGTCTTGGCTAAAGAAGCTTTGAGCTGACCGTGGTGGACATTGTGTCGGAAGGCTGCAGAGGCGACCCCTGCATCGAGGAAGGAAACTGATCTCGCCTCGGTGGTGAACCTCCGAACAAACTCCCGTAGGGATTCCCGGTCCTTCTGCCTTAGGTCCAGAAGGGAAGAGCTTGTCTTCTCGACCTTCCTGCTGATCACGAAGTGGGCTAGGAAGTCCGCCTCTAGCTGCTCGAAAGAGAAGACCGAGCCGGGGATAAGTTTGGAGAACCATTCTCGAGCCGGAAGGCGCGCCAGAGGAGGGGATCCGCAGCGCTGTGAATCATCATGAGGGTCTTAAATCCCTCCATGTGATCAGCAGGATCACCCTCGCCATTGTAGGTCTCGAATTGGGGAGGCCTAAAATTCTGAGGGATCTCGGCTTCTAGGATTGGGGGGGAAGGGTGTCCGGTCTGACGATGACCGTGACCCGGCATTGGTTCGCCCTCGCCGAGATGGGCGAGGTGGTTCTCCATTTCCTCCAAACGACAAAGGACGGCATCTGCTTGTTCCTGAGGACGAGCCGATCTACGGGACTCGCCGGCACCTGTTCCTGACCGGGGGTCGGAACTGTGGCGGACCTCGGTAGTCTGGCCGCCTAGGATGGCTTGGAGAATCTCGTCCCGGAAATTCTGGAATTCGACTCTTGTGACAGGAGCTGCCCCACCAGGTCCGGCTAGGGATCGCGCACCTGGGAAGGCTGTCGACGATGGTTCGAGACCGAGTTGGAAGTGGCCTCTCCCCTCGTCCGGCTGGCCTGCCTGTCCGAGATGGCGCGATGCAAATCAGACGCGTTTGAGGGTCGGACCGCGTCGTTGACTCGAGGTTGGTTGGAACACTGGTCATTCGCGCGGCTATGATGTAGGGGGTCCGGATGTCGTGCTGAGGTGACGGCCCTTCTGGCTTTGGGAGCCATGGATGGGCTTGGACCCGAGGTGACGACTCCGGCTGGTTTCGGAAGAACGATAGTACCTAAAAGGGGTTCCCACAGACGAAGCTAACCTGATATTGTTTGTTTTTGGGGTGTGGAGGCAACAGGTGTGAGTTCTTGTGATTTGTATAGTGGAAGTCTTGGTGCGGTACTGGCACGGGTCTGACCCCGGGTAGTGGGAGCCGGCTCGGAAGAGGAGCGGTGAGGTAGGGACCGGGTGCTCGGCTCGGATCCAGCAGTTCGGCTCGGATCCAGCTGCTCGGCTCGGATCCGGTGGCTCGGCTCGGATCCTGGGTACCTGCACACTGCCTAGAAAGACCGAGAGAAGTCCTGGCGACAGGCCCTCCGACGATCTAATCAGTCACTTGGAAAAGCAACAGTAGTTAGGGTTCAGGAGTAGAAAGTTTGATTACCTGGCCAGTGGGGGAGGGGTCTGGTGTTTATAGGCAGAGGAAACGGGTCTGAGATACTGCTGGGCCGGGTCGGACCTATTTTCTCGTGGGCCTGAAGTGGAAAAGGCCAATCCGGTTCTAGGCTGATCTGATGATTAGGGAAGAGCAGGTTTTGAGGAGATCTGACGGCCCAGAAGGGATCACGTTATCTGACCCTATATCACAAGCATATAGGTCTGCTACTGGTGCATGCTTTGAGAGTGAACCGTATATATCCTAGCAGTTTTTTAAGCACGACCATATAGGGCTGCTAGTGGTGCACATTCCCATTAAACTGGAGAAAAAGTTGGAGCCATGCTTTGAAATGTGTGCATATTCTATCTAAGCATATTACGATTTCATGATTCTAGCACTGACAAGGATTGATTCAGCCATGCATGAAAATGAAATGGGATATTCGTCTCCTAGTCGTTTTTAGGGTACATAATTATCTTCAAGCTAATTGTGTATACATAAATCATCCAGACTCGTTTACTATTAGCCAAAATTCTCAAAATTTACCAAATTGAGAGCTTTAATCATTTCTCATTTGCTAAATTTTAAGAATTTTGGAACGGTTTCTTCTCAAACATTAGAAAGTTTTTTAGATTTCTCACATTATAGAGAACGGAATATGTTATACCATCCGATAACCTTTTTTTTTTCACGGGACATGTTTGGTCTCCCAATATTTTAAAATAAAAATTCAAAAAATTTAAGGGGAAAATTAAAAAAACAACATATTTTGTCCCTCAATTTTATTTATTTGAAAATTTTGAATAGAGTTCAAATGTCTCCAAATATTTCATAAAATTTCAAGTCTTGGCTGTTCATAGTTTTAAAAATTTTCATCAAAATCCAACGAACCTCCAAATATATTTTTTAAAACAAATTTTGGTCGAACATCTTGTTCCGTCCGTTCTTTTTTCTTCTAAAATGCCAAATTTTGGCAAACAACAAGTACAGACAAACCATCGTTTTGCATATTCTCATCTTGCAATTTTGCCAAATTTGAGAAGAAAGTGTGTGAATGCTGTAACTTGACACAACAAATCCACACATTTCAATTTACTGTACAATCAAACCCTATCAAGATTTGATAGGAGTGGATTTCTACAGTAAAGAATGAAACAGTCGACAAAAAACTAACCAGTCAAATAAGTTGAGAAAATGCACCGGAACTTTTCAATTGCTGAAAGGGTATTATCATTATGTATACGGGAAAATTGATACTTAAAATCAAAAATAATGTTATTATTCTCCAAGCCATAATATCAGATCATCATTTTTAAAACAAAAACCTACACAGCTTCAAAGCACCATAGAACACTACTGCACGAACGCACAGGCTATAAGCAATATAACAAGTGAATCAGTCACATTGCAAAAAAAAACTAAAAAGAAATCCCTCAAATCAAGTGAATATACTAATCTCGCAAGTTAAATTGAGGCTAATATTGGCACACATAAAAGTCAAATTGAGGATAAATCATGATCCATATTACAGAATATGGTCTTGAAAAGAAGAAACCTGCTTTCAACAGTATCCTTCTTAAAACTAATAAGAATTTACTTCTCAACCAATTTAGACCCAAATCTAATAATTCACCGGTAGACAGAAAGGGAAAAATAATGACATTCAAAACATAATTAACTCTCAAAATCCTTTTTAACTCAATATCTAATTCCCACTAGGAAACAATTCCAAAAAAAAAAAAATCAAATCAAATTTCCTCAGATTACTCCTCGGCAATGGTTCCTTTTTCACTGACATAAATACCATCAAGAAACTTTCTGATATCCTTGTTCTTCACGTGGCATTTCTGTAACCAACCAACCAACAAATACATTGATTAGATAGTGCAATGGATACAGGAATAATACAAAATCAAAAATTGAAACCAAGAAATGAAATAAATTTGACTAGATACATACAACAGACTGGTATAATTTATATAAATATTAACCAATTAACCAGGAGAAAAGCCAAGAGAACCAGAAAGGTACCTGATTGATCAAGGCAGCAGAACGGGAGACAAGCTCAATATCATTACCATCAAGGACAAGTTCATCCTTAACTTTCTCAGAACGAGTAATAGTCACCCCGTCAAGCATTTCAACTTTCCTCACCTGGAGAAATACATGTACATCATCAGAAATCTCAAACCATATTTATAACCAGAATTTACTCCCGAAGCTGTTTACAAAGGTCAATACTGTTATAGCTAATCAGCATGTATTTAATATGAAAATAATTGTCGATATGAAGAATGCAAGCATGGTTAAAGATGTTGATGAATCAGTTAATGATAGTAATACGCAGTTTATTCCACAGAAAATATTCACATACGCCATTAAAACCATCACATAATTTCTGGAGGTCTAAAATTTGTTTGATTTCAGTATCGTAAAATTTAAATTCTAAATTCGTAGAATCAGACTAGAAATAAATTGGTTTTAGGGAACAAAAAACCACCAAAAATGCTGATACTCAACAACAATGGTCATATAAACAAACTAATTAACAAAGAACAATAGACATGGCAAGCTTTCGAATAAGGCCCAATCATATGACTTCCTGACCCGATGATTCGTTAGGACCACATACTGTAGATATCAGTACATTAAGGTCGGGATAAAGAGTCCTTAGACCAACCTCAGTAACTGTGCTGCCACATAGGAAGCACTGCTACATAATACCTACATCCTAAAACAAAACTCCAAAGGAATTTTGCAACTGTTTGTATCCAATGGCAAGATACCAAATAGAACTAAAATGAACACATAACAATAAACTGCAACTATAATTTTATTAAATGTCGTGCAGATTACAATTTTTTTCACAGTTATGTACTAGATACATATAATTATTCAAAAGAATCTATTGCTGGCTGTAAACTACAAACAAACAAAAAATTAATAAAAACAATGTTTGACAAAGATGACCAAAACGAAAGCAACTCATCGAATAAATGATACAAATAAGAGAGAGAGAAAGAGAGAGGTGTAGTCGAAGGTGTAAGGTACAATGCAATTTCACTTCCCCTTAAAAAGCCTAGGCGCAAGGCACAATTTGAGGCGTAACTTAACCGAGGCACACTACTAATTTTTGGGGGTTTTAAAAATTTATAAACAAGATAGCATAATAGCAACAAAATATATCATACAATCACCATATAATTTTTAAAAAAATAATCTAAGTGTATACAATTAAGTATCAAGGAAAAAAAGAAAAGGAATCTAAATGCACTTCTTCAACAATTAAATAAAAAAGAAAGAAAAGTATAAAAGAAGGAAAAGAATGCAGTACTTCAATAATTTAAATAAAAAAGAAGAAAAAGTATAAAGTAGAACAAGAAGTAAACCAGAAAAGTATAAAAGACGACGCTGCTGTTGATAGGGATGAGGATGGTGTTGAGAGGTTGAAGAGAAGCGGAGACTGAAGAGGGTCGCCGGCAAACTGTTGTCCGCTGTCACCGCCACTACTATTGAGAAAGCAGATATGATTGAAGTTAGGGAGGTGGAGATTGAGAATTAAGATTAAGGTTAGAATTTGAAATTGGGGATGGAAAGTTGAGACAGAATTTGGGGATTATATGATAGGAGATAGTGTTGAAGACGGGTCAGGTCGGGTCATGTATGTAAAGGCTGAGCCTTTTTTCTGAAGCGTGCACGTCGAGCCTTTGCTAATAAGGCGCACCGAGGCGCGCGCACATCAGTGGTGCTTTGAACAAAGCTGGAGCGTCAACCCAGGCTTAAAGCTCAAACTACTTTTACGCCTCAGCCTTGAGCCTCAAACGAGCCTTCGACCACACTGACTTCGACTACACAGAGAGAGAGCATGTACAACATAATATATTACTAGAACATGTATGAAGACAATTAAGGATAAGATAATCTAAAGTATAAGGAAATCAAAAACTATGTTTTTGGTATTGCTACAGCTTTGTTGTCGGTACTGACAATATCCTCTTCCTATCTACTCATGAACACCTCATTCAACTACAATTGTTTTTTTCTGATCCAGTTCGTCTAAGAAAATGGAAATATCGGAAAATTATCAATGTTTCTTATTTAGGTGCATGGGATGTTGTTACTTACTAGTGTAAATGAAGATGTGTAATCTGCATCATCATGTATGAAATCATTAGAGTCAATCCTAAACTTGCCAGTGAAAAATGGGAGGGCCTACTCAGGAGCAGTTGCTATACATTGGATTAAAAGCAGCAACCTCAGTAGCAATAAATGACGAAAATTAAGATGATATGAAAGCAATATCAACAGCAGTGATGATGAATGATTAAAAAATACATTATTAATCAAAGGCAGTGATGATGAAAGATTAAAAAATACATTATTAATCAAAGGCAGTGTTCTAGTTGCCACGAGTTATTATTTCACCGATGATTGGATAAAACTGTAGAAAAAATTTACCTTGTTCCTACACGACTTGATCTATTCAGAATTTTTTACCAAACTATCCCACTTTTTGTAAGTATGTACCAAACTGTCCCTATTCGAAAATTTAATACCCAAAAATCCTTGTCGCCAACTGAGTTAGTGCCCCTAGTAATTTTCTTCACGGTATCTCAGCTAGCGTGGGCTAGGGATAACACTTTTCCCCTCAAATGGAGGTGTGCGAAAAAACTCACCAAATATAGGCAGGCTAACTCCGTTAGCGTGCCTAATTAAACCACTCACGCTAACGGGGTTAGCGTGATAGGTGCCTACTCCTAAAGTAGGGGTGTAGGCAAAAAAAACCAAATATAGGCACGCTAACCCCGTTAGCGTGCCTCTTTATACCAAGCGCGCTAACCGGCTTAGCGAGTGCCGATTGGGATCATATTAAATAAAACTCGCTATCTCACTCTCATCTCACTTCTCACTTCGAAAACCCAAATCAGACGAGTTTAAACCCAAACCCCCAAACCCTAGTCTCCGATTTCGCCCTCTACCCATCCCAATCTCTCAAAAATTTCGATGGAATCTCATCATCACTCCCAAAACACTCATCTGAATCAACAATTTCGCCAAAAAATGCCTATTTAACCCATATACCCTTTTCCCCAAATTTTCGAAAGGAGAGGATCGATAGTCGAGCAGTCGACTTCGAACCTAAGCAGTTAAAATCTCCGATTACGCCCGATTAATTCCCGATTAATCGCTAATCGGATGCTAAGCGATTATTGTTTTAGCAATTTATAATATTTCAATAGTTTGCGATTTTTAATCAGAAATAATCGGCCGATTAGTGGTTAATCAGCCGATTTTAAGTGGCCGATTAACCGATTAAATCTCCTCTAATTTTCATGCTCGTTCGCATTATCTGGGCTCAATCCAGCCCAAATTCAAAATCCAAATTCAAAATTCAAACCTTTTCTGATCCTCGCACAACCAAACCCGACATATCGCCGCTCTCTTCTTCCTCGTGCAAACCCAAACCCAAACCCAAACCGATTATCTTCAAACTCAAACTCAAACAGATCCTCTTCTTCTTCCTCGAGCAAACCTAAACCCGACCCGCGTCGCTCCCCCTGTATCGTCGCATACTTGACCCTGCCAGCAACTGCACCTCCTCCTCTTGTTGCTCGCACTACTCTTTCTCCCCGATTATTTTTATTTGATGGAACCGACCAGCAAAGCCGACCCGACCCATATCCAGAATCTAAACTCAGCTCAAACCAAGTACTCTCTTCTTTTTTCTATATCCAGAATCTAAACTCAGCTCAAACCAAGTACTCTCTTTTTTTTTCTATAACTATATGTTCCTATTTGATAATCTCATAATAGTTTTATGTTAGGATTTAGGGTTGCTACATAATAATGATATATCATTTTTAAATTATATATATAACGAATTTTCTGATTTAATCCCCGATTATTTTTCGATTAACCAATTAATTACTAATCGCTCCTAGACCGATTGGTTCCAAAAACCGATTTTAACGGACTAGCTTCGAACATTCCACCTTACAATCGTTTGTAAGTGTTCGTAACTTATGCTATATAATTTTTGCGATTTTGGGTCTAAGGTTGGATTTGCAATGTTCGGTTCATTTGTATATGTACGTGTAAAATTAATTAAAACGGGGAATGCACGTGTTAAATTTAGGTTGTGTAATTAATAAAAATTAAACCAATATTAAGTAAGTCTACGTCGTACTAATTGTGTTTGTTGAAATTAACCTATAGTTCACAATGCATGAGTGGGATATGCGATGATAGTAACATTGTCATATAATTCGCTACATCGAGTAATTGAGGGTAGCCTTGTCTATACATCGAGTAGTTTAGTGCCAATGTGACCTTTTGAGTAATATTGTTTTATATTTAAATTTTGAAAATTAGACATTGTTAATTGTATAATTAATTTATAGCGATTTTAAGTTAAATTGTTAACATATATTATCAAACAAGTAGGATTCAATTTGATATAACATATGGCACGGACAATGGGTAATCGGGAAGAAGGGAGTAGTAAGTAGACCTCCAACCACCAGGAAAGGTCCACGGACATGTCATGGACAACCTGCCAAAAAAACTCACCGTGGTGGACAGAGACGTACCAATGTAAGATGATTTGACATTAATTTCATACGTTTAATTTTAACATCAAGAAAATTATAAATTTATATGTTGAATTTTAACTTTTTTGGTATAGGATGACTGCATGAGGCCGGTCCTTCTTCTCCGACAACTCAAATGGGCCCGTCTCCTCCTCCAAATCAACCTGGTCATTCCTCTCCATCTAGTTAGCCGGGACCATCTTCTTCCTCATATGTTCCTTTGGTGGTTCCCGGTCCGATAGACCCGAAGCTTTTGACTTTACAAAATCAGCATCGCTTTAAAGCCGTTTGAGAAGGAAATTCTTCAGAGTGTAGTTTTCAGGGACACGGCACGTTAGAGATGCATCTCCATATACATGAGATATTACAACAATGTGGGTTATACGACATCAGATTGATGAGCTCCATTAAGGCCGACTGACCCTTATTAATAGCCCTTCTCGAGAGATGGCGTCCTGAGACATAGTTTTCACTTGCCGGTCGGCAAGATGACAATGACACTGCAAGATGTTGCTGTAATAACGGGTCTGCCAATTGATAGACTGGCTGTAATTGGCACAATAGACTTTGAACCGGAGTTCATTATCCATGAGTATCTCAGTGTAGAGGTAGATCGATCGGCCCTTGTAGGCAAATCGGTGAGACTAAAATGGTTGAAAAACACATTCTTCGGTACGCTGACTAATGCCTCCACTGAGTTGTAAGTACATTGTTACTGCCGAGCCTACATAATGACACTGTTTAGAGGTGTGATGTTCCCAAATTCCTCTGGAGATTCTGTGCCATTAATGTACCTACCACTAATCGCCGATCTTGATGGAGTCGGGACGTACAGTTGGGAAAGTGTTGCATTGGCCACATTGTATCGAGCCTTGTGCAATTGCTCTCTCGATGCCAAGCAGATGAACGGACCAATGTTGATGCTAAGGTATGGAGTTGAGAACGACTACACATTAGCCGACCCATTATCGCAAAACAATCACCAAAGTAGGCGAATCTTCCCAAGGGCGAGAACATGAGGCCACCGCAAGGTGTGTATTGGACGGGTTCGTTGACATGGAAGGCTAGCCCTAATAGACTCATTTGTGCCTATTGTGACCTCTCAAACCACATTTTGAATACGTCATTCCGGAAGCCCTACTAGACTCATCCCTTACATCCATATCATTACGAACTCTCGCACTCTTCGGACGACCTTTCCAAGAATGTCGAAGGCTCGAATCAGCTACAAGTCTGTTTTCAGTATTAACAGGACAATTTGCATGATCTAGTGTAGGATGAAAATTGGGAGATCATGTCTGTGCTAACGAAATAGTCAACATACGGCTTGTAATCAATAGCGTGATATGCACAAGCAGCTAGAACATGAAAATATGGTATATGATATAGCTGAAATTTTTGGCAAGTACAAGTTTTAGTGCCCAAGTTAACTGTGTGCAAGTTACCACCCTTTTGATTCCCACCTACTTTTCGTATACCTATTTTAACTGCAAAAACTCCGGGTTAATGGCTAAACAATATCACTTCATGCATGTTGGCTCTTTCACGCAGGGTATCTATCAAATCCTGTACTCTTTGTGCAAAAATTTTACCTTCACTAATGAGCTTGTTGGTTAACTGACGCATGAGCTTGTTGGTTAACTGACGCCGTGTAGCAAAGTACGAATTAAGACAGTAAAAGATCATGTCCACATTAGCAGTTACTGGTAAACTACGGACACCTTTCAATACCAAGTTGAAAACTTCTAATAGGTTGGTAGTCATTATGCCATATTACCATCCTCCATCTTCAGAAAGTGCCCATTTGTCAACTAATTTCTCTTTCAACTAATTTGTCGCTTCCACATTTACTGTTTCCAGTTCTGCGAGTTTGCTTTGAATTTTTTTGGGTTGATTTTGACATGCAATAATTTTAACTTTCGTCCTCATTGCTTTGCTACCAAATTTGGTAAAGAAATTTGTAGTGAAATGTCGCATACAATAATGATGATCTGCATTTGATTCGTTCCACGCTCCGTTCTGCAAGTCCATAGCCGCCAAAATACCGACGTGGCGATTAGAGATAACACATATACCAAACCGATCGGTGACATAAAAACGAATGCGGCTCATAAATCATGTCTATGTATAAACACTCTCTCCGTCAACTATTGCGAAGGCAAATGAAAACAGACAATCATTAGCATCCGGTGATACGGCTATTAACAAACAACCCTTATATTTTCTATACAAGTGTGTCCCATCAACACTTATAACAGGTCTGCATGACTTGAACCCTTCAATTGAAGCACCAAATGCCCAAAACACTCCCCTGAACGTTTCTTCGCCAGGACCGAAATCATACTTATCCCAATGGACAACAATTCGTGGATTTGTTGCTTGTATTGCTGATAGAAGTAAAGACAGCTTAGTATACGCACCTTCAAATGATCCGTACAACTTCTCAATAGATTTTTGTTTTGCAATTCAAGCATTTCTATAAGATATCTGATAATTCAATTGTAGTTTGACTATCTCAATAATGGTCCGCGATGTTATTCCTATCTGAGCCTTCACAACATTCATAATCAAATTGCATACAAATTTATCATCAACTTTGCAGTAGTCATGATTCAATGCGGGATTCACACATGTATGTGGCCTTACCAGTTTTTTAACCACAAAATTTGTCCGGTCCTTCGGAACGATTGCACGTAATCTCCATGGACAACCATCCTCACTTGCAACCGGTGGGATTTGCACCATCTCCTCAAGTGAACGTTTTCTCGGAGCCAATTTACATTTTACAACAAAGATGGTAGGTGAAAATTTCATTGTGATAAATTCCCGATGTTTGTTGATAGAGTATAACTTTACCGCATGCTGAATCGATTCATTACTTTGAAATTCTTGCCCAATGTAGAACTCATCTACGATGGATGAACCGGATGACTCTTGTGAACCATTATTTACTCTCGCACTTTGTGCCATTTCCTCGGTAACATGAACGTTGACATTATTGAAGCCATCAGTAAGGTTCGCATCAACATCATTATTCTCATTTATATTAATATTTACATATTCATCTTCTTCTTCCTCGTCTTCATTTTGTAATCCCTCTTCAAGTTCATCGTCTGTTTCTTCTTCTTCACCATCGACTAAATTATTATTCACGATAGCATTTTCAAATATCCCAAAAACATTGGAATTCGGACCAAAATCATTAATCAAACTTGGTTGACGTGGCAATTTAAATTCAATAGGATCCGGACTTGTAGTATTTGTAAACGTGTCTTCTTGTGAGGACGGAGGAATTGCATGGGATATTTGAACTGAATTCGAAATGATCTTATAGATCGGCACTTCTCGTGAGGAGCTTGAACCAGGGTTAGCATGTGGTTGGATATTAATATTTTCGGTTTGCTGAATATATAGCTCTAATGCAGACTAACTAAAATTCGGATCAAGTGTTCTACCAATCATGGACTTCAGAGAGTTGTCGTTTCCTACGGGCACAGTCATAAAATATTGACCATCACCTTTTTCCACTGCATAACGTGCTAAAATTTTAAAATTTCATCGCTCTCTATCCCAATTAGTAACCTCATAAACCTTCTCAACAAGTTCTTTCATTGTGATTGTACGGGATACCCAAATTATTTCGGGATCAACAGCACTACAACGACAATCTATTTTTGGGTCACGAATAATTTCACCATCAAAATAAAGCCAAATAGGAATATCGTAATCCATACCTATACATATTTATAAAAAAAATCATTATCTACTAAACAAAATATATTCGATAAAATGATATACAAATCATACCTTGAAATTAATGATCAGAAAAGATGAGCAATTTCGAGCTTCGAGAAGACGGCATAGTGAATGGATTGATAACAAATCCGCTAAGTAAATCCCCAAACAAAGAAAAGCTCAAACATGGATTTAGGGTTTTCAAAGTGGGAGGAGATATAAATGTGAGAAGAAGAAAATCCTTTAAGATTTTGTAGAGTATTTTAGAGTAAGATCTACAATTGGGATGCTAGGATTTTGGAGTTGGGTTCCGAAATTGAGAGAGAAAGAGACACTATAAATATAATGAGATAGCGTCAACGATTGTGATTTAATAGGGTCCCAAACGACATAGCACGCTACCCTGGTTAGCGCTTCTGGTATAAAGAGGCGCGCTAACAGGGTTAACGTGTCTATACTTGGAGTTTTTTTCTGTCCAACACTCACGCTAACCCCGTTAGCGTGAACGGTTTAAATAGGCACCCTAACGGAGTTAGGGTGCCTATATTTGATGAGTTTTTTCGCACACCCCCATTTGAGGGGGAAAATGTGTTATCCCCTAGCACACGCTAACTGAGATAGCGGGAAGTAAATTACTAGGGGCGCTAACTCAGTTAGCGACAGGAATTTTTTGATATTAAATTTTCGAACAGGGACAGTTTGGTACATATACTTACAAAAGGTGGGATAGTTTGGTAAAAAAAATTCATCAATTCAATCAGGATTCTAGCCCAAAAGTACAGACTAGTTTTATGGAGAAAAATGTAGTTGCATATCAAAATTATGAGAACGATGAAAGTGACATGGGTGAATAAAATAGCGATAAATGGTCACTTAGGCCGCCATGGTAATGATAGCATAACTAGGAGGATTCAAGAGATCATGATAATAATGGCGGGGGTTTTGTGACAATGGTAGATATAAAAGATCTTCCAGGAGCGACGGTTGTGGAAGGGATGAAGTTCTTGGTTGACGATCATATTGAAGTTATAAGACACTGTGGTAGTCATGATGGTTTGAAAATGATGTAATAAAGGTATTCGCATTGGCACTGGCAAATTGGCAACGAAGCCGAAAAGGGCAGAAGTATGAAGAGATAAAATTCAACATTTCAATTACATTTTCAACCATTTGAAAGTGTTCAAATAGTTCTAAAAGAACAGTGAATCTCTCTATTACTAAGACTAAAACTAATAGAATAATTAAATTAACATTTTAATAACATGCCAATGTATTTTTTTTACCTTCTTCTCGCCCAAAAAGTTCCTGATCTCGATGTTGTTGCTGGCCGCACCAATATTGGCGTTGATCGGAAAGTGAGCGTACACGAACCTCATCTTGTACCTGTAGCCCTTGGTAACACCCGTGATCAGATTCTGCACGTGGCTGATGGCAGTCCTGATGGCGGCCATGGTCTTCCTGGAGCCGAACCAGGCATCGACCTTGAGCTTGGTGGCGCCTTCGGTGAGCTGGAAGTCGAGGTTGAGGTGCTTAAAGTTGCGGGTGAGTTTGCCACGAGGGCCCTCGACCTCGATGATCTTGGCGTTGACCTTGACCTTGACGCCCTCCGGGATATCCATGGTTTGGGAGGAGAGGATCGTCCTCATTTCAGAAGTTGAAGATCCAAAGTTTCAGGGTTTTTCTTTTCTCTCTTTTTTTTTCGGGAACGAATGGAGAAGGCGGCGACGGCGGGGTTGGGGGGGTTATAGAACGAATGGAGAAGGCGGCGACGGCGGGGTTGGGGGGTTATAGAGCTAGGGTTTGGGTTTTGGTTTTGGTTTTGGTTAGGGTGTGGTGAGATGGGATCTTGGCCGTTGGATTGGAGAGGCGATATTGGGCATTTTGCACCAAACCCTGTTAGGGGGCGTTTGGTACAAGAATTTTTTTTTTTTGCTCCCAGAAATCATAAATCCTGAAATCTGTGTTTCCTAAGATTTATGATTCCTATGAATCATAAAACATGCTTGGCAGACCTTAAACATCTTTGGGAATGTTAATTGAAAACTTAATTTCCTAGGTTTGGTTGAGCTACATATTTCCTGCGAATATTAATCTTATTATCAAAAAATACGCCTCTCGACGGCGGCAACAAGCACAGAGGACGATGAGGATGATGAAGGTGAGCGGGAGTGGTCGCAGGTGTTGGCGATGAGTGGAAGGAGGAGCAAGGAGGTGAGGTTGCTGATGGCGGCTCTGTTTTCAGGAGGAAAACAGAGGAAGAGAGAACGGCCATGGCAGTGCGACGAGGGTGCAGTGGTGGTTTTGGAGGTGTATGACGTCGGTGGCGCGCGCAGCAATGGCGGAAGGCCAGAGCTGTCAATGGCGGCGATGGTCGCAGTCGGGATCGCGACTGCGACAAGAAGAGGTGCAGCAGGCGGTCGACGAGGGTGAGGGGCGGAGGGCGAGTGGCTTCGACGGTGGACTGGAGGACGAGTGGGATGGGTTCCAGCGCAAGACAGAGGAAGGAGATGAAGCTTAACGGCTGGGGATTAGATGAGTCATTAGGGTTTAGGATTAACGTAGCCAGGAGAAAGGGTTAATTTTTAGGGGCATACTTGTATTTTCAAGAAATAACATTTTTCCAAGTACTTAGGAATCTAAGAATCCCCCCCCCCCCCCCCCCCAATGGGAAAATTTTGTGAAAATTGTGGCAAAAAAATCTTTTAGGAATCTTAGTTTGCTGGGAATCTGAATTTAAAAATTAACATACCAAACATGGGAAACTAAATTTTTAAGTTAAGATTCTCAGAAAACAAAAAATAATCTCCTTACCAAACGCATTAAAAATTTTGAATTAATTAAAATTTTAAAATTAATTAATTAAAAATTTAATTAATTAATTTTATTTTGAATTAATTAATTAAAAATTCAAAAAAAAAAACTGAACAAGTTGTTTTATTTTGAATTTTTTTATATGCCACTTTTGGAAACTATTTACAGAAAGATGACACTTGCCAAAGTATTTGCACTTGTGGACTCAATAATTAAACTCGTCGTTTCCAACAACGAGTATAGTTGTTTCCTGCTCGCCATTGGAACACGACGAGTGTAGCTTTTTTTTGGTGAGAATCATGTCGTTCCTAACGGCGAGTTTAGTTCAAAATTTTCACTAGAGACTCGCCGTTCCCAACGATGAAGACTTTTTACTAGACTAGCTGTTGGGAACGATGAGTTTAGTTCAAAATTTTCAAAGAAGACTCACCGTTCCCAACGACGAGGACATTTACACTAGACTCGCTATTGGGAACAATGAGTTTAGTTTTAAAAAAATCTATGGAGTTTTTTTCCAAAAATTCACTAAGTCCAACATAATGTTTCACTCTCTGTGAAATTTCCTACACCCTGACCGTTCCTAACAACGAGTCTAGTATAAATGTCCTCGCCGTTGGGAATAGCGAGTCTTCATTGAAAATTTTGAACTAAACTCGTTGTTGGGAACGGCGGGTTCTTAAAAACTAACATTAAACTCGCCGTGTCCCAACGACAAGCATGAAACAACTAAACTCGCCGTTGGGAACAACGAGTTTAGTTATTGGGTCCACAAGTGCAAATACTTTGGCAAGTGTTATCTTTCTGCAAATAGTTTCAAACGGTGGCATATAAAAAAATCGTTTTATTTTTGGGTTTTTTCCACACATGTACCCAACAAACAGGGTCGCCCCCACCCAAGTGGAGACAGAGGAAGCGGCCGCCTTAGGCCCCCGATTTTTTTCTAATTTTCAGGGCCCCAAAATTTTTTTCTTCTCTTATACGTGTAGTTACGTATTTTGCGCGTAAAGTAAAATTACAATCTCTAATCTTTCTATCTAATATAATATTATAACGAAAGAGTTGGGGTTGTCATTTGCAGACAACCTATAATTTGTAGATATTCATTCAACCATCTAATCTTAATCATTCATTTTTAAGTGAGAGTTATATTAACCATTCATTAACTCAACTGTTGTTAGTTATCAAAATACCCTCAAAGTTCAAAATTTATTTATGACATAATTATTTACAAAATTGACACTTATATAAAATAAAAGTTTGTGCCACTGGGGATAATTTGTAAAGAATATGTGATGTGTACAGGGAGGTCTCAGGTTCGAAGCCAGGTTACATCTTATTATTTATTATATAAAAAGAAATTAATTAGAATGTGCATCACACTTGCACTTACTAGTCTGTATAATTATTTTTAAGGGCCCCAAATTTAATTATTTGGGCCTTTATATATTTTTTTTATTACTTGGGCTAGTGTTTGGTTGATTTTAATTTATTTGGGCTTTTGTGGGATTTTTGTTGTTTTGTTGATTGAATTTTCTATTTCAAAATCTCTATTATACTTCAACACTTCATGACTTGAATACCCTACCGGACCTAATCCGCACACTTTATTACTGTACATATAAAATAGTCATGCTTTATTGTAATAATAAAATATCTTATTTTGCCTTGAACAATGTACAAATTATTTTATATGTATGTTTTTTCCCTTTAGTATGTATGTGGGCCCCATTTCGGGAGTTCGCATCGGGCCCCCGTAAACTCAGGTCCGGCCCTGCCAACAAATACCAAAATTCTATGTTAGTCCTGCATAAATCAATAATTCCATATCGATTAACTCCGGAAAAGAGTTGGAAGGGGCAGCGGCTAGGGTTCGTCGCCCCCTCCCTGTTCATTCTGGTATCTCATCTCCTCCTCCGTTTAATGTTTTATTTATCTCCCTTTGCTACTTTCTCCCCCTTTCCATCGTTGCACTTCCAAAACTAAGAAATCAATGGGTTTACAGACTGTCACCGCACTTAAGATGGTCGACGATAAGTGGACGGGCTCTGAAGATGTTAGGATGTGCATTATAAGGCCAATCCAGCGCGGCACCGTCAGTTAAGGGCTTGTATTGTCAACTGCAACTCAGGGTAGGCGGATAGATGGCCAAAGTGGAGATATGTTGGTGAGTGAAATGAACCCACACAGAGGTGGGTCCCTGCGTGGTACTGATTCAGTGAAGATGACTGGAATGACGTGGGAGATCATGATTTACATCATTGTCGGCGAGAAAGGCAATGGTTGAGCTTTGCTTGGAGTGTTGACCACGGGTCGCCCATCCAATTTAAGTGGCTGCAATGGGTCAGGAATTTGTCGGTGAGGGAACCGAGGGTCACAAAAGGCTGCAGAGAAAGGAATGGCTTTGAGGTTGGTTGTAGAATCTCCATGTCCCTCGTGCTGCAAATGTGATTGTGCTAGAGGACCTTCAATCCGTCGTTGAACTTGATGGCAACTGAGTTGTGATATGAAGGTGGCACAGTAGGTGGCTTGCCGGAGAAGACGAATTGCCAGTTGGAACCCATAATCGGTGTTGGCTGTAAGGTTGGTAAAAAAAAGAGCCCATGCACTTTTACCATGTATGTAGTGCTTTACGGCAAAAGTGAAGATGTTTTTAGAATGTTTTATATGCTTTACTAAGTGCATCTCCAACGGACCTTCATTTCTCCATTTTGAAGGCTAGGGAGGCTCCAAATGTAACACCCCGTAATTCCAAAAAGAGCTATAATATATAGTATAAATATATATATAAGGGGGAAATGGTAAAATTGTAAATAAGTAGAATATGAGGGGGGCCCACTGGTTTGAGTAACAGCAGAGATGATGTCTCTACTTTCGCTGACACGGAGTGACACCAGCGGAGAGTGGGGCCCGCCGGGGGTGTGGTGCAGCTGAGCTGCGCCTGCTGCATGCTGACGTGGCACAGGAGGGGGCCACGGGGTCTTTGTGTGCTCACGGGATTTGAGAGAGAGAGAGAGTGATAAAAATAGTCTCATATCGAGAATTAGCAAGAAATAAATAATTATAAATATAATAGCATATGATCAAAAGTCACCAATCCGGTTAACCACCTTTTGAGAGGCAGCCTGTAGTGGGCAGTTGTACTATACTATAAATAATCTGTCTGATTAATTGTATAAATTGTCTGAGCTTGGGGCAGGGGCGTTACAAATGGTATCAGAGCCGACTTTCGACACCGAGTGTGGGGCTTGTCTATATATTCGGGCGGTGGATTCCGTGACTATAGACCCAGTCAGGCGGTGGATTCCGAGACTGTGGTGAGTCCTCAATTAAATCCAGGACTGTGATGGATCGGGCGGTGGATTCCGGGATCATGATTAGTTGGACGGATAGAGGGCAGCTCAATTAAATCCGGGATTATGATTGATCGGATGGTGGATTCCGGGATCGTGATTAATCGGGTGGATAGGAGAGCAGATGCTCCACATCGGCTAGAAAGTAGATCCTGCACTAGATTGTGCATGCCCCGTGCTCAGCGAGGATGCTGATTTCTGAAGGAAGGGTGTATGTAACACCTTGTAATTCAAAAAAGAGCTATAATATATGGTATAAATATATATATATGGGGGAAATGGCAAAATTATAAATAAGTAGAATATGATGGAGGGCCTGCTAGTTTGAGTAACATCAGAGATGTTGTATCTGCTTTCGCTGTCACGGAGTGACATCAGCGAAGAGTGGGCCCATCCGAAGTGTAGTGCAACTGAGCTGCGCCTGCTGCATGCTGACGTGGCACAGGAGGGGCCCACGGGGTCTCTTTGTGTGCTAACGGGATTTGAGAGAGTGAGTGATTAAAATAGTCCCATATCGGGAATTAGCAAGAAATAAATAACTATAAATATAATAGCCTATGATCAAGAGTCACCAATCCGATTAACCACCTTTTGAGAGGCAGCCTCTGGTGGGCAGTAGTACTATACTATAAATAATATGTCTGATAAACTGTATAAATTATCTGAGCTTGGAGCAGAGGCGTTACACCAACCGACCTTCATAGCCTCCTTCATTTTGAAGGAGGATGTCCCAAACCCTTCAAATTTGAAGGCTTTGGAGCTGGCCTCCAAACCACTATTCAAACTTTTTAATTCTCATTCTACCCTCTTGCATCTTAACATTTTTTCAAGAATTATTTTCATATCTTTTTAATAAAAATGTGTATATATATATATTAGATGAATGTATCTGATAAAATATTAATCCAAATTTTATTATTTTTGTACCGTTGGAAAAGTCTTGACTATATGTTTAAGATGAGACCAATTTTGAATATATATTTTATCGATCGAAAAAAAAAAATAATTGATACAATATTAATATTTAAGATTATTCATTTATTTTGTATTAGCTTAACATATTTTCAAAATACTACTAAATATATTGCATCATCATAAATTGTGGTCATTGATTGGAAATAGATAAATGACAAACGTTTGACAGTGAAATACATAGAACTGGATGATAAAAAATATTAAAAATATTACATTCATAATCAATAGCCTTTAATCCATTTCATTGTCGTGTATAGTTTATTTTAGTTTATCCATGATATTACTTTAAAAATATTTATCCAAAAATTAAAGTAGTTTTAAATTTTACTAATATTACAATTAATGTATAGTTTATTTTAGTTTAATTAAGAAAAATGAATAAAGTTTGAAGAAATCAAATTTGAAGGAGTGTGGCTAGAATTGATGAGTCTTAAAAAAAATATTCCGAGAATATTTCTTTTGAAGGCCCCCGTTGCAGATGTTGTAAGGGGGTCTTGCATCTCTCATGGGCCCATCCTCCTCATTTGCTCCTTTCCCATTCAAACCATATGATGAAGACAATTGGGTGAAAACAATGGATGCTTATTTTGGCCATAGCCTTTTTGTTGAAGCCTACAAATGGTTGTGCGGTCATTGGAAAGCCCAATCAACATGTACTCATACATGAACACAAGTGCTACATGTTAGACAATAGCTGTAGGACTGAGGAATGAGATCACATTCCATTTGCAGGGCAATGACATGAAATGTAGTAGGGTGACTCTCGACCCCCAAAAGTATTGGGGGAACTAAAACTGTTTATTTTCTGTGTGTTTGAAGCCTACCCTCCTAGGGATGTTGTAGGCAGTTATGTTGTTTTTGTCTTTTGCATTCTGTGTTCTGTTGTACTTTCTCCAAGGTATTGAGTCTATTTTATTTAACTTCTCACTAATGAAACATGGTGGTCATAATCCACATTTCCTCAAAATTATTATTAAAGAATTCTAATCCATTAAACCTATTTTTGAAAGAAAAAAAATAAGTGTAAGGTTCTCATTCTTTCGAAATATTTTTTAATCTCTTGCTATCTTATTCTTTTTTAGACCATTCTAATCAAAACAAAAAAAAGGGAAAAAAGAAAAGAAGCTTTTTAAGGAAACATTCTGCTCAATATTTTTTTCTCTACAAAAAATGTTTAATATATTAGAATTTTCATAATGTCCCAATTCAGTCTCAACTCATTTTTGAAGTTGATCGAAGGAGTAATATGGAATTACCGATTTGAGGGAGACTAATATGGAATACCAATATTTGTTGGGAACCTATGTGGAAAAAATCTTTTATTTCTAAGGGTAAATTTCACTAAACTCTACCAAGTTTTAACCAATTTGTAGATAACCATACTCAATTTTTTTTAATTTTTTTTTTTTTAATTTTTTGCTTTTTTGCTTTTTTTTTTTGCTTTTTTTTGCAAATGATCCTATTATAGACCCAGAGTTCCTTACTCAGTCCAAAATCTCTGTAATTAGGCTTTGTGGTTTTTTTTGTTGCTCTTTTCACCTAAAATTCCCTTAACTCGTTAATTAAATATTAGAGAGACTTAAATGTATTATTTAAAAAAAAAATCTTGAAGAGAAAGAGAATATTTTCTAATAAGTCCACAAATTTAAATTTTTATTTATTTTTTTAAAAAAATAGGTGTGCATAAATATTTTGTAGAAAACCCTATGCAAGAGTAAATTTATCATTTTAAGCCAAAATTAACTATGCCGACCAATAGAATGGTCAGCCATAACAACTTTGGGTCTATACTAGGGTCATCCACCAATTTTTTATTTTTTTGAATAGTACTATGTGTGTGTTGGTGAAAATTGGGTATGGTGTAGTAAAATCTACTTCAAGGATATAAAATCATCTAATATAATAATAATATGGACATATAAAAGAACCCTTAAGTTGCATCTAAGAAATAGAATATCTTCAAAGTTATACAAATAACACATTCACCATCTAAGTAAACTATTCATATATTTAATGACCAATTTACCTCCAACCAATTCCCCTTTCTTCTTCTTCCTCCTCCACATCCTCCACATTTTCCACCTCTAACTCCACCACTTTCCTCTTTTCTCTCATTACCCCTACCACGCCATCTTCTTCACTAAACTCATCTGTTGATTAATGCAAAGTTTTGCAAGCACCAATATATTTCATATACCTTAACAATATATCATAAAAAACTGAATAGATGAACTTTTTGTAAAGAAACCTAGTTGTAAAGAACTTTTGGAAAATACGAATTTGTGGGAGACTTTTAAGTAAATACAAATTTTTTTAGGGAAGTAAAAAAATCCTTCATTGTAAAATGCCATAATTTGCAATTCTGCATTTTGTTAACTGCAACAACACTAAAGTGATTATATTACTCTCAGGGTGTGTTTGGTATGTGGATTGAAGCATTCCCGGGAATAAAGTATTCCTAGGATTACCTCCTTCAATCTCATATAATAATTTTATGAAAATACACTACTAAACTACTAATAGTGAGCAAACAAAGTGAGATAAATTGAAAAGGGAAGAGGTGGGGAGTTATGGAGGTGGTGGCGACGACTGTGGTGGTGGGGTGGCGGCGGTGACAATGGTTATAGTGGAGGCGATAGTGGTGACGATGTTAGGCGGTAGATTTTTCATCCTTCGCGCTCTTCTAATTCTGCAATTTTCAACAGCCTTTCTTGATATGTCTTGGCCTCTTTCTTGCAACATCAGTAACGGATCGAATCCTTTTGTATAACACTTTGTCTTCCACGTGAAGGACCTTCTACTGCTAGACAACTTGGAGCAGACGATGATTTTTGAGTGGCATTCCTAAGTTGATTTTTCTTCAATGCTTTGATTACACCATTCACTGTAATACTCTTTTTGACAAATTTACCGTGTAGCATGGAAGTGATCAAATGCTCGTACGAATCTAGCAGTGAATATATAAAGTTGAAAGCTTTATCTTACTCACATCCGCGTTGATCGCCTTGAGTTCCAATAGAACCTTATTGAACTCTGTGATGTGGTCTTGGAGATCGATACCTTCCTTCATTGAGAAACGGAATAACGTCCTCTTCCAATGCATCCGATCTAACAACGACGAACCAGAGTAGTCAGCTATGAGTTTTTTTCCACAAACTTACAGCGCAGTTTCTTCAACAAACTTGCACTTGACCTCGTCCGTCAATGATAGTCGGATTAGATTTACGGCTCTTTCAAAAATATTATCCAAAATATCATCCTTCATATCATATGGCTTTTCTTTCTTCTTGACGGCTAACTGTAGACGTTCTTGAACTAGGACATCTTACATGTCTACCACCCTAATCCCCAAATTCCTCTCACTCCTCTGATTCCTCCGCCTCCATAAATCTCTTCCAGCTCCGTTAAAGCCTTTCATGGTTTCCAATTTCACACCCCTCTCTCCAATTCCGAATTCTAATTTAGAGATTTACCTAATTTTACCTATCTCTCTCCAAATCAAAACCCTAATCCGAAATCTCGCATCATCCCCAACATCATCCGTAATCATCTCTGACATTATCGACGCCATCATCTCCGAGAGTTAAATTCTGTATTTTTTCAAGGTATACATAAAACCCTTAATTATAATTTTGTTATCCTTAGTAAATTTCGTTTATTATGCTTGTTTAAATATAGATTAACGAAACTTAAGCTGAGGTGTTGTGAAAGATGTATTTATAAGAATTCCCCTAGGTTGAATACGTCAAATTTGGTTAGTGATATGGCTAAAAATATGGTTAAATCGGAACCGTCCAAATCGGGCACGAATCTTAAAGCTCGGGGGTAAAATGGTAATTTCACCTACAAACGGGTATGAAATGAGAGCTGGGCCTTTTTTCCAAAGGCCCAATAACCCATAAACGGATCCATCTTGCTGGGCGCGGATTCCAACCCACAAGAAGCCCAGTCCAGCTGGATAGGAGAATTAGGGTTTATGATTGTTCTTAATCAATGGCCTTGATCGCTTCTATCCATCCACTGGGAAGTAGGGATTTGATCTTATCCCGAAACTGGTTCCTAAGGCGGCTATAAATACCCTCCATCCCCTACTGTTAAGAGGTAATCAATCTTTTGCCAATCAAAGCTCTTTCATAATCTTTCTGATTACTGACTAAAGCGTCGAAGGGTGCATCACCGGGATCAACCCCGGTGTTTCGCACTTTTTTGCAGGTCAACGGCGGGAGATCACGATCAAATTCCGGTGAAAGTTGTTCAGGTTTGACTATTCAACATCCCAAGAATCCACAAATCTATCTGTTTGCCCCCACACCGATTTCAGCGGCAACAGATTGGCGCCGTCTGTGGGAACCACGAATAGCAATCCACCATCTTCCATCGGTTAAGATCGCCTCCAGCCATGCCTCCAAGGAAACTACGATCTAGAGGGTCCAACCATGGACCTACCCCTCCTCAACCGCAACAGGAGGCTCCCCTCCAACCCATCCAACCTCAGGGACACTCCCTCCTCAACCCGATCAGCCGCTGCAGTAGTTACAACCTTCTCTCCAAAATATTCAACACCAGCAGGCTCCACTCGGGCCCCAGAACGCTGGTATAGGGACCTCTCGTCCTTCCCCTCAGAAGCAACCTCTTCACTGCAACCATATCTCCGTATATAACCCTTCAACCGACTCAATGGCATCTCATAACCCTCGGCCTTCCGAAGACCTCCGCAACATCCTCATCAACCGGTAGAAAGAAGAGGACCTTCGCTGACGTTTGGATGAAAGGCGGGCCCATGAGGGAGCCACCCGCTCAGAACGTCCAAATGAGCGATCTCCTCGTCGATGCGACCACAAGAGGTCCCCTCTTCATAGGAGGCGGAGGGAGTCCCCTGAATACCGTCGAAGACGACATCATTCTCCTGCTGGTCGGCAGCCCCGGAGGGACGAGAACGGACCTATCACCTGAGCCGAATTCCAAGAGTTCCAGGCTACAATCTTGCATGCCCTCAATCCCCGACCAAACAACAACAATGTTCAGAGGGTCCCCACTCCTCCTCCGGTCCAGAGTCCTCACCATCGGTCCCTAACTCCTCCTCAAAATCCGAGCCACTGCCATCACATCGCCAGTCCTCACCATTCTCCTAACTACCATTGTAGATCTCCACGCTCCCCTTCGTACGAAGAGGAGTCCAGAGGCTCGCCAGGGTACCGTCGAAGGGATGACGCTGTCTACCGTCGTTTCCATGAGATGGAGAGATGCCTCGGTCAGCTAGACAGGGAAGAGGAGCTAAGAGGGAGGACCCTCTGCCCAAGCAGACCTCCGTTCTCCCGAACCATCATGGAGGCTCCTGTTCCAGCAAACTTCAAGCCACCACAGTTCGAGACATATACGGGGGAGTCAGACCCCGTGGATCACATCGAGAGTTTCAAAACTCTCATGATGATCCACCAGGCTTCCGATGCTCTACTGTGCAAAACATTCCTAGCTACTCTCAAAGGTCCGGCTCGGGAATGGTACTCCTGCCTTGCCCCATCCTCCATCTTCTCTTTTGAACAATTTGAAACCCTCTTCAACACCCACTTCGTAAGCAGCCGCCGAACCTAGAAGACTAGTATTTCACTACTCTTCCTCAATCAGAAGAAGGGTGAGAAAGTAAGAGATTATGTCAAGCGGTTTACCGCGGAAGCTAGGTCCATTGCCTCCCTCGTCCAATCGATCGCTGCAGTCGCCTTCCAGTCCAATGTCCTCAATTCGAGTCTCCATTCCTCCCTAGCCAAAAAGCCCCCGCGAGACTTCTCCGACCTTCTTCTCAGAAGCGAGAAGTACATCCGGGTTGAGGAAGCTGAACATCGCCCCACATTCGAGGGGTCTTCCTCAGGAAGCAAGAGAAAGGCAGCCGAAGATGAGGGAACTGAGAAACTCCAGAAGGACAACCTCCACATGGCTAACTTCAAAGTGGAGAGGATTCTGGTGAATAACGGCAGTTCTGTCAACATCCTCTTCCTGGTGGCCTTCCGAGGACTCAAGTTATCGCGGGACAAGCTCAAGCCCGCCGGCTACACGCTCCATGGGTTCACGGGAGTGCCAGTGACTATCGAAGGGGTGATAACCCTCGACGTAACCGCTGGCAAAACTTTTACTACCCGGACGGAGCCAATGGATTTCATGGTCGTCGACATTCCAGCTGCTTACAATGTGATCCTAGGCCGACCTAGCCTAGCTGCTTTAGAAACCGTCCCGTCGGCTTATCATTTCAAAATGAAGTTCCATACCAAGGCAAGTGTAGGGGAAGTGAGGGGAAGCCAAGAGATGGCCCGCAAGTGTTACATGACCTCGACCGGGGGACCTGTCCTTTCCCTCGAGACTCTTGAGATTCCCCAGGGGAACACCCAGCCTATGTCAGAACCAGTAGACGAGCTAGAGGAAGTGCTCTTTTCAGAGCAAGATCTGAACCGCAAATTCTTCATCAGCAAGATCCTCCCCTCTGCCCTCTATTCTGACGTAATCCATTGCATCAGGAAGAACCATGACCTCTTCGCCTGGACAGCTGCCGACATGCCAGGAATTTCCGAGGACCTCCTCGTACACCACCTAAGCGTTGCTCCGGGGTCCAAACCGGTCCAACAGAAAAGGCGCAAGTTCGCCCCTGATCGCCAGCAGGCCATAAAGGAAGAAGTGGACAAGCTCCTCAAGGCACGGTTCATACAAGAAGTCAACTATCCCGAATGGCTCTCTAATGTCGTTATGGTCAAGAAGGCCAATGGAAGTTGGAGGATTTGCATCGACTTCACGGACTTGAATAAGGCATGCCCCAAGGATCCTTTCACACTGTCCAGCATTGATACCTTGATCGACGCCACTTCGGGCCATGAACTTTTGAGTTTCATGGATGTCTTCTCCGGTTACAACCAAATCCACATGTTCCCCCCAGATATCCCGAAGACCTCCTTCGTCATCGATCAAGGTCTCTATTGCTACAGGGTCATGCCCTTCGGGCTCAAAAATGCCAGTGCCACCTACCAACGCCTCGTCAACAAGGTCTTTCAGAATCAGATCGGCCGCAACATGGAATTTTGCGTCGATGATATGCTAGTAAAAAGTATCCATGGGTCCGACCATGTCGCCGACCTACAAGAAGCCTTCGACGTATTGAGGAAGCATAATATGAGACTAGACCCGAACAAGTGTGCGTTCGGGGTCTCGTCTGGTAAGTTCCTCAGTTTCATGGTCAGTCAGAGGGGGATCGAAGCCAACCCCGAGAAGATCAAAGCCATACTGGACATGGCTCCTCCTACAAGTGTGAAAGAAGTTCAAAAGCTTACACGACGCCTCGTGGCCATAGGCGCTACATGTCTAAGTCAGGGGAGAAGTGTCTTCCTTTTTTGAAAGCCCTCAGGGGGGCTAAGGGCTTCGAGTGGGGCCAGCAGCAGCAAGAGTCGTTCGACCAGCTCAAAGCTTATCTAGTCAACCCCCCACTCCTCAGCAAGACTATTCCCGGGGAAACACTCTACCTCTACCTCGCTGCCTCCGAGCAAACCCTCAGTGCTATCCTAGTGAGGGAAGAAGAAGCCCATCTATTATGTTAGCAAGGTCCTTAGAGACGCCGAGCTCCGCTATCCGAGATTGGAAAAGATAGCATACGCCTTGGTTATGGCAGCCAGGAAGCTCCGCCCATATTTTCAATCACACTCGGTGGTCGTCCTTACCGATCAGCCGCTCAAGCAAGTCCTAAACAAGCCCGAGACCTCCGGGCGTCTGATGAAGTGGTCGATCGAGCTAAGTCAACATGACATATCTTATCAGCCTCGGACCGCTATCAAAGCCCAAGCCCTGGCGGAGTTTATTGTAGAAAGCACCATCCCGGAAGAAAGTCAAGCAGCAAATGGGCCACCCATCTGGACAGTATATGTAGACGGGTCTTCTTGCGCCGAAGGGAGCGGAGGCGGAGTCAATCTGGCAAGCCCAGATGACTTCGTTATCCAATACTCCCTCCGCATCAACTTCAAAGCTTCCAACAACGAAGCTGAGTATGAAGTCCTAATAGTAGGCCTGGGTATGGCTCGCAAGGCAGGAGCACAACGTGTCCGAATATTCAGTGATTCGCAGCTGGTGGTGAATCAAGTCTTAGGAGACTACGAGGCACGAGACGACCTAATGGTTAAGTACCTAGCTAAGGTCCAAAGTCTCATGGCTTCGTTCGAAGAAGCACAAATCCAGTAGATTCCTAGAGAAGAAAACTTCCAAGCAAATGCCCTCTCAAAATTGGCCTCCTCCTCCCTCCAGGGTCTCGAGCAGACCGTCCTAATCGAAGTGCTTCTAAGACCAAGCATAGAAGAGGAAGCCCCTGACTCGATGGAGTCGTTGTCCGTCCAACTCCGGGACAACTGGATGAAGCCCTTGATAGAGTTCCTCAAGGATGGGACTCTTCTTTAAGATCCTAAAGCAGCCCATCAAATCCGAACGAGAGCCGAGCGATACACACTTGTTGAAAGAGTCTTGTACAGACGCTCCTATACCCAGGTAGATGGCAGACCCTACTTGAGATGCCTCTCCCCGGAAGAAGCCTCGTATGCCCTGCAAGAACTCCACGAAGGCATAGGCAAAGCCCACTCGGGATCAAAGTCCCTCACTAGGAAAGTTTTGAACTACGGGTACTTCTGGCCTACCCTACTTCGGGATGCCGAGCAACATGTCCGGCAATGCAGCCCTTGTCAGTAGTTCTCCAACATCCGTCGCCTGCCCCAAGCACAACTTAAATCTCTCTCGAGTCCGATTCCGCTTTGCAAGCTCGCTCTTAAGCGAGCTAGAAGTGGTTCGCCATTCGAAATTGCTTCCACAACCATTGAAACTTACTCAAACGACGCGTTCGGAGTCCAAAACTTAGCTCGATTTCGCTTCGCAAGCTCGCTCTTAAGTGAGCTAGAAGTGGTTCGCTATTCGGAACTGCTCCCACAACCGTCGAAACTTACTCAAACGACGCGTTCGGAGTCCAAAACTTGGCTCGATTCCGCTTCGCAAGCTCGCTCTTAAGTGAGCTAGAAGCGGTTAGCCATTCGGAATTGCTCCCACAACCGTTGAAACTTACACAAACGATGCGTTCGGAGTCCAGAACTTGGTTCGATTCTGCTTTGCAAGCTGCTCTTAAGCAAGCTAGAAGTGGTTCGCCATTCGGAACTGCTCCCACAGCCGTTGAAACTTACTCAAACGACGCATTCGGAGTCCAAAACTTGGCTCGATTCCGCTTCGCAAGCTCACTCTTAAGCAAGCTAGAAGCGGTTCTCCATTCGGAACTGCTCCCACAGCCGTTGAAACTTACTCAAACGACGCGTTCGGAGTCTAAAACTTGGCTCGATTCTGCTTCGCAAGCTCGCTCTTAAGCGAGCTAGAAGTGGTTCGCCATTCGGAACTGCTCCTGCAACAGTTGAAACTGACTCCAACGACGCGTTCGGAATTCAAATCACTTGGCTGGATAACTGACGAAATTTCTACAACTATACTAGACATGGGAGAAGAATACTTGGAGGAGTACTTGAATGAATGCCCCAATGCTTCACTTGGCTGGATAACTGATGAAGATATTCAGGCATATATTTCCGAGCGACTCGCATTCCGAGCTGTGTATTGGAGAAAAACAACTTTCTTCTCAAAATTCACGCAAGATCTTTAATCAGACGGCTCAGATTGGGCCACGACCACAAAACGATAAGATAGCGTTTTCTCGTGATCCACACCATTTTTCACATCAAGATCCACGCAAAATCTTCAGATGGACGCCTCCAATAGAGCCCCGTCCCTCGGAGTTCAAAGCTTGGCAGGACCCCACTTCTACCCCTCGCTCTTAAGCGAGCTAGAAATGGTCCGCCCTCCAGAAACACTCTTACCACCATAAGGGATTAACTGAACACGCCAACACATAAGCACAGAGGAATAAAAAAGCTTTCACTTCTATAAAGTTTAAAGTTCAAAGAAACTCAAATTACAAGACCAGCTACTCTTATCTACGACGAGTTACAAAATTCGAAAAGCTAAAATCACAAGACTACTTCAACGACTCTTAGGAAGAGGGATGTTCCTCTTAAGAGACAGGCGGGGCCGACGCACACCTTGTCGTTGCGATCCCGCACTCGTTGAGGTCCCCAAGCCAGTGAGCTTAGTAGTGTCTTTCAGTGTTGCGCCGGCTGAGGCTTCGCTCGATGAAGCAGCCACCCCACTTTGTGCATCAGCAGGACTTCGACGAACAACTGGCGATCGAGTCGCAAGCTCGTAAAAGGAAATTCCTCTCTCGCTTTCTTCACGAATACACGACATACTTCTAACATTGACCCGCCCTGATTGGGGTTTTAGGTGAGCGACCTCCTCCTCTAGCTCGACGATTCGCTGCTTCAGAGAGTCGTCCTTCAAGGCTATCTTGAAGCGAGGAAGCCGAGCGGAGCCTTCGACACCGGAGCTGTCGGCAATAATTCGACAGAGATGAGTAACCTCGATGCTCCTATCCATCGTAACTCTCTTCAGCTCGTCAACCTCCGTCGTCAATTTGCACATCGCTGTCGTTTGTTCTTCTCTCCCCGCTAAAAGCTCGTCTTCCGTTGTCTTTAAGTGGTGAATCACAGCCAACAGTTCACCTCTCTCTGCTGAAACATCAGACAACGCCTTCTTTAGTTGCTTCATCTCGAAGAGACGCTTCGACAGATTTAGCTTGAGGCGGTCCAAGTCCAACTTGTTCTTGATAAAACACTCTCGATTGCGAGAGAGGGATAACTTCTCCGCCTTTTAAGTCAGCTCGAAGACGAGAGACTTTAGTTGCTGAACTCAACTCGGCGACCTGAAAAGCAAAAACTTGTCAACTCTGAACATCGGGAGCACTTAGCGAGAATTCACAGAACAAAAGCTGTTTTCAACACTTAACGAAATTTTCAATAACGAGGTGTTCACAACACTTGAGTTCTCAACACAAAGAGCAAAAGGTGTTTTCAACACTTAGCGAAATTTTCAATAAGCAAGGTGTTCACAACACTTGAGTCCTCAACACAAAGAGCAGAAGGGAGAGTTCAAATCAAGATCAAAATCTTAACACTTAGCCAAATCTCAAAAAGTTGGCCTTTTCATTATAATTCAAAAGAAAAGTACATGAGAGCAGAGGCCAGTCCGCAGTTCGGCATTACAATAAAAAAAAAACAACAACAAACAAAAGAAAGGACGACTGAGTCAGGGGTCCACCTCGCGGTGCTGCTCCGAAGCATCCTCGATCGGCAAAGTGATGAGTGCTCCGTCAAGGTTCGCCTCGTTCTCGCCGTCCCCCTCGGTCTCATCACCCTCTAGTTCGGGTTCGACCTCTGCAAGAGGGATAAGCTCATCGCCTTCTATGGGGTCATAAAAGTAATACGATGAACCGTGAAAGCCGGGGACGCGAGCGGCCACGTGCTTCAGTGCTCGGGCGTAGGCCTCCTCCATGTTCGTCATCATGTGGGATTCTGCCTCGTCCCGAACCGCCTTCTCTGCCTTCGCCACTTTCAGCGCCTGGCCCTTCAGCGCCTCCTCGGACGCCTTTAGGGCCTTCGCGAGCTCCTCCTCGAGGCGAGCCCTCTCCTTTTCCAACGCTTCGAACTTGGCAGTCTCGGCTGCAGAGTGCCTCAGCACATCGGCGAGCTTCGTCTCGAGGGCCCCCACCTCGGCCGCACGAGAAGCCGAGAGTCTCTGCTCGGCCTCGAATAGCTTAACTGCCTTGGAACGCTCTGATCTCTCCCGATCGTTCGCCAGCTGCATCTCCTTCTCTTGCTCGGCGAACTGCTCGAGCATGTGGCTGAAGTGGCAGATGGTCTGCAAGCAAAACGAAGGAGAAGAAATGATTAGAACTGAACAAAAAACTTAGAAAATTTTTGGGTTATCATAAACAACTCAGACTTACCGACATAGTCAACCGAGCTATCTCCAGGGCGTTGTCGCCCACGGAGCCGGCCCTCAGCGCAGGCACGGTCCTTCTAGGTCGGTAGGTGGCGCACCGCCTGCATGCACATCCCCATGTCACCGAGAAAGTCGTCTACCTTCATCACCCTCCAGTCGGGGACGAAGAGTCGCTTATGCTCCTCGGTGAGGATGGTCTCCGCCTCGGCAGTAAGCGGTGGCAGCTCCAAAGCCAGAGCAGTACTGGCAGAGAATGCCCCGCTCGACGAACCCGGGGCATCGGCCAGAGGAGCCTGAGCGAGCGGTTCCGAAGGGGCCTCGGTCACCGGGACCACAACAACCGAGGGTGCCAACTAGGCTTGTACTGTTCGACCGGAAGGAGGTCCCGCCGTGGTCCTCTTCCTCTTCCTCGTATCCGTGCCCTTCGCTGAGGCAGCGCGACCCTTCGCCATCAACACCTTGTAATCCATACCGAGAGGCATACGAAGAAAAAGCCGAGCAAAAGAGTTAGAAAAAAAAGAACACTGAAAGACACTAAGACTAGCAAGAAAGAAGAAAGAGAGCGTAATGGGGTCGATCAGACTGAGACCTCCACCGAACAAGACCTTCTCGGTTATATCCTTCCAACCGAGGGTCGGAAGACCGAGGATTTGAGCTATCACCCCCTCTTCCTCTCTAGTGAGCACCGGCTCTTTCTTCGCCCACTTCGGGACCCCATCTTTCCACGTCGTCGAGAAGCCCCATGGCTCGGGACCTCGGATGAGAAAATACTTCTCCTTCCAATGCTTGAGCGAATCCGGATTCTCGATCAACTTCACCTCCTTCCTCGGCGACAAGTAATACCGATCCTCCATCTTGTTCATTCGGCAGATGCGGTAGAGGCTCCGAAGCAGAACCAATTGCGGTTGCACACCGACCGCCCAGCACTGGAGGACGAAGGCGATAACATGCCGCCACATGTTCGGCATAAACTGAATCGGGCTCAAGCCGTACCACTGCAGCACCTCGACCACAAAGGAATGCAGTGGTAGCCGAAGACTGGCGTTGAGTGCGTCGTACAGGAAGACGTACGTGTCTGCCGACGTCCCCGTACACGCTCGGAACCCGGGGCCGGGGAGTAGTAGCGCGTACTCCTTCGGGATGCGGAATCCCTTCCTGATCCGGTGTAGATCTTCCTCGGTCATGATTGAAGGGTTCTCATCCACCTCGGAAGGATCCCTCGGATTATTCTCCTCATATACTGGAGCCATCGCACGCACCACTTTCTTTAAGATGTCCTCGGGGTAACTCCTCACTCCGCCGACACTCGACAACGTTGACGGCAGCCGACCCAGCTCTCCTATAGCCCTCGGAGTCTCAACTATCGTCGACACCCCGACCGGATCAACCACTTCCTTCCCCTTCCTCGGCTTAACCACTACCGTTCAGCCGGTGTCTTAGTCCTAGGTGGAGGTCTCGTCCCCAGAAGAAATTCTAGACATTCTCAAAAAGAAGGGGGAAAAACTAACCTTGAAGTGACGTGTATGGTCGAAAAAGATCGCCGGAGTTCAAAATCGCCTTGCCATGAAAGCTAGTAGCGCCGCTCGAGAGCAAAAATACCGCTAGCAAAAGTAAAAGTAAAAGTGAAAGAATGAGAGAAAGAGTGGGGGGGGGGTGAAAATTTATAGTAAAAGAGGTGACTCTTGGGCTTTGTAATGTAGAGTCGCGACTCTTGGGCCCCCTTCAAGCACGTTAAAGAAGGCTAAACAACAAAGTAGAGAAGATCGGCGACCGTTCATAAGGGTGGCGACGATTCAGACTAGGCCACATTGCTCGGCAATTCCTCTAGCCCCGAGCCGCCGAGGCACTCTACCGAGCCATCGAGGGATGCCTCGAATCGAGCCACGTCCCTCGGAATCCAAATCCGAGTGATTGGTGATCCGAGCTGCGTATTGGAGAAAAACAACTTTCTCCCCAAAATTCGTGCAAGATCTTCATCAAACGGTCCAGATTGGGCCACGACCACAAAACGACAATATAGCGTTTTCTCGTGATCCACACCGTCTTTTGCATCAAGATCCGCGCAAAATTTTCAGATGGACGCCTCAGATCGAGCCACGTCCCTCGGAAACCAAATCCGAGCGACTCACATTTCGAGCTGCGTATTGGAGAAAAACAACTTTCTCCTCAAAATTCGTGCAAGATCTTGATCAGACGGTCCAGATTGGGCCACGACCACAGAACGACAAGATAGCATTTTCTCGTGATCCACACCGTCTTTTGCATCAAGATCCGCGCAAAATCTTCAGATGGACGCTTCAGACCGAGCCATGTCCCTCGGAACCCAAATCCGAGCGACTCGCATTCCGAGCTGCGTATTGGAGAAAAACAACTTTCTCCTCAAATTTCGTGCAAAATCTTGATCAAACGATCCAGATTGGGTCACGACCACAAAACGACAAGATAGCGTTTTCTCGTGATCCACACCGTCTTTTGCATCAAGATCTGCGCAAAATCTTCAGAAGGACGCCTCAGACCGAGCCACGTTCCTCGGAACCCAAATCCGAGCGACTCGCATTCCGAGCTACGCATTGGAGAAAAACAACTTTCTCTTAAAAATTTGTGCAAGATCTTGATCAGACGGTCCAGATTGGGCCACGACCACAAAACGACAAGATAACGTTTTCTCGTGATCCACACCGTCTTTTGCATCAAGATTCGCGCAAGATCTCATGATGAACGACTCAGATCGTCGCTCAGAATCCCGATCCAAGCGACTGGCGATCCGAGCTGCTTATATGAAGAAAATAACGCCGAGCAGCACAAACCGTTCGATCGTCTCAAAATTCGTGCCTCAGCCTGATGAACAGCCCAGATTCAGCCACATGGCCAAGATCACGTTTTCTCGTGATCCGCACCATAAAGCCTCGAGAGTCGTGCCATATCTCATGATGAACGGTCCAGATCGCCCCCCGTCGCTCGGAATCCTGATCTGAGCGACTGGCGATCCGAGCTGCTCATATGAAGAAAATAATGCTGAGCTGCACAAACCGTTCGATCGCCTCGCGATTCGCGCCCCAACCAGATGAATAGCTTTGATTCGCCCACTTGGCCAAGAATAAGATCCACCGTCGGATGCCCTCGTGATTCGCGCCGCAGCGTGATGGACGGCATGGATTGCGCCACGTCGCTCGGAATCTCGATCCGAGCGACTGGCTTTCGAAGCTGCCCATACGGTAAAAACACTGCCGAGCGACACAGGCCATCAGATCGTTTCAAAATTCGCGCCATGGTCTGATCAAAGCTCCAGATTCGCCCACATCGATCAGCACTGCTCCGCCGTCCGATCTCTCAGAGCTACGTGCTGATGCAAGATGGGCAGCCCAGATTGCGCCACGTCATAAATAATATTAAAAATTAATTTCTTATTTATTAAATTCGAATTATTTATTTAAAAATTGCGAAAAAATGATTAAAAATTCAGAAAAAATAATTGAAAATTCTAAAAAATAATTGTAAATCCAGGGAAATATTTTTTAGCCCTTGGGTAAATAATTATTGCTTAAAATAATTAATTAATGCCCCCGAATAATAAATCACCGCTTCACAAAATTAAATAAATAATCCAAAAAATAAATAAAAAGTTAAGAAAAATCACCAAAAGTCCAGGAGAGCTCAAGAACAACCTTGAGCACGCAACCAACGCCGAAAATCACCATAATACCTCACATAAAAGTTCGACACCCCTCACTTGGACTCCGATACAACTCCGCAAGCCATTAAAACAATAAAACTACTCCTCTAAGGCTGATCAAACTCAGTCTTCGGGAGTGGGGGGCTCGTGATATGGCTAAAAATAGGGTTAAATCGGAACCGTCCAAATCGGGCACGAATCTTAAAGCTCAGGGGTAGAATAGTAATTTCACCTACAAACGGGTCTGAAATGGGAGCTGAGCCTTTTTCAAAGGCCTAATAACCCATAAACGGATCCATCTTACTGGGTGCGGATTCCAACCCGCAAGAAGCCCAGTCCAGCTGGATAGGAGAATTAGGGTTTATAATTGTCCTTAATCAACGACCCTGATCGCTTCTATCCATCCACTGGGAAGTAGGGATTTGATCTTATCCCGAAACTGGTTCGTAAGGCGGCTATAAATACCCCCCATCCCCCACTGTTAAGAGGTAATTAATCTTTTGCCAATCAAAGCTCTTTCATAATCTTCCTGATTACTGACTAGAGCGTCGGAGGGTGCGTCGCCGGGATCAACCCCGGTGTTTCGCACTTTTTGCAGGTCAACGGCGGGAGATCATGATCAAAGTTCGGTGAAAGTTGTTCAGGTTTGACTATTCAACATCCCAAGAATCCACAAATCTATCTGTTTGCCCCCACACCGATTTCAGCAGCAACAATTAGTAAGAGTAGTGTATGTATGTTATATTTGTGATTGTATAATGACTCGCAAATTTGTTGCTTTATGTATAGGTAATGATTACAAAATTTATATTTGGTTCTATTATAGGGGAGAAATAATTCAAGACCCAAAGCTAGAAGCTTGTTATATAGGTGTTGAACCAAAAATAGTTTGGGTTCTTCGTAATATTACGAAACAAGTACTTATAGAGAAGATATATGAAATTACTAATTATGATGGAGATGAATAAAGTGTTAAAATCTTACCTCGTTATGTAGGTGAAAAAGATGAATGGCGATATTTCATGGCAGTGCCTGTAGTTGATGGTGACGCTCTTATTGCAATAATTGCAAGGACAGTTGATCCAAACTCTAGTTGGACTTCATTGAAGTTATATATTGAGTAAATCAAGATTCCTAATGGTCTGCCACATGTTATTCGTAGTTCAAACCTAGTATGTGAAGTGTTGACCAATGAGATGAGTCTCCATCAAGTTCTTGAATCACATGCAATATTGACGCATCCACAGGAAGACATGTTCACAATTTCAACACGACAAAGTTTTACAGAATATGAGTTGTCATGTACTTCTGGTTTGATACACGATCTTGTTGATAACAGAAACCTTATCCAATCATTCAACCATGCTATTATTAACAATGAGTTCTCATATTTATGACCACCTTTGGGGCTATCTCGTTATGCCCCCCGCTAGCCAGTATGTATGGAGTCACCTGTCTATAAAACCTATCTATCACACCTACAAATTTGAACCCACAACTTGTCACATCATAGTTATATGGAGGGTTATGTAAGCATTTGCTTCCCATCTCGTAAGCTCTTAATGTGGTAATGGGTTTATAGCACAAGGGTACTTGCTATCGTGTCTTGTCTTTTGACATGCGACCAGGGTAGGGCGTGGGTTGATCAGATACATATCTAATATACCCAGAGCTGATGACTACATGAGCGAGAAAAGGCAAGGCTCTAAATTACAATCTAACAAGCAAATATGTTGTATTCTATGAATACACACAGGCCACACCTCAATGTGGTAAATAATACAGTATGAAACAATATTCTTCTAGAGGTTATAAAGCTATATCCAAGATATCAAAAATTAGAAATCTTCTAGCAATCATTCGATAAATATTTATTTGAAACGATGGATTCAAGCGGTATAAATCAAAACAAGAATTACTACCAAACACGATAACAAGAAAGACAGATATCATAATTCTCTTCATTGGTTGTAATGAATTAATTACTACTCTTGATATGCTTATTGTCAACAATGAAATCTTTATGCATGATGTTCAAACTATTATATTTCTCTAATAAACAATCAATATCTTGACCTTGAGAATAACTTCTGCTAACTGTCACAAAGTACCTAGTCACATATCTGTTTTGAGAGAGAATTCCATCTGGGGTCTTCACTACATTAACATAATCTAAGATAGCCATACTCTTTTTATCCTGTATCCATTTCATTTCATATTGTACTATTTTTCTTTATAGCCTTTGATCTCTCACAGAAACATCAACTCTGGGTATATGTATCTATCAGATCACTACACATACAAATTTTTTTTATCCCAAACATATATTATTAATATAACCAAACTCACTTCTCATTAAAAGACAAAATTTTAAGCCTTATCTTGGACGCATGTCAAAAGACAAGATATGATAGCAAGTACCCTTGTGCTATCTACTCGTTACCACACCAAGAGCTTACGAGATGGGAAGCAAAGGCTTACATAACCATTCGTATAACTACGATGTGACAGGCTGTGGGTTTAAATTTGTAGGTGTGATTGACAGGTTTTATAGATAGGTGGACCCCATACTTATTGGCTATGCGGGAGGCATAATGAGATAACCCCTAAATGTGGTCATAAATATGTGGGGGATTTTGAAGATGATGAAGATGAGCATTCATATGATAATATTATTGACGTTGAGGACTTACAAGATGATGCAGTCTTCTTGACTCAATTTATAAGTGCATATGTATTTGTATTTGAATTGATTGACTGTGTTAACAATGCGATGATACATCAGTTTGCAATAGATTCATTCGGCTCATCTGACGTAGATGAATTTTACATTGAACAAAAATTTAAAACTAAAGATGATCTTCGACATGCAGTGAAGATGATGTACATAAAGAAACATCGAGAATTCATCATTGTGAAATCGACAAAAAACTTATATGCAATGAAATGCAAATTGGCACCAAAGATATGATATGTTACAAAATCCCGAAGTCAAAGATGTAGCAGTTTGTTTGTGGAGATTAGGTGCAATCATTTCAGAAAAGAAGACATTTTTCGGTGAAGAAGTTACAAGAGGCACATAAATGTCTCAAGTCCAGGTTAAATCAAGATCACACTAAAGTTGATTCTAAGCTTGTTTCAAATTTGATTCTGCATATTGTGAATGCACAATTAGGAATAACACTGAAGACCATAATTAAGATAGTCAAGGTTGAATGCAATTATCATATTTCATACCAGAAGGCTTGATTTACAAAATATAAAGCTACCAAGAGGTTGTTTGGAGGGTTTGATGAAGCATATAAAGGGCTGTCTGCTCTTTTATCAGCACTATAAGCATCAAATTCAGGAACTGTTGTCCATTAGGATAAAGATTTGGCCGGTGTCGGTGATAAAACATTCAAGTTAGTTTTTTGGGCATTTGGGGCTTCAATTGAAGGATTTACGTCTTGCAGACCTATTATTAGTGTTGATGGAACCTATTTGTATGAAAAATACAATGGTTTTTTTATTAATAGCTATTGCACATGATGCAAATGATATGCTATTTCTATTCGCTTTTGCAATAGTAAATGGAGAGAGTACAACTATTTGTGCATGGTTCATGGGTTATGTTTGATATTTTGTTACTACTCGCCAAGGGTTATGTGTTATTTCTGATCGTCATGCATGTATCTTATTTGTCATGGACACGCGAAACAAAGCATGGAATGAGCCATATGCATATCATCATTTTTATTTGTGACATTTTACTACAAATTTCTTCAGCAGATTCAATAACAAGGCGTTGATGAATAATGTTAAGGTGGTTGCATGTCAAAATTAGCTGCGAAAGTTTGAGAAAAAAATGATAGAGATTGAAGAAGTAAAAAACCGACGCTCTCAATTGGCTCAAGAGGAAACCAATTGAGAAGTGGGCACTTGCAAAAAGAGGATGTCGATATGGCATGATGACTACGTATTTATCAAAAGAAGTTAAATCTGTTTTGAAGGGTTTTTGTAGTTTGCCCGTGACAACAATCATGGAGATGATATTTTATCGTCTCAATTCTTATTTTACCGAACTTTGTTAATCGACACAAGATCTTATAAGCGAATAGCATATTTGGGCTCTGAGAGTTCAAGAAATTATAGATATACTGTGTGAGATAACTAATATGCATAAGGCTATAATGTTTCATCATAATGCTAGCGTATTTCAGTATAAACATGTATTAGATTTGTTGGTGGACATCAAAGGGTAGAAAATTACATATTGTTGACTTGGGAGCGCGTACTTTTACTTGTTAGAATTTCAGCTTTACCGCATTTCATGTTCTCATGTCTTGGCGACTTGTGCAGTTAGGGCCATTGATTACCGCCCTTATGTTGATCCATTTTATTTTATGAATTCCTTAGCACTTGTAAATCACCCTGGGGGGTGAATAGGGTGATTGTGCGGAAATTAAAAATTCAAATTAAATTGCAAAATAAATAAAAACAGTTAGAGAAAGAAAACGCAACAAGCAGGAAAGACACAACGATATAACGTGGTTCGACCCTCAGGTCTACATCCACCCCACCTACTTGTAGCAATTCTCCGCCACAAGCGTTCCACTATACTTTAAACCCTTGTACAACGATTCTCGAAATTCGGGCCGAGAGACCTATTACACCCGCAGGACTTCTATAGATAAGTCCGCAAACCTTACCGAAGTGGAAATAAAAGAAAAATCTTCAAGATCCAAATAGACCTTGTCTGAGGAAAAATAATGAATATCTTTCGTACTCAGATTGATGATTGATTAATTAATTCAGAAGTTATGATTGCAAGAGGTGAAGAATACTAAATAAATTCACCTCAATTTATAGAGTGGGAAAAAGTATCTTTCCAAAAAGATCCAAAACAGTCATATCTGTATATCAACGGTCGACCGTACATGTGAGCGGTCGAACGTTCATCTTTCAACCTGAGAATCGAGAGATGACCGGTCGACTGACTTATCTTTTCAACTAAAATGAGCGGTCGACCGACATTTGTGTGGTCGACCACTATCGTGCATATCTGTATTTTATTTGGCAAATCTACTTTATACTCATACCAAAAATTAATCAATCAATCATTACATAGCATTTTCTCACGAAAAGGAAATAAATAATCCAACCATGCTTGATTCTTTATAGATTTGGAGCACATGTTTCTTGTGGAGCACTCCTATTTGAATTTTCAAATCTTTTTTATTCATGCCTCTTTTGTAAACTTTCATATCTTTATTTTGGATTTTCTTTTTCCTGTTTTTCCTGCACATCTTAACTGAAACTTATTAGTTGTATATAGTATGTTTTGTACACCCCAAACTCAAGGTCAACAATCTCCCCTTTTTGGTGTGGACAAAACATACCTTAGAATTTAAAACATAAACACATTTCAGAACTTAAGATAATATTAGAGAAAACTCAGGTGCACCCCCTAAACTCATGCATGTTAAGATATAATAGATGACATGAACTATGGCACCAAAAAAAAACTTGTTTGTCAATATAAAGTTTTTGAAAAACAAATTAAAGTTTGAGTTAATTGATAACACTTAAGAGAATGAAATAAAGATTCAAAGAACTGAGTTTGATACTATGTTCGAAAGTCTAGTTCTAAGACCGACTTCTCCCCCTTTTTGGAACACACCAAAAGAAACAACAGAATTCATGAAGAAAATACCAAAAAAAAAATAGGAGTGGCAGAATATGGCACAATTGACCGCAAAACAATTTAAAACACGTTTTTCGATTGTAAGAAAAACAGAGAATGGACTGGTCGACCGCACAGTCGGCCGCAAAGCAATTTAAAACACGTTTTTCGAATGTAAGAAAAACAGAGAAGGGACCGGTCTACTGCCCGGTCGACTGTACACCTTTGTAGGCTAACAGTCGACCGTCCAGTTGACCGAAAAATCAATTAAGTAGAAATATCAATAACGTTTAATTCACCTTTCAAAAAATGGAATTGTTTTTCATCTAATGGTTTAGTAAAAATATCAGCAAGTTGAGAATCAGTGGAAACATACTCAAGAATTATACCTCCTTTTCGAAAATGATCTTTAATAAAGTGATACCGAATTTCTATGTGCTTTGTACAACTATGCTGGTCATAATTTTTAGACATGTGAACAGTGCTAGTATTATCGCATTTAATCGAATTATGATCAAAAATACCTTATAGTCTTCTAGAGTATGTTTCATCCATAATACCTGCGCACAACAGGACCCGACTGCGATATATCCTGCTTCGGCAGTAGAGAGAGTTTGTTTCTTGTATGCCCATGAGACAAGAAAGTCCCCAAGAAGTGACATGTACCGCTAGTATTTTTTCTGTCTGTTAAACTGCAGGCATAGTCTGCATCGGAGTATCATACAAGAGAAAAGTTTCTATTTTTTGGGTACCAAAGTCCAGTATTGGGTGTGCCTTTAAGATATCGAATAATACGCTTAATGACAACCAAATGTGATTCTTTGGGACACGATTGAAAATGCGCATATAAACAAACACTAAACATGATATCAGAACGAGATGCAGTAATATAAAGCAAACTACCAATCATACTGCGATAGGTAGAAATATCAACATTGTTACCAGATTCGTCCTTGGATCGCTTAGTGGTTGTTGCCATAGGGGTTTTGTAGGCATTTACATTCTCACGATAGAACTTTTTGACTAGTTCTTTTGCATATTTGGATTGATTTATGAAGATGACATCCTTTCGTTGTTGTATTTGAAGCCCAAGAAAGTAGGTTAATTCACCCATCATACTCATTTCAAATTCATCTTGCATTTGCTTAGAGAATTCATTGCAAAGATTTTCATTAGTAGATCCAAATATAATATCATCAACATAAATTTGAATAATTAAAATATCTTTAGAAACATGTTTTATAAATAGTGTAGTGTCTACTTTCCCTTTAGAGAAACCTATGTGAATTAGAAACGAGCTTAGTGTAACACCCCAAAAATTTTTTTTGACTCCAAACTCCAATCTTTCAATTTCTTTATCACTTTAATCATAAACTAAGAAAGTTATATTTGAGGGAAAATTTTGACAGAGTCTCCCCTGTAAATTTTGCCCCGAAACACAAAAAGCTTACGGAATTCTGCTCAAAATTCCGTAGCTCACAAAATACACAATAATTTCATGGGCTCCCCAGGCCAAAATGAGCAGATACACACAGGCAATATAATATAATGCTCTGGGGGCCAAACACATAACAAATTATCAAATATCAAATAAAAACCATAAATTTCTTTGAAAACAAGGTAAAAATCTTAGAAAAACCTTTGTAAAACCTACCACAGAGCCCGGTACACCACAACGAGGTGGGTACGGGTCACAAACATACCATACCACTTCGTACTATACTCACCATCATCATATACATGCTTATACATCAAAAATACAATTTAAACCACAAATTCTACTATTCACATCACTAAACATAAACATAAAATTTAATGTAAGACTTCACTCAACGAAATCTGTGCCTCACCTCTGCACTGCTGAGGACCTGTAACAGTAGGGGGTTTAGGGTAGTCTAGGGACTCCCTAACCCCCCAAATACTAAGGGGTTAGCCATTTCTGGTGTGAGTATAATTTACTAAACTCATAAATAAATTAAATTGCATAAAGAAAATAGTTTAAACTTACAAACATCAAGTTAAGATGATGCAACCTGAAATCTGAACTTACAAACATCACCAATACGATTTATATCCAACTACTCTTCAAATCTGCATCCAACTGTATACATATCCATAACTTCCCACATTTCATGATATACTTCACATCGACCTCGTATATAAATATTCTTATTTTCCATCCGCATAGAACGAATACACATACAATCCATTACTTTTCAATTTAAATTTTCTAACCCAACTACTTATCATTTCATAATTCCTACCACCTCATCGTTTCTTTATTTCCATAAATACTCATAACAAGTCCCTAACTCTTTTCTTCATACTTTTATAACTACGCACATCATTTTCCATTCATTTACATTTACGAACTCACGACTCATATTCTTAGATACTCATTTTCATTCATAACCCTTTCTTTCTCAATTTCATATTTCATAACACTGCGTTCATTTATTTCTTATAACCCATATCATCACGTATGCATATATCCACATAATACCACATTAATTTCCTGTCTTATGACAAAATATAACACTTCATTACCCATTGCAATTTACTCACATTTCATCACATCATGATCATATCACCTATTAAATACTCATTCTTATCACATCAAAATATATTTTATAACTCATTCTCATCCCGTTATATCATTTAGCTATTATTCACGCTAATTAATGACCAACTTACTTTCATCTTCACTATAACTCAAGTTATCGCTGATTTCACTTTCATTCACATCAATTTATATTCCATACCCCCAAACATAGTTTGGGCAATAATATATCACACCCCAAAGCCGATAGCCTGGGTAATAATCACCACACCTCAAACGCATAGTCTGGATAATATCACATCACATCTCAAGAGTTATTAATTCACTTCAATCATTATTCATCTTCACTTATTTAACTTCTCATTTCCCTTAATCATTACCACAAGTATACCAACTCACCCTGCGAATTATGCCAAGGCAGGTAGTTCCCACCATTTCTACCGAAATAGCGGGCAGGTAGTTCCTTGACACAATTCCAAGGTACAACTCATCTCAATCTGTATTTTACTTTAATGATCTCATACATAATACAATTACTACGTACTATTCATAATAACACATGTCTCTTTTATTATTCTCATTTTAATTTAACCACGTACTACATTTATCACTTATCATCTTCACTCAATTTAACTCATCATTTTCTTTCACATTTACGTCACTATTTCATTTCAGCTTATACAAAACACTTCTCTTTCTCATTCACATTTCATATCATATTCATTTTACCCTAGGTCTATCCTAGAGTATCAATTCTCTCACAGGTCTACCCAGAGGTATCATATCTCTCTCCGGTCCCACCGGAGGTATCTACTCTCCCAGGTCTACCCTGGGTTATCATCTCTCTCTCAGGTCTACCCTGAGGTATCATATCTCTCTGAATATAAACAGTCTCCATAAAATAGCATATCTTCAATATCTTTATATATATACAAATATTTTTGACACACATATACACCTTTTATATTTTCTCCTTTTCAGTGCCCCCACACAACTGACCTCCTCGTACAACACAGGGATCTCTGTGCCTCCCATTCCGTACATTTCAATCCCGCTAACCCACCATATCACCCAGATCCAGGTGTCCTAAGCATCTACCATTTGTGGGCTGGATTGAAAGTACAGTTGCGCGCTTGTCCAACCAAGACTAAAGCCAAAAGGCTAGTCAAAAACAAAATATAACATGCGGATCGATGCTCACACAGAGTCTTAAACGTCCGAGGGTACGTCTTCCTCCTGGCCCTATACCAGCGAGGGAAACTCCTGATCCCCAAACATAGTTTGGGGCAATATATAACTCCTAATCCCCAAATATAAAATTTGGGGCAATATAAACATAACTCCTGTTCCCGGGTGTATCCCGAGCCTGTGGGGTCTAGCCCAAACCCCGGGAGATTGTGCGGCACTGCAATATTTAATTCTCCTTTATATACATATACATATCTCCTTTATTATATACTCCTTCACAATATAACTCCTCTTCCCCAAATATAAAATTTGGGGCAATATAAATATATATATATAACTCCTGTTCCCCAAATATAATTTGGGGCAATATATAACTCCTTTATAATAACAACTCCTTTAGTATAACTCCTTCAATATAATAACTCCTTTAATAAAATATCTCCATATATTCGTTTATAATAAATCTCCTTTATAATATTTCTCCATATATATCTCTCCTTTATAATATAACTCCATAAATAAATATATCTCCTGTATAACATAACTTCTTTATAATATATCACGGTATATCTCATTTACAGTATAGCTCCTTTATCAAATAACTCATTTACAATATAACTCCTTTATACTCTAATTTCACCGTTATAACATAACATAAAAGCATATAAACTCCATGAAATTCATAAACATACACAAGCCATTAATCTCACTGATATCATATAAACTTTTCATTTCCCACTCACCCGTCACACACACACCATATTCATTTCACATCACAGTATCACATAAAATTCCCAATTTATCACCCGTATACCACACATACACCATATGACTCATATCATATACGCCATGCATTCCACCTCATCACATCAATCATGAGATCACACATCACACATTCCCATACGTTCACATACATAAATCTACTCATTACAACCCCGAAGCATATAAATATTTATCTACAAGCAACAACACACTCCCATACATATATATACTAATTTCTTATACCTCATAATTTACTCCGTATTCTACTTATAAACTTTTCCATACTCAATACACTTCACACATCACACACCAAACCATAGTTTAAAATTTTCATAGCACATTATGCATATAAAATAAAAAGATCACACTCACATAGCATCCCGTGAAGACCCGATGCGCCAGCATGCCGTTCCATATCCAAATTTGCTAACATATCCTATTATCAAATTTCAACACAATTAAGGCTCAAATCATTCAAATCAATCACAGAAAATAATAACACTATTTCTAATATCACTCAGGCATTTTATCGAACGTCTGGGATGCACTCGTGCATTGCACGTAATATTTAAATTCCTACGGAATGTTTATCCCTAAACAATTACTAAAATCACCCCCAACTTTTTCTAATAGCTCTACTAAAATTCTACTACTGTGAAGAAGATAATTCTCACACATAAAATTTTCTTTTACAAACCCAAAACCCTAATTTATTTGCAACTTGCTAAATCTCCCATAATGTGCTAATTTCTCATCTCATCTATTCCCAACATCTCCTAATCTCCCTACCATAATATTCTCACTCAAAATAAATTAACCACACTAAATTTCATACAATAAATAAATCTAGGGTTTACCTTTCCAACATCCTTTCGAAAATCCGATGCTACCATGTTGTAGAGAACCCTTCAATTAGCCTATCCCCCAATTTAATTTGGGTTTGGTGAAGGAACGAAGCGGATTTGAGCTGGGAGAAGCCCCGGCCGAATGGGGTTCGAAGCTTTCGGTTTCGATTCTGGAATCGGAAAGAAAAAGAAAAGGAAGAGAGAAAGAAGAAGGAGAGGAGAGGATGGGGGGGGGGGGGGGGGGGGGGGTTGTAAAAAGATAAATAATAATAGTATAAATAATTAAAGGTAAAGGGTATTTTAACATATAACCCCCAATCTCCAAAATATTTCAAATAAACCCCACTCCACTCTTTAATAATACGAACAATACAAAAAGGATACATCAAAATTATCTCATAATAGTCCTCCAAAATTATAAAATAAAATAAACAATATTTATTCACATAAAATCTCCACTCATGACTCCTAATATATCAATAATACCTATCTACCACAAATATCCATACCGATATCAATATTTAAATAAAATATACCAAAAATAATTTTCACCACTCAAAATATTTAAAAACAGACATTTTCGGTATTTTAAAAAATTCGAGGTGTTACACTTAGTCATTCATACTAAGCATGAGGAGTTTGCTTCAAACCATACAAAGCTTTATCAAGACGGAATACATGGTTTGAGTGTGTGGGGTCAGTGAACCCAGGTGGTTGTTCAACATAAACTTCTTCCGAAATGAAACCATTTAAAAAAGCACTTTTGACATCCATTTGAAAAAGAGTAAAATCCATGTAAGAAGCAAAAGTAAGTAAAATACAAATGGCTTCAAGCCGTGCAACAGATGCAAAAGCTTCATCAAAATTAACACCTTCTTGTTGGTTATAACCTTGTGCAATAAGACGAGCCTTATTTCTAATAATAGTACTCGATTCGTCCAACTTGTTCCTAAATACCCATTTAGTTCCAAGTACAGTTATATTGTGAGGTCTAGGGACAAGTATCCATACTTGATTCCTTTCGAACTGATTAAGTTTTTCTTACATTGCAATGATCCAGTCATTATTTTGCAAGGCTTCCTTAATATTCTTGGGTTCAAATATAGAAACGAATGCGGAGAAGCACATAAAATTTTGAGCTTGTGTTCGAGTAGTTACCCCTTTTGACATATCACTTCGTATAAGATTTGGTGGGTGGCTAGACATGATTTTCCAAGTAGGGCACCTTTCGTTGATGGAAGGTTGATGTTGTATATGATCATCTTCCATAGCATCAATTTGTTGTGTATGCATCTCTTCTATTTGGGATTTGGGATTTGTAATCGTTATGATTCATGGATGTGTCGTCATCTTGAGGAGACTAATGATTTTGAGGATCCATATTTGGCCCTTGTTCAATATGTAGTTATTTCTTTTCAACACGAACACCTGGCTCATCATCATCAACAACATGCAAGATTTCTTTTGTGAAGGGATTAGTTTCATTAAATATAATATCAGTGAATTTTTGAATTGTGCATCTTCTTTTATTAAATATATGATATGCCTTGCTACTTAGGGAATATCCTAAGAATATGCCTTAGTCACTTTTCTGATCAAATTTTTCCAAGTTATCTAGAGTATTTAAAATGAACATTTTGCACCCAAAGAAACGAAAGTAACTCAAGTTAGGAAATTTTCCATAATATAGTTCAAAAGGCATTTTCTCAAGAAATTTTCTAATGATTACTTGGTTAATGGTATAACACGCTGTATTGACAGCTTCTGCCCCAAACGACTTTGGTAAATTATTTTCACTAAGCATGGTTCGGGCCATTTCTTGAAGAAATCGATTTTTCCTTTCTACAACCCTATTTTGTTGGGAAGTGCGAGGACAGGCGAACTCATGTATTATTCCCTTTTTGTTACAAAATAATGTAAAGAGTTCGTTTTAAAATTCCCCACTATGATCACTACGAATAGTAACAATGGTGAGGCTTTTCTCATTTTGTACTCTACGACAGAATTTTTGAAAAACATATGATGTGTCGTCCTTTTATGACAAAAAATCAACCCAAGTTAATTTGCTATAGTCATCTACAATTACAAAGACATATCGTGCACCTCTATTGCTACGTGTTCGTAATGGTTTAAACAAATCCGTGTGCAAGAGTTTAAGAGGTCTCGAAGTTGATGCCATTTTCTTGGGCTTGTGAGAACTTTTAGTTTGCTTAGTGAACCGACATGACTCACAATGTTTATCTTTCTCAAAATTAATTTTTGGAATCCCCTTACAAGCTCATTGGTGACGAGTTTGTTGAGATTATCCATGGCTGTGTGTCCAAGTCTCCGATGCCATAACCAGCCATTCTCGTTTCTAGCAACAAAACATCTCATATTGTCATGTGCTAATTCATTAGAATTTATAACATATACATTATTACATATGTTAGCAAGGAGTAAACATGATTTATTGCTATCTAGTATAGTGCATACATTTTTATCAAAAGTAGCAGTATAACTTTTATCACATAACTAACTAATGCTAAGTAAACTGTGCTTCAAGCCTCTTACCAATAGAATATCCTTAATGGAGCATGAAGAACCAAAATTTATTTTACCTTTACCAGTACTATTATCTTCAAAGATGATATCCTTCCTTCTTTCCCTTGATAGTGATTCAAAGTATTTATTGTCACCTGTCATATGGTTTGAGCATCCACTATCAAGGTACCACCGATCTTTAGTCTTGATACGTTGATATACCTTCATCAAGATTAGTAAGTATAATTTTGGGTGCCCAAGTTTGTATTGAACCTACATTTAAATTATTTCTCACCCAAACGAAATTAGTATTCTTCTTTAATGAACAATTATAAGAAATGTGCTCTAATTTACATCAGTAGTGACATGTGATACGATTATGCCGTGAATCATGCACACGTGCATAGTTTTGTGTTGATTTGTAGTTATATTGATGACTATGCATATGTGTATGACATGATTGCTTAGAATTTTGATGTTGTATTGGCTCATCGTAACCAAGCCATCGATTATCATGATATGGACTTAAATTCTTTGTTATAAGATAACTGGGCCCATATTTTCAATAATTTTTTCAAGCTCAATTATACTATTACAAAGCCGTTTCCTAGTCTTCTCACCGTCTTTTGTGTTCCAACGAAGAGTGTCTACGGTAGCATCAAATATTCTATTTTGTTTGAGAGCCTCTTTAGAATCTTCCACTACCTCATCAAAATTTTTCTTCCATTCATTTAAATCATTAGTGAGTTGAGCAATATAAACAGATTTCTCATGAATTTCTCTTACATTTTCATCATGTGTTGCTAAGGATTCTTGAATTTGTTGTATTAAATACTCATTTTCCTATATCAACACATCATGGTCTTTTCTAAATGACTCGAATTTTTCAATAATCAAAGGTTTTTTATTTTTCAATTTTTTATTTTTAGCAATGCAAGAGTCATGTGATTCATTTGACATTTGTTTATATTGTCTTAATTCACGACTTAATTTTTTTGCATAATCTTTTAAACCATTACACATGTCAACTAAATCATTATAGGTGGGTTCTTCGATTACCTTTTCTTGGGGTGGTGATTGCACCTCACCATGCCTAAGAGCCATGAATCCAAAGTTGTTGTGGTCTTGCTCTTCATCGCTGGAGTCTGAATCTAGCCATGTTGCCTTTAATGCTTTCTTTCTCAATCCTGAGTTGGGGTGATAGTGCTCATTGTTTCTGTCCTGCGAGATGGGACAATTTGCGCCAATATGTCCAAACTTCTTGCATTTGTAGCATTTGTCGTTTTTGTCCTTTTCTTCTTGAAACCTGCCATATTTTTTGAGTTTAAGATACTTACAAAATTGCTTGGTCAGCAATGCGATATCTTCATCTGACTCTCCACGATCTGATTCTGTTTTTGATGGTCGAGATTTTTCTGCTTTCAAAGCGATGGTCTTTTCTTCGGTTTTAGGCTCAATCCCGATGTTCTACCGGTATCTCTTGGTTTCGGTCATCTCCTTCTCATACGTCTTTAGTTTCCTTTAGAAGGTGTAGTAGTCAAACTCATTTTCTTCAAGCGTCTCCCTCATTGCGGTGGCTTTTACATTCCATTCAGGTGTGAGATAGCTTATAAGTTTCCGACCTTTCGGTCATCATCCAACCCCTTACCTAAGCTCTAAAGCTCATGTGCGATAATGTCGAAGCAGGTAAGCATCTGATCTACTTTTTTCTCCTGACAACATACAAAAAACATCAAACTTATAAAAACATAAATTAATTTTTGCTTTTACCTCAGATGCGGTTCTCTTATGCCGTTTCAGCATGTTATTTGAAATTTCATACGACGTCTTGCAATTCCGCCCACATCGCATCAATTCTTTATTATTTAGTTCTGCATAAAGTATTGTCATAGCTTTGGAGTTTGCGGTTTTTAATGCTAGTTCAGCTTTTGTGAAAGCCCATTTTCCATCGCTGATAGGAATATCTGTTTTGTTTATGCATATGTTTCATACTTCTTCTCCAAGCATCTGCAAAAAGTGAGATATATGAACTGTCCAAACATAATAGCATTTTCCATCAAAATAAGGTGAGCGTGTTAGACTTGTCCCATTGGTGATAAATGGCTCCGACGAGTACAACTTTTCGGGAGGAGGGATTTCGGCCATTAGACCTTTTGCTCAAGCTTTTAAGCCTTTAATAAGCACCTCGCTCTGATACCACTGTAAATCACCTTAGGGGGGGTGAATAGGGTGATTGTGCAGAAATTAAAAATTCAAATTAAATTGCAAAGTAAATAAAAAGAGTTAGAGAAAGCAAATGCAGCAAGTAGGCAAGACACAACGATATAACGTGGTTCGACCCCCGGGTCTACGTCCACACCACCTACTTGTAGCAATTCTTCGCCACAAGCGCTCTACTATACTTTAAACCCCTATACAATGATTCTCGAAATTCAGGCCGAGAGACCTATTACACCCGCAAGGCTTCTACAGATAAGTCCCGCAAACCTCATCGAAATGGAAATAAAAGAAAAATCTTCAATATCCAAACAGACATTGACTGAAGAAAAATAATAAATATCTCTCACACTTGGATCGATGATTGATTAATTAATTCAGAAGTTATGATCGCAAGAGGTGAAGAATACTCAGTAAATTCGCCTCAATTTATAGAGTGGGAAAAAGTATTTTTCCAAAAAAGAAAATATTTCCCCGAAATAGTCATATCTGTATATCAACGGTCGACCGTACATGTGAGCGGTCGACTGTTCATCTTTAAACCTGAGAGTTGAGAGATGACCGGTCGACTGACTCATTTTTCCAACTAAAATGAGCGGTCGACCGACATTTGTGCGGTCGGCCGCTATCGTGCATATCTGTCTTTTATTTGGCAAATCTACTTTATATTCATACTAAAAATTAATCAATCAATCAATCAATCATTACATAGCATTTTGTCACAAAAAGGAAATAAATAATCCAGCCATGCTTGATTCTTTGTAGAGTTGAAGCACATGTTTCTTGTTGACCACTCCTATTTGAATTTCCAAATCTTTTTTATTTATGCCTCTTTTGTAAACTTTCATATCTTTATTTTAGATTTTTTTCCCCTTGTATTTCCTGCACATCTTAACTAAAACTTATTAGTTGTATATAGTATATTTTGTACACCCGAAACTCAAGGTCAACAACACTTACTTGGGCGCCCACCTTCATTCCTATGCAAGACCAAGCATATTAGCCTATCCAAAGTGGTCTGAGTATCATAGCTGATGCGAGTGTTAGAAGATGTATAAAAGGATGGCCCAGGACTATGTGCATTCACAATGACATGGATGTTAGGGATGACTTGAATAAGGGGCAAACTTGTTCAAAATCTGGTCTAAGACGACACAACAAGCGTCGTTGCAAGGGAACAACGTAGGTTGATTATATTTTATTTTTGTACTTTGCATCAGTTCATTACACTCTTTTCAAATATAGATTAAATAAATGGCTTTATTAATTCACTAATGTTTTCAATCTTTATATACCATATACCATCTTATTTATCGACTCATTAATCGATTAATATTTTCAATACTACTTTGCAGGGCCATTATTGCATTAATGACACGAACGCGTGGTAATGCATAACCTTCAGGTAGTACTGGCAAGCCCCAGGCAAGTAGTATGCTTTGAATGTTTAAAGAATATGTTTATTTTCACGCATTTATAAAAAATAGGTATTTCTGTAGGACGATACAAATGAAGCTGCTGGTAGAAGTCGCCGAGGACGGGGACAACTAATGCGGGGTGGACAACCCCCTAGTTTTGGGTTTGTGATATTTCGACTTGTGATATACTGTGATACTAGGTTTGCTCGTTGACACGTGCCTATGGCATGTCTTCGGAACGGTGCACCTGGTTTGATTATATAAAATAGTTTTGGAGGTCCAATAAATTAATTGAAGTAGCAAACATATTATATGAGAAAGCAGTATATCTACCTTTAAGCTCAACCATCGCCTTCTTCATTATTAGCTTGAACTTACCTAGAATGCATATAGTTTGTTAGAAACACTACATAGAGTTTTTTAAAACTTCAGCATTACTTTTAGATGCTTGTAATAGTTATGCAAAGACATTATCATATAGGTTTTACAGAGCTTACTCTAATTCCAAAACCACTATGAGCATGTCTAAATACAATGTTAATGAAAGTGCATGTGTGAAGGTATCTACAATACCAATAATCAAAACATTTGTTTGTCTGAGACTCAATTTGCAATTGAAATACCTCATGTTATTATTTCAACTGAAATACATGAAGTTCTCAAAACTCTAATCCAAGCTAATCATTTCTTTTATCTCCATTTTGTCTCCCCATTGCACCTTTATAAAAAAAAAACAAAATGGATAAATAACAAATTTACTTTAGTTATCTTTCTTGAGTGGAGGGTGCACACCCTTCACTGGTAAACTGTAACCCCTGTTTTTCATTTTGGGTATTTTTTAGTGTATTTTTTATTTTGGTGTATTTTCTCTCTCTGTAATCCTCTTGTATTTCTTTTGGACCATATATTGGATTTTTGTTTCAATATATTTTTAATTTTATTATTATTATCTTTTTATTTGAATTCTTGGTTCGGCTGTCTCCTTTTGATTCGTCTCTTTTTGATCGTGTCATTATTTTTTATTCTCACTGTTAAATTTATTTTTATTTTCATTTTGCTATTTTAATTCATTCATTTGTGCCCTATCACATTTTGGATATTTTATACCCAAACTCACACATATACCCAATACCCACCTAAAAATCCATTATCCCATTCTAATATCCATTACCTATTAATATTACCACTGGATCCATTTTAACCAAACCACTATCAATCCTAATTTACCATTACCCATCAGTATATTACCCTAATTTAATGCACTATACCCACTACCAACCATTCCTATAGCCCATTCAATTAATTTCCCCAAGTTTACACCCCTGATGACCGTTAATAACCATTTACCTAATTACTCCTAAACACCCATTTTCCTATACTCTGTTTTTTTTAATATTCAGTCAAACTTATTACCAATCCTAATTATCATATCCCACCGGTAAATACCCAACTACTAATCCCCTAAACCCACTTAGGCCCCATTCTACCTGACTGCACCCCAAAGAAAAGCCCACTCGAACCTCAACCTAACCCTAAACTCCCTATTATTAATACCCATTGCATGCTCTGTTTCCCTTTATCCCGTCCAGCCGCAAACCCTAAGGTCCCATCCGAATTCCCTGTACTTCAAGCCTTCCGAAGCCATCTCTCGCTCTCTTGCTCTTGGATTTTTCTTGCGCGTGCTCGAGTGCACGTGTAGATTCGTGGGTTCGTTGATTTCTCGTTCGTGAGATTTGTTCGTTGCCAGGATCCGTTCCTGTTATTTTTGGTGTTCTTCGTTTTCGTCTTCGATTAAGGCAAGTAACTTGTACCCCAATTCCTTTATTTGATACAAGTCAAAAAATAGCACCTATAGTGTAGTTGGGTTATAGAGACAACTCGTGTGTTATCTTTGATGAGTTTTGTCTCTAGTGTGAAAACTTCACCATAATTGCCTCACAACACAATATTGACATGAATTAACTTAGGTTTTGTTCGTTCTTGATTTGATCATATATGTGAGACTTCTTGTGAGAATTTGGGCATTTGTGGAGAACCATGTGATAGACTTGTTTTAGATATGTTAATTAACCTATTTCATGATGTTTGGGCACTTGATAGACTCGATTTCATGTTTGGTTGTTTTTTGATCAAGTTTCGTTTGAATTATATTGTTTTTTGTTTTTTAGGAAATTCTGTGTTTTGTCGATATTCTGTCTTGATCAGTAATTTAGACCAGTTTAGGGTCAGTATCTTAATTTTGGTATAAAACATGAGTTTTAGAGAATTCGTCTTCTTTCCAACCCCTCTGACCTTGCTTGATTTCTTTTTCGTATGTGTGAGATATGACTGTTTTACTACAGAGGTGTATATAAATTCCAGATTTCGTTTCTTGTTGATTTTGATAACTAAATTATTTTGATACTTGTGCTACCCATATTATTTTGATCTGAAACTTTGGTCAGTATTGCTATATCTATCTAGGGATTACCCAAAATTTTGGTGAATTTTATTAATGAGTTTTATATGCCGTTTCATGCTTGGTTATAAAGACTGTGCTTGCTGTATTTTGCTCGTTGTTCTATAAAGAATCGTATTTTCACCATGATTCCTTTTACTGTATGAAAACTATTCGTGAAATATGAAAGTTAATGTATTTTGTCTATTTTCATCTCCCTTTGGCGGATTCGGATTTTGTTTCACGGCTTGCGAGATATTTCAGTTTTCGTAGAGCAGTGTTGGGAATTCCAGATTTGCCAAACTACCGTTTCTTGATGTTTTCTTATTTTTGATGACTGAACTAATTTTACTGGAATATTATGAAACTTTATATTTTGATTCTAGAAATATAGGGGAATACCCCAAATTTTTCCTGGATTTATTTGAGAAGTTTTGGTGCTGTTTTTCGGACTGAGAATTCATTTTACTGAATTCTGACTGAACATGTTTTCTGGACTCAAATCAGTTTTGAGTTATGATTTGGTGAATTACTATGTGACTTATTTATATTCCCTGGATTCGGATGGGAGTCTATTTTCCAGATTCTTTGACGGATCCAGATTTGCATTTCTGTAGCAACGGGATTTACTGTTTTAGTACAACACTGTCATGCTGTCCTGAATATGAACATACACTGTTTTGCTCATTTATGTGACCATATATCATCTATGCATGTTCATTTGTTTCCTGAACCTAATACCGATTATACCATGTTAGTTTGACACTATTTCGTACACATCCATGTCTGTTTGATGACCATAATAAAAGTAACCAAGCCGAGGTTTAAGGGAAAGATCTAGTAGTGGGAAATTATAGAAATGTGTACTTGAAAGGGGGCCGGTGTTTCCCATACTGAGTATCTGTTATACTGTTATACTGATTACTTGACTACATACTTCCCTATAGGAAGGTGTACTCGGAGGAGGACCAATAGGTTCTGACTGTCTGATTTCTGTTACTGATTACCTGACTGCACACTTCCCTGCACACTTCCCTGCATACTTCCCTATAGGAAGGTGTAATCGGAGGAGGATCACTAGGTTCTGACTGCTATTGCTACTGCTATTGTTACTGATACCTAAGTACACTGTCCTATATGATCCCCTACGAAATCTACAAACGTAATTGTTTTGAATGTAGCAACCATGTGATAAAAGGATGGCGCATGAAGTGTTACCTAGCTAGTAATACACACAGGACTGTAAGAACATATAAGACTGATACTGTTAGACTGATACTGTTAGACCGATACTGTTGGACTGACTCTATTATACTGTTACACTGATATACTGAGCTTACTGTTATTGGGCAGTGTTAATTGACACATTTTAGTATCCATGCTAGTTGATTCTGCTATATCATGCTATACTTGTTTCTGCTATTATTTAGATTTGTTTAGTTTCCTATATGCTTGTATCCTACATTATAAGTGGCCCGTAACTTGCAATTGACGGCTACTTATTTTCTTTTTCCTTCTCCTGCAATTTATTGATTGCAGATCAGGATGGTCGGCTGCCAGATGGCATTGGCGAAATGATGTATTGGTGCTGGATTTTCTGCTTTATTATTATTATTATTTGTTGATTGAACTTGAATAAATTGTATTTGATATTTGGATTTATTTGTATTTAGACAATGTGACCCAGGATATTATTAACTGTCCAGACTTGATTTATTTGAGATTATATTATTTTTTGGATTTCAAGTAAATTTTTGTTGATCTATTTGATTCAATTGTGCATGATTGGTTGATTCTCTTGCTTCCGACTTTGAATATTTTGTGAGATATTGTAAAGATTCCTGAACAGTTTATGGATGATGAAAATCATTCGCTGGGCCAATACGACGTGTCCGTATTCCGTATTTTTTGGGTAGCGGGGCGTGACATAAACTCCGGTCATCCCAATCCTATATATCCAAACAGATTCTAAAAGTTCTTATATGTTATGTTATCCATGGTTTTTAATAACCAGTGAAGGGAACACTTCACGATAGTATTTTCTCTTGTAGTAAAGAAATTAATGTTGCATATTTACCAAATTATTTTAGGTTGCCAGTCAGCTTACCTGTCCTGTTATGGTTTGGAAGTCCAAATTGAGGCCACCAAATAATCCATCTCTCACTTGCGTATACCTTAAATCAAAACCAATAAAAACCTCATCAAATAAATCACCAAATTAAATTTTTTTGAAACCCAAAAATAAAACAATCATACATCTCTGATCTTAAATCCCATGCACACACAAAATTCGAGTCAGCAAAAAACTGAGTAATCCCCTGCAAAAAAATAAATAAAAACTAGAATGAGAATTCGGTTAATGAGATGAAATTAGAGTCGTCGCATCGCATATAGAGGCTCTCGATTCGGTGGAGGGGAGTTGCCGATACGGAGTGACTTGATATTCGCGCTCGATTTGGTGGAGGGGAGTCACCGATACGGAATCAGCAGCGGATCAGAAATCGGCGATGACCTCTTCATTGGGGTTCGACATTGGATTTGGATTTGAATTTGCTTCGAGATTTTCAATTTTTCAAAATTTCAAAATTTCAAAATTTCAAAATTTTCGAAATTGCAGAATTTTAAAATTTTAAAAATTTTAAATTTGGTTTATTTTATTTTTTTCAAAATTTTTAAATTTTCTAAAAATTCCAAAATTTTGAAATTTTTAAAGAATTTTATTTTTTAAAACATTTTTTAAAAATTAATACTTTTTTATAAGTTTTTTGTTTTTTGAATTATTTGGAAAGTTTTAAAATTTTTAAATTTTTTAGTTTTTTAATTTTAAAAATTGTTTAAAATTTTTATTTTCTTAATTTTTTTAATAGAAGAGAGAGAGAGAAAAAAAATAAAAATAAATAAAGGAGTTGTTTTGGGTGGAGAGATTTGAATTTGAGTTTTGGGGGGGAAAATGTGTTTTGTGAGGTTAGATTTGGGCCTTTAATTTTGGGGGATTGAAGGAGAGCACTTGATAGCTTTCTTTGTGTTTTATTATATAGATTTTTGGTGCCGATTATGATATATAGTGATATTATGATATCTTGTGACATATCGTGATTTGTTGTGATACTAGATTTGCCCGTGGGCACGTGCCTACGGCACGTCTTCGGAACGATACAGCATATGAAAAGTCTTGTAAACGGTAAAACAACTATTATATAACTCAAGTTTGAATAGTATGACAATAATTAGTTGTAAAAAAAAGTCCATGTTTCCATTAGTATATGTTGAAAAATAATTATAAATGAGGGTATAAAATCCAACTTCTTAGAACTTTGTGGGTGAAAAATGATGAAATTTAACTATGAAGATATATTTGTTATTTTCAATGTAACATGAACAATAAAAAAACATAAAAAATCTGAAAATTTATAAACCTGAAATCGGAAAATCTAAATTTCTGAGTAGATACATAGAGAATGAGATTGAGAGAGAGAGAGAAAAATAAATAAATGAGTTCTTTTGTTTTGGGGGGGGGGGGATGTGTTTTGTGAGGTTAAATTTGGGTCTTTGATTTTGAGGGGATTAAAGGAGAGCCACTTGATAGCTTTCTTTGTGTTTTATTTATATAGATTGTGATATTTTTGTGTCGATTGTGATATATTATAATATTGTGACATTGTGACTTATTGTGATATTGTGATATATCATGCATATTTTGAGTTGTAAACATGGTAACAATGATATCTAATTTTCATATATCACTGTTTCAACAGAAACCGCAGTTGGAAACTACGGATCCTGTGTAAGTGTAGCCGCAGTTCCCAACTGCGGTTTCAGTGTGAAGCAATTTTGCTTTGCTATCTAACTTGGCTTTCTGACTCAAAGTGCCAAAATTTTCAAGTACAGTTAGGCCACAGTTGAGACCCACGGTCTACACATAGAGAGAGACACAGTTCCCAACTGTGCCCTCTCTTTAAAGAATTTTTTTCCAGAGAGCTCTTGTTCTCTGGTCTAACTGAAGTTTCTGTGTCTCACGCTATTGCCAATTGTGGAAAACATTTTGAAGCACCCCGGATCCCCGTTATCGGACATCCGTGGCACTCCCCAGAATCTTTGCCTTCAAATGCATCTCAACACAATAATAACACGGAAATTTAAAAACTTTTTATTGTCAAATAAGTCATTACATCATTGATTACAACCATTGTCTTGTTCTTGACAAGAATACAAATTACATAAACTCAGTACATCTTATTACAAACATACATCACTCCTTTCTGGAAGGTTAACAACTTCCTCTTGGACTGGCAGTCGATGGCTCACTGCCGAAGCTCCGCTGAACGGTCAATCTGCTTCCTTGGGACTTGCTCCTCGGCTTGAGTCTTTTACTGCGCGACTCTGATATCTCTGCATCTGCTCGAAGAGTAGAACCGATACCTAAAAGGTGGGGAACGTCAGTACTTCGACTGACGCAATACTGATAATAACAGTGATCCTCCAAACTGGCAATCACAAACCATCTTGAATGGAAAAGGAAATGTGCATCCTAAATTATGTGGTGCTCGTGTATGCCATGGTCTAACAACTAAATGCACCAATCACAAGCCTATTCTAAAGTAAGCAAGACTTGGGAATCTGGATCCGCATGCATCCCATACTACATGCGTTCCAGACCCAAGCATGGCCTCATCTAATGCACAAACAAGATGCACACGATGCACCTACTCTAATGCAATTCAGTTGGGAACGTATGCATCCCATACTACATACTTTTCCAAAATCAACTTCGATGGAAACGTATGCATTCCATACTGCATACTTTCCAAGGAGTTCGCCTCTTCTGATTGTAGGGTTCAATCCCTCGCCATGTGTAACATCTGTTTTTTTTAATTCCTCAATTATCTGATTTAAATTATTTTTAAATCTGTTTCTGAGTATATTTACCCCTATTAATTGATTTTATTAGCATTAGAATGATTAAATTGATATTTTGGGGTAAACGGGAAAAATTGAAAATATAGGAGTTTTGAGATGAGTTTTCTCAGAGGAGACAAATCTGATTCGACCCGAAATTTTTCTGGGGCGTTTGTGCATTATAGGGAATCAGTAAAATACTAGAATTTTTAGTTTGTGGCTTTTGGTTGTAAACTTCTCAAAATCGAGCTGAAATAACCTATTTTGGGTCATTTTCTTAAGTAAATGGGCTTAAAGCCCAAAACCCTAAACCCTAGTGTATTAAAAACCTAAAAAAATTACTAAGTTGCCATTTTCCCCTATTCTTTCTCCCCCTTCTCTCCTCTGGCCGACCGAAACTGAACCCCCCCCCCTTTTTTGGAAAATCAATTAGGGTTTTGAATAACCCATCCAATCTCCACCTCCAAGCTTTAATCTTTTGGGGTTTCTAGGAGAACTTTAAGTGCTCTTCCACCTGGTGATATCGATTTTTCCAGAGGATTCCAATAAGGTATAAGAAAGTGTGTGTTAGGTTATTAAATTGTATGCTTTTCATTTCTTTTATTAGAAATTGATGTAGGGAGATGTAGGGAGCATATAGAATGTGTTAGGAGTTAGAAATTATGCATATCATGGTGAAAATGTGGAGTGGTGATTTTGACATAAACTCGGATTTTAGGGTTTATGAAATCGGGTAGGATACTTGATTCTAATAATTATAGAAAATGCATATGGGGTTGTAAAATAGTGTGAGAGTATTAATATGAATTTAGAATGGATTTTGTAGACTTAGAACTTAATGGAAAAGATTGAGAATGAAAGTATAATTTTTATGCACGCCGGGTGTTCGGTGGAATGCCCGAGCGAGATTGAGGTGAGAATTTGTTAGATTCGGAGGTGTCATTGAGTTTTATTACTATTATTTAACCCTAATTTGAGAAACTAGGAGAATTAGATGAAAGCAAGTAGATATTTGGGGATTTTCCTTAAAAGGTTCCTCTGATCGATGAGTAAGTTTTTGTATTGGGACCCGACTTCGAAATCTATCAATGTAGCTCACCTACTTATGTCATTTGTGATGTGTGGGTGAAGACGGATTCAAATTTGGAGGTCCGTAGGTCAAGTTTTGAGTTTTATGCTAATTGGTCTTATAATTTTCCAATTAGGTGGAAAAAGTCGAATTTCGACTGGCTACCGGGCGGACGTGGGACATCGTTTGCTCGATCCGTCAGGTGAGTATGTTGTATCTATAAATATTTTATATTGTGGCCAAATTTTGTGGCTTTTTGATATATTTTGTAGAAGTTATGCCAAAAATTGATTTTCAATGAAAATACGGATTTTTAAGGGTCCGAAAACGGGTTTTTGAGATATTTGGTGAAATTAACTATTTTAAGTATATAAAATCTATATTATGGGTTAATGTGATGTGTTGATGTATAAAAACTAAATATATTGAATTGTTTATGCATATTTTTATCCCGTGCATGTTTCGTGCATGTTTTTGGGTATAAAGGCCGATATAGGTAATTTGGTATATGCAGAGCCTTGTGTATGGACTAGCATGCTATGGATGGATGTTATAAGATGTAATTAGACGAAATTAGTGATTGTGATCATGTTTTGGAAACCCGTGTATTTATAGTGCATGTCTTGTGCATGTTTTGGGACATATAGGCCCTTATAGGTGATTTTTCTTACATGGAACATGGTGTATGAGCTAGTATGCTACAATTGGATATTGTGAGATTTAATTAGAGGAAATAAGTGATTTTGGCCCCTTTTCTTGGAAACCCGCATGTGTGGTGTATGTTTGTGATATATATATATATATCATGATATTGACTCGTGATGTGATAATTGATAAAATTAGTAAGTGGGTATATGTTTGCATTATAATTATGTTCGAAGTGAATTAATAGGTAATAATATGATATTATAATGTGATGAAGTATATATTTTAATACTTTTACGATATGGAATAACCTAATGTAGTTCTCTTATTAATGTTATAATTTGGCGTATGTCTATATATGATACAATGAGGTAATGAATAACTTGGTATTCTTAATGTGGGATGTTATGGAAAAATAAATATTTGGCGCATTAATATTATGCAATAATATGATATGATGGTTTTATATGTTGAATTACAGGTTGTATGCATAATGTGGTATAATGATACGATGATTAATATCGTGAGCATCGGATATGCATCAAATGGTAAGGTAAAAGATAAGATGGTACGTGCTAATAAAATGTGTTACTAATTCACGTGGTTAAAGTCAAAGACATGACTAGTTTGTGAATCAAAATTGAAATGCTTGTGTGATAAAGTAAGCTGAAAAGATGAAATGACTAATGCTAATAACAGATGGTTTTGTTGACCAGTACCTACAGCAATCCTAGGGGTTTGGGCTAGACCTCCTAACACCCAAGGACCGGCTTGGGGTAAGTGGACCCAAACTATGTTTGGGGTAAGTGGATTTTATCGCCCAAGCTATGGGCTTGAGGCCTGGTTTTCCCTCGATGACAGCTGTCGCGAGGAAGTACCTAGTTTATCTGGGGTTAGTGGTTTTTTTCCCTTTTGGCTTTGGCTGGGAGGAAGTACCCAGGTTACCTGGGGTCAGAAGGTTTTTTCCTCTTGGCTTCAGCTGGGAGGAAGTACCTAAGTTCTACTTGGGGTTAGTGGTTCCCTCGCTAGTTCGGCTAGGAGGAAGGCGTAGCCTTGGACGAGTAAGACTCTGGGAGAGCATCGGGCCGCGTGTTTATTGGGCTTTCGGCTTTCAGTATGTTGGGATACTGTGGCTCACTGGTCGACAAACTAATAAAATAACTAAGTGTAAATAAAATGTGAAAGTAAAGAAAGTGGAAAGTGAATTGTGAATGTGAAAGAAAGTAGTTGTGAATGAAATGAATATGAAGGAATACGAGTTATGAGTTTGTGTGTGAAAAGAAATAATAAATGCTGCTTGTGGTTATTTTAAAAAGAAAAGAGTAAAAGAGACGTGTGTTAATATGAATAGTATGAAGTAATTGTGTAATGAGAATGATTATTAAAGTGAAATACAGGATGATTTGAGTTGATACACCTTGGAATTGTGTCGAGGAACTACTCGCCCGCTATTTCTGTGGAAATGGTGGGAACTACCTGCCTTAGCATAATTCGCAGGGTGAGTGGCATGATATCGGTAATGAATAATGGAAATGAAGAATAAAGTAAAGTGAAGATGAAGAGTAATTGAAGTAATTAATAACCAAGCTATCGGCTTGAGATGTGATGTGATATTACCCAGACCATGTATTTGGGGTGTGGTGATTAATACCCAAGCTATCGGCTTTGGGGTGTGATATGTGATTGCCCAAACTATGTTTGGGGATATGGAGTATATTGTGATGAGAATGCAAGTGAAGGTAATGACAATTTGTGTTATTAGTGAAAATGATAATTAGATACACTACTTGTAAGAATGAGAAATTACTAAAGTGATATAACGGGTTGAGAATGAGTTATAAAACATGCTTTTGATGCGATAAAAATGAGTATCCAATAAGTGATATGCTAATGATGTGATGAAATGTGAGTAAATTGCAATGTGCAATGAGATGTTATATTTGTGTCATAAGACATGAATGAATGTGGGATTATGAGAATAGATGCATATGTTTATGATGTGATACTTGATATAATACAATAAAATAAATACATGTATTATGAGATTGGTTATGAAAATGGTTATTAAAGAAAGTATGTTGTGATATGAGTTTGTGTACCTTGGAAGTGTGTCGGGGAACTACTCGCCCGCTTTTTCCGTGGGAATGGTGGGAACTACCTACCTTAGCATAACTTCCAGGATGAATGTGTGTGTTGATAATATAATATAAGTAAATGAAGCGCATGGCTAAATAAAAATAAAGAAAATATGTAGTAGCATCCTATGGTTATATATATATAAATGAAGAATTGGTGATATGACAATAATTGTGGAGTGATAAATATTTGTGTTAGGGATTTAAATCAAAAAGTAATGGATTGTATGTGACTTAGTATTGTGAAAATGTAAAACGATGATATATATATATATATATATATATATATATGTGTGTGTGTGTGTGTGTGTGTGTGTGTGTGTGTGTGTGTGTGTGTGTGGTCTGTGTGATGTATAAGGTGAAATATGTGAAATTATGGTTATGGACACAGATGGATGCAGCCTGGAAGAATATTTGATATAAAATCGTATTGGTGATGTTTTTATGTTCAGACTCTAGGTTAAACCTTCTTATCTTTATGTTTATAAGTTCAATTCAGTTTCTTTATGCAATTTAACTTTTTTATTTGATTAATAATTATACTCACACCAGAAATGGCTAACCCCTGATGTTTTCTGGGGGTTAGGGGGGTCCCTCCCTAAGGGTGGACATCCCTAACTCTCCTGCAGGTTTACTAGCAGCCTGGCGAAGTAAATATAGAGTTAGATATTATATTCTTGTTGAAATGATAGATTCTATGTACTTAGCATATAAAGAAATGTGGACAGTTAATGTATTATTTTGTATTAAGGTAAAAGTACATATACATAGTGCTGTGATGAAGTAAGAAAGGCCGTACCCACCTCGTTGTGGAGTATTGGGTTCTGTGGTTGGCTTTTAAAAAGGTTTTTCTAAATCTTTACAAAAATCTTATATGTTTTCAAAGGAATTTATGGTTTTTATTTAATATTTGATATTTTGTTATGAGTTTGGCCCCCAGAGCATGATATTTATATTGCCTGTGTGATTCTGCTCATTTTGGCCTGGGGAGCCCATGATTATATTACCTGTTTTGTGAGCTACGAAATTTAGAGCAGAATTTCGTAAGCCTTTTGTGTTTCGGGGCAGAAATTTCAGGGGAGACTCTGCCAACTTTTTATTTAAAATATACTTATCTTATTTTATGTTTAAAGTGATAGAGAAATTGAAAGAATTGAATTTAGAGGTTTAGTTTTGTCAAAAAAATAAATAAATAAATAAATAAATAAATTTGGGGTGTTACACCATGCATCCTACCCTTGTACCCATCCAGTTCCCAATAGACTGTCCGTCGCCCAAGGAGATTGCAGCGATCGGTCTAATTCCGCCCTGCAGTGCCCAAGTGGTCACCGCCAGTTGGTACCCGCGCACGGACCTCCTTAGAAACCGCATTGAATCTGGTCCTTACGACCCTTGGTTCCACATGTCCACCCATGGACCTACGCATGCGTATTCACCCCTGGCCCGAGTTATGAACTTATATATATATACCAAAACACAAAATCCCCCGCTTTAGGGATGTGAGCACCATGGGAGGTCAAATACTCCAGGCCTCCCGCACCTTACTTCGGCAAAACTTTGGGAATCAACAGATCGAGATACGAGCCGAGGATTCAATCCCATGAGTGCCGAAAACGTATCCCTACGACTGGAAGGTACAACACCGACTATGGTTTATTAGGACTAATGCAATTTCTTAACCCCTTTAATAACCATTCTAACCCCTACCTTACTCTAATTATTCGGGTAAGAATTAACTGCTTCCACACTTTCCTATCAACCTCTGGCCCCTGGCAATACCGGTCCGGTTCGCCACATTCCCCGCTTGGACTCGTCCAGCATAATGGCCTATGCCTGCCGCTACCCCGACTGTAAATATATAATTGCCCCGTGAGCTCCACTCACTGGCATGCTCGGACGTCCTATGCTCGACAGAAGTCTAATAATATAGGCTTGATAGGTGCAGGGTATCCTTTACCCTAGTGACTAACTCGAGTCACCCATCCCACTTGGGGAGTCAACAACCTCAATACAGAGATCAACCACCCTAGACACGAGTCATCGACTCAGATAACACACAAGGGAAAATGTCTTCACAACACTTAGTCCAAACCAAGACTAAGCAACCTACGGGTTTCTGCTCGAAACTCAAAATAGTCATAACTCTCTCGATACAACTCCAATTGGAGTGTACGAGCTCAATCTTGAAAGGTAAGATCCTAGGCTACAACTTCCTAGTTGATCATGAGCTTAAATTCAAACATCTAAGTCCTCAAAATAGCCTCACAAGCTCCAGCCTGCGTGCTTCCTGTGCACGGGCTGCACCTTACTACTAACACAAAATCCTACTCGCTCCTCAGAATGTCGCAAACTCAATTTCTATAGAAGGGTGTGGGTGTCCTCAACAACTCTTTAGCTGATCATGAGTCCAAATTATACCGTTAAGTCACCCTAACACACTCATCTATCATCGATACACCAATTCACACGATTAGTCTCTCCAATTCAGAGCACTCAGCTCTACTCTAGTTCTCTGTCCAGTCTTACAAAAATCATAGTAAATCAATCGTTTACTGGAATTGCCTCGAATGTGCCTTGTTGGAAAGATCTAGTTGTCCACTACAACTCTCTAATGAATCAGGTTCACAAAATGTGCTCTCAACAAGTCTCAAATTCCCAATCTCTACAGAGTATCAAAACTGGCTGAAAACAGCACAGTGCTTAATCATAAAATCATAGTAAATCACATACTTGTCCAAATGACATAAAATTTATGGTGGTGAAACTAGATATCATACCCAACATCATGCAAAAGACCTCATGTCAAAATTCCAATTATACAGTGAGTACTATCTATTGCAAGTTAGCACAAAAACCATCAAGTTCTTTCTTTCAACATCAGCTACTGGTTATAGATCTATTTTTCTCATGTCTATAAACTCATCCAAATAATTTACTGATTTTTGTACATAATCAACATGCATGCAGGAATATTGGGTAAAAATTTTAGATCAATAGCATGCTTCAATAAATCATGAAAATTTCTACAATATCAGCCATCCTGTTTATCTTTTTCTAAGTCTACCTTACGACACAGCTCCATCTCACGATTTTATTAACATATCAAATGACCATAGAAAAATCTGAAATAAATCATGAACGATCTAACACATATATGAACAAACTCTTTAAATTTCATGGTCTAATTCATTATATTTTGCTCTCGGGAAAATCCACAAAATGGTACTCCGAATCAGTTTTTCTAGTTCAATTCTGACTTCAACTTTTAACCTTTAGATGATCAACCCTATGCATCCTACCATACATGCATGCAATCAAAATCAATTAAAAGACAAGAAAATCAGGTTTAGAGAAACATCCCACCCTTGGTTGTAGTTGAGGAATGATCTTCTTCAAGCTTCCTTCCTTGAAAATCTCTTCTTGATCTTTCTTCTTCACTTTCTTCTTCCTTCTCTCCTATTTCTCTTGAGGAGGTTTCTTTCTGAAATTTCCAGAGCAAAGAGAGGTAATGAAGTGGGAAAATGAAGGAGAATGGAGGGGGTATATGGGCCGGATTTTATGGGGGGTGTAGCACAGGATTGTAGGGTGGTTTTAGGCAAAACCATGGCTTGTAGCCAATGGTCTTGTGGCTGAAGTGTTGGCTGTCCAAATTAAGCCTAAATGAGTTCCAACGAGCGCGAGACGAGCTGTTTAACGAGTACACGCAATATACATTCACTGTAGTATCATACAGTGTTATATTTGCATGGGTATCATACCGAAAACTAGCATTTATACTAGTAACGGTCCTCCTCGTTCTTGTACATGTTTTAGAATGCAATCCTCCCATAAACCGTCCCGTAACCCTAACCATATACCACGATATCAAAATCAAACAAAACACTGCAATTGTGTGCACGCATATAGTCAATATATATTCAGGTATCGCATAATACAGGGTGTTACACATTTACACTGCTGCCACAGTTGATAGCTGCGGCATGCTCAAAAAAATTGATGAAGAAGCTGCAGCTGGGAACTGTGGCTTCATTATAATTATCTGTTGGCACAGTTTCCAACCGTGACTTAAGCTGACGTGACTAAGGGTGGTCTACTTAGAAAATAAGTTTGGCATGTGACCCACATTCAGAAATTGTTCGAAATCTGGGTTATTTTGGGAAAAAATTCAAAAAAAAGTAGTCGATCTTATAGGATCCGACCCGATTCCACCCGAAACCGACCGCGAGGTTTTAATAAGGGTTTGTCTTCTTCATCCTCAATTTCGCCCAATCTCAGGCACCTCCCAAGCTCCATCAATGGCGATGGTACTCCGGCCAAACCGCTCCCATCTCACTCTGTTCAACTCCTCCATCTCCCACCTCCTCCGCCACCAACCGCCCTTTTCTCCTCCCCTCCGCCACTACCGCGCCGGCCGTGACGCTGACTCCTACTCAAGGTAACCCCCAAAACCCTAACCCTAACGCTAATTCCTCTGTTCCTTCAACTAATCGATTGATTTTAAGCTCAGTTACGAGCAGGTCACGCCGTCCAACTGGGGCGTCCGCATTGTCCCGCAGCAAAAGGCGTTCATTGTCGAGAGGTTGGGGAAGTACCACAAAACTTTAGATTCGGGCTTGCATTTCTTGATTCCGTTTGTCGATAGGATTGCGTATGTGCATTCGCTGAAGGAGGAGTCTTTCTCCATTTCGGACCAGTCAGCTATTACCAAGGACAATGTCAACCTTCTACTCGATGGACTACTTTATGTCAAGGTCTGGTACTTGTATTCATGGAGTCGTTTATGCGTTGTTCTATGGTAGACTAGGATATAATTATCTCATATCCAAAATCGTTTTTATTTTATATGCACGAATGATAAAAATCATACTGTCAATTTTGATAATGTAATAATATGAAGCGAACAACCGTAGATAAAGTGTACCAGAAGAGGATTGCACCCTTGTAACATTGAGTGTATGTTACACTCTTTTAATAAAACATTAACAGAGAAGAACATTTGATATCCTTATGAATTTGATTATAGTTGGCAAGACTTTATAATATTATAGAGGTGCATAATGACTTCGTTATGGATAATATACCTAGTTCTGCCATTTCAATAGGGTGTTGCAATTGAAAGAGTTGGGTTATTGTCATTATCGTAGACAATGCTTGTGGATGGATTTCTGTAATTGCATCTTCCTTTTTTTAAAGTGTAATGGGTGTGTGTGTGTGTGGTAGGTTAGGACTATAACGAATGAAAAAGATACCTTAATTTTTTAGTATGTAATAATATGAAACCAAAAGGAGGGAACATTGAGTATACATAAAGAGAGAGATACAAGGTTACACTCTTTGGGAGTGTTTGGTTGGTTGAAACTTAAATAAGAAGATTGAACTCAATTCCATCATTCCATAGAAAAGTTCTCCATGGAAATGTTTTTCAATAAACAAGGTTTGGATGGATGTAAAAGGAAGTCGTGAGAACATACTTTTTGGTTTGTTTGAGCTGTATTAGCAATGTTGAGAAAAGAGTTCCCAAGTTAGTTTTTTGGTTTGTTTGAGATGTATGCATGACTTGAAAAATAAGATAGAATCCCCACATTTTGGTGGGGTGAGCTTCCCACCACATAAACAACCAATTGTCAACCAAAAGAAGCTCGATGACAAGAACCAAGCTTCAAGCCAATACTCAGGAAAAAATTTTGTTGCCTGTGTTACATAAATATTTTCATGTCTATATGTATAGATAATAGCCGGAGTATACAAAAAACACCTCCATTGACTATTAGAAGGATAAAAAAAAGCACCTTCACTAAGCCCAAAATTTTACAATGAACCACCATCCTAGTTACAAATGTCTTCAAGTCTACATATCCATAAGATATTTTGTTGAAGCATCAACAAGACATGTACGAGAAAATTGAAGAGCTTGGACAGTGATTCGTCCTGTACCAAAAAAATTTATATGTTATTTCTTCAAAATTGATTGCAAACAATAATAAATGTAAATATTGAAAGAAAATAAATAAGAAGAAAGATAATAAAACTTATGAGCATCTCCTGTCAAGATACTTTAACTCATCATAGTTCCGAAACTTTTCACTACCAGTAAGAAATATTCAAAACTCCCTCCAATTCAATAACCTACAACGGACACATCTCAACAAAACTAGGATCACATCATTAAATAAACATGCTCATCATCTTCCTTAACCCTCTTTTCCCTCTCGTTTTATAGATATATATGTTATTATGTTAATAAAAATTTCATAAGCTACCTATGAGCATATCATCAGCTACCTTAGATTTAAACCGGCACCACAAGTAGAAAACATAGATGAAAAAACAGAAACAATAAGAAGTCATCAAATGATCACATCCATGTTGCTCCAAATTCAAATGCTTAGTGATGCCTATGTTCAATTCCAAAAATAGAATTCAATAATATTACTTGCTGAAATGATGCCATATACCTTTGGTCAGGGGTTTCACACACTACCAATTGAGGTCTACAATTACAAATATAGTTTCATATTCTATTTTTTTCACATATATTGCACATTCTAGTTTTCTAATATGTACATAATCAACTCTAATAAAAATCATTCTTAGAATCACAAGGAGGTCAACCATTCATATAACATTTATGGATCAATTAGTTCTTTATCCAATAATAATACCATCACTTCCTTTAAAAGTTCCAAGTAGGAAGCAACTTAAACTACTCAAAGGAAGAGATTTTCTATCATCACTATCATTCTTGACATTTCCTTAATCAACTTTTTCAGGAGTACAAAATCATTGATGAGAAGCTAATATTATGAAATACCCGGTTTCTGGTTGTTTGATTTCTCCAAAAAAGAAAAAAAATGCATGAGGGGGAAGGGCCACATTAATATATTTAAACATATAGATGAAGATTACCGACATATGCTACCAATTATCAGAACATTTGAGCACTGGAAGTGTAATAATGGATCAAATGATATTATAGAAACCAATAATCACTGCTATGTAGTGACTAGTAAGAATGGATGCCTCAAATTAGTATATATATATGATATTGGAACTTCAAGTCATGAAGATCGAGTTTACGGATCTCAATGCATAATTACTAACTTGTTAAGAAAATACACACCCAGCTTGCACTGTTGATGCATCTCAATGCTTGTAAAGAAAGATGCACAATAGTAGGATAAACTTACTCATTAATAATATAGTTTAATAGAACGAAAGTTTTCATTAAATGCAACTAACATAGTACATACCTTGCACCAAAATTGATAGATATGAGAACCACCAAACAGTACACTACAAGTAAGAAGGGTTGAAGAGGGCTCAGATGATGTGCATCATCAACTAATCTCAGTATTGGGTGTGTAAGAGCCTCACCACTAAACCACGATTGAAAATATAGAAGGGGTTGCTTCTAAGAAAAATTCTGAACCTCTGTTTTCTGCTTTCAAAACAATGGATGGGGCTGTTGTTGCACGTCGACCCAACTTCAAGAGAGTTGCACATCCATCACTGCCACACTAAAAGTTTCATGTATTATTATCCTGTGCAAATAACATATCATAACTCCTTAAACAAAGAACATGCCATAATAATCTAAGAAAATATATTCAACTATACTTTTCTCACAAATAAATATGTCATGGTTTTTAGGTAATCCAAAAAATATTATATAGGCACTGTTTACTGGAGTTTATACATTATTGAAGGTTATGCCACACCTCTTGTATTCTTTTTGAGAAAAGTAGGATTAAGTCCCCTAATCAAAATATGATTTAGTAAGAACACAAAGACTGTAGGAAATGAATAGTATCTACTTGGTTTTCATCTATTCATCACTTACAAATTAGCCATAGGAGCCTTTCCCTCTCAAGTACACCTATGGATTATTATGGATAATATAAAGTTTAATTCTTAAAAGTTATAATACACTAATACAAAATATAAATCTTCTTTGTCTCTATATTATGTTGTAGTTAACAACACTATCCATTATCTACATTGCACCAAAATACGAACTTCAACACTGATAAATAAGATTTTTTTTCTCACATTCAAACTTGGAGAAGACTTTGAATAAAGAATTATAGTTTTAATTTTATTTCAGAACAAATCCACTACTTAAAACTAGCATTTATCAAATGAAATAAACTTAAGTCCAAGATAAATAAAAGAACCTCTTAATTATGATTGCTTTCCATATAAATGAAAATATAGTGGTCAATACTCAGTACTCAGCCACATGAAAAATAAATAAAATAAAATTTTCTTTAAGCATTGAATCAAACAGAAGGAAGCAACATCACCAACTTCAAATTTGCTTAAATAGGGACAAATAAATGAAGATCTTTGCCTTTAGAATAGCTACATGAAACCAAATAACTACATCAAATCACTGCTGAAATTAAATCGACAGTCAAAAGAAAAAAAGAAACCAAAATCAAACTAGGGTTTTAAAGGAAAAGATTCTTACAGTTAAATAGTAATCGCACCCTCTCTTTATCTTCAAAAGACCACAATCTAGATCTGAGGTCAAATAGAGAAGAATGATAACTGCAATTTCATGAAACTTTTGAAAAGAAGAACCCTAAATCACAAACAAAAAATATCCCAATTTTTGAGAACCTAAAAATTCAAAATTTTGAGAAACCAAATTGACGACGGGGTTTTGCTGCCCAAAATTGAAGATTTGCATCATAGAATATAAAAAAAAGGGAAGATGGACTTCGGGTTCCCGTCGGAGAGATGAAAAAGAGAAGGGCGAGAGGTAGTTGAGGTGGGAGGTGAGGATATGCAAAGAGAGAAGGGCGTAGTTTTCCCAAAGACGGAAAAGATGAGAAAATATATTCACAAAAAATTCATGAATAGTGCACTTCTAGCAAAAATCCTCTTAAAAGATCAGGAACTCAAAACGCTCTGAAACAGATACTATTATGTCAGAGGAGAAACTAAGTTCCATTCCCACTTCAGTCAAAACAAACCCAAGAAACAATAGAGTTCCAATGGAGTTGAGTTCTCATGCTCCACTTCAGCCAAACAAACTCCTTCTTTTACAGAAAACGTTAGAAAAAATGTAGCTCACAATATTCTTAAAGAATTTTAGAATTACACTTGGCGAGACTTCATATTTTGATAGTGGTGCTTAAGCAATCATTTGTGAATATTATATCTTGTTGTGCATTTCACTATAAGAGACTATTCCAAGTTTGGAAGCGGTTTGCTTCATTGGCTTTTTGATGTTTAAGGTTTTATCATTATCATATTGGGGTATTGATGAAATATATAGGCAAAGACGAGGGTTACTACATTAGGAAGTTTAGAGGGTTAGGAGGGGGGTGAGAGAGAGAGAGAGATTAGGGTCTGTTAGATATATACCCCTAACATATACTAATATCACATGCTCCTAACAAATGTGTATTTTCATATTTGCCCCCACCAATTTGGACCTTATTTCATATTTACCCCTATGTTAGGTATCCCTAAATCATGATTTAACCGACTAGATAACTAGAAATCAAATTTAAAAATCAAATAAGAAAATTAAATAAGAAAAAAATAGAGTTTTAGAGAGAATTGAAGAAAATAAATGAGAAAGCTTACAATCCATCATTAGAAAGACAAGATTGATGGCAAATTTGGAGAATTAACATGAGAAAGAATATGTAGTTTCCAAAGATACATTGTAAGTTTGTCCATTTTTTGAAAAAAACTGTAGAAATTTTGAGATGAGTTTAGTGTTAATTGGATTAACAATTGTCCGGGTTGCAAGGAAAATGGAGATAAAGTTTGAATGGTAGAAAATGTAATATTTCAGTTATTTCCCATCAAGTTTATTAAAAAAATTGAAAATTTTCCTCTGTTTTGAGTTTGTTTAACTAAAGGTGTAACCCAGAATGTGTCACATATTGCTAGGGAAAAATATGAAAATACATATTTGTGAGGGGTAAATGTGATATTCAAGCATTTGTTAGGGGCATAACAAGCATTCAAGCATTTGTTAGGGGCATAACATGGTGTGGACCATACATATAACGATCTACCAAAGTGATTTTGTTTTACTATTCTACCTAATACCTTTGTCTCTTCTTTTAAATGAATTTGTTTTATGGGCTTCTTTATTTGGGAATGTGGTTTTTCAGATTGTGGATCCGTATCTTGCTTCTTATGGAGTAGAAAACCCGATCCTTATGGTGAGGCAGCTGGCGGAGACAACGGCACGGAGTGAGATTGGGAAGATGGAGCTGGATACTGTGTTCAGGGAGAGGGATAAACTGAACATAAAGATTGTGGTTAGTTTTCATGCAACTACTGAATGTTTTGTAATTTCTTTTCTTCTTGGAAATCAATCATTGTTTGGCTCATTTTTGGCTTTGTTTATCCATTAATCTTTTGTGATGCGGATATTAGGATTGATTTTTTCTCACTGATCATGCTTGATTTTACTTTTGTTTTGTATAATATTCTTAATTAATATGCTAATACTGTTACTTTTATGTTTAGAGTATGTTTGCTTAGTGGTTCTAGCTGGCAAGTGTACTTAGTTATTGTGTTTCCCTGTTAGTTAATCAAAATGAAAATATTTCCTCATTCATTGTTGTATTATTAGGAAACTTAAACCTGTTTCTTTAATTAGGTTTTATTAAGAACTATTTTAGCACGTAAGTTATTATCAAGATTACTACTTATTCACTTCCTGTTACTGACACGTTCATTCACTAAAAGTCCTTCATACTTAAACTCATGTACATGTACATGTGTTAAAAATTATTACATAAATATATCAATTTTTTGCTCATATTCATTTTTAAATTTGAGTATATGGATGCTGCAATGTTTCCCATGCCTCCTTTATGGCATTTGAATTTTTAAATTATGGATTTCTTTAATGCAAATTCGAATTCTAATTGGGAAGAACTAGAGCACAGCATCCAACAAATAAAACTATTACATATTTATGTATACTAGATACGTACTTGTTTATAAACAGTGCTAAAGAAGAAGGGGTCAGCTGCATAATATCGTGTCGTATAATATAATATACACTGGTAAAATAAAGTTATAGGCTAAACCTGAAGGCTTGGCATAAGCCCTATCAAATGGTGGATGTTTAATCCATAAGCAGGTTTTTGGGTCTAGATCTGTTAGTGTGCACAAGGGACAAAAATGCTCCAAATCCAATCTATATGATCTATTGTTCCTAGAGCAGTATATATATATTGACATACTAAAGAACTGGCATCAAATAGTATAAATAAACAAAAAATTGTTGGGCAATTTTAGAAATTCAAAAAGTAGCTGACCCAGAAAAGCAGATTGTGAATTCAGAATCAGAAGGTAAGCCTTGAAAGCACGACTTTCTTTTTCTTTAATGGTTCAAAACGAATAGAACTCTTGTAATACTATCAATGCAGATCTTGCCATGTTCTCTCGTACATTTCTTGCAATTTCCTACTGCATCTCTCATCATTTTTTTTTAAATTCTTTATCAATCTTTGTTGGTCATATTCTGAAGAAGCTGCAACTCTTCTGTTGGCCACACATCTTTTAACACCTAAACATTTTTTGGACATAGTATGGTGGGTGTTAAATAATAAAAAAAGTACTATTCGGTATATTGAGGTAATTAAGGATATCTATGAAGGGGCAAAGACCACAATTAGAACAACCACATGAGAGACCAGTGATTTTCTTATTACAGTAGGTTTATACCAAGGTTTGGCTTTAAGCCCCTACCTCCTTACTTTGGTTATGGATGAATTGATGCCAGGAATACAAGATGAGGTGAATTGGTGTATGCTTTTTGCTGATGACGTTGTCTTAGTGGATGAGAGTAGAGCATGAGTCGATGCTAAATTAGAATTGTGGATAGAAACTTTGGAAGCTAGAGGCTTTGGAATAATTAGAACTTAAATATAGTATATGGAGTGTAATTTTAGTGAGATTCGGAACACAACTGAGGAAGTAGTGAACTAGGCAGTTAAAATCTGTTTTTGGAGCTAATCGGTCTAGGAGCGATTAGTGATTAATCGGTTAATCAGAAAATAATCGGGGATTAAATCGGAAAAATCGTGTGTATATATATATATATATATATATATATATATATATATAGGGAAAGCTTTGGTTGAGCACTACTCTAGTGCCCACTGCGTGAACACTAGGCCTTCGGGCGTTCATCTCGAAAATCCGAACCGTTCACATTGATCTACACATCTAAATTAGTCTAAATATATAAAATCAAATTATTTGAAATTCATTTGCCCATCCATCATGTGACTATAAAAACAATGATTTTCAGCCATACAATTTTGTAACACTTCAATGGATGGGTAAATGAATTTCAAATGATTTGATTTTACATATTTAGACTAATTTAGATGTGTAGATTAATGTGAATGGTTCGGATTTTCGATATGAACTCCCGAAGGCCTAGTGTTCACGCGGTAAGCACTAGAGTAGTGCTCAACCGAAGCTTTCCCTATATATATATATATATATATATACATATATGAGTTTTGCTCAGTTGAAAACAGGTTTGTTTTCAACGGGTTGGAAAACAACGATCTGAGCCGTTGGATCGCTTTTGATCTTGATCGACGGCTCAGATCGATGCCGCTCAGATTCAGAGTGGATCTCCTATTAGAGCGGAGGGGCATTTTGTGAAGTTCACGCTAAATAATGCTTCAGACTTAGCGTTATTTAGCGTGAACTTTTTTTGGTCGAAAAAAACAGAACAACGGCCTAGGTTGTTTTTTAAAAAAATTCAACCTAGGCCGTTGTTGGGCCTAGGTATGTACAAGTGTTTTTTCAAACACCTGTACATACTCAGATCGCCATCTCCCTCATTCTTCGTCGATAACTCTCTTTCGCAACTGGAGCTCGCGATATTGATTCCCCAAACCCCAGCTCTGCTCTGACCTCCTCTTCTCGATCTTCCCCTCTTCTCTATCTATCTCTATCTATCTCTCCCTCTCCCGAATACCCCAAACCCTAACCCAATCCGAAATCTCCCCAACTCACCCAAACCCTAGCACAAATTTTTCAAAACCCTAGAGTCTACAACTTCTTCGTCTACAGTAGCAGCTCCTCACATCTTCGACAACTCTCTCTCTTTCTGGACTAGGTATTCACTTATTCACAATTAAGTGTAATGAACTATGTTAATTTGTTGAAAATTTTTTTCTTCGATTTTTGAGTTTTAATTTTTGGTATAATGCGTAGTAGTCTACAATTTAGAGAGTACAATTTTTGTATCATGTGTGTTGTATATATTTTATTGACATTTTCGTAGATGTAGTGTTAGTTGAAGTTGTAGAATACAGGAAAAGCAAACAAACGAGATCCAAAAATTTCCAAATTTTATGAGTAGGTCGGACTCACCACGCATAAGGCAACGCAACTTGTAGAGGCGATTTCCGACTCACGCTTTGCAAGGTACGTTCGTTTATCACTTTTATTCAATAAAATGGATATAAAGCGATACACAGTCGTATATTACAAACCGAGAGTCGGAACTCACCTCTGCAAGTTGCGTTGGCTTGTGTTTGGTGTGCCAGACATAACAACCAAATTTCGTAATTTTTGCATCTCGTTTGTGTTGTTTTGTCGCGTATATGAAAGAACTTCTATATACCTCGGAACCTTTATAGTACGGTCTCACTAGAAAACCGCTCAAACGAAGTCCCAAAAAAACGAAACTGTGCGAGTAGGTCGGGCTAACCATTCACAACCCAACGCAACTTGTAATTGCGAGTTCCGACTCGCGGTTTGCGAGATACGTCAATGTATTGCTTTCCGTTTTTTGTCAAGATTAAAAGCAATACACGGCCGTATCTTTGAAACCGTGGGTCGGAACTCGCTTTTACAAGTTCTGTTGGATTGTGTGCGGAGAGCCTGTAATGTCCCGATTTTCATTTAATGAAAATTATTTTATTTTGCACGTGTTGTGCACTTGCAATATTTTTGGTTGAATTAAATATTATGATGAGTATAGACTTTTAAATATGTGCTTGTAACTATTTTTATAAAGTCTTCTTTCAATTAGACAAAAAAAGCCTTTTTCTTAAAGCCCAAATTTAAATTCATTTATTTTATTTTAAAATTATTATTTTGGCCCATAAACTAAAGCCCATGAGTTAATTTATTTTTAATTACAACTTGTCATGTAGGATACAATTTAAAGATTATTTTTTTTATAAAATATAATGTACAAATTTTTGGAGACCAAGTTGCATGCACGTGCATTGCACGTACACGTGCATTGCACGTACACGTGCAAATGCACATGCTTTGGAACATGGCCGGATTGCATCTTTTGGGAGGGAAATCAAAATTTTGATGGGGATCATGGTGTGGTGGTTACTTGATTATGGGTGGTTAGTATAACTCCTTAAATCTAAGCCACTTGTTCCTAACTCCTACTTCAATCTTGGCCATCCATTCTCCTTGATTTCTAGTATAAATACCCCCCCTCCCCCCCCCCCCCATGGCTAGTTATTCTTGTGCAAATTATTTTCTCCAACCTATAGTTCAAAATACTTTATCTAGTAGTTATTTTAGTGAGTTAAAAGATTGAGAGAATTGTGTGGGTTTGTGCAACAACCAAGAAGGAGGCCGGCTTTCAACAAGGAGTGCTCGGTTTTTTTTAGTGTGCTTGGAGGTTCGTGTGCGCGCATCTAGGAGGAGAAGTATTCGTTTGCAAGGACATTCGTCTAAGAGATTGCTAGTTGTACTTTCTTCAATAAGGTGGGTAAATTTTTCCTATTTCTAAATAGGAATGCATGCTAGATTTAATTAGAAAAATGATGCATGAAAATGATTAATAAGAATGCACATTTAATTGAAAAGATGATCCCTAATTGATTGATTTGTTGATATGCAAATTATATGTGTTGCTATTATTAAAATTCAAGTTGTGTGCGATATGAATATGGCTATGAATTGTGTGAATAAACCTTCGTTAGTAGTATGAAAAATTATGCGCAAAGATTATAGTTTGACAATGTCGCTTTATGTGCTAAATTGGAAATTTTGTTATGGCGTTGTAACGAATAAATTAAGATGCAATTATTATGTTTGGGAAATGAATAAGGGTAGAAAATTATTATAGAGATTAATGAAATTATAATGTAAAAAAAAAAGAACGTATTAGTGGTAGTATATCAAATTAACCAAATTGCATGGTAGATTTGTATTAATTATTGGGAAAAATATGTTTAATTATTTGAGAAAATTATTCCCATATACTGAAGTGTAATTCATGATGGAAATAATTAATCTGGAATTTTTATAGTATGTTAGTAAGAGCAATTGAAATGAGATTTTGATGAACGTCGAAATGTTTTAAATAACAGAGAGTATTGGTTAAATAAAATTCGAATTGTACTAGTGACAACCCGAGCCTATAGCTCGAGTGGTCGGATCGCTCTTATTTCGCTACAGTGTGGCGCGGTGTGTCTCACGGTTCGCTGGTTCGATCCCTGTTGACACCATCTTTTTATGCATTTAAGAAAAATTTAATCAGTTTCAGAACCGAGAGCATATAACTCTCTGGCCCTCTTTCTATACCGCTGGCGCAAGTGGCCTAGTGGCCTGTGCCTTCGGCTGTGTTCTCTGTGGTGCTGGGTTTGAATCTTGGCTTCGGCAAGATTGAAAAAAATATTTTTTTGAATGTTTTGGTGATCAAGAAATTATGGAAAAAATGTGATTATACTTCTAAAAATATATGGGACTTATGAAAAATAATTTGGGAATTATATACATCGAATAAAATGTGATTTGAGAATAAAATGTATAATTTAGACTTATGGTTATATACTTGTATGGTATAAAAGTTGCACTTTGTAGAAAGACTTGAAATAAAATATTAGAAAAGAAGTATACTAAAGATAGAAATTATATTATATGATGTGATGAAAATTATTCTCATTTGAGAATAGTGTGAAATTTATGGTATGTGAATATCCATTTAGTGAAGTGATTTAAATGTGGAATTGATATTTGATGAAACACATAATTCCATGTATGATTATGGACTATTGAACAATTTAGAGATCATGCCATTGAAAAAAAAAGAAATCTGTTATGATTGTGAAAATGAATTTATGAGTTGGAAATGTTCAAATTGAAAATTGTGAATTGGAATTGAAACAAAAGAGTAGCTAAGTCTCCCCCGGCATTTGGAAAGAAATGAAATGAAATATTGAAATGAAAGACCAAGGTTGGTCATGTTTGAATAAATGAATAAGTCCGATTTAGTGGAGAGGCTAACTCTAGAGCTTTGATTTTGTTCATGATTCTAATAAAAACTAAGGATTAGTGCATAGTGAAGACGTGATGAAAGTGAGAGAAAAACACGAGTATGAGAACTAGAGTTTACGGTGCGGGTGTGTGAGCCACAGAATGCATGCTTGATGAGTCAAGACATGGCGTGGGCACAACTCAGTAATGATCGGACTTTAGCCACGCTTGTGGGATGTTTGGTGACTGCAAGAGAATCGTGTGCTATGAAGGAGGCTGAATTGCCACAGAATGCATGCTTGATGAGTCAAGACATGGCGTGGGATTCTCCTCCAGGTTTTCTGTACACGTGCTTGTACTCATAGATCATCTAGGATACTCACCGTAGTTACAGTAGTAGATTAAGTCATGGCGAGGGATTGAACCCTACAAAGATGAAGAACGATTAGGAGGCTTGCCCTCGGACCTATGTAGTATGGGATGCATAGAATCCAAACAAGTGTGCATTAGTGTCATCTAATATAAATATTGCATTAAGGACTAAGTGCACAATCACAACACGACATCAATAGGGTAGTCCCTTTAGTTTGATATGTGACAAGTTTGTATTTGCTAAATATGGAAAATAAGTTATACTATTTTCGGCATAGAGAGGATGACCGTGTATAATGTTCGTCGGTTGAATAAACTGACGTACGCACAGTCTTATAGGCAGGTAAGTGACATGATAAAGATTAAAGAGGAACGAATGCTTAAAGATTATACAATGTTGTTGTACATTTATTTAATTGTTATAAATTTTACTTCCGCTGTGCAATGTAAAGTGTAATATTTTATGTAAACTCTGATGTAAAGTGAAAAGTTCAAATTTTCTTGTAAAATTGTACTAAATGAAGTGGAAAGATCCTGTAGAACATCTCGAATTCAGTTGTATTTGGGATTCGGGGCGTTACAGAGCCCGACCCAATCGTAAAGTTTTGTATTTTTGGCGGTTGTTTGTGTGGTTTTCTCATGTATTTTGTTATGTATTTAGCGAGTTTTCAATAGAGAACTTGCTCAAAAATTACGAAATTGTTCGGGTTCGGGTAGGTCGTTTTCGCCACTGACAAGCCAAAGCAACTTGTAGTTGCCAGTTCTCACCCACGGTTTGTTATATGCGTCCATGGATCGCATTCCGCATTTTTTTCAAGAGTAAAAGCGATACACGACCGTATCTTGAAGACCTGAGACCAAGCTCGCTTGTATAAGTTACGTTAGCTTGTGTGCGGCAATTTAGACCCAATCGCATAGTTTTGTATTTTTTGAAAGTCGTTTGTGCGGTTTTCTCACGTATTTTGTTTCGTATATGTATATATATATGCCAATTTTTTGTGAACAAATTGTTTTATATATGCGATCTTTCTTACAGAAAAATTGTTAGAACGAGGGGAACCGGAAGATCATCTGTTAGTGGTCGGGGCGAACATTCCATAGAAGTAAGAGAACGATTAATTTATATTGTGAATTTTGTATATAGTGGTATTGTTACCACACTAATAATAATTTCACAATGTGTTGGTGTAGGTTGGTGCATCCTCTTCGGCAGTAGAATGAGGTCCAGGACCAATATATAAAGGCAAACTCACCTTGCAAGACCGCCACAGATCCGACGCAGTGTGGGGTGGGACGATGCGGAGGTGTAATTTCCGCACTCACGAGACTATGCTTGTGCACCCACGTATCGTCGAGTACCTCGTCCATACCGGTTTCTACGGAATCAGTATGATGGGTCAGGTGGAACTAGATCGAACACTTCTTGCAGCACTCGTCGAGCGATGGAGGCCAGAGTTGCACACCTTCCATCTACTGGTCGGTGAGATGATGGTGACGCTACATTATGTAGCGATGATCTCCGGTCTTCCAATAGATGGGAGGGCCGTGATGGGTAATATAAACTTTGATAAGAGAGAGCTGTGTAATAAACTCCTCGGTACAGAGTTTAATGAGGAGGACGAGGACGATAAGCTTATTTTTATCAGACAATCAATCCGACTATCTTGGTGGAAGGAGTATTATGAAGAGAGGTTGACTGAGCAATCGACCGACCACGAAGTGCAGTGCTACACCAGAGCGTACATTCTAACGGTGCTTGGAGGGGTTCTCTTGTCTAACTCATCCGGAGATACCGTACCGTTATGTATCTACGATTGCTCGCTGATCTAGGCCTAGCTGACTGGTATAGCTGGGGAAGTTGCGCGTTAGCAACGTTGTACAAGACGTGTTCGGTAGCGTTAGATAGAATCGAGATGACCTGTCCAATGGTCTTGTTACAGATTTGGTCATGGGAGCGTCTACACTTGGGTCGTCCCTGAATTACGAGACCGGTAGTCGGTTGGATGCCCGAAGCACCAAATGTGGATTTGTTAGCACCCGTAGGTGTATATTGGGCAGGTAAACGAAGTTATAGAGAAATCCAAAAGGTGTACTTACTACAGAGACGAGTTCGACCAACTACGAGAAGAGTTCGTGATTTGGGTGCCGTATACATTCGAGCGGGTGGGAAGACTACCACCGATGTGCACGATCAGGTCGCAGTTGTGGATGACGACGGCTTCACTTATCAACTTTGGTATAGTGGAGCATCCGCGGCCGGAGAGAGTCCTTCGACAATTGGGTCTTCAACAAAATCTATCCAAAAATTGCGCAAACCTATACAACTTTGAGTTACACGCTGTGAGGGGTACCAGTCGTATGCCTACCCATGATTGGGCAGATTTCCACTGTGTTCATGTTGCAGATTGGAATGAGCGATGGTTTGAACTCGTAATTGTTGATGTTCTCCCGTACGATGGCATACAACAAATGAAGTACATGGAATGGTACAGATGTATTACACGTTTGTACATCTCTCCCAATACAGAATACCTGTTGGTATTCAACTACCAATTGAGGAGAGAGATTGAACCACCATCCACGTATTCTAGTTCACAACCCATGTTCCAACCGAAGGCGTCATTTACACGTACATTGGTGAGCATAATGGTTAATATTATTGAAATTTCCTTATTTTTAAAATGATTTAATTGATTACAAATCCGAATGTGTTTAATATTTTTTTTTGTTTTAGATCGATAATTCGTGGGACATGGCAAAAGAATGCGCGCAGGTACTCAAAAGTAATGTTGCCCAACCTATGAAGAAGTTCGCTCAGAAGATGCTCTATTCATGTCGGGGCAATTTAGAAGTTTTAGGAGAGAGTGAAGCTTTGAACCGGTATTTGGATAAATCTATATGTACACAGTGACGTAAGAGCGTGAGGGGTAGGCTATCTAGTTCGGGGCAACAACGGCAATATCATCATCTCCACCTCGAGAAGAAGAGCAAGTAGAAGAGCATCAAGACAGTGTTGTTGGAGACAGACAAGCGGAGGGATAAGAAGAAAAAATTGTTGCGGTATCATCCCCAACCCGGTGGTGACAACCTCTTCGGAAAAGGCGAGCACCACAAACTTACACGCCCGATGGTTAAGTGGTTCCCGATACAGTCTTTTTTGGAGTACAAATTTTGTTGTTGTTGAATGTAATTGATAGAACTTGTGGTTGTTGTTGAGATATGGTTAGTTTTAGTTGTCGTTGATGTAGTTGTTATTATGTGATGATTGTGAATTTTGTTGTTGTTTTTTTTATTTTATTGGTGTTAGTTTTGTTGTTAATCGTTCACATTGGTGGGATTCAAGTGTTATTGTTGTGTTGTAGCTGATGGGATTGTATGTAGTATTTATTTGGAGAATGTAGTGTAGCAGTTGTAGCTGCTGTGTTAACTTGTAATTCATTTTTATTTTTTTTTACTTAGGTTGTTGTTGAAGACAACGACCTAGGTTCTATCAATCAAATTGGTTTTTTTTTATCAGTAGCTCTCTGTCTTGGCTTAGTCAAAAGGAGCAATAACTGATAAAAATTCCCCAAAAAATAGTTTAAATAACGGCCTTAGTTATATAAAAAATTTTGAGTTTTCTGAGTTGCTCTCTGTCTCTGGCCAAGCCAAAAGGAGCAACAACTCATAAATGTACAAAACTTTTTTTTAACTGAGGCCATTATTGTTATATGGAAAAATTTGGATTTTTTTGGCCCATTTCTGTCTTGGCCAAGCCAAAAGACGCAAGAAACACCAAAAAAATCCATTTTTTAAAAACTAAGGTCGCTGTCTCGAACAACAGCCTAAGTTATATGGAAAAATTTGGATTTTTTGGGTCCTTCTATGTTTTGGCCAACCAGAAGAAGCAACAAACACTAAAAAAGTCAATTTTTTTTTTAAACTAAGGCTGTTGTCTCTAACAACGGCCTAAGTTATATGCAAAAATTTGGATTTTTTTGAGCCACTCTCTTTCTTGGCCAAGTGAAAAGAAGCAACAAACTCATAAAAAGTCCAATTTTTTTTCAAAACTAAGGCCAACAACGGCCTTAGTTTGATGGAAAAAAATGGATTTTTTTGAGTTGCTCTGTCTCTGGCGAAGTGAAAAGGAGCAACAACTCGTAAACAATGAGTACAAATATTTTTTTTAAGTAAGGCCGTTGTTGGAGACAACGACCTTAGTTATATGAAAATTTTTGGATTATTTTGATTTGTTCTTTGTCTTGGCCAAGCCAAAGGGAGCAATAGCTCATTAGGTTACCCATTTTTTTGGTTACTACTTACTACCTTGACTGTTGTCTCTAACGACGGCTTAGGTTATCTGATAAAATTTGGAATTTTTTTAATGCTTTTCACAACTGTCTCTCCCTTCTTTATGAATAGTGTCTCTCGAACTCTACACAAAAGACATTCATATGCTTGTATATCGTCTCTATATTTTATTAATTTCTATTTTTAGCCACCTAAATGAACAATATACAATCGTTATGGTTAAATACTTAAATAAGTACCAGTAAATAATTTATTTTTAAAAAATTTGTAAAAAACTATTTTTTAATTTTTTTTAAAACCCTAAACTGTAATTTCTTAAAAGACATTCATATGCTTGGGAATAAAACATGGATCACTTGAATAGAATATACCATATGCTTGGGAATAAAACATGGATCACATGAATAGAATATACCATATTAAAAGATTTTTCAAATTATTACTAACTAATACGGTTTATTACGTTATATGTGATGCCAATAGATGTGTTCACCATAAAAATTTTAATAAAGTCCACATCCCTACACAACCGGCTTTGCCTGTCTTAAATTTATCCATGTTTTTTGTTAACAAACTATGGCCGTTGTCTCCTCCAACGATGACACTAGGTTATATGATTAATTTTTTCATTTTTTTTACACTATTAACAACTCTTTCTCAACTCTTTACGAACAATGTTTCGAACTGTATGCAAAAGACATTTATATGAGTTATATTGTCTCTATATTTTTTTAATTTTCATTTTTAGCCACCTACATGAACAATATACAATCGTTAAGGTTAAATGATTAAATATCTACCAGGAAATAAAATATGTTATTTTTTGTAAAGGGTTAATTGTTATGGTAGGGTTAAGGGTTTAGGGTTATGGTAGGGTTAAGGGTTTAGGGTTATGGTAGGGTTTAGGGTTTAGGGTAGGGTTATGCGTAGGGTTATATCAGAGATACGGGATAGTGAAGGGTTATGAGTAGGATTATGGTAGAGATCGATAGAATTTTTTATTTTATTATTTAGTCTAGGTAAAAAAAATTAAAAATTAAATTAAATTAAAAAAAAGGCAAGGCCGTTGTCTCCAACAACGGCATACGTATAGGAGGGTTATGCGAGGGTTAGGGTAGAGGTTGTGTAGGGTTGTGGACTTTAATAATGTTTTTGTTTTTGTTTTGTTTTTTTTATATAAATTTTTTAAAAACGTGTATTCCCAAATATTTGTAAAAAAAGGGCAAAGCCGTTGTATACAACAACGGCCTACGTACATGCGGGTTATGCGAGGTTTGGAAAGTGCATACCAGGTTTGGAATGATTATCTTTGATTTCTGTGGTGAACACATCTATTAGCATCACATGTAACGTAATAAACCGTCTTAATCAGTAATAATTTTAAAAATTTCTCAATATGATATATTCTATTTAATAGATACATATTTTATTCCCAACCTGTATCGTTCTCTGTTGAAACATTCGATTCGAACTAGTTCCCATGTATTATCTAATAGACTCAATCGTTTATACTAACCCTACCCTAACCCTAACCTTAACCTGACCCTAACCCTAACCAAACCTGTGGCTGAAATATTATGGGTTAGGGTAAGGTTATGCGTATGGTTAGGTGTTAAGTTGAATAGGTATGCACATTCTAGAAGAAAATACATTTTAGGGTTTAAAAAAAAGGGTTTTTACAAAATTTTAAAACATAATTTTTTTTCTTCTGGTACTTATTTAATTATTTAACCTTAATGATTGTATATTGTTCATTTAGGTGGCTAAAAATGGAAATTAATAAAATATACAGTTGATATACAAGCATATGAATGTCTTTGGTGTAGAGTTCGAGAGGCACTGTTCGTAAAGAGTGGAGAGACAATTGTAAAAAGCATAAAAAAATTCCCAATTTAATCAGATAACCTAGGCCGTTGTTGGAGACAACGATCTTAGTTAATTTTTTTTTTTTTGGATTCTTTTTGAGTTTGCTGCTTCTTTTGGCTTGGCCAGGACAGAGAGGGACTCAAAAAAATCCATATTTTTCATATAACTTAGACCGTTGTTGGAGACAATGGCCTACGTTTAAAAAAAAGGTTGGATTTTTTTGTAGTTTGTTGCTTCTTTTGGCTTGGCCAAGTCAGAGAGCTACTCATAATAATCCGAATTTTTTCATATACCTTAGGTCGTTGTTGGGGACAACGACCTAGGTAGTGAAAAAATAATATTGATTTTTTATGACTTGTTGCTCCTTTTGGCTTGGCCAAGTTAGAGAGCAATCCAAAAAAAATCCAATTTTTTGATAAAACCTAGGCCGACGGCCTAGTTAAAAAAAATATGGTTGCTCTCTGACTTGTTTCTCCTTTTGGCTTGGCCAAGTCAGAGAGCAACCCAAAGAAACAATTTTTTTGCTATTTAACCTAGGCCGTTGTTGGAGACAACGGCCTTAGTTGCTCCTTTTTTTGCTTGCTCTCTAACTTGTTACTCTTTTTGGCTTGGCCAAGACAGAGAGCAACCAACAAAATTCCAAAATTCACTTATACAACTTAGGCCGTTGTTTCCAACAACGGCCTAGGTATAAAAAGGAATTTTTAAAAAAAGAACATGTCCACTGCAGTTGTATTTGCTACATTTCAATCCAACCGACATATAAATACACAATACAATCAACAACAACAAAACAACAACACCTGAATCCCAACAACATTTAAAAATAACAACTCTTACACATGACAAAAATCCAAATTATTTCATCAATATCTAACATACTCAAACTGTACATCAAAAAATTCCAATTCACAATGCTTCATCATATCTCTCCTCGGAACTCTCTTCATCGGATGGATTCACTTCTTGCGGATTGATTGCCCTTAATTCAAAAATAAGTTTTAGTTAGTGATAAATTCATTTACCACAAATGAAGTATAATAAATTTAAATGAATGTTAACCAAAGAAATTACGCGTATTACCCCTCAAATAATGTTGGGCAGTTTCTTGAATCATGATCTATTTGCACAATGCCGCATGTTCGGCACCGTCTCGGTTTTTTAAAGTGAAGTTGCGCTCTTATCGGCCTCAATCTTTTGGCGCGGGCCTTCCCTTGGTCATGCATTGTTGTGGGTCCCTTATGCGTGTAGGTACGTATCCGCTGCCTTCATCATGAGGTTGTGCACTACCATGCGGTTGTGTACTACCATGCTGTTGTGTCCTATCATGCGGTTGTGAGGCCTCTTCGGGTTGTTCGCCCAATCCAGGTTGTAGCCGGGAGACGCCGTCAATGATCTTCTGCAAATTCTCGAGCGTGTATTTGTAACTTTCATTGGAGGAACAATCAAGATCGACAATCTATTTTGCGTGGTAGCTCAACTCACAATATCGAGAAGCAAAATTCTCGGTATTGCGTTCGGTTGAAACAGATGTATAACTTCTTCTCATCACATCCCGGGTCCATCTTTTAATGTATACATCCGGAAGGGAAGTGTGATGGTTGAACTGAAGAACCGCTAAAATATGCCTGCAAGGAATGCCAACAAAGTCGAAGAAATGACAAGAACATGTAATAATTTGGTTGAGTTTGCATAACTGAAGAAGGCAAGTCAGTTCTGATTCTCCACAGAGTATCACATGGAAGGTTGAACTATCCGGTGTCTCAAGATCGCCAACGAATGTCACATTGTACATGAAGCTTTTTGTAACTTCATCTTGGAATTTGTAAAAAAATTTCAAAGTATATGTTTTCGCCATTTGTGCCTCCAAAGCCCATTCGCTCTTCAACTTTGGTCTCTTCTCACGGTTACGATGATTTTCTTTCAGTTCATCGTGTCTTTGCCTTCTCAAAAAACGGTCGAAGATGACGACAAATTCATGCAAGGAATATTTCTTTTCTGTATGATGCTTCAAGGCAGAATGTGATGACTCAACCCGTTGGCTACTCAACATGCCGATCCAAAAAGAATCTTTAGTATAGATGGGTGCCTATTTTTCACGGATATCAAATAAATTGTTCAACCATTTGTTATTCTCTAATCCGTATTGCGAAATTAATAAATTCTATTTTCCTACAAATTCATGTACATATTCAGAATTGTAGATTACAGTCTTCAATGAATCTCTAAACTTGTCGACACGTTCGACATACGCACCTCCTGCAATAACTTATCCAATATGTGCCAAATAAAAAACTGATGCCGAGTATAGGGAAAAACTTTCTTCACTGCGGCGGCGATCCCACGGTTGATCGGTGACGATGCCAGAGGGAGCATGATTCATAACACCTAACAACTTTTCAAAGAACCATTCAAACGAAGAGACCGTCTCATTTGGAATGAACCCACTTCCCAAGAAAGTCGATTGCCAATGTTGATTCACTCCAACAAAGGTAACAAATAACATTCCATACTGGTTCGTATTGTACGTGACATCAAAGCAAAGTACATCGCCAAATTCTTGATCATTCATCCTAGAAATACCATCAACCCGTTTACAATGTGACAACCGCCCTTCGGGATCTACTTGAATGTCAAAAAAATGAAGGATCTGTCTATTTCTTAGATTCGAAAATATCAATTAGCATTTTTGAATCGTGTTCTTTCAATGTTTCTTGCGAGTCTCTAAGTAAATTTCGAACATCTTTTTCGGTAAATCCTACTTGATCGTGACCACTACTAGCACTTTCGAAGAAGAGCATTTGTCGGGATATTAGCTTGGTTGAATTGGTCTATTATCCTTTTATCCGTATCTGACACGGAACGGTTTCGGGGCAAAAGATGCATTCTACCGGGTGAGGTGAATTCGTGATTGTGTACTTCATGAAATGAATACAACACCCACGTATTACTTGCTTCGTTCAGTTTTACACGAACGCAAGTCTTGCAACCCGTTCTACAGGCTGTTCCCTGTCTACCATCACTATGTTGACTCGGCGACGACCCGGCTTTATTACACAGATCGGACTTATCTACTTCCACTTCTCCCTTTAATTTATTTCCACCCTTACGCATTGTAAAACCCCCACATCGAGCAGATGACGAATAGAAATTTTCGGCCTCAACTAAAGTAGGAAACGTCATACCTAACTTTGGTTTTATGTGTTCTTCGACTAACGGCATGGAATCAATGATTGGTTCTACCTGCACAAAATTATCGCCGACAGCCGAACTCTCCGTATCGTTGTTCATCTGCAAAAAAAATATATTTTTGGTAAATTAATATACACATCATATATAAAACAGTTTGTTAACAAATGATTGTGATATATATATAGATACGAAACAAAATACGTGAGAAAACTTCACAAACGACGTCCAAAAAATACGAAACTTTGCGATTGGGTCCGGCTTGCCGCACACAAGGTAACAGAACTTGTAGAAGCGAGTTCCGATCCACGGTTTGCAAGATACGGCTGTGTCTCGCTTTCAATCTTGGAAAAGAGGGGAATGCGATACACGGACGCATATAGCAAACCGTGGGTGGCAACTCGCAACTACAAGTTGCCATGGCTTGTGGGTGGCGAGATCGACCTACTCGCAAAATTTCGGATTTTTCAAGTGGGTTTTCTATTAAAAACTCGCTCAAAACATAACAAAATTCATTAGAAAACCGCATAAACGATGTTAAAAAAAAACTGAACTTTGTGATTGGGTTGGGCTCTCCGTACACAAGGCAACACAACTTGTACAAGCAAGTTCCGACCCACGGTTTGCAAGATACGGCCGTGTATCGCTTTCACTCATGAAAAATGTCAACAATGCGATACATTGACGTAGCTCGCAGACTGTGGGTCGGAACTCGCAACTATATGTAGCGTTGGGTTGCAAGCGGTTTGCCCGACATGCTCACAAAATTTCTTATTTTTTGGATGTCATTTCCTAGTGAAAAATTCCTCGATAGAATTCAAACATTAATTGTTGTTGTTTAATAAACAGTAGAAATCCGCACAAACGAGATTAAAAAATTCCGAAACTTTGGGAGTAAGACGGACGCAAAACACATGAGCCAACAATACTTGTAGAGGTGAGTTTCGACTCACGGTTGCAATATACGCCGATGTATCGCTTTCACCCACGAAAAATAGTCGAAGCGATACACGGCCGTACACTTCAAACCGTGAATCCGAACACACTTCTACAAGTTGCGTTGGCTCGTGCGTGGTGAGCTCGACGTACTCGCAAAATTGCAGAATTTTTGGATCTCTTTGTGCGCTTTTACTAGCAACGAACAACAACTAATACTACATCTTCATCGACAATAACACTATAATTACCTAATCTATAATTAGCACGCATAATATATAAGTTGTACACTCAAACATTGAATAAAAAATTTCAATCAATTAACCTAGCTAGATCTACTAAAATAGAAAATAATTATTACCTTTCACAATGAGGGTTTTCTAAAAGGAGATAAAGGATGTCCCTGCCCGCTGCTGCAGACAAAGGAAGGAGAGTAGGGTTTGGCTAATTTCTTTAGGATTAGGGTTTTAGGGTTGGAGAGATTTCGTATGAGTTAGAGTTTTTTGGTATTCGGGATCTTCAAAGGAAGAGGGCAATAGTGTGAGAAGAGGGAGAGATTGAGTGAGAAGCAACGAGCAAGAGAGAGCTAGGGTTTTCAGATCAAGAGAAAGAGAGAGAGTTTGGGGAATCAATATCGAGAGAGAGAGAGAGTTGTCGACGAAGAATGAGGGAGATGGCGATCTGAGTATGTACAAGTGTTTGGAAAAACACTTGTACATTCCAAGGCCGTTGTTCCCAACAACGGTCTAGGTTGATTTTTTATATAAAAAAACCTAGGCAGTTTTTTTCGACCAAAAAAAAGTTTACGCTAAAAAATGCCAAGTCCGAAGCGTTATTTAGCGTGAACTTCTCAAAATGCCCCTCCGCTCTAATAGGAGATCCACTCTGAATCTGAGCGGCAGCAATCTGAGCCGTCGATCAAGATCAAGAGCGATCCAACGGCTTAGATCGCTATTTTCCAACTCGTTGAAAACGAACCAGTTTTCAACTGAGCAAAACTCTCTCTTTCTCTCTCTCTCTCTCTATATATATATAAAATTAAAAAAATTGATATATCCTCATTATGTAGCAACCCTAAACGCTTACATAAAACTATTATGAGATTATTAAATAGGACAATATAGTTATAGAGAGAAACAAGATAGTACTTGGTTTGAGCTGAGTTTGGATTCTAGATGTGGGTCGAGTCGGGTTTGCTGGTCGGTTCCAACAAACAAAAACAATTGGGTCCGGTTTAGGTTTGCTCGATGAAGAAGAAGAGAGCAAGGGCTGGTCGAGTTTGGATTTGCGTAAGGAAGAAGAAAGCAGCGATGTGTCGGGTTTGGGTTTGCCCGAGGACCAGAAGGGGTTTGGATTTTGGATTTGAATTTGGGCCAGATTGAGCCTAAATAATGCAAACGCGCATGAAAATTGAAGGAGATTTAATCGGTTAATCGATCACTTAAAATCGGCTGATTAACCACTAATCGGCCGATTATATCCGATTAAATTACTAACTATTGAAATAAAATCGCCAAAAATATAATCGCTTAGCCTCCGATTAGCGATTAATCGGATTTTAACTGCGTAGGTAGTGGAGTTTGATGGTTAAGAGATACTTAAGAGAGACCGTTTCTGATATTTAGGCTCGATTATACAAAGAGACAAGGAAATTTGTAAAGATGTTATACATAGGATCTAAGTAGGGTGGCTTAAGTGGAGAAGTGTTAGTGGTGTTTTGTGTGACAAATGTATACCTTTGAAGTTGAAGAAAAATTTTATAGGACAGATGTTAGACCATCAATGATATATGGAGCAGAATCTTGGTCAATAAAGAAACAACATGTTCAAAAAATGAGTGTAGCAGAAATGTGGATGCTAAGATGGATATGTGGTAAAACCAAGACGGATAGAATTAGATAGCATATACAAAACATGCTAAAGGTAGCTCCTATCCAAGATAAGTTAAGAGAGAATCGCCTCAGGTGGTTTGGACATGTTACACGTAGACCTAGCAGTGCCCCATTAGAAAGAGTGATTTGATAAGTATTGTGGGTAGAGTTAGGGGTAGGGAAAGATATAAACTTACTCGGGTGGAAACGGTGAGAAAAGATATGATAGTTTGTGACCTTAGAGAAGATATTGCGCTAAACCGAGCAAATGGAAAACCGGGATTCATGTAGCCGACCCCAACTAGTTGGGAAAAAAGGCTTTGTTGTTGTTGTTTATCCGGTCTAGTTGAATTGTTATTTCTTACATAGTATAGTTAAATTGCTGGTCCATACTGGTCCATATGATAGGCTGATATACATTCATGCTAGTTTGGCTCCAGTAAGCTACAAATTGTAATACGTGTACATGGAAAATTCTCAAAATTCTTAATATGCAGATGTCATGGATACCACGATACCAAAATTATTTGTGGGTCTGTGCATGTTTATTGTAAGTTCCTTTTTTAAATCATAAGTTTATAACCTGAAGTTTTTACTCTTTGACATGAGGGAAAAGGGCTTTGATTACCTGGGTATGGCTATCATGGTTAATTGGTTATAATGATAAATTTCAAGTGTATAAAGCAGTAGGTAAGCTTTCAATTATAATTCTTGATCAAGAAAGTGGACACGTTGTACAGTTACATCAAAAAATTAAATTGCATTTTGAACTCAATCATATACGCAGTGGATCTCCATCTTTAAGTCTGTATGCTACTCTTGTATTTGTTCCCCTGTTATACGTTAAGCGCCCAAAGAATTATTTATTCTTTTATAATTATATTCTCATTTGGATATTTAGACTAGGAAGCATTGGTACTTCTGAACGCCCAACGTACCCTTGTCGGGTGTGTACCGGGTGTTGATACTCCTTAGATACTTGCAGGCTATGAAGCATAGATACGGGTACGGGGTGCGGGTATGACACGACGCGGGTACGGGGATACGTGATTTTACAAAAAAATAGGATACGGGTACGTTGGTGGATACATTAAATATAATATATATTATATTATATATATAAATAAATAAATATTTATTTTATTAAAAATGCATATATTTGAACCATTTCATAGAATTATAAGAATACATTATAATTATGAGCATTTTTAGATAAAAGAATTGATAATCTAACTATCAAAACATTGTGTAAACTTATTTTCTGTTTGAGCATAACATAAAACATCAAGTTTTTGAAATTACGCTAGGGACCTAAACATTCATCTACACTTAACTGTGTCCAAAAGTTAAAAAAATGTATTAAAAAATTGGATACTCCTTGGGTACGCACCCGAAAGTATTCAAGGAGTATCGGCACCCGATACGCACCCGACATGGGTACGTTGAGCGTTTGGAAGTATCCGTGCTTCCTAGCTTGCAGGTGCGTATCCAAACAATATCCAATTTTTAATACATTTTTGCAACTTTTGGACACAATTATGTTTAGATAAATGTTTGAGGCCCTAATGTAATTTCAAAAACTTGATGTTTTATGTTATGCTTAAACACAACAAGTATACCTAATGTTTTGATATAGAATATCAATTTTTTAAATCAAAAAATGCTCATAATTATAATTTATTCTTATAATTCTATGAAATGGTTCAAATATTTGCATTTTTACAAAATAAATAAATAAAAATATATATAGTATAAAATATATTATATTTAACATACCCATCAAGGCATCCGTATCCTACTTTTTTGTAAAATCACGTATCCCCGTACCCTTGTCCTGTCGTACCGGCACCCCGTACTCGTATTTGTGCTTAATAGTATTTAGATATGGAATTCCCTTCCATTAACTAACCCGTACTTCTTGCTTCTTGTTATTGCTAGAAAGGTTTAAATAGTGTATTTTCAAGCATATGCTCTTTAAGTCATATTTTTTGACAGTCTGGATGAATAAGATCTTGGCACTGTTAACAGTCATTAGTTATTCAATAACGGATACTATTGTTTTTGCATAGTTTACTTTTGGTCATCCTCACTTAGCAAATGATATTAATCCAACAGGGTGCACTCAATGAAGCTGCTTCTAGTTGGGGCGTGATGTGTCTTCGATATGAAATAAGTAAGGCTAGCTTGTTTCTTAATTGTAATCTTCCATTTTGGGAGACTATATTAATTTTATTTTTCCCATCATTTTTCTTGTTTATGCAGGAAACATCTCTCCTCCACCTGGTGTAATGCAAGCTATGGAAATGCAAGTTGGGGCAGAGAGAAGAAAGCGTGCTCAAATTCTTGAGGCTGAAGGTGACTATTCATGAAATTTACGTGGTTATTTTCACTGTCATTCAGTGAACAATTTCCTTTTTCTTAGAAAAAACATATCCATAATATTGCTAAAGGATGAGTGTTAATTGTATTTGACACTGTTGAATAAACCCTGTACTAAAGCAGATTTAGTAGGAGGATAAATGAGAGTTTGGAAAAACATTCTGTGTGCTTATTATATTAATTTATCTTATTTGGATATAAACAGGAGAGAAAGAAGCAAACATTAAAGTTGCCGAGGGGGAAAGAGCTTCTGTGATATTGGCAGCCGAAGGTATGTTCTCCTTGCATGGATGCACTTGCTAGGCTAGGACATTAGATGTTCAAATGTTCAAGTTAATGGTCAGGCTGAACTACCTCTGTAATTTATGGAATATTAACTTTCTGTCCTATATTGTGACGAGGACATCCATTCTATTTAGTTTAGTATTTTATTTCAGTACCATATTTGTTTTTGGCAATTATAGCCATATGTAATCTTTTTTTTATGCATTAGAATATTTCTGAGATTTTAGAATATTTTGAGATTTGTATCAAGATTTGTTTTGAGCCTATATATAGGCCTTGAGATTAATGAGAAAGGATGTCATTCTTGATTAAAAAATTATTGTGTTGAGTTTTGCTCTTCCTCTCTTTTTTGTGTGATACAATTAAGATCCAATTATTAGGGTTTGTGATAAGTTCTAATAAAATTTTAGGGTTTGTGATAAACTCGAAAACTACTCTAAATTTCCAAATCAATTAAAATCAAAATTCTAATCCCCAAATTCAAAACCCTAATCCTGCTTCTTCCCCCTCACAAAACCCCTAGCCGCTACTCCCGTTCTCTCTCTCTCTCCCAATCTGTTTCCTGCCCAAACACCCCAAACCTGTCTCCGACCATCTTCCCCGGCCAACTCCGGCCGCCCTCCTCGACGCCACCTCTCGACCTCCTTCCAGCGTCGCCCACTTCTCCTCGACGGCCAGCGCCACCACAGAAAACCCAAACCCCCTCCTCCTCTGTCCTCGTCAGCAACGACAGCCAAAACCCAATCCCCCATCGACCCACTTTGTCGACGTCGACCGCGATGCCGTCCGCCCTCTCCCGTCGCGTCGATCCCGCCGCCGCCCACAGCTAGTCGCGCCAGCACCCCCGCGACTCCCCTGTGCTGCCCCTCGCCCCTTGCTGCCAAGCTGAGATCTAACACTAGTTGCTTCGAACCCCGGTATACTCTTTCCACTTTTCTAATATTTGTGTTATACTGCTTTATCATCTCTATTATATTATTTAATTTAACTTTCGACCACAAATATCGAGATTGAGTGTTCTACTTCCCTAATTAGAGTACGAATCAATATTGCATCTTTTACTTGCTAAGAACGCTTAGGGATTTAATAATTGATTGTTAGAACTGAATTATTAATTGGGCTTGTTAAACTTAATTCAATTCTTGAAAATCCATCAAACCGATTAATTGTTTGAAATTCTAACTTTGATCCGTATTACATGTTAGTAAAATTAATTCGTTAAGATTCTCCGAAATTCTCTATTTAAGATTACGTTTTACATCATATTGATTTCTGATTCTTGTTCTGTGCAGTCTAGTATAACTGGAATTATCATGCACACATTAACCAGAAGTGTTTATATTATTTTTTTCTGATTCTTCTTCTGCAAATTATCACTCGTAACTGGGAAAAAAATTCTGTTCTTTTTGTTCCAATTTGTTGAAGACAATTAAGAAACTCCCTGACAGTAAAACTAATGAATAGATGATGAATTTGGCATTATTGGACCAGGAGTGAAGAAGAGAAGAATGAGTAAAAACTCTTTAAATGGAGAAATTTTTATGGGTAAATGATGACACACATAGCTCTTCTATTATCAAATTCCAACCCAAATTGTTTCCATCACCATTGCACGCACACTCATCCCAAACCCACTCAAATACCCAATAAAGATGAAATTGGAAGGTTTTTCCTTGCTTTGTTTTGTGGAAGGTAACTACGCTTTGTTTGGTATTTCGTATTTCTCTGAATGAAAAGTGCTTTTGCTGTAGATAGTTGTTACTAAAAATGCTGATGGAAAAAAATTATGTTTAACTTCAAAATTTTTCTAGTAAATAAAAACACTTTTTGAAAAGCTCAACCGCTTCAGGTGCTTTGAGAAAAAAGCTAAAAATAGTAGTTTTGGCTAAACACACTTTCAATTAAGTTTGCCAAAGACCTAATTTGAGTCTGCAAGAGCTTTCACACCCCAAAGCAATGCCAAATGGAGCCTTAGAAACTCCCTGAATGAATAGAAGATGAGGTTGACTGTTGACATTATTGGACCCTAAAGGAAACAAGAGAAAATAATGACTAAAATTTCTTTAACAGGAGAAGCTTTTATGGGTAAATGATGACATGGACATTGTTGGACCAAAATGTGCTTTTTTTCCATGTATGCTGTCTTCTATAGCTTGTTCATATGAGACACTTCTCAAAAGTTACTCTGGTACGTGTTTAAGATGTTTGATATTTTTGGAATTTTAAGCATTTCTCAAGTTCGTTGAGGTATTTGATTGTTTGAAGTAGATTTACTTGAGGAATAGATAAGGATTGGCATGAGACAGAATTTGATAAGAATGAGTAAGAAGTATACATTGAAAATTGGTAGCTATTACATTTGGCAAAACTTTAAAATCTCCCAAATTTCAGCAGTTTTGTTTATATAGAATAAAAGAATTATTTTCATTGTATCCCAATACTACTACATACTACTACTTTTTTAATTATTATTATAAAGGAGTTCCAAAGAACTCCAGCCAAGTTACAAAAGAAAGATCCATATCCAGTTAATACAAAAGTACTTAGTATCAGAGAATTAAGACAGAAGAAATACATAATCCACGGATCCAAGAACAGTATCAATCAATTCTCAAATCGTGATTGAACCATCCCACCCATCAAATCTTCTCATTCTTACCATCTCCATCTCTACAATGTTCTGTCTTGTCAATTCAATAGGGTCAGGAAGGACCTTCCTGTGTCCTTGCTTCATCTTCAACTCCCCGTTTCCTTTTGCTAAGCTTCATGTTCGTTAGCCCTTTCCTCTAATTTTTAAGCCTTGCCTTGGTTGTCTGATGGGCCTACATAATTGATCACATGACTGGTCTTTCTGTCTGTGGAGGAGAAGCGAAGATATTTAGTTTAATAGTAGTTTATCAGCTTGTGTTTTGCAAATTTGTAGATGCAGTTGCTGAAGGAACAGTTGGTGTGAAGATTGAGAGTTGCATTGAAGGTTGGGATCATGATCTTACTGATGGTAGTTTCTCCGATACTATGTGAATAGCTTTGTGCATGGGTATGGTTCGTAAGAGAGATGTAAAACCAAGAGAGAAAATTAGGTCCTCATTTAATCTTGTTCATATAGATTGCCACGTCTACAAATTATCCATCACATGCATATTTTTCATACAAAAATCTCGCCCAGTTAAGGAGACAAAACACTTATTGTTTATGAATGTGATAGAAGCACTTACCAAGCATTATAGATACATCCTAAAATGTGAGTTGTTTTATAATATGCCTGTGAGAGCACAAATATTTGTCTTTATAGAAGATGATTGCAATTCTTAGTTCTTTTTTTTTTTCTATTTAATTTTCCTATTGTGTTTGTTTATCTTGATGTAGGGAATCATCAACTCTTACAATTTGTTTGAAGTCCGATTCATTATGAATTTATGATTGATTGTTTTTACATAACTTCTTTTTCTGGGTATTATGTTTTTAATGAAAAAAAAATAATTTTTATTTATCAGGAGAGGCTCAAGCTATTCTTAACAGATCTCAAGCAACTGCCGAGGGACTCAAGAGAGTGTGTGATGTCATGAAAGCAAATGGAGGTGCTGAGGTATAAAATACTTCTTTCCGTTGGAATCTTTAGCCTTAGTGCTTTTTCTTCACCCACATTCAACAATAGTTATATTGTCGATTCAATTATGTTATCTAAAGGTGTAAGAAAATTTATGATTATTTTTAGAATTACTACTGATGCAGCACTATCTAACTGTGTTTTATCTTTGTATTACCTTAGTTTTTAAAGATTGCTTAAGAAGTTATTTGCACTTTCAGGCAGCAAGCCTGAGCATCGCTGAACAATATATCAAAGCATTTGGTAATATTGCTAAAGAGGTGAGACAACTATCACTGAAACTTGTGTGGAGATTTGCAGTTGCATTCTCATGTCGTTGTGGTTGTTGCAGGGAACAACTTTGTTGCTACCTGGTGGTTCTGGAAGTCCATTCTCCATGATAGGCCAGAGTCTCTCAATTTTGAAGTCGATGAATGGCGACAGCTCTAATGGTGGCTCTGGCGTTAATCTTCCATCAGAAAACAGTGATGATTCCAAATCCAATGATACAAAAGATGAAGTGAACCAGCAAAATTAGCGAACCTCCATATTGACTGGGTCTGTGCTACTTATGGAAAAGGACTTTCATTTTCCAGAGAAATTTACACTGGAGCTTGCAAGGGGAGCTATTACATTTGTACTGGGAATGAGAGAATAAAATTTTTGAAGTTTTGATATTTCTAGTGTTGAAGCTGTATACGTTTGTAGGGAAATTTAATGATCAAGCTTCTCATTGTTGGGTTCTTCATATAAATTGAAGAATACATCTATATTGGCAGCCCATTTTTTTTTGTTTCAAGGAAACAAAAGAAAAATAACTATGAGGTAAAAACAGTAACCCTTCAATCTAACCTCCTTTCAAATGATGTTGATCAAATTTGTGGAGGTGCTTTGAAATTTGACTGAAAACATTATATGAGATAGCATCGAATAATATAAGATTCTTCCTTAAATGGGGTTTCTATATCTTCTATGGTCAGGTTGTATAATCTAACCTCCTTGCAAATGATGTTGATCAAATTTGTGGTGGTGCTTTGAAATTTGACTGAAAATATTATATGAGATTGCATCGTATAGTATAATATAAGATTCTTCCTTAAATGGGGTTTCTATATCTTCTATGGTCAGGTTTTGTATAGAAATCCAGTTATGCAAGTCATAGAATTGTTCTTCCAGGTTTAAAGCATAGTTCATAAGCTGAAGTGGGATATGTCCAATTTGAATTTAACTTGGTGCATGATTATCGGATTTTGTTATCTCAGTCCTGGATTAGTGTTGCAAGGAACCAATTAATATATAATGGTTGAATTCTTTTTCTTTTTCATTCAGATCATTAATCAAGAGTATCTGTATTCAACCTATTTGAGCTTAAACTTGTTTAATCACATATGGGGTCGAGCTCAAAATTTGGGCAACATCTAAATTCATCTTTATATTCATATTCATTACAAGCAGTGAAATAAGAACCTAGTAACAATGTCATTTCATAGTAAACGAAAATAATCCAAACAACACTTTAGATTATCAGAAAATTTTATAGACGAAAAAGCAGAACTTCGAATTCCATGAAGAAAAGCTAAGGAAATTTAACAGCTCTACAGGATCTTTTGATGTCTCCATCAGTTCCTGTAAGCACCTGGGTAGCCCCCCCCCCCCCCCCCCCCCCCCCCCCACACACACACACACACACACACACATCCATCTTGATCATAGCATACTGAACTGACTGCCAAATGTGAATCCATTTGCTATTGACTTCACAGTGTCTTTAGTTGCAACATCCAGAGCTAGGCTCTGATCAATCTTCAGAATCCCTCTGTTCATTTGAGATCTGCCTGTAATAAATGTTATCCACAGTGTTTGAGCTCGAAGGATTCTGGTCAAGATTCACTGTATTGTCGACATTCGCATTTTGTGGGCCCCTTAGCTTTAAAAGAAGTCCACGAGAAGAGAATTAATTCATTGTGGGATCAGATCTCCCAATGCTGTTGAAGTTGTAGCGGCGATCAGAGATCAGAGATCAGAGAAGAACGAGCAGTGTGCGATTCCCACTAAGTGGGCTCCTGTAAAAAAATGTACAAACGTGTAAACTCGGTTGTAATTTCCATAGGGGGTGTTTAGATTTGAAGTTTAATGCTATACCTACTACATCTTTTACAACTTCCATTCCTTAGAGTATATGTAGTCGTTCAATCTCAAAATTTGAGTATTTGATATATAGGAATAGGAATTTAGGTTTGAGCTGTAGTTGTTTTAACCTAAAATCTGGGTTTTGATTTTTAAAAATCAACGGTCAGAAAATCATTTCCCGTGCAAGGATTAAAAAATAGATTATCAACCACGGATAGGAAATCAAATTCCGTCCAAGATTTTTTCCAAATTAACTCTTAATTTAATCTTAATCTCTAATATTATAATGGGAGAGTTGGGGTTGTCATTTGTCAACATACAAATCCGTGAATTGCACGTGCAACTCCAACTCCCTCATTAATTAAAACAAAACAAACAAACAAACAAAATTTCACCTATTTAACGTGCGTTGCACGTACAAAAATATTTTTTCAATATTTTTTAACACTAAACAAACACATATGTTGCACGTACAACTCTAATTCTACTTATGAACACGTGCATTGCTACTACAAATCGTAGCTTTTCTTCAAAATATTTTTCTCAATTACGTGCAATGCATGTCCAATCTCAAAACTATTTCTTAACGTATATCGCACGTGAAAATCATCACTCTTATCAAAACGTGCATCGCACCGCACCGCACCGCACCGCACGTGAAAAATACTAGTAAAAATAACTGTAAAGACGATGGAATAATCTACCACTATTTTTATATGTAGTGATAGATAAAATAATAGTTTTTGATATGTTGCTAGTTTCTGAGACATTCTCAAAATAGCGATATTTTAGACTTTTTTTAACTTAATTAATTAATATGAGTTGGGGTTAAAAAAACAAATTTTTATTATTTATTTGTCACCAAATAAATTCGTGCGTCGCAGGTACACCTCCATCTCTATTTATTAACACGGTAATGACACGAGCAAATCAAACATTTCAAACAAACAAATATTTTTTAAATATTTTTTTCATCAATCAAACCCATGCATCGCACGCACTCCTCCATCTCCATTTATCTCTATTTATTAACACGTACATCGCACGTGCAAATCAAAATTTTCAAAATTTTTATCTAAATTTTTTGGGAATTACGTGTATAACCCGTTTAACTCCAATATTTTCAAATAGAACAACACTTTCTCATCAAACAAACCCCGACACCACACGTACAACTCCAACTCTATTTATTAACACGTGCATCGCATGTGCAAATCAAAGTTTTTTTTTCATCATCCTTTAAAACTTAAGAGTATCACTCGTTCAACTCTAATTTTTCAAAAAAATTAAGTCATTCATCGTGCGTGCTAATTACTACCGACTTACGTATATCGCACGTTTAACTCAAACTCTTTATTAAAATGTGCATCGCATGTGAAACTTACTAGTCTAATCTTAATTTAATCTTAATTAAATCTAAAATCTTATTTAAATCATAATTAAAACCTAATATATACACATAATAATATCTATAGGCCTATTTCTTAGAATATTTTCCCCACAAATCAGAAATTTTGCGAACGGACGGGAGATCCTCTCCCGTTCGAGATTTTTTTTTTAGAATTAGCCAACTGACGGAAAATGATTTTCCGTCCGATATATTTTTAAAAAAAATTGAAGCTACGAAAGATGATCTTTCGTCCGATTCATATTTTTTTTTACAAGAACAGACGAAAAATCATCATTCGTCCGACTATGTTTTCCAAATTTCTATATCTTTCCCAAATATAGGTTACCACTGTTCTCCCTAAAATCAAAAATTTGGGTATATAGCCAACGACTACAAAACTCTTTCTTCTTTTTATTTGAAAATTTTGTCATTTTAGCCAACGACTACAGATGCTCTTACACTCTAATGTGACACTCATCTAGTGGAGGTGTTTACTAAGTGATCTACTTCTTACGCCATAATGTGAAACTCCATCATTTCCCTTAAAACCTTATCCCTATTAACCTTACTGGTTCGCATCTTCTCATCTCCATTGCTTTGGTATTTCTCCAACTTGTTACTTCTTATTTTTTCAATTTATTTTTCATCGGTAAAAATTCAAATTTATCTCAAGTTACTCATTTCATATTTTTAAGTTGAGTAAATATAATTTGGGTATGTTTAACCGAAGGATATGTTTGTCATTTGCCAATCGTATTTGGCTTTTAACTAAAACTAAACTAACAGACCTTAATGGATTGTTATTTTAGAGTGAGCCCAAAATTATAACTGTTGTATAAGAAAATAGTGAATTAACGAATGGCTTGTTAAGAATTTAAAGAATTTTGCTCTTCCTTTCTATAAAAAAAAAAAAAAATACAAATGTGAAAAAAGTTTCACTTCCCCTGCACTCATCAAAGTTTTGTGCAAAATTGGCATAGGTGGATCAGTGGATGTGGGAGTCCACCACCAATTTTGCACAACTGGCAAAGTCATTTGCACCAGTGGGGAAATGATAATTACTAAGGGTGGGCATAGTTCGGTATCCGATCTAATATGGACCATTCACTACTGATTTAAAGAAGATTGGTTTTTTAATTTTCTCATCGGCAACCAATCCGAGCCTTAATTGGATCGGTTTTCCATCCAAGCCGATTAAGTTCGGTTTAGATTGAATTGGATGGTCGGTTTGGCGTGCTACTTTTCACCTCCAACATCATTTACAATTTCGTTGAAATTTAAAAGATCAACTTCAATCAAACTTAAATGAATTTAAAATGGAGATTCATAAAACCACAAGTTACTAATGAATTTTACACTAATTATTTGAGATGATGATGTTTAAATGAGTGAGATACATTGCTTTTTCACATGCATACTTCGGTAATCTTAGTTTATTCTCATAAAAGGAACATCAATAACCATATCCAATTGAATTTCAGATACAATAAAAAAGATCTAGAAAATAATTTCTGCTTGACTTGATTAAAGTAACTACTAAATGTTACATCTACTTCATGATTCTATTAAACTGGGCCACACTATAAATCAAATATTTCTCAACAACATAACACACATGATTATGGAGAATCAAAACATAGGTAGAACAACTGCTCGGTTTGTTCTAAAGAAATTAAAAGAGACTGTTTGTATCTCCAAGAAAATGAAAATTGAACGTTTGTATATTCAAAAAATTAAAGCAGAACTAGATTTTTTATGGACTAATGCATAGAGGTACGGTCGGTTCAGTTTCATCAGTTATTTGAAAGCCCCATCCAACATCCGAACCGGTCCAGCTGGTTATTGAAGATCAAGAATCGGACCAACCCGAACCCCCAATTGGTTTGGTTAAAAACCGGTCGGTTCGGATTGGTTCGGTTCGGATTGGTCGGTTCGGATTGGTCGGTTCGGATAATAGTTGTCCACCCCTAATAATTACCCCATATTTGCATAAAACCTAAAGTATTTATAATGGAGCATTCCTCTCTCTCTCTCTCTGTGTGTGTGTGTGTGTGTGTGTATAGAGCATTCCTCTTTCTCTCTCTCTGTATATATATATATATATATATATATATATATATATATATATATATATATATTACAATGGAGCATTCCTCTCTCTCTCTGTGTGTGTGTGTGTGTGTGTATAGAGCATTCCTCTCTCTCTCTCTCTGTACATATATATATAGGGAACTCTTCCGTTGTGCACCATCTATGGTGCACACGGCATGTGCACTCGGCCTTCCCGCCTTCGTATCGACGGTCCGAACTGTTCACATTGATCTACACATCTAAATTAGTCTAAAGATGTAAAATCAAATTATCTGAAATTTATTTGCCCATCCATTGAAGTGTTACAAAATTGTATGGCTGAAAATCATTGTTTTTATAGTCATATGATTGATGGAAAAATGAATTTCAGATGATTTGATTTTACATATTTAGACTAATTTAGATGTGTAGATCAAGTGAACGGTTCAGATCGTCGATACAAAGGCGGTAAGGCGGAATGCATACAAGTGCACAAGGAGAGGTGGTGCACAATGGAAGTTTTTCCTATATATACATATATATAGGGAAAGCTTCGGTTGTGCACTTCTCTAGACGTGTGCACTAGGCCTTTGGGCGTTCATATATATATATATATATAAAAGGTCTGATATTCCTACTTTTGCCAGTCAATAAATAAATAAAAAATAAATAAATAAAAAATCTTGTACCAGTCCCTACCAGAACATTCTGCAAGAGCTGAATTTCGCTTAGGTTGTAGGAGGAGAGTGTCAATCAGGTTGTGGAATATTGAAGATTCGAGCCACGAAGTCTGCAAGTTTCTGCAGATTACCAAAAGTTTATTGTATTTGAAATCAAGATCAATCACAGTCTGTTAGTTTCAACTGACACCATCGCTAGTGTGTACAAAAATTTATTGTATTTTGATTTTAATTTGTCTCTAAAATACCAGTAATATAACAACCGACATCAGAGCATCCACAATGGTAATTTGTCTATAAAATACCAACAATATAACAACTGACATCAGAGCATCCACAATGGTATTTTTCAAATATGAGAATATAGCAAAATAGCATCTAACAAAACGGACAATTTGCTGCAGTCGTGATTTGCTATAATTTAAGAAAGAAATATAGAAAAAAGGAACTCGAATGGAACATCTTGTTTCGTCTTTTTTTTTACATAACATTTAAGTTAATTAACTAATTATTAGATATTAAAATAGGTAAATTAAATAAATTAAATATTAAAATATATAGTAATCTATCTAATTAATACACTAACCTAAGATTAAATGGACTAAAGCTTACAAAGGAGCTGGACGGGAGGCTTCAAACAGGACAACGTGTCTCGTTTGACGATTTTTTGATTTTTTTTTTTTTTTTGTTCAGACGGTACAACATGATCATTTAAAAAAAGGTCAGACGAAACAATTGATCCCATTTTTAAAAAAAAGGGACGGAACATGTATCGCCAATTCGTTTTTCAAATATGAGAACAGACTGTAGCGATTTTGTCAAAATATGGCAAAATAGCAAACGACTGCAGACCTTCGTTTCTCAAAATATGAAAATTTGGCAAATATAGCAAACGACTGTGGATGCTCTCATGGCAATGTAAGCTACTTACTTTTAAACAAATAAAGAATTTGTTAATAAGGAAAGGTAAATGTTGAGTTGGTATAGGATAATATACAATTCTATACTTTTACTTGGGAACAAATAGCCCCTTACCTTTTTATACACATTTGTTACAAAATTTGGAAGAAAACAAAAGTACAGATATGGATGGCAACGGGTAAGATAAGAGAAGAGTACGAGGTTTACCTGTACCCTATTCTAAAGTTCAAATATTTTACTCTTACCCTAAAGAGTGATTTAGAAATTACCTTATCCTACCATAATAGGTAAACGGGTAAAACAATTAATATATTTTTTAATATAAATTAAGTTAGGATTAAAAAATAAAAATAAGAATGATTATTTTCCTACGTAATTCAATTTTTATCTAGGTTAATCACATGAAGAGTCATGTAATCCTTACCTTTACACTTTTTTCCATTTCACATATTGTATATAAATGAATGGATAAATTTCATATAACTCTACTGAGTTTTACTAGTTTGGCAGATAACCATACTTAGTTTTTTTTTTTTTGACATATAACCCTACTTAAGTTTGCTCCTTTATGTACTATGGCCTACTCCGTCCATTTTGGGGTGTTTTAAAAAAAAGTTTTTATTTTCACTTTTCAAAGACGAAAATACCCTTACCACTATATAGGCTTAAGATGTGGAGTTGAAACAGTTAAAAAGATTTGGAGGAAAAATTGGGAAATTTGTCGGGAAATTTGGGGGATTTCATCAGGTTTTTTTTTTTCCACGTGTGTTTTTAGTTGAGTTGGGGAGTGGTTGTTTATTTTATAACATCAAAATACCAGTAATTCAATTTGCAATAATTTTTTGAAATTTATTTCAGTAATCTTCCACAAATCTATGAATAATAAACAATAGAAAAGCACATTTGAGCACAAATTTCATTCCAATAACCAAATATAATAATTAAACAATTTATTCCAAATCATTTACAAATTCAGTTGATTCAAATAATTACATATATGTACAAGTCCTTAAGAGCACGAAATCACAAATCACAAATAATTACATTTATGTACAAATATCTTACAAGAATGAAAATTTAAATTTGCAACAACAAAAAACTTAGTAGAAACGTAGGCGGTGTAGAGGAATTTCCTTCACAATTCTTCTCCATGAAATCAGCTATCCTTTGGGAGCAGAGGAATTTCAAGTTTAGGGGTTAGAAGGGAATCGTCTAGACCCTTATTACTATGTATTTACTCTCCAATGTAAATATACCAGTAATTGAGAAAACCACTCAAAAAAGAATCAGGTCACATATAGAAAGTTATAGTAAAAAATACATAGTTTTGGAAGCATGTGCAATGTTCCAGTAAAAAGATATACATTTGGAGTAGAGTAAAGACAGACAATATAGGCATTGTCTTCTTCATTCATTCTTCGACAAACTGGTCTATACATTTCTCTTACTGTTTCGTGACTAAAGATTCAGGGATGTCTCACTAACGAGCTCAATGTAAAGATGAGGGTACCTAGAGTGGAGCATTTCCCATTGGCAACACAAGTTGGATTGAAACTGGTTATTGATGCTGCTTGTTTTTTGGTATGGGGGCTACAAGTGTGACTTCTTGTAATTTGTAAAGTGGAAGGGATTGATCTCGTTCTCGGCTCGGGTCTATTCCTTGAGGTCGATTCGGAAGAGAGGCTGGTAGCTAGGTCAGGAGGCTGGAAGCTCAGTTGGCCAGAGTACTTGCAAAAGGCCTAGAAACACCGGGAGAAATCCCGGCAACATGCCCTTTGACGATCTAGTCAATCACTAAAAAAGGGAATGAGCAGCTAGGGTTCAGATGGGGAAAGATTCATTACCTTAGGACATGATGAGGAGGTCTGGTATTTATAGGCAGGGGTAAACAGATTTGAGACCCTAACGGGCTGGGTCGGACCCGTTTGCCTGAGGGTCTGAGTAGGCAGAAGCCCATTGGACTTGTTGACTTGATGATCTGGGATGAGCAAAATATGAGGACATCTGACGAGCCTGATTGGCCCACGTCATCTATACCACATCATAAGCCCCCCCACTTCTAGAGGGTTCTGTAAACCAGTCGTGGAGGAGTAGTTTGTCTTTGTGGGAAGAGCGGAGGAGAGTATTTGGCGAAGATAGGTCGTTGAGTCTCTGAGGGATGAATGGAGTGGGCACTGAGTCAAACACAATATAGTCTGTGCCGAGCCCAAGCCCAGAGGGTCGGTGCCGAGCGTCGAGTCTAGTGGGTCGGTGCCAAGTGTCTGTTATGAGGCATTTTTGGTGAAAAGTGGTGTAGAGGCTCGAAGTTCATGCCGAGCTCCGAGGTATGAGGGTCGGTGCCGAGGGTGGAGCCTGGTGGGTTGGCGCCGAGTGACTTTGAGTGAACCATTTAATGAATGAAGCTGTGTTGGTACTCGAAGTTCATGCCAAGCTCCGAGTAAGGAGGGTCAGCGCCGAGCACCTCGAGTGAGGCTTTTCAATGAGAGAAGCTATGTTGGTGTTCGAAGTCCATGCCGAGCTTCGGAGTAGGAGGATCGGCGCAGAGAGCCTCGAGTGAGGCATTTCGATGAGAGAAGCTATGTTGGTGCTCGACGTCCATACCGAGCTAGTAGGGTCGGCGCCGAGCGCCTCGAGTGAGGCATTTCGATGAGAGAAGCTATGTTGGTGCTCAAAGTCCATGCCGAGCTTTGAGGCAGGAGGGTCGGCGTCGAGCGCCTCGAGTGAGACATTTCGATGAAAGAAGCTATGCTGGTGCTCGAAGTCCATGCCGAGCTTCGAGCCAAGAGGGTTGGCGTAGAGCGTCTCGAGTGAGGCATTTCGACGAGAGAAGCTATGTTGGTGCTTGACGTCCATGCCGAGTTCTGAGCTAATAGGGTCGGCGCCGAGCGCCTCCAGTGAGGCATTTTGATGAGAGAAGCTATGTTGGTGCTCGACTTCCATGCCCAGCTCCGAGTTAGTGGGTCGGCGTCGAGCACCTCGAGTGAAGCATTTCGATGAGAGAAGCTATGTTGGTGCTCGAAATCCATGCTGAGCTTCGAGGCAGGAGGGTCGGCACCGAGCGCCTTGAGTGAGGCATTTCGATGAGAGAGGCTATGCTGGTGCTCGAAATCCATGCCGAGCTCCGAGCCAAGAGGGTCAGTGCCGAGCGCCTCGAGTGAGGCATTTCGATGAGAGAAGCTATGTTGGTGCTCGAAGTTCATGCCGAGCTTCGAGGCAGGAGGGTCGGCATCGAGCGCTCGAATGAGGCATTTCGATGAGAGTAGCTATGCTGGTGCTCGAAGTCCATGCCGAGTGTCGAGCCTGAAAGCCTTGAGTTGTAAGGCAATTTTGTGGAGAAGCTAGAGTGATGCTCGAGATCCATACCGAGCGTTGAGCCAGAAAGCCTTGCGCTGTGAGGTAATATTGTGGAAAAGCTAGGGTGATGCTCGAGATCTATGCCGAGCATCGAGCCAGAAAGCCGTACGCTATGAGGCAATGTTATGGAAAAGCTAGGGTGATGCTCGAGATCCATGCTGAGCGTCAAGCCAGAAAGCCTTGCTCTATGAGGCAATGTTGTGAAAAAGCTAGGGTGATGCTTGAGATCCATGCCGAGCGATGAGCCAAAAAACCTTACGCTGTGAGGCAATGTTGTGGAAAAGCTAGGGTGATGCTCCAGATCAATGTCGAGCATCGAGCCAGAAGGCCTTGCACTGTGAGGGAATGTTGTGGAAAAGCTAGGGAGATGCTCGAGATCCATGCCGAGCGTCGAGCCAGAAGGCCTTCCGCTATGAGGCAATGTGGCCAGAGCATCGCTTCGGTGTTTGGCGTGTCCGAAGTGCACGCCGGGCTCCGAGTGTTTGGGACTTGAGAATTTGGGCCGTAAGTGGGCCAACAAGGGGGTGACACGTGTAATGTTGATGTCACGTTCTTTGAGGGTTTCGAGTCGCGGAGGTCACTATATATCCCCCACCCCTCTCCTCATTTTTCACCTTTGCTTTCTCTCTCCAAGCTCCCAAATTTTCTCTTCTAGTACAGTTTAGTCACCGGCGGCGAGTTTTCCAACATCTCCCTGTAACCCCCGTTCACGCAAATACATTTTCTGTATATTTTCTGTATTTTGACTATTTAAAAATTCATTTTGGATCTTCTATTAAAATCTTTTCAAATCAAAAATTATATTTATTTCAAATAATGGTGTATTTAACTTTATTTTCTATTCATAATTGATCGACTATTTATATTTGAACCCAAATCAAATATATTGTTACTATTTAGATTTTAATAAATTTTTTAAACTCAAATCTCATTTTGATATATATATATATATATATATATATATATATATATATATATATATATATATATATATATATATATATATATTGATATGGCTAAAAATGGGGTTAAATCAGAACCGTCCAGATTGGGAACGAATCTTGAAGCTCAGGGGTAAAACGGTAATTTCGCATATAGATGGACCCGAAACGGGTACTGGATCTCCCCTTCACAGATCCAATAACCCGCGAATCGGATCCACTCCAGCTGGGTACGGGTCCCGACCCGAGACAAACCCAGACCAGCAAGAGGAGATCAGGGTCACTGATTTGACTAAATCAACGGGCCTGATTTGCAGTTATCCTCTCACTGGGAATCAGTGTAATACCCTGATTTTCCAAATATAGGAAAGATTATTTATTTTTATATATGGTGTGCATGTGTAGTATGTCGACTATTATTTTTAGCATGATGTGTAAGAATATTATTTTTCTAAGCCCAAATGTTAGTTTACTTATTTTTCTTTTAAAATAGTTATCTTGGCCCAATTAATTTTAGCCCATGAAATTAAACCCTTTTATTATTTTCTACAACTTGTAATGTGTAGCACTTTTTTTAAGACTTATTATTTTATGTACAAGTTCTTGTAGGGGTGATTTGTGCATGCACGTGCATTTCACATACACGTGCATTGAGCACTATTCTTGGCCGGATGTGAGTAGAGAAGTGGGTTGAGTCATGGGTAGTTATGTGAGGTGTGGGTAGTTTTCACAACTCCCTAGTCCATCCTAGCCCTTGATCTTATAACTATCTACTAAATCCTAGCCCTCCATCCTACTCAAATTTGTATATAAATACCCCCTCTCATTCTCTATTTCTTTTACACTAGAATCATTATTGTAAGAGAGGTATTTTGTGAGAGAGTTGTGTGTACTTTTCTGTGGAGGCCGAGTAGCATTTCTGAAGGCTTCGGTGTGGAGCAAGGAGCAAGGAGCAAGGAGTGCTGCGTCGCATTAAGGAGCTTTTGCTGGATTCGATTACTTCGTCAATAAGGTGGGTGTTTCTCAGGACTTCTAGTGTAGAAAACATGCCATAATTGTGATGTTTGTTACTATGCTCATGAGAAGTAAAGTCGAATGTATTAGAATTGCTTGAGTATGTTTATGTTGATAATTGTGGAGGACTAATAGTGTAGTAATGGCACTGAAAACAAGGATGAATTGGGTCGGTACAGTCGACTGTCGTGTAGATAAGTCGACTGGTTCGAGACTTCTGTTACATGATTTGTTAGAAAGCTTCATAACATATATGTGAATAATTAAAATAAAGTAGTAAGGCTAAACTTATATCCTTCATGATGTACGTGACTAAGTAGACATGAGCATGTGGAAAAAGAACTAGGGATAATTAATAAAACTGTGAACGACTGGTGCAGTCGACTGATGTTATGAACAGTCGACCGATGCATCGATTAAACTATGAATATGCCTGTAATTCCATGAAATGAGACATGTTTTTATTGTGATTGTTCTAGTGTAATTGAGAATAAGGTTTCATCTCTGCAAGAAAGTTATGGATAAGTATAAATGCATGTTTAAAACACTTCATTGTAGAAGAGACAATATTAGTGACTTGAAATTCCATGTTGCGATATTACTGAACAATTAAGAGATTTCGTGTTTATGAGACATGAACGTATGGATACTGGAAATTGACATCATGATGCAAGTGCATGTAAGAACTGTAAGAAAGATAATCCTGTAATTGAAAATATGAATCTGTCCAGTCGACTTAATGGGAGTAGCAAGTCGACTGAGCTGAACGTAGAAATGTACTGTTAAAAAAACCCCCAGGACAGACGACTGATGGAATGACAGTCGATTGTCATATGAATGATTTTTGAACAAAGAAAAGTTGCGGGACAGCCGACTGGCCATGTGCAGCAGTCGACTCTCCCGAGTGTTTATGAAGAGCTTGTATTGACTGTATCAGTCGACTGGTCTTTTCCAAGACGACTGTACAGAGTAGATTCTGATATGTCAGAGATTTCATTTCGATTACTGCTAAGAGTTGAGAACTTTATGATTGATGTTTCTATTGCTGTATGGATTTATATGAAATGAATAATAGTTGGAATTGAGGAATTCACATGAATTGAGTCATACTTTGAATGAAGAATTACATGAATATGAAATTAAGAACATGATATGCTGAGGCAATGAAAATGAATTATGAGTTGGAATTGCTCAAATTGGAAGTCGTGAATTAGAAATTGAACAAAGGAGTAGCTAAGTCTCCCCCGACAATGGAAATGAAATGAAAAATGAGAATTTAAAGACCAAGGTTGGTCATGTATTGAAATGAATGAATAAGTCCGGTTGAGTGGAGAGGCTAACTCCAGAACTTTGATTTTCATTCATGATTCTATTAAAATAAGGACTAGTACATAGCGGAGATGTGATGAAAGTAAGAGAAAAACATTGAGTATGAGGGCTATTGGGTAGCGGCGAGAGCGTATCCCAGGAATTCCCATGATGAGTCTGGGTGAGGATACTACTCCAGAGTACCGTCCCAGTGGCAACGCTCGTGGGATGTTTGAAGACTACGGGTGGTGTCATGTCTATGGTGAGAGCTGAATTACCACAGGATGTCTGCATGATGAGTCATGTCAGTGATGGGATTCCCTCCAGAGTGCCTAGATATGAGTTCGTAGGTCAGAAAACATCTAGGATACTTACCGTAGTTACAGTAGTAGATTAAATCATGGCGAGGGATTGAACCCTATAAAAATAAAGAACGGTTAAGAGGCTTGCCCTCGGACCTATGTAGTATGGGATGCATAGAATCCGAACAAGCGTGCATTAGTGTCATGTAAATTAAATAATTGCATTAAGGATTAAGTGCACAATCACAACACGACATCATTAAGATTTCCCTCTTTTCTGTTATTTTGAATGTGAACAAGTTTGTGATTTGTTAAGAAATAAGAATCGTTATACTGTTTCTGGCATAGAGAGGATGGCCATGTATAATTATCGTCGGTTGAATAAACTGACGTACCCACAGTTTTGTATGCAGGATAAATTACATGTTAAAGAGGAATGGATGCATAAAGATTTTACCATGTTGTTGTACACTTGTGTAAATGTTGTAAATTTTTACTTCCGCTGTGCAAATGAAAAGTGTAATGTATAATGTAAACTCTGATGTAAAGCGAAAAGTTTGATTTTTCTTGTAAAATTGTACTGAAGAAAGTGAAAAGATCCTATAGAACATCTCGAATTCAGTGTATTTGGGATTCGGGGCGTTACAGAGTGGTATCAGAGCCACGCTTTCTACGCTTTCCACACTTGTACAAATTTATAAGGAACGACACCCTGAAGTGGACATTAGAGTGTGTGTTTGAGTTTAGAGATTTAAATGTAAGTGACTTACATTTGTGTTGCTCTATGACTTATGCTTCTTCCTCTCTATTCTAAGATGGCTGATCACTTCGACCCTGCTGGAGATGACGACTGGCATATCATTGAGGAAGAGTACCATCCTGGACAGGCTGATTCTGAGGACGAGTATCACCCTGGGCAAGCAGATTCTGATAAGGAGGAGTGGCCTGAATCTCGAGAGATTACCCCACCTCCAGACTCATCTGACGATTCTTCTTCTGATGAAGAAGAGGGACCAGTTCTGAGTAGCACTGTGTCTTCTCTTCAGAGGCAGGTGGAAACCCTGCGAGAGAGAGTTGGAGTATTGGAAGCTCAACTGGCGAAGCGAAAGGACGATTTTTCTGTTCTCAGTCACCGGGTATGGGAACTTGAGAAGAGAAAGAACCTGACAGATGTGCTGAAGGATGAAGTTGATGAACTACGGGGAGAACTTCGAGAAGCGAAAAGGAACCGTAGGAGTTAGATTGTTGTAGCTGCTATTTCTTTTATTCTGATGTTAAGAAATGTTTTTAATTCGAATGTATAAAGTTTGGAATTCAATGAAATGCAAGTTGATTTAAGTTCTTGTCTTATACTTCGAATTTAATGGATCTTTTGCATCAGAATATGTCGAGAAGAGGAGCTAGGAATGGGGAAGGTTTGGATCTGGAGACCGAACTTGCAAGGGTCTACCAGATGCTTAATGCAGTGGCTATGAACCAAGGAAGGGGGCCGGTGAATCCAGTGCCCGAGGCGATTAAGCTAGTGGAATCATTCAAGAGAATGAAACCGCCTGTATTCGAGGGAAAGTCAGACCCAGATGCGGCTGACAACTGGATTCGGCAAGTGGAGACAATCTTTGAGGTGTTGGAGACCCCGGAAGGCAGCAAGGTCAAGTTGGCGACTTTGCAACTGGAGAAGGACGCGGCTGTTTGGTGGCAGTCGACGAGGAGGACCATGGGAGGTATAGTGCTTGGCTGGGAGGAATTTCTGGAAGAATTCCGCAGTCATTATTTCCCCTCCGATGTTCAAGAGAAGAAGGCAATGGAGTTTTTGTCACTTCAGCAAGGCAGCTTGTCAGTGAGGGAGTATGAGACTAAGTTTACTCAGCTCTCCAGGTATGCTCCAGAACTGGTGATGGATGAGGCGAAGAAGGCTCGTAAGTTCGAGCATGGGCTGAGACCGAGCTTGAGATCCCGGATGATACCTCTTGGTATCAGACGATTTGACAAGCTGGTCAAGAGGGCGGCAGCGACGGAGGCGGATATGGAGCAGTTCCATGTTGCTCAGCACCAGAGGAACAACTGGCAGTCCGGGAAGAGGCCCGCCAATTTTGGGAGTTTCAAGGGCCAACCATCTGCACAGAGGTTCAAACCGACAGGGGCGAACGCTATTAGTGTGGCTGGAGGACCCGGGAGCAATGTGGTGAGACCTTCTGCAGTCACTTGCTACAACTGTGGTGAGATGGGACATTACAAATCTCAATGTCTCAAACCACGGGCTGGCAATCACAATGTGCCAATACAGCAGACTGGAAAGAGGCCGTACTAGCCAGGGCGAGTATTTGCCTTGACGGAAGCTGATGCTGAGGAAGCAGATCAGGTCATCTCTGGTACGAGGGCTGATGTTTAGTGGTTTTTTGTCATTTCTTCTTCCCGCTCATATTGTGAAACTGTTATGTAATGGTGTGTATTATGTAACAGGAGAACTCTATCTTAATGGAATGAAAGCTGTTGTATTGTTCGATACTGGATCCTCTCATACTTTTGTGTCTCCTAGATTTGCTAAAGTGTTGGGAGTTGAACCGAAGATTTTTCCAGGCAAGATCTTAGCAGTAGCTACTCCGTCAGGGGAAACTCTAACCGCTGATCGGTATTATGCTGATTGCGAGATAGTGATTGGAGATCGAGTCTTTGGCATTGATCTGATCGAGCTGACTATCTTGGGAGTCGATGTTATCATTGGCATTGATTGGATGTCGGTGTACAGTGCAAGCATCGAATGCAAGACCAAGACGGTGACAGTGAAGGCTCCAGGAGGACCTGAAGTCAATTTCCAAGGGAAGTAGAAATGTTCTAAACTGGTGGCAACTATCCGCAAGGAAGAGACTCCTGTAGAATTGCAAGGGATTCCTGTGGTTCGGGACTATCCGACTGTGTTCTTGGAAGATTTTCCTGGGTTACCTCCGCATCGTGATGTAGAGTTCAGCATCACTGTTCAACCGGGAAGTGCACCCATTTCTAAGGCACCGTATAGGATGGCTCCAGTGGAACAGGATGAGGTGAAACGGCAGATTGAGAAACTGTTGGAGAAAGGCTTTATTCAACCTAGTGCGTCACCTTGGAGAGCACCAGTGCTTTTGGTAAAGAAGAAGGATGGATCGATGAGAATGTGTATCGATTACCGAGAGCTGAATAAGGTCACTGTTCAAAATAAGTATCATATTTCTCGAATTGATGACTTGTTCGATCGTTTACAAGGAGCAGCTGTATTCTCCAAAATAGATCTTCGATCAGGATATCACCAAGTGCGAGTGAAAGCTGAAGATGTGCATAAAACTGCATTTAGAACTCGACATGGGCATTACGAATTCTTAGTTATGCCATTCGGAGTGACGAATGCACCCGCAATCTTCATGGACTTGATGAACAGAGTTCTGAGGCTGTTTATTGATTCTTTCGTCGTGGTATTTATCGATGATATTCTCGTGTACTCCAAGTCAGAGGAGGAGCACATTGAGTATCTGGCAGCAGTGTTGAAGAAGCTGGAAGAGCAGAAGTTGTATGCCAAGTTATCCAAGTGTGATTTCTGGAAATCTGAAGTGGCATTCCTAGGTCACATCCTTTCTAAGGAGGGAGTGGCAACTGACCCTTAGAAGATAGAGGCAGTGAGAGATTGGGCTAGGCCTACTACAGTGAAGGAAGTCAGAAGTTTTCTTGGGATGACTGGATACTACAGGAGATTCATTCAAGGTTATGCTCAGATAGCTGTGCCGCTTACTGGACTGACCAAGAAGAATGTGAGCTTCAAGTGGACTGAGCAATGCGAGGCAAGCTTTCAGGAGTTGAAAGAGAAGCTGACTACTGCACCTATTTTGGCTTTGCCTAGAGCAGGTGTTGAGTATGATGTTTATAGCGATGCTTCACATCGTGGGCTTGGTTGTGTCTTAATGCAAGAAGGAAGAGTAATCGCTTATGGGTCTAGGCAACTACGACCACATGAGAAAAATTACCCGACTCATGATCTAGAGTTGGCTGCGATTATCTTTGCTTTGAAGCAATGGAGGCACTATGTATATGGTGAGAAGTTGAATATGTACACAGACCACAAGAGCTTGAAGTATATATATCAGCAGAGGGATCTGAATCTGAGGCAACGGAGATGGTTGGAAGTGCTCGAGGATATGCGACCTGAGATCAAGTATCATCCTGGAAAGGCTAATGTTGTTGCTGATGCACTTAGTCGCAAGAGCAGTTTGGCCAGTTTGATTACAACTCAGAGGCATCTGATTGAGGAGTTGGATCGAGCAGGTATTGAGGTTGTCTTGCAAGGATTGGGAGCATCTTTGGCTCAGTTGAGGCTTCAGCCTACACTGAATGCAAGGATCATTGCAAGTCAGGAGGTTGATGCTGATATTTTGGAGATGAAGGAGCAGGTTGGTGCTGGTCGGTTGCCCGGATTTCAAACCAGGGATGGAGTGCTGTGGTTCGGAGATAGGCTATGTGTTCCAAATCAGGCGGACCTGAAAAAAGTATTCTTCAGGAGACGCATGCCACTCTTTTGTCTGTACATCCTGGGAGTACTAAGATGTACAAAGACATCAAACAGCATTTCTGGTGGTCAGGTTTGAAGCGGGATGTGGCTGATTTTGTTGCGAAGTGTGAGGTTTGTCAGCAAGTCAAAGCCGAAAATCAGAGACCCGGAGGTCTATTACAGCCGTTACCTATTCCGGAATGGAAGTGGGATAACATCAGTATGGATTTCATCACGGGATTGCCTAAGAGTTCTAAAGGCAATGATGCAATTTGGGTTATAGTCGATCGACTGACCAAGTCCGCTCACTTTTTGGCGATGAAACTCACTGCTTCGATGGACAAGTTGGCTGAGTTGTATGTTGGCGAGATTGTCCGACTTCATGGTGTTCCCTTAACTATTGTGTCTGATCGAGATGCGCAGTTTACTTCGCATTTCTGGAGGAGTCTTCAGACAGTTTTGGGTACCAAGACAAATTTCAGCACTGCTTTTCATCCGCAAACCGATGGGCAGACCGAGAGGGTCAACCGTATTCTTGAGGATATGCTGCGGTGTTGTATACTAGACTTTGGTGGCAGTTGGGAAAGGCATTTACCCTTGGTAGAGTTTGCCTACAACAACAGTTTTCAGGCTAGCATCGGGATGGCGCCATACAAAGCTTTGTATGGCAGGAAGTGCAGGACTCCTGTTTGTTGGTATGAAGTTGGGGAGCGTCAGTTGTTTGGTCCTGAGCTTGTGCAGCAAACTTCTGAGAAGATTGATCTGATCAGGAAAAGGTTGGGAGAAGCTCAGAGCAGGCAGAAAAGCTATGCAGATAACCGGAGAAGGGACCTTGAGTTTGAGGTTGGTGACTTCGTCTTTCTGAAGGTATCACCCAGTAAAGGTGTGGTTCGTTTAGGCAAAGGCGGGAAGTTAGCCCCGAGGTTTATAGGCCTGTATAAGATATTGAAAAGGATCGGGAAAACTGCTTACCGGCTTGAATTACCGGAAGAGTTGTCTCGGTGCACAATGTCTTTCATGTGTCTATGCTGAGAGGTTATATCTCAGATCCGAGTCATCATTTGCCTGAAGTGCCGGAAGGTTTGCAGTTGGATCTGAATTACATCGAGTCTCCTGTAGAGATTGTTGACCGTAGGGAGAAAGTCTTGAGGAATAAGACGATACTGATGGTCAAGGTGGTCTGGAGAAACCATTTGGTTGAAGAGGCTACTTGGGAGTCTGAGGAGAGGATGTTGAAGGATTATCCTGAGCTTTTTGCTTGATTGTATCTTTGTATCTTTTTGCTCTTGTTGTTGTGTTTCCTGTTTTCTCGCTCTTGGCTGTAGTTCCGGGGACGGAACTATTCTAAGGAGGGAGTGATGTAATACCCTGATTTTCCAAATATAGGAAAGATTATTTATTTTTATATATGGTTGAGTCATGGGTAGTTATGTGAGGTGTGGGTAGTTTTCACAACTCCCTAGTCCATCCTAGCCCTTGATCCTATAACTATCTACTAAATCCTAGCCCTCCATCCTACTCAAATTTGTATATAAATACCCCCTCTCATTCTCTATTTCTTTTACACTAGAATCATTATTGTAAGAGAGGTATTTTGTGAGAGAGTTGTGTGTGCTTTTCTGTGGAGGCCGAGTAGCATTTCTGAAGGCTTCGGTGTGGAGCAAGGAGCAAGGAGCAAGGAGTGCTGCGTCGCATTAAGGAGCTTTTGCTGGATTCGATTACTTCGTCAATAAGGTGGGTGTTTCTCAGGACTTCTAGTGTAGAAAACATGCCATAATTGTGATGTTTGTTACTATGCTCATGAGAAGTAAAGTCGAATGTATTATAATTGCTTGAGTATGTTTATGTTGATAATTGTGGAGGACTAATAGTGTAGTAATGGCACTGAAAACAAGGATGAATTGGGTCGGTACAGTCGACTGTCGTGTAGATAAGTCGACTGGTTCGAGACTTCTGTTACATGATTTGTTAGAAAGCTTCATGACATATATGTGAATAATTAAAATAAAGTAGTAAGGCTAAACTCATATCCTTCATGATGTACGTGACTAAGTAGACATGAGCATGTGGAAAAAGAACTAGGGATAATTAATAAAACTGTGAACGATTGGTGCAGTCGACTGATGTTATGAACAGTCGACCGATGCATCGATTAAACTATGAATATGCCTGTAATTCCATGAAATGAGACATGTTTTTATTGTGATTGTTCTAGTGTAATTGAGAATAAGGTTTCATCTCTGCAAGAAAGTTATGGATAAGTATAAATGCATGTTTAAAACACTTCATTGTAGAAGAGACAATATTAGTGACTTGAAATTCCATGTTGCGATATTACTGAACAATTAAGAGATTTCGTGTTTATGAGACATGAACGCATGGATACTGGAAATTGACATCATGATGCAAGTGCATGTAAGAACTGTAAGAAAGATAATCCTGTAATTGGAAATATGAATCTGTCCAGTCGACTTAATGGGAGTGGCAAGTCGACCGAGCTGAACGTAGAAATGTACTGTTAAAAAAACCCCCAGGACAGACGACTGATGGAATGACAGTCGACTGTCATATGAATGATTTTTGAACAAAGAAAAGTTGCGGGACAGCCGACTGGCCATGTGCAGCAGTCGACTCTCCCGAGTGTTTATGAAGAGCTTGTATTGACTGTATCAGTCGACTGGTCTTTTCCAAGACGACTGTACAGAGTAGATTCTGATATGTCAGAGATTTCATTTCGATTACTGCTAAGAGTTGCGAACTTTATGATTGATGTTTCTATTGCTGTATGGATTTATATGAAATGAATCATAGTTGGAATTGAGGAATTCACATGAATTGAGTCATACTTTGAATGAAGAATTACATGAATATGAAATTAAGAACATGATATGCTGAGGCAATGAAAATGAATTATGAGTTGGAATTGCTCAAATTGGAAGTCGTGAATTAGAAATTGAACAAAGGAGTAGCTAAGTCTCCCCCGGCAATGGAAATGAAATGAAAAATGAGAATTTAAAGACCAAGGTTGGTCATGTATTGAAATGAATGAATAAGTCCGGTTGAGTGGAGAGGCTAACTCCAGAACTTTGATTTTCATTCATGATTCTATTAAAATAAGGACTAGTACATAGCGGAGATGTGATGAAAGTAAGAGAAAAACATTGAGTATGAGGGCTATTGGGTAGCGGCGAGAGCGTATCCCAGGAATTTCCATGATGAGTCTGGGTGAGGATACTACTCCAGAGTACCGTCCCAGTGGCGACGCTCGTGGGATGTTTGAAGACTACGGGTGGTGTAATGTCTATGGTGAGAGCTGAATTACCACAGGATGTCTGCATGATGTGTCATGTCAGCAATGGGATTCCCTCTAGAGTGCCTAGACATGAGTTCGTAGGTCAGAAAACATCTAGGATACTTACCGTAGTTACAGTAGTAGATTAAATCATGGCGAGGGATTGAACCCTATAAAAATGAAGAACGGTTAAGAGGCTTGCCCTCGGACCTATGTAGTATGTGATGCATAGAATCCGAACAAGCGTGCATTAGTGTCATGTAAATTAAATAATTGCATTAAGGATTAAGTGCACAATCACAACACGACATCATTAAGATTTCCTTCTTTTCTGTTATTTTGAATGTGAACAAGTTTGTGATTTGTTAAGAAATGAGAATCGTTATACTGTTTCTGGCATAGAAAGCATGGCCATGTATAATTATCGTCGGTTGAATAAACTGACGTACCCACAGTTTTGTATGCATGATAAATTACATGTTAAAGAGGAATGGATGCATAAAGATTTTACCATGTTGTTGTAAATTTTTACTTCCGCTGTGCAAATGAAAAGTGTAATGTATGATGTAAACTCTGATGTAAAGCGAAAAGTTTGATTTTCCTTGTAAAATTGTACTGAAGAAAGTGAAAAGATCCTGTAGAACATCTCGAATTCAGTGTATTTGGGATTCGGGGCGTTACAATCAGGGATCAGTTTCCTAAACTAATTATGAGGATTTTACTCCTAACGGTTTCACAGGAAATCAGGTCCCTAATCAGACTCCCATGGCGACTATAAATACCTCCTACCTACCATTGTGACCATGTAATCACTCTTTTGCCAACTTAAGCTCTTTTTTAATCATCACTGGTTACTGACAAGAGCGTCGGAGGGTGCGTCGTCGGGATCAACCCCGGTGTATTGCACTTCCTTGCAGGTGAACGGCGGGAGTCGGCATCCCAACTCCGACGAACAGGTTTGGACTCGCTATTCAGGTTTTTCCACGAACCCACAAATTCTATCTGTTTACCCCCCCCCCCCCCCCCCCCCCCCCCCACACACACACACACACACACACACACACACACACACACACACACACATATATATATATATATATATATATATATATATATATATATATATATATATATATATATATATATATTGTTATTATTATTACTTTTGAATGTTTATTAAAATTCATCTTTCGTTATTTATTAATTTGTGAAGTCTATTGATCTTAATCTATATTTTATGATTATTGAAGTATGAATTTTGTATACTAATTGATTTAATTAATTAATTGCTATTTATTATATTTTAGCTCAATTCAAATTCAGTCTCATCTATTTTGTGAATCCATACATCCTATTGTATTTATTAGTATTTGAGTATTAACTCAATGCATACTATTTGATTTATTGGTACTACAGTATTATTATTGATTTATTTATTTAATTTTAATCCAAACCCAAACCCTATAATTTCCCTTATTGGATTCCAAACCCATTACCCTCTAACCCATTTCTTATTGGTCTCTGACCCGAAACCCAATACCCCATTAACCTACTCTAATCCTATATATAATCCCCTGTTAAAACCATAACCCCCCTTAACCTAATCTACCCCCCACACAGCCGCCAAGCCCCCTTCCTCCCTCTCTCCTCTCTCGTTCTGCACCCATCGCCATTACCCCGACCTCCACCTCGTCCCTGCCTCTCCCGTCGACTGTCCTCGACCACCCTCAACAACGTCGCCTCCAGCACCATCCCGAGCCGGCAATCCCCGTCGCTGCCCTGCTCGACCACCACAGTCGAGCCTCGCCCTGCATCGGCTCTTCGCCGCCCTGCTCCGTTGCCTCTGTCCTTGTCAACCCCCCGACCTTTCTCCCGGACTCATCCCCGTCCTCCTCAGTCGACCCCCTGCCTTCACCGCCCCTGTCCTCATCCACCGCAACCCACCTTGCTCCACCCGTCGACTGCAGACCCCGGCTACCCTGTCTCCCCATCAACCACCTCAAGCACCCACCATCATCACCCCTGCTACTCCTCTTCATCCTCGACCTTCCCTCACCGATTCCACCACCCTGAGCATCTCCCGAGCGCCCTTCTTCGACCACACCACAGCCACCGTGATTCAGCCTCGCAATTCCCGCCCCGCTGCCGGCTGTCATGCTCTCACCGTTGAGAGTGCACTCTTGTTGTTACTGTCCGGAGTCACCGTCGTTTGTGGCCGTCGTTGTCCTTGTTCGACCTTGTTGTTCCGGCACTCCATTGGTCCTTGCTTCCATTGACTGCCGCCGTGTTTCAGCTGTATTGAAGGTATGTGCACTGCACGTATAGTTGCTGCCTCTTTGTGTATGTGTTGTGGTTGCACGTGTATCGCACGTGCTTTCGTGGTGGTGTTGCTCGCACGTAACGTGCACGTGCTCTTGCAGATTTGTATTCGCAGTTTTTTCGTCGTTCTACAATCCAATCAAGGCAAGTAACTTGTACGATTCTTTTGTATCCCCATACAAGCACCTTTCTGAAATACTGCAACTAAATTTTAGTTGTGACTCGCCTTTTGTTTTCGTTGATAGTCTTGGTCCTACTCGTTTGTTCGTCTCTATCAATTCCATAATTGTAAGGGTCACAACCATTCGTTAATACACTCATTTCATCACAACATGAATTTATGAATCACCATAACTTATGGATATTGGTTGTACGATGTATATGTTAATGTTGTCTTTTTTTATGAGTTGAGAATAAACGTGGGTGCTGTTTGAATAGTTATTACACCCTGACTTGCATCACACATTAACTTAGATCCATGGTAGTTAATAATCGTGTTACATTTCATGCAAAAAAATCTGAGAATGCTACTGTCCTGGTCTTGCATGATAATTTCGATCCCGTTGATGAAAAAAATTTGAATTAGTTTTTGAATATGAATTATAGCCCCATGTGTATAGTTTTCAGAACATCTGACGGAATCGAATTCCGAGATTGTTGTTTTAGTACTGCTGGGTCTGGATTTCCATATTCACAATTTTACTGTATCACACTACCTTGCAATTTAATTTGAACATGTTATCAGTAATATAATAATATGAAATTTTTCTTGCTAAAACTAGACATGCTAGGGAATCACCCTTAATTTTTCTGGATTTATTTGATGAGCTTTCAGACCTAATTCATGCATGCAAACATAACTTTAAGAATTCTGGTTGAACACAAAATCTGTGTAGGATGTTGATTTGAACCCAGTTGCTGTAACTTTTATATATCGTGTGTATATGCGCTGGAACTAGCAGAGAGTCTAGTTTCTAGAACTTATGACGGATCTAGATTTGCAATCTCGTAGCAACAGGAATTCTATTTTTGGTGCAGCTACATCCTGCTGTCTAGAATTGAAGTTCTTGTTGTTTCTGATAGTCATAAGGTATTTTGGCATCCGAATATGTTTTCTACCCAACCCGAACTTGTTTCATGTTTCCTATCATGTTTACTTGCTCTGTTTGTACACTTGCATACTTGCTTTAATAATAATAATAAGTAACAAGCCGGGGTTTAAGGTAAAGACCATAGTAGTGGACAATATAAATAAGTGTACTCGGAAGGGGCCCGTGTTTCCCATTTGTTACTTAGTTCATGAACTTGTTATATTATTATTGCATTCGTTGACTCGTTATTACTTGATTCATGAACTTGTTATATTATTATTGCATTCATGAACTCGTTATTATTCGATTCATTAACTTGTTATATTATTATTGCATTCATGAACTTGTTATTACTTGATTCATGAACTTGTTATATTATTATTGCATTAATGAACCTGCTTGCTTGTTACTTCATGCATGAGTATACAGCCCTATAGAATCCACTACTAGGCCTAAACATAACTTGTTTGTATGCAACAACCATGTGGTATATATATGGGACGCATGAGTGGTGCATTAGATAGGATTAAACAATAGACTTAAGAATAACATGTCTTGTATGTACACACCTGTCATCTACCTCACTTGTTTACTTGATACCTCTTACAAAATTACATGTTCACTTGTTACATGATCCTGTTACTTGACTCAGTTTACTTGCTTGCTAGTTTTATTGAACTCTATTACTAGTTGCATTCCTGCCATGATATGTTGTATGTTCTTGATTCCAGTCCCCTGTTCTATAGTTTTGTTATTTGTTCCTGTACCATTTTTATTGTACTACTTACGGCCCATAGCTTGTACTAACGGACGTCTTGTCTCTTACTTCTCTATTTCTTCCAAATGTTAAATACATAGGTTTTGGAGATCAGCTACCTGATGGAGTGAGTGACCAAGTATTTTGAGCTTGGGCTGGATCATTTTATATTTTAGTTTATTTAATGTTTTGAGTTCATTCATTCCTTGTTGCTACTTAAACTTGTATTGGACATGTTGTCCCAAAGTTTTATTTTTGTTCCAGATCTTATATTTAATTGAGGATTATATTTTGTTTTCAAATAATTCTGTTGATTATGAGTTTTGTTTCATGCATGCGTGGTTGTATATTTCTTTTATATTTCCTGTTATGCTGTTGAGTCGATCCTTATGGATTATGAATGGTGAAAATCATTTGTTGGGCTTTCTCACGTACTCGTATTCCGTGTTCCTTTGGGAAGTGGGGCATGACACTCCTAGTACTTCGAATCAGGTTAGTTTTTCTCAATTATGTCAATGGCTCGGTCTGGTTCGTCCGCCACCACCTCAGGTCGGGACATCATGGGGATCAGAGGAGGTCTATGATGTTGCGCCACTACGCTCCAGGAAGCCCTTCATAGTAGAGTCGGTGACTTCAAAGGGAATGCGCACATGATAGAGGGTGACGAGGAGGTCGAAGTCATTAAGGGGGATGAGGAGGAGGTTGAAGTGGTAAATAGGGATGATGAAGGAAGGGATGATGCCTCGACAGAGGAGGACGATCTGGCTCCTTTGGTGATGCCCTCTCCCCCGAGGAGTCGTCGAGTTCGACGGAGGAAAACAAGGTGGATTCTACCGGACAGCCCGAACGAGATGACTCCTGTAATTAACCTCGAGGTTCCGTTCGTAGTTCAGCTGTGCTCTATTTGAATGTATCCGGACAATGTTGAGGAGTTGGTCTGATACGGAGGTGACGTTGACGATGACGTGCAGACTTCCTTACCCGGTAGGCAAAAGATATCTATGGAAAAGACACCGACTGTTCTAACCGCGAATGACCTTCCTATTATCTGGGCTAGTTACTTTATCGGTCAAGAGTATGAGCTGCTAATCCCCAGCCACGAAATCTGCCCCACGGACAAATTGGCGACGTGCTTTTGTATGTTTGTGGTGGATGCCTTTTGTTCGGGTTAGCAGCTGCCGCTCCACCCATTTATCAAGGAAGTTCTGAATTGGGCATCGTTGAACCCGATACAGTATGGGCCCAACTCCTGGAAGCAGCTTGTGTGCTTCATGCTTCTCTGCGAGGAGCGGGGGTTTCCCCTAAGGCTGAAATACTTCCGAGTGATCCTGGGCCTTAGCTCGTCCGGCAAGTACAAAGGGATCTACTACGTCTCGCCATGCTGAGGGAGGAAGGTTGTACACGGGCATCCGGAATCCATCAAAGGGTGGAAGGAGAAGTACTTTGTCGTTCGGAGTCTGACCCATGGTTGATACCCATGGCTTGGAGGTTTTACAAGCCCAACCTTACGGATACCCGCAAGTCTGACTTGATGGTCGAGGAGTGGGCAGATGTTGAGCGGATCTGTTCGGGCTACAGCATCGGTTGGCCGAACGTGATGGAGAGACACCTGGCTCGAATCGGACTGAGCCCCACTCCTATCAGTATATTTTTTGTCTAATTTTCTTTTAAGTGTTTTCCCTTATCTTATGAGATTCTCATTTATGCAGGCATGGAGGACACTGAGATCGCCAAGAAGAGGGCGCTAATGAAGAAGAAGAAGGCCGAGAAGGCCGATCGGGCCGAGCATGGCAAGCATGGGGGCGTTTCCTCCGAGGGGGGTGCGGAGGAACCCCCCACTGGATGCTGAAAAAACACAAGGCATCTAAGTGGGGCCCAAGCTCCAATAGCCAGATGGTTACAGAGGTGGTAAGGGGCTGCCTCCCACCTGTCGCTCCGTCGGCCGAGCAGATTGTGGGCAACACGGGGCTTTGACCATGGGCCCCGGACTGGGCCATTAAGGTCGGAGACACCGTGTTGGATGGATCCATGGCCATTGAAATGTTCGAGAAGCTCGCTCCACCTCATGACCGGAAGGCCCGGGAGTGCGACACCATCGAGTCCAACTACATGAAGTGGGCTCTAGCAAGCGTGCGAGTAACCTTCGTTGGGTAACGATTCTTTTGTAGCTTGTTGGTTGTGTCATTATTTTTTGCAAATTTTCTAAGTTGGTTCCCCTCGGTTATAGGCCTATGTGGAGGGTGCTCAGCTCATGAAGCTACAGCAGCGGGAGTTGAGGAATGAGGTGAGGAACGCTTAGGTATATGAGCGGGAGATGAAAGATCTCAAACTAGCGCAAATGGCGCTTGAGGGCCGTATCCAGGCCCTTCGAGCTGAGCAAGCTTACCAAGCCGACGCCTATATGAAGCAGATGGTCGAGCTAAGGAAAGAGGCCGACAGTCAGGTGAAGAAGATGAAGCAGGCCGGGATGGATAAGGTCATCGAGGCCTAGGACACGGTCTACGCCCTGGCAATGCGGCATGTTAAGTACCACCATCCAGAGTTGGATCTGAGCAGCTTCCATTACGACATGGAGGTGCCCGAACTTCCGTTGACTCTCGGGGGTGGTGGTGGTGACGATGTTGCGAGGGACGTCCCCAATACCGAGCTGCCGACCAAGGAGGGGGTTGGACAGCAGTAGTACTTGTTATTTTTCCTTTTCTCCCCTTATTTTTGTAACTGTCGTGTGCGGACTGGTCACATCATTTTTGTAAACTCACTTTTTGATCAATGAAAAGAGTTTTGGCTGAACCGCTTATCTTGAATTCTTTTTTTGGATTGAGTTTTTGCCAAGTGTAACGGCTCGAAGTGATATTTCTCTGTTTGTTGGCCAAATAGATGCAACCTCGAGGGTAGACCTCGGCCGTGCTGAGATGAGCCGGCTGAGAGGTAAGATCTCGGCCCTAGAGTTTGCTCTAACCCGGTGCCATAAAGAGGCTCGTGACCGGGAGGATGTCGTCCAATACTTTATGTACAAGTTGAGGGGACTTAACCTGGAGCTGGCACGTTTCAAGAAGTAGATAGTCGATCGTGATTTGGACAGTACCGGAGTCCTGTTTTCGATGGCTAGTACTTCAGCTCAGCGGCCGTCGTCTGTGTCTTTTCTTCGGGAGGTCATTGTGGAGAAGGAGTCAGAGGTGCAATGGTATAAGATAATGCTCGAATTGTCTGGGTCCCGATCCGTTTCCTTTGGGCGCTCGTCCTTCAACTGGAGCTTCGTTACCGACCCCGAGGATTGGGCCAGCAAGGCCTTGTGATGCACAGAGCTTGATTGCAGGTGTGTCTACCTTGGCGATACCGGGCAATCCGGCGAAGGAGCCATCTCGCTCAGCTGGTCTTGAACTTTTCTGTATCGACGCTGCGGCTCTGATACTGGAGCCCTATGTCAAGTTTGAACAATGTAATAAAGTCTTCCCTCAAAATAATAATAAGAGAATACGATTGTATTACTTTGATTAGTTCTTTTACCTTGTGCTTACTTCCAATCGCCGAGGACAAGTCCTCAGCGTCCGGGGCGAGAGAGGGGTTCGAACCGAAGGGTGATGACGATAGTGAGGGATCCTAGAAGCCTAGTAATGGAGGACGTTTCGTCTTCCAATGTCATTAATGACTATCAGATGTTTCAACTTCCCATGCCATAAATATGCATCTACTGAGGGCTATATAACCCTCACCCCTTCATTAGATAATTTCTCACTTTAGCATGAGTTCTCGCCGTTGGTGGCTCTCCTACCACCCTCTAAAAGTTAGGGGTAATGGTGATGAACGCCATTTTATCCCTAGCTGCCAGCGGGTGAAAGGTGGGTCAACCTCGGAGTGCGGAGCTCAGGGCGCTTGCCAAAGGCGAGTGCCCTAAATGAAACTTTTGGCTGACAATCCTGTGACCAGTGGCTCTCCTTCCACCCTCGGGCAGTTTAGGGTAGTGTCGGCAAAGGCTGCTCTACCCCTGGCTGTCGGCGGGTGAAAGGCGAATCGACTCATGGTCCGGGGCTCAGTGGTTCTCATTGTAGGCAAGGGTCGTAAATCTAAATGAAATTTTCGAGCAAGCGGTTAGCTAAAGTTCAAGCCGATGGTTTAGGACTGGATTCCTTGAGGAAACCCTCATAGGTGTTTGAAGTCCAAGCTGAGCTGCAAGGACGTGAGGGGTTGAAGAACCCCTTGTAGGTGATTCCAAGCTGAGGGCTAGTAGTTGAGGGATTGAGGAATCCCTCGCAGGTGTTCGAAGTCCAAGCTAAGCGGCAAGGACATGAGGGGTTGAAGAACTGCTCGTAGGTGTTCGAAGTCCAAGTCGAGCAGCGAGGACGTGAGGGGTTGAAGAACCCCTCATAGGTGAGTCTGATCCAAGGGCAAGGTGTTGAGGGATTTGAGAAATTCCTCACAGGTGTTCGAAGTCCAAGCCGAACGACGAGGACGTGAGGGGTTGAAGAATCCTTCATAGGTGTTCGAAGTCCAAGCCGAGTGACGAGGATGTGAGGGGTTGAAGAATCCCTCGTAGGTGAGTCCAAGCCGAGGGCTAGTAGTTGAGGGATTGAGGAATCCCTCGCAGGTGTTCGAAGTCCAAGCTGAGCGGTGAGGACGTGAGGACTTAAAGAACCCCTCATAGGTGTTCGAAGTCCAAGCTGAGTGGCGAGGACGTGAGGGGTTGAAGAACCCCTCGTAGGTGAGTCCGAGCCAAGGGCTAGGAGTTGAGGGATTAAGAAATCCCTCACCGGTGTTCGAAGTCCAAGCCGAGCGGCGAGGACGTGAGAGGTTGAAGAACCCCCTGTAGGTGTTCGAAGTCCAAGCAGAGCGGCAAGGATGTGAAGCATTGAAGAACCCCCCCCCCCTTCAGTGTTTGAAGTCCAAGCCGAGCAGCGAGGACGTGAAGGGTTGAAGAACCCCTCGTAAGTGAGTCTGAGCCAAGGGCTAGGTGTAGAGGGATTGAGAAATTCCTTACAGGTGTTCGAAGTCCAAGCCGAGCGGCGAAGACATTAGGGGTTGAAGAACCCCTTGTAGGTGTTCGAAGTCCAAGCCAAGCTCCGAGGACGTGAGGGGTTGAAGAACCCCTCATAGGTGAGTCCGACCCGAGGGCTAGAAGTTGAGGGATTGAGAAATCCTTCACCGGTGTTCGAAGTCCAAGCCGAGCAGCAATGACGTGAGGGGTTGAAGAACCCCCCGTAGGTGTTCGAAGTCCAAGCCAAGCGGCGATGACGTGAAGGGTTTAAGAACCCCTCGTAGGTGTTCGAAGTCCAAGCCGAGGGCTAGGAGTTGAGTTATTGAGAAATCCTCACTGGTGTTCGAAGTCCAAGCCGAGCGGCGAGGGCATGAGGAACTCAGAAATTAATATTCTCGATTTGTTAAACAAAAATCTCCTGTAACATGTTTGTTTGTTTACAAGAGAATTGGCGCGTAGCGCTTACAATATTGGACTCTCCCTCACTTCCCATCCTGAAACTTGATGAGGTGCTTCGCGTTCCAGGGCCTCTTAACCATCTTGCCCCCTAGGTATTCAAGTTGGTAAGTACCCGGACGAACCACTTGGGAGACCTTATAAGGGCCTTCCCAATTGGAGGCGAGCTTACCCCTGGCTGCGGGCTGGGAGATTGTAGTTTTCGGAGTACGAGGTCCCCTTCTTTGATGTTGGTGGGGTAGACGTTTTTGTTGTAAAGCCTCTCAACTCGTTGCTGATATATGGCTCGTCAGATGGTGGCTCTTTCCTGTACCTCGTCAATGAGGTCCAGGTTAGCCCTGAGGTCACTTGAGTTTTATTCTTTGTCGAAGCCCTAGTACCTCGGTGATGGGAGACCGACTTCCGGAGGGATGACCACCTCGGTCTTGTATGCCAGATTGAATGGGGACTCACTGGAGGAATTCTCTTGGTAGTCCGATGTGACCAGAGGACGCTTGACAACTCTTTGACCCATAAACCCTAGGGAGATTATTCTACCCGCTTTTTGAGACATCAAGAATTTACTGGTTGGTGTTTTCTGCTTGGCCGTTCGATTGGGGATGAGAGATTGCCGAGAAGCGCTGCAGAATGCCGAAGTCTTCACAAAACTTCCGAATATTTTTGTCGGCGAACTGGGTTCCATTATTGGTGACTAGCACGCGCGGGATCCCAAACCGGCAGATGATGTGTTTTCAGAAGAATTGTTGGGCTTGATGCTCCATGATTATAGCCAGGGGTTCTGCCTCGACCCACTTGGTGAAGTAGTCGACGGCCACGATGAGGAACCGCCTTTGGCCGGTAGCCTGCGGAAAAGGGCCGACCAAGTCCATCCCCCATATGGCGAAGGGGGTAGGACTGGCAGCGACTTCAGCTCAGCATGGGGTGAGCGTTTAATTGGAGAGAACCTTTGGCAGGAGGTTGCACCCTCTTTCGAGGTCCTGAGCGTCTTGCAGCATAGTAGGCCAGTAGTAGCCGTGGTTGAGTGCTTTTCGGGCTAGCGACCTGCTGCCTATGTGACATCCCCTAATCCCTTCGTGTAGCTCTTTGAGGGCGTACTTACCCTCATCCGGTTTCATATAGCTGAGATAGGGTCTCTCATCAGACTTAGTGTAGGAGCGCTTGAAGAGCACGTCCCCAATTAAAGCAAACCTTTCAGACCGGACCTTGATAGTTTGCGCCTCGGCCTGTTCCTGTGGTAGCTTGCCGTTGGTCAGAAATTTCCATATGGGGCCTATCCACGTCTCAGTGGGATCGTTGGAGGCGAGGCAGAGTACCTAAGGTTCTTCGATGCTAGGTTTGAGGAGGACCTCGACTAGGACTGTAACTCCTGTATTCCATTTCTTGTATTTTTGTACTGTATTTATCTTTCCACTGTATTCTATCTGATTGTATTCTTTTATTTTTTTGAACCGTGTATTTGTTCTTCATTCTCAATATTAATTCACCTATTGTTTTTGTCGTCTGTGATTTCAATCTCCTTGATTCAAATTTTCTGCCAATTATTTCTTTTGAATGATTTGTTAATTCTAATCTATTTCATTTCATGCCTAATTGCTTATTCATTCGTTTTCTGCCTTATTGGATCCGATTTTTTACCCAGTCTACCCTACTTAAACCCTTCTATCCATCCTACTGGATTCTAATCCGCTACCCAATACCCTCTTCTTTTACCCAGTCTCCCCCAGATATTTCTTCACATTCTCCATCTGCCTAACAAGTAGATCATGCCTCCCCTTATCTTCTCTTGATTCTTCAAATCCCAACTTACCCCAAATCTTATTATTAAACCCAAACAAAATTTGTTATACTGCTATCTACAACCCTAATCTCTCTCTCTCTCCCCGTGAGCACCCCCGACCGCCAGTCTACCCCCTCTCTGTCGCGCCGCCCTGCATCTCCGACTACCGCGACCGCGTGCCGCAACCCCCTGTCGCCGGTGCCCTGGCGACCTCCCGTCGTTGCCCCGCCTTACACCCACGACAACCCCTCCCTTGGTCTTTCCCCTTCTCTTCCCGAAGCCAGCAGCCCCCCACGACGGCGCGCCACCTCTCGGCCTTCCACCCTTGCTCTCGACGCCGAGCTTTGCCATCTCTCGCCTCCTGCAAGTGTTATGTTCGTGATCATTCGTGATCATTCGTGATTGTTCGTGGTCGTGGTTCTTGCCCAGGATCCATTCCTGCTATTCTCATCTTTTCATCATATTCGTCGGCTACCCTAAGGCAAGTAACTTGTATAATTTTTGTTGTATATGCAAGTACAAAATACCGCATGTAGTCTCGCTTTTGTTTTGGATTTGTTCTCATGAAGAGCTCTTGTTAAATCTTGACTCCATTTGTTTGATCCATCCGTAGTCTTGATCCATCATATTTAGTTGTCACACACACGACATAAAAATAATCTAGATCTAACTAGACTCTTGATGCATGTATATATGTTGCTTCGTGATCCATGATATGTGCCATGTTGTTTTGAATATTTAATATATCATGTTTTGCATTATATTCTAATTTGGATTTATTGCATATGAGTTTTTTAATTAAATGCATGAGAAGAGTTTTCGTTTTGCTGCTGCCCTGTTTTGGTTCAGTATTTTCAACCCCGTTAAGGTTAGTAAACTTAATTGTTTTGTGAATATGATTCATAGGCCTCATTATCGACTTTTCAGAACTTTCGAAAGATCTCAATTTCAATCTGTTATGTGTGAGTTATTGCTATTTTACTGCAGCTGTGTTGAGATTTCCAGATTCTGTTTTATGTGTTTGTTGTATGATTATTTATTTTAAAACTGATGTTAAAAATAAAATTTGGATTCAATATTTTTCTGGGTATGACTAAACTTGACTGGGGTCAACCCCTAATTTTGTAGATTTATTTAATGACTTTTATAATTTATTTCATACTTGTGAACAAACCAATATATTTCCAAACTGCATGTTGTTCAGTAAAGAACTGTATTTTCAACATGTTTTCAGTCGCTATTGATTAAAACTTTGTGAATATGAAATATAGCCTGCTGTGTCCCTTTTACAATCCTTTTGATGGATTTGGATTTCGAGTTATACTTTGCGATCTATCACTATTTTAGTAATGTTGTGTCTAAAATTTCATATTCATAAACTTGATGTATCTTTCTGTTTTCCGAATTTATTTGACTAGGCTATCTATAATGGAACATTATGAAAATTTATTTGCTGATACTAGACATACTAGGGAATCTTTTAGATTTTTCTTGGATTTAATCAGTAAGTTTTTATGCTATTTTCATGCTGATAAATACCACTTTGTGATTTCTGGCTGAACATGAATTCTGTACAAAACACGGTTTTGAGCCATGTTTCTGTAGTTGTTATATGACTTGTGTATATGTGCTGAATTCGGCCGAGAATCTATTTTTTAGATTTTTTGACGAATCCAGATTTGCATTCTTTTGGCAACGAAAATCTTGATTTTGGTGCAGTCATGTCTTGCTGTCCAGAACTGAAAGTCTCGTTGTCATAGCCTTTTATGAGTTGTCTGTCACCCGTGCATGTTTCTGTCCGACCTGAACCTGTCTCTTATTCTTGCCATGTTCTTCTTGCCCTGTTTTGTGCATGTATGCCTGTTTTGATAATAATAACAAGTAAACAAGTCGGGGTTAAGGGAAATACCTTAGTAGTGAACAATATGGGTATGTGTACTCAGAAGGGGACCCGTGTTTCCCACTTTATGTTTTATTCATGAACCTATTTTACTTTATGTTGATTCATGAACCTGTTGTCCTTTATGCTTTGATTCATGAACATGTTGATTAATGAACCTGTTATGTTACTACCTGATTCATGAACCTGTTACCTGTTACCTGTGCATGACGCCTGAGTACACGGCCCTATAAAAACCCACCAGTAGATCTAAACGTAACTTGCATATAAGTAGCAACCATGTGGTAAAACTTAGGATGCATGAATTGCTACCCAGATAGAATTAAATATTCATGTTACCTGTACATGCTACTTGACACCTGTTACATGTTTACCTGCTTGCATGCAACCTGATACCTGTCACATGTTACATGCACCTGTTATCTCATCATGTTACTTGATTCCGTTTCTTGATTAGGAGTTAGATACTCTACTTTACTGTCACATCCATTCCATGCTTATTCAGTACTTGTTCTTGCTGCTACTCTGTATCTTTGTTATTCATTTTCTGTACTTGTTGTCTGCACTACAAGCGGCCCGTAACTTGCATTGACGGACGTTTTGTTTCTTTTTCCTCTTCCTGCAATTTTTTAAACTTGCAGACTTTGGTGACCAGTTATCCGAGGGAGTAACTGACCAAATATTCTAGACTGGCTGGAGTTTCTTGCTTGAGTTTATTTCATGTTTTTGAACAACTTGTAATTGCTACATGGATTTTGTATTGGATATTTTGTCCCAGATTTATGTCTTGTTCTCAGACCTGATTATTTGAGATTAAGTATTCTTGTTTCCAATTAATCCTGTTGGCTATGTTAATTTATTCATGCATGCGTGGTTGATTATTTCATGTATATCTCTTGTTTATTCATGTATATGTTGTAAAGATCCTTACAGCTTATGAATGGTGAAAGCCATTCGCTGCACTTGTGTCGTGTATCTGTATTCTGTATTCCTTTTTGGGAAGCTGGACGTGACAAGGGCAGTGCGATCTAGTCCTCCGAGGGACGATGACACGATCTTAGACGGAGAGTGACATGACAGTTTTGTTCTCTTGGGATCTGCCGAACCTCCACCAGTTCGAAGAGCTGCAAGAGCTGCTTTGCATGGGCTAAGTACTGGGTCAGCCTAAGGTCGCGGGCTTCATACTCCTTAGTGATCTGATTGACCATGAGCTAGGAGTCACTGAAGACTTGTATTTGCTTTGCCCCGGCCCGGTAGGCCGGTGTAAGTCCAACGATCAGAGCCTCATATTCCACCTCGTTGTTTGTGGCCGGGAAGTTAAGTCAGAGAATACTAGACGACGAAGTCGTCGAGGCCCAGAATGACGCCGCTCCGCTCCCTTCCTCGCATGACGAGCCGTCCACATAGACGTCCCACATTGGTGCATCTTCCCAAATTTCTGGGAAATCGGGGACGGTGCATTTTGTAATGAACTCAGTAAGAGCTTGGCCCATGATGGTCGTCCGAGGATAGTGGCTGATGTCGTGTTGACTGACCTCGATCGACCACTTGATCAAGCGATCGGAGTTTTTGGGCTTGTCGAGGACCATTTTGAGGGGCTGGTCCATAAGGACGCGGGCAGAGTGGGCTTGGAAGTAGGGTCGGAGTTTCCGCGCGGCCATTATCAATGCATAGGCAATCTTTTCTATCTAGGGGTACTGGATCTCGGCCTCATGCAGGACCTTGCTAACATAATATAGGGGCTTCTGTCCTCCTCCCTAACCAGAACGGCTCTAAGCACGTGTTACGTGGCGGCCAGGTAGAGCAAGAGGGGTTCGCCCGGTTCTGGCTTGCTGAGGAGCAGTGGGTTGGCGAGGTAGGCTTTAAGCTGGTCGAACGCCTTTTGCTGGGAGGCTTCCCACTCGAAGCCTTTCGTCCCTCGGAGGGCCTTGAAGAATGGGAGCGAATTCTCTCTCGACTTGGAGAGGAAATGGTCGAAGGCCGCCAGTCGCCCCGTGAGCGTCTAAATCTCTTTTATGTTTCTCGGTGAGGCCATGTCGATGATGGCCTGAATCTTTTCTAGGTTTGCCTCGATGTCGTGCTGAATCACCAAGAATCTGAGGAACCTCCCTGAGGAGACACCGAAGACGCATTTGGAGGGGTTGAGCCTCATGTTGTAAGATCACAGGACCCCGAAGGCCTCTTCGAGGTCGCCAACCCGAGCAACTTTTGACAGGCATATCGTCAACATACACTTCCATGTTCTGGCCAATAAGGCCTTTGAAGACCCGGTTGACGAGCCTCTAATATGTAGCGTCGGTGTCCTTCAGCGCGAAGGGTATAACCCGTTAATAGTAGAGGCCTTGGTCGGTCACGAAGGCGGTCTTCGGTATGTCCGGAGGGAACATCCTTATCTCGTTGTAGCCTGAGAAGGCATCCATGAAGCTCAGCAGCTCATGCCCCGAGGTTGCATCTATCAGGGCGTCAATGTTCGATAAGGGGAATGGGTCTTTAGGGCAGGCCTTGTTCAGGTCTGTGAAGTCTATGCAGATCCTCCATTTTTTGCTTGTCTTCTTTACCATAACGACATTGGCTGGCCACTCCGGATAGCTGACTTCCTGGATAAAACGTGTCGAGAGGAGTTTGCCTACCTCCTCCCTTGCCGCCTACTGCCTGTCGGGGGCGAACTTATGTCGCTTCTGTTGGACCGACTTTGAGTCCAAGCGGACACTTAGCCGGTGCATTATAATGTCTTTAGAAATCTCTGACATGTCGGACGTCGTCTAGGCAAAGATGTCGGAATTCCGACGGATACATTCAATGATTTCCTGCTTCCAGTCCGGGGCCAGAGATTGGCTTACCCATAATCATTTGGATGTGTCTTCCTTTGAGAAAGGGACCTCCTCCAGCACGTCTACGGGCTCCAAGCCTTGCTCAGAATGGAGCTCTGAAAGACATAGCCCCCTATTGCGGTCATGTAGCACAAACATGCAGATTCCTGATTGCCCCGGACTACACCCACCCCGTGATCGCTGGGAAACTTGAGCTTCAGGTGATAGGCGGAAGGAACCGCCTGGAGCGTGCAAAGGCCAGGTCTGCCGAGGATGGCATTATAGGCCGCCTTGATGTTGACCACCATGAAGTCCATTGCCTCGGTCTGAAAGTTCAGGACCATGCCGGTCGTTACGTCAAGTGTGACAATTCCCTCGATTTGGACGGGGACGCCCGAGAAACCATGGAGAGTATACCCCGCTGGCTTCAACCTTTCGTGAGAGAGCTTGAGGCTATCGAATGCAGCCAAAAATAAAATATTGACCGAACTCCCAATGTCCACGAGGATACGTCAGACCTCATGGTTTACCATGCCGAGGCTGATCACCAAAGCATCGCAATGGGAGAGTCGGACGCCTTCGAGATCTTCGTTAGAGAATGAAACAGCCAGCCTCTGGTCCACTGGGGGTGGATGGTTGTGGACCGAGTTTACTTCTCGAACGAAGGCTTTGCGGGATTTGTTCGATTCTCCCTAATAGGCCCGCCGTGGACAAAGTGAAGGATGGCCGGCCCACCGGCCTCCTTGGGCTCGGGCTCGGACACGGACCACTTGCTGGTCGTTCGAGGAGGAGGTGACGGTCGTGGATCCCTCTGATCCCTGGGGTGGTTCGAGTGAACTCCCTCAAGTATCCCCTCTGGATGAGGACTTCGATCTCTTCTTTCAAGGCGCATCAATTATCGGTATCATGCCCATTGTCTCGATGGAAGCGATAGTAGAACCTCTGGTCCCTCTTCTTGTTGCTGTTAGGTCGGAGGGGAGGAGGAGGAGTCGAACGATATCCTTTTCCATGATCTCCAGGAGGATGACCGACACGTTTTGTGTCAGCGGTGTGTACCTCTCGAAATGGGGGACCGATAGAGAGCGTTTTAGGGCAGACATGTCTTTTTAGGCCTGCCTTTTTCCCTAGCCTGGGGTTTCTTTTGGCCTTCAGGATGAAGGGCTTCCTCGACCCGGATGTACTTCTCGACCCTGTTGAGGAGGTCGGGAAAGTCTAGGGGCAGTTTCTTAGCCAAGGAGGCATTCAGTTGGCCTTGGCAAACATTGTGCCGAAAGGCCGCCGAGGCGATACCGGCATTGAGGGACGAGACCGCCCTGGCTTCGGTGGTGAACCTCCGCACAAAGTCGCGGAGGGGGCTTTCCTTCCTTCTACGTGATGTTCAGAAGGGATGCGCTAGTCTTCTCGACCTTCCGGCTAGTCATAAAGTGAGCGAGAAAGTTTGCTTCGAGATGGTCGAACGAGAATAACGATCCAGGTGCGAGCTTTGAGAACCATTCTCGAGTCGGACCACGCAAGGTGGCAAGAAAGGCGCGGCATAGGAAAGGGTCCGATGCGCTGTGAATCATCATGAGGAATTTGGACCCCTCCATGTGATCAGCTAGATCACTTTCTCCATTGTAAGTCTCGAACTGAGGCGGCCGGAAATTCCTGAGAATCTTGGCATCAAGAATTTGGGGGGAGAACGGAAGTCAGCTCGGCTGATGGACCCGACTTGTTTGTGGCCCTCCTTCGTTGATGTGGGGGAGGCGATTCTCCATCTCCTAGAGGCGGAGGAGGATGGCTTCGTTCGGCTGAGTAGGCTAGGACGAACCGTGAAACTCGGGACCCCAACTCTCTTCGCTCCTTGGGCCGGAGGTTTGTTGTTCGAATCCGGGACCGCCTCCGAGGGCCCGGAGGATAGCATTCCCGAACTCTCGGAACTCGGCTCTCGTGATTGGAGCCCGTTCTCCGGACAGGGCGGAGTTAGACCTCCCCCAGAAAAGCGGCTACGGTTGTTTCGAGATGGAAGGGTTGGAGCTAGGCTCGAAGGGACCGCCCTGCTCCGTGATCAGCTGAGTTGGAACCGAAGATCAATTGGAGGCTATCGATCGTTGATGACCTAGCGTAAGTCGTGGGTGACCGAGCGTGAAGCACTCGGGTCCCGCTGCATCATTGACTCGTGGTCGATTGGATCCTTAAGAGTTCGGATGGCTGTGCAAGGGGTGTGGATCTGGACGACGTCCGGCGGTGAAGGCTTTTCTGGCTTTGCGGTCCGTGGAAGGGTACGGCTCCAAGGGAGATCCGAGCTTAAGGTCGAGTTAGTCGGCTTCCTACAGACTGCAGCAACCTGATGCTACTTGTTTTTTGTGTGGGGGCAACAGGTGTGAGTTCTAGTAATTTGTGAAGTGAAAGGAACTGATCTCGATCTCGGCTCGGGTCTGTTCCTTGAGGTCGGTTCAGAAGAGAGGCTAGTAGCTAGGTCAGGAGGCTGGAAGCTCGTTCGGGTGGTGTACCTGCAAAAGGCCTAGAAACACATGGAGAAATTCTGGCGACAGGCCCTCCGACAATCTAGTCATTCACTGGAAAAGGGACTCAGCAGCTTGGGTTCAGATGGGAAAAGATTCATTACCCTGGGAAAGGAGGAGGGAGTCTGGTATTTATAGGCAGGGGTAAACGGGTATGTGACCCTAACGGGCCGGTGAGCCTGAGTAGGCAGAAACCCATTGGACTTGTTGACTTGATGATCTGGGATGAGCAAAATCTAAGGAGGTCTAACGGCCCTGATTAGGCCATGTCATTTATACCACATCGGTTGTGAACAATCTCTAGCGATCGAAGAACTGCAGGAAAGTAAACCAACTGATTGAAGTGACACCCAAATCGACAGGAAGGGATGAACTAAGGATCTAATACGTGCATTGCAAGTAGAATATGGTGACAAAGTGGTGAAATGGAAATGTGGTTCAACATACCATGAATATATGAACTAAAAATTAATACAAGACACTTCGACAATGAACCTACTTTAGAGTCGAATACTGGAGATATTGATAGTACATGTGATAATTTAACGGAACGGAAATGAAATGATAAGGTATAGAATCCTTAATATAAATTCATTGGTGATGAATAATCCCATTCATTTTCTTATTTTAGAGGCAGATAAGAAACCTTCAGACTATCAAAGGTCTTGCACATGCATTCTTAGAGTGTGTAAATGCATCATGAAGAATAATACTATCTGCAATGCAAATTTTACTCGTACCATGTATGTATTACAGAAAGTTTCATGCTTACAAGCTTCTTCAAGATACTCATAATACTAAAGATATGGGACGCAATAGAATTCCACTATAAAGGATCACACATAAGGGCAAGCAATTCTTCAAGAGCTAAGTCAGAAGAAACTACCATATTATTGTATAGAACAAGTTTCTCAAGTCTCCTATGGTCTCAATCCCTGACCTCCCTAAACCCATCAGCATTTAATTTCAATTATTTAACTTTTTGCAAAAATTCTTTACATTCTCATAAGAAAAAACAATCAAACCAACTGCATACAAGTTATATTATGAAATAAAGAAACTTAGAGGACACAACAAGTCCCAATAAGTCATTACAATGCCAATAAGGAAACTAGAAAGAGTAATACTAGCAAACTTAATCTGGGGTTTGATTACTTAATCTGGGGTTTGATTATGTTCTAATTTTGGACAGTCCAAAATCCAAATTTAATTGGATTAAGTTTAGGTATTTCATGTGGGATTATAAATCAAATGAATTAAGTCATTGACATCCGAAAGGGATCTAAATTCATATGATATCACCTTTGTCACTCAAAAGCATCTCCCTATCCCATAAATGGAGTGACAATATATGGTACAGTTGTAGCAAACCCACCAATTGGAAAGTTTTAATGTGTAGTTTTTTTTTTCTGGATTGTGAGATAGATTATGCAATGATCAAAAACAGGTAGCAAATATAGCAATATATAATATTTGTTCACTAGGTTCATCAAGAAAAAATTTAACAATTTTGCCTTGAAGTACCTTTCCAGACCCCAGGACAAATACAAAAGGAATAGGATTGCCCATTTCATCCTTGTGATCATAGGTTGAATCAAATCGCCACCCTTGTTTTGCAGCTTTGCCGCCAACCTCCCATAGTAATGGATTGCAATCTTCACCCGTAAATAAAGAAAAAGAATTAAAAACCATAAGGATCTAAAGGAACTAATACAAACAGCTTACATCAGCACCTAATCTATATAATAAAATACAAAGAAAGCTATCAAGTGACTCTCATTCAATAGGGTTGAAATCAATGGTCCAGATTTAACCTCACAAAACATATTTTTTCGTCCAAGTTTTTCCCCAAAACTCAAATTCAAATCCCTCCCAAAACAACTCCTTTATTTATTTAATTATTTATCTCTCTCTCTCTCTCTTCTCTCCCCCCCCCCCCCCCCCTCTCTCTCTCTCTCTCTCTCTCTCTCTCTCTCTCTCTCTCTCTCTCTCTCTCTCTATATATATATATATATATATATATATATATATATATATGGAAAAATGGGTATGATCAACTTGCTCATTTAGTAAATGAGCAAAAAATGGGTATGATCAACTTGCTCATTTAGTAAATGAGCAATTGATGATATGGCAAACATGTGATTGGAAAATCCTTAAAGGGTTAGTTGTCCAATGTATCACATGCATGCCACATAATCAATTGATCATTTACTAAATGAGCAAGTTGCTCATATCCCTTTTACCCATATATATATATATATATATATATATATATATATATATATATATATAGAGTCTCCTTCGGTTGCTCACTACTTTTGGTGAGCACTCCGTGAGCACTCATGAAATAGAGCACCTATGACAAATCCGAACCGCTCATATTGTTCTATATACCTTAGATAGCCTAACAATAAAAAATCAAGTAATTTGAAATTCATTTGCCCATCCATCATGCTGTTCGAATTTTTAGCCATACAATTTTGTAATGATGTAAATCATGGACAAATGAACTTCAAATTACTTGATTTTTTATTGTTAGGCTATCTAAGGTATATAGAACAATATGAGCGGTTCGGATTTGTCATAGGTGCTATATTTCGTGAGTGCTCACGGAGTGCTCACCAAAGTAGTGTGCAACCGAAGATTTGTCTATATATATATATATATATAGGTGGCCCTTCGGTCGAGAACTAATTTGGTGAGAACTCCGTGAGAACTCACGAAGTAGACCTCCCATGAAAAATCCGAACCGACCATCTCGTTCTACATGCCATAGATAGCATAACCTAAAGAATTCAAATAATTTGAAGTTCGTTTTCCTATGATTTACATCATCGCAAAATTGTATGGCTGAAAATTCTACTTCATTTGATGGATGAGCAAACGAACTTCAAATTATTTGAATTCTTTATGTTATGCTATCTAAGGCATGTAGAACGAGATGGTCGGTTCGTATTTTTCATGGGGGGTTTACTTCGTGAGTTCTCACGGAGTTCTCACCAAAATTAGTTCTCAACCGAAGGGCTCTTTATATATATATATATATATATATATATATATATATATGAAACATGGACTTTTATACCCCAATTCATAATTATTTTTCAACATATACTAATGAAAACATGGACTTTTATTTACAACTAATTATTGTCATACTATTCAAACTTGAGCTATATAATTGTTGATTTACTGTTTACAAGGTTTTTCATATGCTGTATCATTCTGAAGACGTGCCGTAGGCACGTGCCCACGGGCAAATCTAGTGACTTAATAACTTCCACTGAAACCCTTTGTTTCCCTTTTCAAAAGGAGTTATTTGAGTGAAACAAACTTCAGTGTATCTTTTTCACTTGTGCAAAGCTTGTCACTACAAAAGATACTGGTTTTACCGGCGATTATTCCCCGGCGTTTTACTAGTAGCGCCGGGGTAGGGAGCGAGTAGGAATTGGGCGCCAGATGGGATGGTCATACACCGGCGGTCGATTTAAAACGCCGGCGTATGTTAGTATTCACCAGCGTTTTACTTAAAAACGCCGGTGAAGTTTATTATTCACCGGCGTTTTTATTATAAACGCTGGCGAATATACGGACACATTCACCGGCGTGTCTAATTAAAATGCCGGTGAATAACTGCGATAAAACCCGCGAACCCTAATCTTTCGCTCGCCATTTTTCCAAAACCCAAAAAAAAAAGGGAAGGGGCGCTTCGTTTTCCTCCTTCCTCGCTCTACTTCCCGCGCGTTTGCCTCTGCCGCTTCGTCCTCTTCGACGGCCTTCGACCTTTCGAAATCGTCCCTTCTTCCCTTCGTCCTTTTCGATTTCCCTCTTCCCTCTCTCTATTTGGAGGTGAATCGGCGGTCGCCCCGCTCTCTCTCTCTCTCCTACGCCCCCGCCCTCGTCGCCCCGCTCCCTCTCTCTCTCTTCGGTATGATCTCTTGATTTCCCTAATTTTTCAAAAAAAGCAGCTTTTTTCAGTTTATTCATCTTGATTTCCTTAACATGAATGGTTTAGTTGAGATGAAGAATTAATAGAAAAATATATGCTTAGATAATGGAAATTTTCATCTTCTTTTACTGTTAATGAAGCTGATTTCATGTATCTGATTGTCTTCATGGCATGTTTGTTTTTTTACCCAAAATGGGTTCACTGTGAACTGAGGATGCTCTAGGTACGTATGCCAATATCCTCCGGCCGGATATGCACAACAATTGGATTTTAGATTTAGTTGGGCACAGTGAATTAGTAGAGCAACATATAAGCTCACATAATGGGAAATTTTCATTTTCAAATACTGTTAAAGTAACCTGATTGCAATCTTTGGCATGGTTTTTTAACACAAAATGGGTTCACTTCCAAACTAAGTATGCTGCTAGCATACCCATTTTCTTTCACTGTTAATGAAGCTGATTTCATGCATCTGATTGTCTTCTTGGCATGCATGTTTTTTTACCCAAAATGGGTTCACTGTGAACTGAGGATGCTATAGGTACGTATGCCAAAATCCTCCGGCCGGATATGCACAACAATTGAAATTTAGATATAGTTGGGCTAAAGAAGTAGTAAAGCAACATATAAGCTCAGATAATGGTAAATTTTTCATTTTCAGATACTGTTAAAGTAACCTGATTGCAATCTTTGGCATGGTTTTTTAACACAAAATGGGTTCACTTCCAAACTAAGTATGCTGCATAGCATCCCCATTTTCTTTCACTGTTAATGAAGCTGATTTCATGCATCTGATTGTCTTCTTGGCATGCATGTTTTTTTACCCAAAATGGGTTCACTGTGAACTGAGTATGCTATAGGTACGTATGCCAAAATCCTCCGGCCGGATATGCACAACAATTGGATTTTAGATTTAGTTGGGCTAAAGAAGTAGTATAGCAACATATAAGCTCAGATAATGAAAATTTTCATTCTCAGAAACTGTTAGAGAAGCTGATTGCCATCTTAGGCATGATTTTTTAACAAAATGGGTTCACTTCCAAACTAAGTATGCTGCTAGCATCCTCATTTTCTTTTACTGTTAGTGAAGCTTATTTTCATGCATCTGATTGTCATCTTGGCATGTTTTTTTTTGACCAAAATGGGTTCGCTGTGAACTATGCCAAAATCCTCCGGATACGCACAACAATTGGGTTTTAGATTTAGTTGGGCTGGAGAAGTAGTAGAGCAACATATAAGCTCAGATAATGGAAAATTTATCATTTTCAAATACTGTTAAAGTAACCTGATTGTCAATCTTTGGCATGGTTTTTTATACCAAAATGGGTTAACTTCCAATCTAAGTATGCTGCTAGCATCCCCATTTTCTTTTTTTGTTGTTAGTGATGCTTATTTTCATGCATCTGATTGTCATCTTGGCATGTTTTTTTTACCAAAATGGGTTCACTGTGAACTGAGGATGGTATAGGTACGTATGCCAAAATCCTCCGGCCGGATATGCACAACAATTGGGTTTTAGATTTAGTTGGGCTGAAGAAGTAGTAGAGCAACATATAAGCTCAGTTAATGGAAAATTTTTCATTTTCAGATATTGTTAAAGTAACCTGATTGCAATCCTTGGCATGGTTTTTTAACAAAATGGGTTCACTTCCAAACTAAGTATGCTGCATAGCATCCCCAGTTTCTTTCACTGTTAGTGAAGCTTATTTCACAAACCTGATGGTCTTCTTAAGCTATTTTTTGGTCCCATTTTCACTTAACTATTAGTGAAGCTGATTTCATGCACCTGATTGTCTTCTTGGCATGTTTGTTTTTATACCAAAAATGGGTTCACTGTGAACTGAGGATGGTATATAGGTACGTATGCCAAAATCCTCCGGCCGGATATGCACAACAATTGGGTTTTGCGATATAGTTGGGCTAAAAAAGTAGTAGACCAACATATAAGCTCAGATAATGGAAAATTTTTCATTTTCAGATACTGTTAATGTAACCTGATTGCAATCTTTGGCATGGTTTTTTTAACACAAAATGGGTTCACTTCCAAACTAAGTATGCTGCATAGCATCCCCAGTTTCTTTCACTGTTAGTGAAGCTTATTTCACAAACCTGATGGTCTTCTTAAGCTATTTTTTGATCCCATTTTCACTTAACTGTTAGTGAAGCTGATTTCATGCACCTGATTGTCTTCTTGGCATGTTTGTTTTTATACCAAAAATGGGTTCACTGTGAACTGAGGATGGTATATAGGTACGTATGCCAAAATCCTCCGGCCGGATATGCACAACAATTGGGTTTTGCGATATAGTTGGGCTAAAAAAGTAGTAGACCAACATATAAGCTCAGATAATGGAAAATTTTTCATTTTCAGATACTGTTAATGTAACCTGATTGCAATCTTTGGCATGGTTTTTTTAACACAAAATGGGTTCACTTCCAAACTAAGTATGCTGCATAGCATCCCCAGTTTCTTCTTTTGTTGTTAGTGAAGCTTATTTTCATGCATCTGATTGTGATCTTGGCATGTTTTTTTGACCAAAATGGGTTCACTGTGAACTGAGGATGCTATAGGTACGTATGCCAAAATCCTCTGGATACGCACAACAATTGGGTTTTAGATTTAGTTGGGCACAGTGAATTAGTAGAGCAACATATAAGCTCAGATAATGGAAATTTTCATTTTCAGATACTGTTAATGAAGCTGATTGCCATCTTTGGCATGATTTTTTAACAAAAGATGGGTTCACTTCCAAACTAAGTATGCTGCTAGCATCCTCATTTTCTTTCACTGTTAATGAAGCTTATTTCATTAAGATCCAGGATGGCAAATTTTGACTGGACTATGATTGGATTGTTTAGTGGATGTTGTCTATGTTCTTAATTGGGCTGTGATTAGAAAGAGTGGGCTCGAGTGGAGATCTGGAAACCCATATAGAGACATCTTGTTCATAATAATTTATTATTATTGTTGTTCTTGTCGCTCTTGCTGTTGTTGCTGATGTCTCTTTGTGTTCGTGTGCTGAAGGGAAACAAGGGATGAGAGAGAGATGAGGAAAATGCCGCTATGTTAGCCTGGTGTATCCAAAGTCTCTACCTTTCTTCTTTCTGTTTCCATTTCTGGCTTCTATATATATTTGGTTTCCTTCCACGATGACAGTTCCCTAAAAATACACTTGATATGAGCCCTATCTTATTTTTCTTATTTTTCTTATATTTGGTTTCCGTCCACGATGACAGTTTCATGGATTGTCTGAACAATCCATGAAGGACATGCTTAGATACTGAATTTTCATTTGTTTTACTGTTTTAGATAGTGGATATTCCCAATCAGAGGAGAATATAAAGGTTTCAAGTTAGATACTGAATTTTCATTTATTTTGTTATTTTAGATATATTTAAAAACAAAATTAAGTACTAGATTTTTAGCATTGCAATGTAATTATTTTACCTCTGTATATATCATTAACAATTCCATTTGTAGTTGGCACTTTGATCTTATAATTTAAGATACAGGTAGTTCTTTTTGCAAGTTCAAAAAATATGTATATTCTGTATTGTGGTCTACTGTTCAATTAAACTATTATTTTTTTTTTTCACAGAGCGGTCGTCAAGATGAAGGAAATTCTGATGATCAGAGCTGAAGCTACTCGAGGGGTATGAATCTGCGGTCCTCCTTGCTGTTCTTATGTCCTCCTTGCTGTATGGTTGTTATTCTTATGTCCTCCTCCTTGCTCTTGTTATGTCAGACTGGTTTTTTTTATGAGAGTTATGTCAGACTTTTAATTTGGGATATTTTGGATATTTGTCAGACTGGTTTGTTTGGATATTTGGGATGTTAGTCTCTATATTAATTTGTTAATTATGACACTGTTAATTAATCAATGAATTTGGACATTGATATGACACGTGTGAAACTTGATTATCTTTAATTATTCTTGTGTTTGGTTGTGGTTTGCGCAGTAATATGCAACGAAATTGATTGAATCAGTTGTGAGAATTAGTTTACAGATTTTGTAAATGAAACTGTGAATTGAAATCGAACAGAAAAGCGGAGTATCGAAAATAAACGGGCATAGCCAGAACGGCGAAAATAAAAAATGCCGGTCTATCTAATCTAATTGTTGGATTGTGTGATACACCGGCGTTCCAACGCACGCCGGTGAATGTTGTCAGCTGAAACGGCACAGACGTACACCGGCGTTTTATAAACACCGACGTATATAACTACACCGGCGTTTTTTTGTCGCGCCGGTGTTCGTAAATAGGGAAAACCAGGCACTCACAAACGCACATACACCGGCACTCCTTGACCGCCGGTATACTTTCGTTCTACACCGGCGTTTTCATACACGCCGGTGAATGAATAAATACCGGCGGTTTAAGACTGCCGGTGAATGTATATAGGTGCACAAGAACGGCACTCAGAGACCGACATACACCGGCGTTTTATGACCGCCGGTGTAGTTCTAACATTTACCGGCGTCCACCAAAACCGCCGGCATAGACCCCTTCGTTTCAGCGACGCCCGCTTCGGCGGCATTTGGACCGGCGCTATTGTAAACGCCGGTGAAAGTTTCACCGACGTAAAAAAATGCTGGTAAAGACATCAAAAAGTGCCGGGAAAGCTACTTTCTTTTGTAGTGTGTTAAGATGGTAGTCACAAGGTCTTACATTCTTCTTTCAACAAACCGAAAAAGGAGAAAGTTCAATTTGTCCAGTTGAACCCATTTCAACCTCGCTATTTCTGAAATATACCCTTTTCTCGGTTCCAACCCTGTAGGTGATCGATCATAAGTATATGCTCTGCTTCTCTACAACCAGCACAAACCCAAACTCTAACCCTAACCCTAACATCAGATCGAAAATTAGAAATTGACACAAAGTTTAAGGAGAAAAGGGATCAAACCTTGAGGAAGAAGAAGACGATGAGACCGAGGGTTTGGGGAACGGCGGGGAAGGCGGTGACAGGGGGCACGGTGGGCGCGAGCGGACAAACGTGCGACGGGGACGGGCGATGACGACGGTCGGGGGCGCACAAGGAAAGAGAGGGATGAGGAAATTGGGTTTGGAGAGATAGTGAGGGACGGTGACAACGGGGAAGGCGAATGGTGGGATTGAGCAGAAGAGAGGAAAAGAGAGAGAGAGAAAGGGGTTCAGTGGAATTTGGGGGAGGGGGGGAACAGGGGAAAAGTGAGTTTTTTCTCTTTTTTAATTTTAATTTTACTCGTTAATGTAGTCCAATGTTATTTTAGTCATTCCATGCTAAAGATAACAACGTCAGCCAGTTTACTAGGCTCCTAACGGAAAATAAAGTTCAGTAAGGTTTAATGCCAAAAACAAACTGAGCATGGTTATTTGTCAAACTCTTAAAACTCAGTACGGTTATCTGAAATTTACCCTAAATGAATTTACAACATATATTTAAACGAGTAAAAAAGTAAACAGATAGGTATATATATTCATCTTCACCATTACTCTACCTTATTTTTTTAACTGGTATAAAACCTTTTTTCTTACCCAATCCGCGAGTAAAAAAAGTCCACCCATACGCTTACACTTAGAGCATCCCCAGCTATTTTGCTTAAATATGGCAAAATGGCAATTTGAGAATAGCAATATAGGGAGAGTGCACGCATCGGTTGTTTGCTATAATTTGAAAAATAATAAAAAATTATTATCGGACGGAACATGTTGTTCCATTCGAGAGATTTTTGTAATTTTTAGTAAAATTAAAATATTGTTAGTTATTAAATAGTCATTAGTTAATTAATTAATGATTAAAATAATAATAAACCATTAATTAATTAGTGTTAACAAGTTGATTAGTGCCTTAAACACATTGTGATAGTGACCTCTCTTCTACAAACGGGACATCATGTCTCGTTTGCCAACTTTGGCTTTGGACGAGACAACATGTCCCGTCCGATACCTATTTTCGATTTTTTTTTTTTAGGACGGAACCAACTTGTTCCTTCTGGTTCAAAAAAAATATTAAAAAAAATTCATGGACGATACATGTTGTGTCGTCCGGTCATATTAAAAAAAATTGGCTTGGGACAGAAAAACATGTTTCTTCCTCTATATTTTGAGAATTGCCAAACAGTTTATTAAATATGAGAAACTATTGTAGCTATTTTGCCAAAAATTGGCAAAATAACAAACTGACGTGGCTGCTATTTTGCCATTTTTTGGCAACATGGAAAATATAGCAAACCACTATGGATGCTCTTAGGGTAATTTGGTAAGGGTACACCCATTGGCACCCATAAGTATGAAATCTTCCATATCAAGTCTCATGCCCAACTACTCGTATGTGGCAAATGATCTCCCACAAACATATGGTTTCCCTTTATATGATAAAATAACTGGGCCAACATTACAGAAATATATATGTGAATATAGAAAACGTAAGTATAAAGATTGAGTTCACACAAAAATATGATAAAATAACCTATTGAAAATAAAGGCAGATTCCCCTCATCCCTCTTTTCTGGCTGCAAAAAGCAATCAGAAACGATGTCGGTGGAGATTGGAGATCGTGAGCATAATGCTCTCCTCCTTAACAAAATTCGTGGCTGGGAACATAATAGAGGGGGTGTAAACCCGAATTCGATGTCTAGGCCGTTACGTACCTCTACCAACGTTATTTAATGTTTGTCCTGTTCTGAAACGTTAGAGGGTTGGGAAAGAGGGGAAAACAGGATTTATTTTCAGCCAGAAATAATGTCGGTGGAGATTGGAGATCGTAAGCATAATGCTCTCCTCATTAACAAAATTCGTGGCTGGGAACTGAATAGAGAAGGTGTGAACCTGAATTCGATGTTTAGGCCGTTACGTACCTCTACCAACGCTATTTAATGTTAGTCCTGTTCTGGAACGTTATCGGGTTGGGAAAGAGGGGAAAACGGGATATGGTAAAAGATGTAATTTATTCCTCTAAGGCAGATATTGTTGGACTACAAGAACCAAAGCTATCTCAGGTGGACAGTCTTAGAAGAATTGGAGGCAACAGAATATTGGAGTGGAGAATTTGCCCTCTTATGGTGCCTCTAGGGGTATTGTTATTGGATTCAACCATCTCATCTACTCTTGCCTGGATGAATTCATTGGCAATTTCTCATTATTTGTCGTACTTTGTTGTAGGGCTGATAACTGGTGTCAAACAGTTACTATTGTGTATGGTCCTAACGATGCGACCATGAGGCCTGCCTTTTGGCAAGAATTAACCGATATCCAGGCTAGATGGCAATAACCATGGATATTGTGGGTGGAGACTTTCATATCATGAGGTTTGCATTCGAACACCAGGGGAAAGGGTCTAGCAATAAGGACTGAGAAGAGTTTAACCAGGTCATTAATGACCTGGACCTGATGGAGATTCCTATACAAGATAGACTTTTCACATGGTCGAATATGCAGGCATCCCCCATCATGGCTAAACTTGATAGGATCCTGGTCTTTATGGACTGGGAGTCCAATTTTCCACTCACCAGTACTTACACGCTGCCAAGGCCTACGTCCGATCATGTACCCATTATCTTGAACTCGGGGGAATCTCAACCACGGAAGGTCCCGAAATTTAGATTTGAAAAGGGTTGGCTGGAAATTCAGAGAATTCACCATATTGTCATGGAAAGCTGGTCCCTTCCTACCACAGGGAGAGAGGCAGCAGCAATATGGTGTGAAAAGTTGCGCAGACTTAGATCAATGCTAAGAAGGTGGAACCAGATGAGATTTGCGACGATTTGGCGTGCTAAAGACTCCATTATGGAGAACATTGAAGGTCTGGAGAGGTTGGAAGAAAGTAGGGATCTCACACAGGAGGAGGGTAACAGACTTCTAAACCTAAGGGAAGAGATTGATCAGCTATACAAAATCGAAGAGATGAAGTGGCTGCAAAGATCTAGGATCACGTGGCTCAAAGAGGGAGGCGAACACGATCTTCTTTCATAGAATTGCTAGTGGGCGATGGAGATCTAACCTCATTCACTCTATCCAAATAGGTACAGGGACTATCCTAGAGGAGGATAAAATAAAAGAGATATTCCATGCTCATTACAAAAAGTTATTGGGCACTAAATTAGAGTTCCGGATGAACCTAAATGCAAACTTCCGGCACCATGAACATTCAAAATGGGAAGATGGGATGAAAGCTATTGACAATCTCTTCACGAAGGTGGAGGTGAAGAGGCAGTCCTGCATCTTGGAAAGGATAAGGTGCCACGCCCTGATGGATTCCCTATTCTGTTCTACCATACTTTCTGGGAGGAGATTAAGGATGACATTATGGCAATTATTAATGAGTTCTACAACCACAGACAAAAATTGGGTAGATTAAACTACGCAGAAATTGTGCTTATTGCTAAGAAGGAGGAGTCAGTGGAAGTGAACGACTTTTGCCCTATCAGTCTGCTTAATTGCTTGGTCAAGATTATCACCAAGATCCTTGCCAACAGACTGAGAAAGATGATTGACCGCTCGGTTAGCCAGGAACAATCGGGCTTCATTAAAGGATGATGTATTTTGCACTGTATGGCAACAGCTGAGGAAACAATTCACCAATGTCACATCTCTAACTGTAGTAGTTATTTGCTCAAGCTCGACTTTGAAAAGGCCTACGACTCGGTGGACTGGGACTGCCTACTGGCAGCCCTCCGAGGCAGTGATTTTGGTGAGAGATGGATCAGATGGATAAGCAACTGCCTAATTACTAGCAGGACCATGGTCAATGTAAACTGTACAGTAGGGCGCCCATTCTCTTGCAGGAGGGGTTTACAGCAAGGAGACTCGCTCTTTCCATTGCTGTTTACTATAGTTGCGGATACCCTCAAGATTATGATGGACAATTGTAAGCAGAAGGGATGGATCACCCCCGTGGCCAGTGGAGTCAATCGCTCGGGGTGTTCTATTCTCCAATACGCCGATGACACTCTTCTATTTGGGAATGGAAACATAGAGGAAACTATTACCTTCAAAGGATCGTTATACTACTTCAAAGCGTGGTCTGGGTTATGTGTGAACTTTCATAAAAGCGCCCTAATACCAATAGCGATGGAGGAGGAGGAAGCCAACATACATGTCAAAACTCTGAATTGTAAAATCGAGAAATTTCTGATTAAGTACCTTGGCTTACCACTTAGGCCTGGAAGATTGTTAAAGTCATATGGCTCTCCATCATAGATAGAGTCGAAGCCAGACTGTCTGGATGGAAGGGAAGAAGTCTCTCTCTGGGAGGGAGACTAGTACTGATCAATTCTGTATTATCTAACCTACCGACGTACTACATGCCCTTCTTTGAACTACCTAAATGGGTCACAGAGAATTGACAGGATTAGGAAAATATTTCATGGAAAGGGGCGGAAGTGAACATGGGAGGCTACCATCTCATAAGATGGGAAAAGGCATGTATGAGGAAAATCCATGGGGGTCCGGGTATCATAGACTTGAGGGATATGAATCTTGCGCTTCTGGAAAAGTGGTGGTGGAAAATTTTCCATCCAAATGGGGAAGGTTGGCGAGATCTCATTAGTCTCTACCTCCATGGTAGAGGGACGCACAACTTGGGGTTCCAGATAGGAACTAAAGTCTCTTGGTTCTGGAAGGGTGTGACCAAGGCACATGAACCGTTTGTTAGCTTCACCTTAAATGTGATTGGCAATGGCTACATGACCAAGTTCTGGTGGGACAAATGGTGTGGAGCACACTCTATCAAGGATCTTTTTCCAAGTCTCTATACTCTTACTGCCAAGCCCCATGCTACGGTTGCGCAGTGCTGGAAGAGAAGTTACTGGAGGCCCCCTTTTAAAGCACGACTGTCTTCGGAGTCTAAAGAAGAATTGGTAGAGCTCCAAAATTATATTACACTGTCTGGGATCAGATGCTCCAATGGACCGGACCAAAAATGTTGGGACTTAGAAAAGAGTGGGTCCTTCTCATAAGATCCTTCTATAAGCGGGTCCACTTTAGCGGATGCACTAAAAGCTGGACCTCTGCTCTCTAGAAGACTAAGGCATCCCTTAAGGTCAGGGTTTTTCTATGGCTTACTCTTAACGATGCCATCCGGATGAGAGAAAAGTTGGCCAAAAGACAACCTAATATAGCAACCGGATGTGGTTTCTGCGCTTACTTTATGGAAAGTAGGAACCATCTTTTTGTTCAGTGTCCTAGGAGCAAAGTGGTTTTAGTGGAAGTTCTGAGGGCCCTAGGCACGACCGCCTACCCACAAGTTTATGAGGACTTGTGGGTGGGACCACGATTTGCATCGGTTAGAAACAAGATGACTGAGGCATGGCATATCGCCATTGCTGCTACTACCTGGGTTCTTTGACTTGACAGAAATAACATTTACTTACGTGAGACTCGTAATAGTATTTCTGGTAACTTAACTCATATTATGCATCTCATATCTTCTTGGGCTTCTGCAGCAGCTCTGGGACCAAGAGGCAGGATAGCGAGGACCTTCCAGGTAGAGGAGTACGACAACGAGGAAAGTGTGTTTGGACCCACATAGATATGAGATTGCCTACCCTCCAGGGTTGTGTTGGAGGGAGACCTTTTGTTTTGTTAGTGTACTAGATGTGGTGACTACTAGTTTGTCACATGTCCCACCCTCCTATGTAGTTGGAGGTAGCATGTTTTATTTCAGTTATGTTTATTTCTTGTTTTTCGTATGTTCTGTGTACATTCCCCGGTTATGCAGACTGTTTTGTTAACTCCTTATTAATGAAACAGGGTGGCCATACTCCACATTTTCCTCAAAAAAAAATATTATAATGGGAGAGTTGAAGTTGTCATTTGTAAACAAACTAACATGTGTATTGTCTGTGTATAATTATTATAAAGGAGATCTCAAGTTCAAATTCAGACCACGTCAAAATTTTTATCTTTAAAAAACTATATTTACTAAGACGTGCACCGTACGAGTAAATTACTAGTATGTTTAGTGTGATCGTAAATAAGATGACCATGCAGTGCGACACATTGTAAGAACTACTCTTTGGAGAGTTCAGTTACAAACTGGGCTTCAAGTGATATACGGCCCAAAAAAAAAAAGTCAGTGACCTCCACAGAACTGGATCATAACACAAAGGTAGTGTTCTTTTTCTCCTCTTATAAGTGATTTACCTCATGTAAGAGGTGGTCCACCTCTTACAAGAATTTTTTTAGTGTTCTTTTTTTTACCTCTTATAAGAGATTTCTCCCAAAATTGCTTCTAAACCTAAATGGCTTCTACTAGCCTCTTTCAAAATCTTAAAAGTCTTCTATCACTTAAAAAGACTACATTACCCCTAAATTAATGATTTTCAGATCTTCTTTATTACACAGATAGTTTCAGTTTTTTTATTTTATATCAGTATTATATAAAATATACTCCTTGTCTGCATTTGCAGGTCCGGTCATCTTATAGAGCAGGGGAGTTGTTTGTTCAGAATTTGGTGAGAGGTAACGTGACTACACAAGCATCGGCATCCAGTTGATCCCAATAACATGGATAATCAGATAGCGGTTGTAAAGCTACCCCTTAAGTGATGAAATCAGTGGAATATCCTTCAATTGAGCTTATTGGAGCGAAGTCTGAGATTAGTTCAAAGTATAGCATTTTGTTCCCAAGTCAAATCAGCTGAAGTAGGCTATACTATCTAGTGGGATATATTGTCTAAAATTTTTTGTCGGCTACATTAGTTAATATTGCTATGTTTTTTTTTTTTTGTATTTTCAAATGATGTTCGAAACTGAACAACTATTAGATCAACTTGGCAGCAGCTCTCATTATGATCTACAGCTTTGTTCAATCAAAACAAGATCAACCATGGAGAACAACACTCCTTGAAGAAGATGATTCTCTAGCAAATTTATTATGATTATTATCTTCTCTTTAACAAGTCAACAGAATACAAAAGTGGACAAGAAGTTGCATGGAGAAATGTTGGTATAAATAGAGAAATTATATAGTAAGGATAAAAATGTCTAAAAGTAGAGAAAAGGCTCTTCTAAGAGGTGAAAAAAGAACAAAAATCTCTTATAAGAGGTTCTTATAAGAGGTTATTTTTATATAAAAGAACACCTCAAAAAGAGGCTCTTACAAGAGACTCTTACTGTAAATCTCTTATAAGAGGTCACCTCTTATAAGAGACAAAAAAAAGAACAGACCCAAAAAGTCACTCCATTTATAAGCGAACATTGCATAATCAATGGCATGCCAACAAAGTTTGATCGGACCTCAAGTCAATATTGTTTTCACATTTGAACTTGCTGTAACATACATAATATTTAGCAAACTATTCACCCAAAACACAGGCAGTTAATTTAACAAATCAAAGATCAACAGGATATGCAACTACTAACAGCACAGCGAACTAGTCATCACCAGAGTCAGTCCTAAGAAATCAGAGATCATGTACTAAACTTAAGATAGGGCCTAATATAAGAAAATTTATTATCGATTTATTGTTTTATTGCTTTATTATTCTCATAAAGTAAAATATAACTAAGATGTTCAAACAAAAGTATATTTTAAAAGGCAATAGTCACAAAACAAAATCACCAAAACTCTAAAGGAAATGTTCAAACATTACAGTTATAATGAACATGCTTTAGATAGTAGACTGACCGTCAAAGTGCTGCCTCAAAACTTCCTACAATCAATCTGTCCATGACAACTGATATGGCTAAAAATGGGGTTAAATCGGAACCGTCCAAATCAGGAACGAATCTTAAAGCCTAGGGGTAAAACGGTAATTTCACCTACCAATGGGTCTGAAGCGGGTGCTGGTTCTCCTCCTCAAAGATCCATTAACCCGCGAACGGATCTACCTCAACTGGGTGCGGGTTTCAACCCGCAGCAAACCCAGTCCACCAGGATAGAATTAGGGTTTCTGATTAATCCTAATCAAAGGCCTTGATTCATATCTATCATTTCACTGGGAATTAGGGATTACATTTCTTATCTAAACACAGGGATTACATGCCTAATCAGGTCCCAAAGGCGGCTATAAATACCCCCCATCCATCTCTATTAAGAGATAATCAATCTTTTGCCAATTTACGCTCTTTCATAATCTTCCCTGATTACTGACTTGAGCGTCGGAGGGTGCGTCGCCGGGATCAACCCCGATGTCTCGCACTTTTTGCAGGTGAACGGCGGGAGTCAGCAGTCAGACTCCAACAGAACAGGTTCAGGTTTGCTATTCAAGTTTTCCAAGAATCCACAAATACTATCTGTTTGCCCCCACACCAGATTTAGCGGTGGCACCGTCTGTGGGAATCAAACGAATAGCAGCCTCCCCTCTTCCCGTTGGTCAGATCTTCTCCAGCCATGCCTCCTAGGAAAGTAAGATCTAGAGGGTCCAACCGTGGACCCAACCCCGTCGATCAGCAATAGGAAGTCCCCATCCAACCCGCTCATCAGTAGGGACAACTTCCTCCTCAAGCAGAGGACCCTCTCCAACAGGACCAGCCTCCTCTTCAGAATCAGCAACCTCCGAAGGATCCCCCCGGTCCTCAAAATGCTGGTGCAGGGGTCTCGCATCCCAACCCGCAGAAGCAACCTCTCCATCAGGACCACGTCTCAGTACACAATGCCTCTACGGATTCTATGGCCTCCGGCCATCCTCGAGCTTCCGACCTTCGCAATACCATCCTCAATCGGCAGAAGGATGAGGATCTTCGCTGCCGTCTGGATGAAAGGCGGGCCCGAGAGGTAGCCTCCTGCCAACAACGTCCAGATGAGCGATCTCCTCACCGCCGAGACTACAGAAGGTCCCAGACCCGAAGAGGGCGGAGAGAGTCCCCCGAGCATCACAGGAGAAGACCCCATTTTCCAGCCGGTCGGCAGCATCCAAGGAACGATGAGGCACCCATCACTCGTGCCGAGTTCCAGCAATTCCAAGCCACCATCCTACAAGCTCTCAATCTCCGACCCAACAACACCAATCCTCCAAGGATTCCCACTCCTCCTCCGGTCCGAAGTCCTCGCCGACGGTCCCTAACTCCTCCCCCAGCTCCTAGCAACCCCTAGCACATTCCTAGTCCTCGCCGCTCCAGAAGCTACAGTCGTTGTAGCCCCCGCTCTCCCTCGTACGAAGATGAGTCTAGAGGCTCGGTTGATTACCGTCGAAGGAATGATGTTGTCTACCGCTGTCTCCACAAAATGGAGAGGCGCTTGGGTCAGTTAGATAGAGAAGAAGAGCTTAGAGGAAGGACCCTTCGCCCAAGTCGACCTCCTTTTTTCCGAACCATAATGGAGGCACCCATACCAATTGGCTTTAAACCTCCTCAATTCGAGACTTATTCCGGGGAGTCTGACCCCGTCGATCACATCGAAAGCTTTAAGACCCTCATGCTCATCCATCAAGCTTCCGATGCTCTGCTGTGCAAGACCTTCACTGCTACTCTCAAGGGTCCGGCTCGAGAATGTTACTCTCGCCTTGCCCCATCCTCGATATTCTCCTTCGAGCAATTTGAGACCCTCTTCGTCACCCACTTCGTAAGTAGTCGCCGAACTGAGAAGACCAGCATTTCGCTACTCTATCTCAACCAGAAGAAGGGTGAGAAGCTAAGAGACTATGTAAAAAGGTTCACAGCGGAAGCCAGGTCCATAGCATCCCTCGACCAGTCGGTCGTTGCAGCAACATTCCAATCCAATGTCCTCAACTCCAGCCTCCGCTCCTCCCTCGCCAAGAAGCCCCTGCAGAACTTCTCTGACCTCCTCCTCCGGAGAGAAAAGTATATTCGGGTCGAGGAAGCTGAGCACCGCCCCAACTTTGAGTGGCCTTCCTCCGGGTCCAAGAGAAAGGGGAAGAAGAAGAAGGAGCCAAGAAGCTCCAGAAGGATAATGGCGGGCAGCGCCGACCTCCCCCCAGATTTGAAAAGTTTACTCCCCTTAACGCCAACATCTCCACAATTCTCATGGAAGTTGAGAAGGAGGGGGTGATACCTCTTGCACCAAAAATGAATATCCCTGGCAAGAAGAGGGATAAAGAGAAATGGTGCCGCTATCACCGGGACCATGGCCACGACACCAATGATTGTCGGGCCCTGAAGAACGAGATAGAAGCCCTCATCCAGAGGGGTCAGCTAACCAAGTTCGTGAGAAAGGACCGAGCCGATCTTCCTCCCCCGCCTCGGGGGGCTAACAAGCTTCCTGAATGTGATGAGACACCCGAATTCGAAGAGGAGCGTGTCCTGCACCTCATTCATGGAGGCCCAATGGGGGGCTCCTCCAACTCCTCTCGAAAGGCGTTTATTAGGGAAGTTAATTCGGTCCGCACCACACCTCCTCCTAAAGGCCTCGGAGTGCCCGTCACATTCTCAGATGAAGACCTTGAGGGTGTCCGAACGCCCCATTGTGACGCACTCATCATCAACCTCCATATGGCGAACTTTAAATTGGAAAGGATCCTAGTGGACAATGGCAGCTCCGTTAACATCCTCTTCTTCAAAGGCCTCAAACTATCCCAGGACAGACTTAAGCCCGTCGGCTACACACTCCATGGGTTCATGGGAGTGCCAGTGACTATTGAAGGGGTGATCACCCTCGACGTAACCGCTGGCAAAACTCCTACTATCCGAACGGAGTCGATGGACTTTATGGTCGTGGATGTCCCTGCAGGTTACAATATCATTTTGGGTCGGCCCGGCTCAGCTGCTCTTGAAGCCGTCCCTTCCGCCTATCACCTCAAGATGAAGTTTTCCACTCGGGGAGGAGTAGGAGAAGTAAAAGGCAATCAGGAAATGGCCCGCAGATGCTACATGACCTCTACCCTGGGTCCAGTCCTCTCTCTCGAAACTCTTGAAATCCCCCAAGATGTTGTCCGACCAACGTCCAGCCGGTGGACGAGTTGGAGGAAGTGCTCTTCTCTGAGCAGGATCCAAGCCGAAAGTTCTTTGTTAGCAAGACCCTCCCATCTGCCCTATGCTCCGACATAGTCCAGTGCATCCGAAGGAATCGCGACCTCTTTGCTTGGTCGGCCACAGACATGTCCGGAATTTCCGAAGAGTTTTTAGTCCACCACCTCAGCATCGCTCCGGGGTCCAAACCGGTCCAACAGAAGAGGCGCAAGTTCGCTCCCGAGCGCCAGCGAGCTATAAAAGAGGAGGTGGACAAACTCTTGAAGGCTCGGTTCACACAGGAGGTAAACTATCCCGAATGGCTCTCGAATGTAGTTTTGGTGAAGAAGTCCAGTGGGACCTGGAGGATTTGTATCGACTTTACCGACCTCAACAAAGCATGCCCCAAAGATCCATTCCCTCTTCCAAGTATCGATACTTTGATTGACGCCACTTTGGTCCATGAACCCCTCAGCTTCATGGATGCCTTCTCATGCTACAATCAGATTCGCATGTTTCCCCCGGATATCCCGAAGACCTCCTTTGTAACCGATCAGGACCTCTACTGCTACAGAGTAATGCCCTTCGGATTGAAGAATGCAGGTGCCACTTATCAATGCCTCGTCAACAAGGTTTTTCAAGCACAAACCGACCGAAATATGGAGGTGTATGTTGACGATATGCTTGTGAAGAGCATCCACGGGGCCGATCATGTGGTCGATCTACAGGAGGCATTCGATGTACTCAGAAAGCACGATATGAGGCTCAATCCGAACAAGTGTGTGTTCGGAGTCTCGTTGGGAAAGTTCCTAGGCTTCAGGGTCAGCCAAAGAGAAATCGAGGCCAACCCCGAGAAGATCAAAGACATATTAGACATGGCTCCCCCGAAGAATGTTAAAGAGGTTCAGAAGCTAACGGGTCGCCTGGCAGCCATAGGGCGCTTCCTTTCCAAGTCAGGGGAGAAGTGTCTTCCCTTCTTCAGGGCTCTCAGGGAGGCTAAAGGCTTCGAGTGGGGTCAGCAGCAACAAGACTCATTCGATTAGCTGAAGGCTTATCTAGTCAATCCTCCTCTCCTCAGCAAACCTGTTCCCGGGGAAACCCTCTACCTCTACTTAGCAGCCTCCGAGCAGACCCTCAGCGCCGTCCTCGTGAGGGAAGAAGATAGGACTCAACGGCCCATTTATTACGTGAGCAAGGTACTTCGGGATGCCGAGCTCCGCTACCCGAGGATAGAGAAGATGGCGTACGCCTTAGTCATGGCCGCAAGAAAGCTCCGCCCATATTTCCAATCCCATTCGGTGGTCATTCTTACTGACCAACCGCTGAAGCAAGTTCTCCACAAACCAGAGACCTCCGGTCGCCTCATGAAGTGGTCTATCGAGCTAAGCCAGCATGATATAACGTATCAGCCTCGGACCGCGATCAAGGCTCAGGCCTTAGCTGAATTCATAGTTGAAAGTACCATTCCCGAGGTCAGCCAAGCAATGAAGGGACCACCCGTCTGGTCAGTTTACGTAGATGGATCCTCTTGTAACGAGGAAAGTGGAGCTGGGGTCATTCTGGCCAGCCCAGATGATTTCATCCTCCAATACTCCCTCCGGATCAACTTCAAGGCCTCTAACAACGAAGCAGAATATGAGGCACTCATAGCCGGCCTCAGAATGGCTCGCAATGCAGGGGGCACAATGCCTCCGGATCTTTAGCGACTCGCAGCTGGTCGTAAATCAGGTCCTAGGCGAGTACGAGGCACGAGATGACCGAATGGCTAAGTACCTAGCCAAGGTCAAGAATCTCATGACCCTGTTTGAAGAAGCTCTCATCCAGCGAATTCCCCGAGAGGAGAATTCCCAAGCCGATGCCCTCTCCAAGCTAGCCTCCTCTTCCCTCCAAGGTCTCGAGCAGACCGTCTTGATCGAGGTGCTCCTGATGCCAAGTATAGAGGATGAAACTTCCGACTCGATGGAGTCGCAACCTGTCCTGCTTCAAGATAACTGGATGAAACCCCTGGTAGAATTCCTAAGGGATGGGCTCCTCCCCGAAGACCCTAAAGAAGCTCGCCGAGTGAGAACCCGAGCAGAGCGATAAACACTTATCGAGGGCATCCTATACAAGTGCTCCTTCACACAAGTAGATGGCAGGCCTTATTTGAGATGCCTCTCCCCGGAACAAGCCGAATACGCCCTGTAAGAGCTCCACGAAGGCATCAGCGGGGCACATTTAGGGTCCAGATCCCTAGCCCGGAAAGTGTTGAATTATGGATATTTTTGGCCCATTCTCCTTCAAGACGCCGAACTACACATTCGGCAATGCAGCTCTTGTCAGAAATACTCCAACGTCCGTCGCCTCCCACAAGCTCCACTCACCTTCCTATCAAGTCCTGTCCCTTTCGCAATGTGGGGGATGGATTTACTAGGGCCATTCCCACCATCTCCCGGCCAGTTCAAATTCTTAGTTGTGGCAATCGACTATTTCTCGAAGTGGATAGAGGTCGAGCCCTTGGCCACAATCACCGAGAACAAAGTACTTCAGTTCTTCTGGAAGAACGTTATCTGCCGATTCGGTGTCCCTCGAGTCCTCATAACAGACAACGGAACCCAGTTTACCGGGGCTGCCTTCCGAGCTCTATGTGAAGACCTCGCCATCCAACAACGTTTCTCCTCCGTCTCCCATCCACAGTCGAATGGTCAAGTGGAGAATGCTAACCGACAGATCCTCTCTGGTATTAAGAAAAGGCTGAATAAGTGCTCTAAAGGCTTATGGGTCGATCAGCTCCCTAACGTGCTGTAGAACTACCGCACCACGAAACGGACCCCCACAGGAGAGTCGCCATTCAACCTCACCTATGGGTCCGAGGCTGTGATCCCATTGGAAGTCGGCATACCTTCTCCTCGCCTTCTTGCCTTCGAAGAAGAACAGAATGCCAGAGAACTTCGGGCCAACTTAGACTTGGTCGACGAACTACGGGAAAGAGCGTCAATCCGCCAACAGGGTTATCGGAGGAGGATCGAGTTGGCGTACAATAAGAGAGTCCGTCCTACCGACCTCAAAGAAGGGGACTTGGTCCTCAGAAAGTTAGCAATCTCTTTTCCTGGTCAGAAGAGTAAACTAGCCCCAAATTGGGAAGGACCCTACAAGATCACCAAAGTAGTTCGGCCCGGGACATATCGTCTAGAAGACCTCGAAGGCAGAGAGATCCCCAGGACTTGGAATGCCGACCATCTTTTGAAATACCAAGAAAGAGCATTAACGCCACTCTAAGTATTATGGGATGTCGAACCGTTCCTCTCCTTTTACTTGTATTTTTTCTTTTATTTCTCTTATGTAATAACGGCTCACAACTTAGAAGCAGCCAACTATTAGCTATCAATAAAGAAAGTTTTTCATATTTTACTTGTAAAATTGCGTGTACTTCTCTGCCTTTACTCTTCACCATAACGACGAGTTTGGAGTCCAACACTTGGTTCGATTCTGCTCCGCAAGCTCGCTCTTAAGCGAGCTAGGAGTGGTTCGCCATTCGGAATTGCTCCCACAACCGTTGAACAAACTCTAACGACGAGTTCGGAGTCCAACACTTGGCTCAACTCCTCTTCGCAAGCTCGCTCTTAAGCAGGCTAGAAGGGGTTCGCCATTCGGAATTGCTCCCACAACCGTTGAACAAACTCTAACGACGAGTTCGGAGTCCAGCACTTGGCTCGACTCCTCTTCGCAAGCTCGCTCTTAAGCGGGCTAGAAGGGGTTCATCATTTGGAATTGCTCCCACAACCGTTGAACAAACTCTAACGACGCGTTCGGAGTCCAGCACTTGGATCGACTCCTCTTCACAAGCTCGCTCTTAAGCGGGCTAGAAAGGGTTTGCCATTCGGAATTGCTCACATAACCATTGAACAAACTCTAACGATGAGTTTGAAGTCCAGTACTTGGCTCGACTCCTCTTCACAAGCTCGCTCTTAAGCGGGCTAGAAGGGGTTTGCCATTCGGAATTGCTCCCACAATCATTGAACAAACTCTAACGACGAGTTCGGAGTCCAGCACTTGGCTCGACTCCTCTTCGCAAGCTCGCTCTTAAGCGGGTTAGAAGGGGTTCGCCATTCGGAATTGCTCCCACAACCGTTGAACAAACTCTAACGACGAGTTCGGAGTCCAACACTTGGCTCGACTCCTCTTCGCAAGCTCGCTCTTAAGCGGGCTAAAAGGGGTTCGCCATTCGAAATTGCTCCCACAACCGTTGAACAAACTCTAACGACGAGTTCGGAGTCCAACACTTGGCTCGACTCCTCTTTGCAAGCTCGATCTTAAGCGGGCTAGAAGGGGTTAGCCATTCGAAATTGCTCCCACAACCGTTGAACAAACTCTAACGACGAGTTCGGAGTCCAACACTTGGCTCGACTCCTCTTTGCAAGCTCGCTCTTAAGCGTGTTGATTCTTGATTTTGATGATCGCAACACATTGCACATGTATCTATGCTAATTTTACAGGTGCTATACACAAAGGACTTATTACCTTACAGCTGAACAAATGATCAAGCATACAAGCTCCAGATAAAAGACAATGGCCAAAGCTTCACTCAAGACAAGACTCAAGACTCAAATCAAGACTCAAGACTCAAGGCTTCAAGCTCAAATGTGTCAAATTGTTGTGTCTTGTAAAACATTGTATTTTTACTTTTGCTGAGTCTTAGTCTGTTATAAAGCCTTGTCACACACACACACACACATTCACAATTTCATAATGTGTGTTTCTCAAAAATCACAAAAAGAGTCAAAACAGTTTGAAGTAATTTAACTTTTGAGTACCAGTCGACTGATGCCTCTGCCAGTCGACTGACAGTACAAAACTGTTTAAATTTATTCAAACTCTGACCAGTCGACTCATATGGCAACCCAGCCGACTGTTCGAGTGCTTTTGACCTTTTTCTGTTTTCAAAATCGAATTTTTCAAAATCAAAAGCTAAAGATCCGTTGGTTGACAGTTGGAATAACTGTCTCCCAACGTCCAGGAGATCAAACTCTATAAATAGAGTTCAGATCTCACTGAAAAGTTTCTGACAAGAATATACTTTTTGATCCGAGCACTCTTTGAGAAATTTCAAGTGAAAAGTGAGAAAAAGCCTTCAAGTTTTCAAACTCTTTGGTTCTCTACACTCAGTCCAGTATAGCAACGATTTCGCTCTGGACTGGGTATAGAAGTCGACCTTGTTTTTAGCCACGTGCAACAACACAATACACCAACAAGGCTATAGGTTGACTGTAAAGTTTTTCTTGTTCATTTTGCTCTCGGTTGGAGAGTGGTTTTTGACTCTAGGTTGTAGAGTCGGTTTGTTTCACTCTTGGTAGTAGAGTGGGTCTGCTTTCTCTGGTTGAGAGAAAGGACTACGGGTTAGACAAGGTTGTTGTCTTAACGCCGTAGGGTATTCTTGTAAACTTTTTTCAAGAATAGTGGAAATCTCAAGTGGGTTGCTTGGGGACTGGATGTAGGTCGGGAGGACCGAACCAGGATATATCTTGTGTACTCTGTGATTGGTTGTCTTGATTTTGCTCTTACTATTTGTTTACTTTTAGTTCTGTGAAACTTGTCTGGACAGTCGACTCCTTGCACTCTCGACTGATCAGTCTCGTATTAGTTGTACTGTCTTTGTGTCATCAGTCGCCTGCCTTATCTATAAGTCGACTGCACCGAGTTATTGTATTTACTTTTATTTGATCATTTCAGTCGACTGGTTCACAACCAAGTCGACTGCACCGAAGAAAATATCCGCAATTTTTTATTAACCCTATTCACCCCCCCCCCCCCTCTAGTATTTGTTGTGTCGCCTACAGGATCCAACACTTGGTATCAGAGCAAGGTTACAGGCTATGGCAACTACTTCAAATACAAATCAGTACCATGAAGGCCAATCTACACAACGGCCACCGCTATTCGATGGAACTAACTACAATTATTGGAAGTGCCGAATGAGAATTTATCTCCAATCAATCAACTACGAGATATGGCAAATGACGGAGACGGAATACACTGCTCCTACCATTCCATATGCACAATGGAATGATGATCAAAAGAACCAAACCATGAACAATGCCAAAGCAATGAATGCCTTATTTTGTGCACTTACAAAGGAAGAATTCAACCGTGTATCCAATGCTACAACCGCACATCAAATTTGGCATACACTCGAGGTAACACATGAAGGAACGAATAAAGTTAAAGAGTCTAAAATTTCTGTTCTTGTTCACAGGTTTGAGATGTTCAGAATGAAGGACAATGAAACCGTATCTGAGATGATCACCAGATTTACTGATATCACTAACTCTCTTGTGGCACTTGGAAAGATTTACACTCAAGCAGAGATGGTTAGAAAAGTCTTACGTGCACTCACTCCAGAATGGGAGAAGAAGACCACGGCAATAGAGGAAGCAAATGACTTGTCACAACTTTCTCTCGAGAATCTTGTGGGCAATCTCATGGCATACGAGGTCCAACTTGAAGATCGAAAGAAGGATACAGAATCTCACCAAGCAAAGAAGAAATCATTGGCTTTTAAAGCCATGACAGACTCAGAAGATGAGGAAGAAGATGAAGAGGAGATAGCAATGTTCACTCGAAGATTCAAGAAATTCTTAAAGAAGGGTAAGTTTAATTCTAAAAATAGAGATACTAATGACCCTCCTACATGTTTCAGGTGCAATAAAATAGGTCACATGAAGAAGGATTGTCCCTTAGAAAATGCAAAAAATAAGGGAAAACCATCTAACTTCAAGAAGGACAAATATTCAAAGAACAAATTTGCCAAGAACAAGAAGGCCTATCAAGCTACATGGGATGATAGTGATTCGTCTTCCGAAGAAGAAACAGATGAAAATAACGAAGTGGCAAATATGTGTTTTATGGCTGCCCAAGAACATGTAAGTAATGACTATGATTCAGAAGATCTTCTTGATGCTTTTAATGAAATATTCCAAGAGTTAAAAAAGGAAAAGATTAGAGTTAAGAATCTAGAGAAAGTTAATCAAACACTTTCTCAAGAAAATCTTAACCTTGATAAGGAAGTGAAATCTTTAAATTCTCGCATTGCAAGTTTAGATACTGATTTTGAAACTCTCAAAAAGAATTATGAAGAGATTTCAAAGAACGTATCTAAGTTTAACAAAGGAAAAGAGAATTTAAATGATGTCTTTCATCATCAAGTAAAATCTAGTCAAAAATATGGACTTGGTTTTAAAAATTCTTCTGTAAAAGAATCTCCTGCTAAAAACACTAGTAGAAATAAATCAGCATCTATTTCTAGTGTTACACACAAGTTATATGAATTTTTTGAAAAGCCTAAGGCTGTAAATGTTAGTGATAAAAGCAAGACTACTGTTCGGTTAAGTCGACTGAACCAATCTACCGAGCGTCTGTCCAGAGGTATTGAATCTTATTCAACGAGATCAAAACCTCATATAAGTCGACCTAGTGTACCATCAAGTCGACTGACTCAGACTAGCAGTCGATTGAAGGACACTGTTAAGTCGACTGGACAGAACAAGGTTATATGGGTTCCAGTCAGTTTAAATAAGAATGATAGAATTGCTTATATTAACTCATATGTTTTAACTGTGTGTAATTCTATTAATTATATTCCTACTTATGGAGAAAGATCAAACTCTTCATGGGTTTGGTTTCCCCCAAACTAATATGTTTTGGACCCAATAAAAAGGGTACCATATTTACCTTGAATTTTTTATAGGTACCCAAGAAAGAACGCTGGATACTAGACAGCGGATGTTCAAAACATATGACAGGACATGCCAACCTTCTATCCACCATCCAAAGCATAGATGGAGGAACTGTCACCTTTGGTGATAACAACAAAGGCAAAGTCATAGGAATCGGTATGGTCGGTAAAACTTCTAACCCAACCATAGAAAATGTATTATTAGTTAGTGCTTTAAAGCATAATCTTTTAAGCATTAGTCAATTATGTGATAAAGGGTATAAGATAGTATTTGAAAAAGATGCATGTTTGATTTATGACTCTACTATGCAAAATGTTATTCTTCAAGGTTTTCGTAAAAATAATATTTATGAATTGTTTTTTAATGCAATAGAATTTTCAAATGATTTTTGTTTAATAGCCTCTAACAATGAATCTTGGCTATGGCATAGAAGATTTGGACATGTTAACACGAAGAATCTCTCAAAATTATCTAAGTATAACCTAGTTAAAGGACTGCCAAAACTATCCTTTAAAAAGGATAAGTTATGTGATGCATGTCAACTAGGAAAACAAATCAAATCCACTTTTAAAACAAAAGAAGTAATTTCTACTAGTAGGCCGCTCGAATTAATTCATATGGATTTATTTGGCCCTACTAGAGTTGTTTCTTTAAATAAAAGTAGATATGTATTTGTTTTAGTAGATGATTTTTCTAGATTCACTTGGACATTCTTTTTAAAACATAAAAATGATGCCTTTGATGAATTTGCACATTTTTGTACACGTATTCAAAATCAAAGATCTCTAACCAGTCACTATTAAAAGTGATCATGGTGGAGAATTTGAAAATGAAACATTTACAGAATATTGCAACAAGAATGGTATAACACATTCATTTGCATTTCCTAGAGCTTCACCACAAAATAGAGTGGTTGAAAGGAAAGTAGGACTTTGCAAGAATGCGCACGTACTATGCTTGTTGAAACCAATTTACCAAAGTACTTTTGGGCTGAAGTTGTTGCTACAGCTTGTTATGTTTTAAATAAGATTCTTATAAGACCTAAGCTAAAGAAGACTTGTTATGAGTTATTTTTTAATAAAATTCCTAAAGTCTCTTACTTTAAGACATTTGGTTGTAAGTGTTTTATTCTAAACACAAAAGATAATTTAGACAAATTTGATCCTAGATCTAATGAGGGTATCTTTTTAGGATACTCAAATAGGAGTAAAGCATATAGAATTTTCAATAAGTCTACAATGACTATTGAAGAGTCAATGCATGTTACATTCGATGAATCTCTGCCTTCATCAACCTTAAATAAAGATGATGAAACTGATTCATCACCTTTAGATAATGTGATTAAATCTTTAGAACAAACTAATCTGATTGATAAGTCGACTGATAAGGACTTCCAGTCGACTGATGTAAAGCAGTCGACTGAAGAACAAGTCAAGTCGACTGATCCCATTGTGATATCTTCAACTTTACCAAAGTCATTTGTTGAAATTAAAGATCATCCTCATGACTTAATAATTGGTGACATCTCCCATGGTATTCAGACACGTTCACATGTTAATATGATTTCTCATACAGCATTCTTGTCGGATTTTGAACCGAAAAATATACAAGAAGCTTGTGAGAATGAATATTGGATGAATGTCATGCAAGATGAACTAAACCAATTTATAAGGAATGATGTATGGGATTTAGTTCCTCAACCTCCTGATCAGACTATTATTGGTACCAAATGGGTATTTAAAAATAAGTTAGATGAATCAGGACAAGTTGTAAGGAACAAGGCTAGATTAGTTGCTCAAGGGTATAATCAAGAAGAAGGTATAGATTTTGATGAAACATATGCTCCTGTTGCTAGACTAGAATCTATTCGTATTTTATTATCTTTTGCTTGTTTCATGCATTTTATACTTTATCAAATGGATGTTAAAAGTGCTTTTCTTAATGGGTTTATTAAAGAAAATATTTATGTTAAACAACCACCAGGTTTTGAACATGAACAATTTCCAGATCATGTTTATAAATTGAAAAAGGCTTTATACGGTCTTAAACAAGCACCTCGTGCTTGGTATGATCGTTTGAAAACTTTTCTTTTAGAAACAGGATTTGAAATAGGTAAAGCAGACACTACATTGTTTATCAAAAGAATTAAGAATGATATCCTAATCATACAAATATATGTTGATGATATAATTTTTGGTTCTACTAATAATAATCTATGTCAAGAATTTGCTAATACCATGAAAAACGAATTTGAGATGAGTCACATGGGTGAACTCAATTATTTCCTTGGACTTCAAATTAAACAGTCCTCAAATGGCATATTTATTAATCAAGGCAAATATGCAAAGGAATTACTCAAACGTTTTAACATGGATGGTACTAGTAGTAAATCCACACCTATGGCTACTACTACTCTTGACAAAGATTTATTAGGTAAGAGTGTTGATCAAAAACTCTATCGAGGTATGATTGGTTCACTCTTATATATTACTGCAAGTAGACCAGATATTATGTTCAGCGTATGTTTATGTGCTAGATATCAATCTAGTCCTAAAGAGTCTCATTTAAAAGCAGTAAAACGAATTTTAAGATATATTAAAGGCACATCTGAATATGGTTTATTTTATCCACGCACCGATAATTTTCAACTTCTGTCATATAGCGATGCTGATTTTGCTGGAAGCAAAACTGATCGCAAGAGTACTAGTGGTACTTGTCACTTTTTGGGACATTCCCTAGTCTCTTGGTGCAGTAAAAAGCAAAATTCTGTATCCCTATCAACCACAGAAGCTGAGTATATCGCTGCAAGTTTGGCATGTGCACAAATCTTGTGGATGAAACAAACTTTATTGGATTATGGTATTTCATTTGAGAAACCCTCAATTATGTGTGACAATACCAGTGCAATTAATTTATCTAAAAATCCGATTCAACATTCACATACGAAACATATTGATATTCGACATCATTTTCTATGTGATCATGTTTTAAAATGAGATATATCTTTAGACTTTATCTCTACTGATAAACAAGTAGCAGACATATTTACCAAACCTCTTAAAGAAGATACTTTTATTCACTTAAGAAGAGAACTAGGAATATGTGATTTTATTGACATTTGTTAAAAATTTCTCTGTTAAGTCGACTGTGCTCTTGAATAAGTCGACTATACTGTACTTTAAAACATATCTATTTTTCTCTGACCAGTCGCCTGGTCCTGATACTAGTCGACTGATAAGTAGACATAATATTTTTAGTCTCTTCTCGACTAAGTCGACTGATATACCCTACCAGTCGACTATCGCGAATTAAAATGTCTTCAGCGACTATTCATCGCAGCTTTTGAGATGAAACTTTTTCCTTTTCACCCGTGACTATCTTATCTCAACCGTCGATTTCTTCCCTCTTTGATCTCAGCCGTCTGCCCTCAGTTAAAACCCCCTTTCATAGCCTCCATCTTTCACTTTTCACTTTTTACCCCAAATCTGAAACCCTAAGCCAGAGAAGAAGAAGAAGTCGCCTGCTGCCCTGGTGTTTGATTGACTGTTTCTCTATCCAATTTCTTTGGTAAAATCCTTCCCTCACTTCTTTCCAATGGCACCCAAAAGATCTAAAAGAACTCATGGTGAAGCTAGTTCTTCATCTCTAGATTATTCTCAATTTCTATTGAGTCCCGATCTTCTTGAACGATGGTACCTTATGTGTACCATTACCATCTTCCCCGGGAGATATGTTAATTTTGATGATCTTGCTCCATTTAATCTTGTTCCACTGTTTCAAAATAGTAGCCTTTATGAATATCTATCCTTAGTTAATCAACCTAACTATTATCCCCAACTCATCTATTTGTTTTACACTAATATGAGGGTTGTACAAAAGAAAGATGGGGATGTAGTTATCCGCTCATCTGTCAAAAATGTTAAAATGACACTCACATCCGAGAGAATCAATCTCATAATGGGTAATGATGACGGAGGATTAAATCCAAATGATATTATCCTTGATGATGCATCTATCTTATCTAAAATATTTTTGCCTAATCACGGACCTCCAATGACTAGAAAAAATATTACTCCTATTGCTAAGCTTGTAGCCAGAATACTAGCCTATAACATCCTTCCCAAAAGAGGAAGTTATGACCAGTACTCTCTGGAATTACAAAAAGTTGTTTATGCAATGTTTGGTAAAATTGCTATAAATTGGGGTCAAGTCATCTTTTCAAAATTTGAACAAAACCACACCCACTTCTTACCTTTCGGTGGGCTTCTCACTCGTGTCTTTACATCCTACGGTATTGATCTCGATTCCGAGACCAATGTCGTTACACACTATGAGTGCTTCGATCGTGCTAGTTTAGCACGTATGTAACTTCTTGATCCTCCTCCTCGATCAACTCCTAGGTCTCCTCCACTTTCTCAAGCTCCTTTAGGTTCTACTGCTAGACCTTCTAGACCTTCTGCCTCTTCTGATCCACCTATTCTTCAAGCTAACTATGATGATCCACGTACTCTCTATGATTGTGTCACTTATCTCATGAAACATTTAGCGACTGTGGATACCCAGCTTCACACCATTGATTCCAAACTTGATCACCTCACTGATCTTTTCCATTCTCAATTTCATGCTGCCGATGAAGATTCAGATGAGGACAATTGAAGACTTTTTATTTTTCGCTATTTTGTAATTTTCTATTTTCTTTGTCTTTATGAACTTATCTATGTATGAGAACATTTCTTAGTTTATTTCTATGCAAAAGACTGTTTATTTTGTGTTTTTGTTGATGACAAAGGGGGAGAGATACCTCTTAATTATTCAACTGTCTTTGATTTCTGTGTATTAAAAATTTCTTTGGTCAGTCGACTGGCTACAGGCATATCAGTCGACTGCTGCATCTGCTGTTCTCATGTTACTGTATCTGTGATTATGATTTTACTATGTATGTTTCTGTCTGATCAGTCGCCTGAAATACTATTAAGTCGACTGATACATACGTTATGATACATTTTTTTTCATATGCATGATGTGTTTTTGATAGGGGGAGCATATCATTACTATGCTTGTATATTATATGTTATTATCAGCTATTGTGTTGTCATCATCAAAAAGGGGGAGAATGTTGATTCTTGATTTTGATGATCGCAACACATTGCACATGTATCTATGCTAATTTTACAGGTGCTATACACAAAGGACTTATTACCTTACAGCTGAACAAATGATCAAGCATACAAGCTCCAGATAAAAGACAATGGCCAAAGCTTCACTCAAGATAAGACTCAAGACTCAAATCAAGACTCAAGACTCAAGGCTTCAAGCTCAAATGTGTCAAATTGTTGTGTCTTGTAAAACATTGTATTTTTACTTTTGTTGAGTCTTAGTCTGTTGTAAAGCCTTGTCACACACACACACACATTCACAATTTCATAATGTGTGTTTCTCAAAAATCACAAAAAGAGTCAAAACAGTTTGAAGTAATTTAACTTTTGAGTACCAGTCGACTGATGCCTCTGCCAATCGACTGACAGTACAAAACTATTTAAATTTATTCAAACTCTGACCAGTCGACTCATATGGCAACCCAGTCGACTGTTCGAGTGCTTTTGACCGTTTTCTGTTTTCAAAATCGAATTTTTCAAAATCAAAAGCTAAAGATCCGTTGGTTGACAGTTGGAATAACTGTCTCCCAACGTCCAGGAGATCAAACTCTATAAATAGAGTTCAGATCTCACTGAAAAGTTTCTGACAAGAATATACTTTTTGATCCGAGCACTCTTTGAGAAATTTCAAGTGAAAAGTGAGAAAAAGCCTTCAAGTTTCCAAACTCTTTGGTTCTCTACACTCAGTCCAGTATAGCAACGATTTCGCTCTGGACTGGGTATAGAAGTCGACCTTGTTTTTAGCCACGTGCAACAACACAATACACCAACAAGGCTATAGGTTGACTGTAAAGTTTTTCTTGTTCATTTTGCTCTCGGTTGGAGAGTGGTTTTTGACTCTAGGTTGTAGAGTCGGTTTGTTTCACTCTTGGTAGTAGAGTGGGTCTGCTTTCTCTGGTTGAGAGAAAGGACTACGGGTTAGACAAGGTTGTTGTCTTAACGCCGTAGCGTATTCTTGTAAACTTTTTTTCAAGAATAATGGAAATCTCAAGTGGGTTGCTTGGGGACTGGATGTAGGTCGGGAGGACCGAACCAGGATATATCTTGTGTACTCTGTGATTGGTTGTCTTGATTTCGCTCTTACTATTTGTTTACTTTTAGTTCTGTGAAACTTGTCTGGACAGTCGACTCCTTGCACTATCAATCGACTCATCAGTCTCATATTAGTTGTACTGTCTTTGTGTCATCAATCGCCTGCCTTATCTATAAGTCGACTGCACCGAGTTATTGTATTTACTTTTATTTGATCATTTCAGTCAACTGGTTCATAACCAAGTCGACTGCACCGAAGAAAATTTCCGTAATTTTTTATTAACACTATTCACCCCCCCCCCCCCTCTAGTGTTTGTTGTGTCGCCTACAGGATCCAACAAAGCGGGCTAGAAGGGGTTCGCCATTCGGAATTGCTCCCACAACCGTTGAACAAACTCTAACGATGAGTTCGGAGTCCAACACTTGGCTCGACTCCACTTCTCTATCGCTGTTAAGCAGGCCAAAAGTGGTTCGCACATAAGAAGGAAGATTTGCTTCTGATTTTGAATAGTGGTCAAAAGTTGGAGGAGTAATACTTAAACTAATACCAGCCAACGCAACATTCGAACATCAGAAGCAAAACAAACTTTTTTATTAAAAGCCCGGACAAGGCTGACACTACAACAGATTTTTACAATAACTTGAAGAGCATAATACAACTTGTTTAGCGCTTCTTTGGAAGGGGAACGCTTCGGTTCAAAGACACATGAGGCCGGCGTTGCCTTACCTCTGAGCTCGACTCTAAACCAGCAAAGCGAGAACCCCCTTCGCCGCTAATTCTAGTTGTGGCCCCAACCGAGGTGCCACTAGACGAAACAACTACACCACTCTGAGCGTCAGCTGGGCTCCGCCTAATGGCAGGCGAACGAGTCACAAGTTCGTAGAACGAGATACCTCTTTCGCTCTCTTCGCGAGTACACGACGTACTGCGAACATTGATCCTTACGGGTTGAGGTTTCAGCGATGCAATCTCCTCCTCTAGCTCGACGATCATATTTCTCAGAATATCGCTCTCCGCCGATACTTTGAGACGAGGAAGTTTAGACAAGCCTGCAACGTTAGTACTGTCGGCCACAATACGACGGAAATGAGTCACTTCGATACCCCTGTCGATGGTGATCCTCCTCAGTTTGTCAATTCTGGCCGTCAACTCATCGCGCTCGGACATCAACTTCCCCACCCTCGAAGCTAACTCCTCTTCTTCCGCCGAATGTTCTTTCACCGTTACCTTTAAATGATGAACCTCCGCCAGTAGTTCACTATTCTTTTGGTCGACATCGAAGAGATCCTTACGGAGCAACTCTATCTCGCCTTCGAGACGAGTTTATCGAGGTTGCTTCCGCAGTTCCCTCAACTCGCGAAAATACTCTCTCGCAGTTGCTTTGATATCCTCCAATTTCAAGAAGTCGTAAAACGCTTTTTCCCGACTGCGAGACAGAGCCCGCTTCGTTTTCTTCAGCTCAGCATGAAGATGGAAGACCTCAGTGATCGGGCCCAACTCGACCTGAAAAGTTGAGGAATATCAGAAGAAGTCTTCAATACTTAAAGACACAATCCGAGCAAAAAGAGTTGAACAACTTTGCAAAACTTTGTAATACTCAGCCAAAAAGAAACCATTTCATTAAAAGTCCAAGAGCTACAAAAAGCGGTGGCCAGTCCGCAGTTAGGCATTACAAAAGAAAAAAGGAAAAAAAAAGGAGAACAAGAAAATGAGAAGAGGCGACAAAGTCAGGGGTCGACCTCATCATCGCTCGGCATAGCTACAATCGCACCCTCGGCACCACCCTCGCCTTCGGAGTCTTCGCCCTCCGGCCTCGGAGCGAGCTCGGCCAAGGGCAACTCGTCTTCACCCTCTACGGGGTCGTAGAAGTAGTAAGACGAGACGTCGAATCTGGGGTTCCGAGCGACGCTATGCTTCAGCGCTCGGCCGTACGCTTCCTCCATGTTGGTCAACATGTGAGCCTCGGCCTCGTCCCGAACTGCCTTCTCTGTGGCCGCCACCTTCGATGCGTGATCGCTCAGGGCCTCCTCTGATGCCTTCAGGGCCTTAGACAGCTCCCCTTCGAGTCGAGCCGCCTTCTTTTCTAGGGTCTCGACCTTGGAGGCCTCGACGGCCGAGCTCCTCAGCGCCTCAGCGAGCTGAGCCTTTAGGTCGGCAACTTCGGCCTCGAGCAAAGCGGAATGCAACTGTTTGGCCTCCAGCTGCTTCACTGCCTTAGACCGCTCCGACCGTTCCCAGTCGTTCAGAACGATCATCTCCTTTTCCTTGCTCACGAACTCCTCGAGCAGATAATTGAAGTGGCAGAGGGTCTACAAGCCATACAAGAAGCAGTCAAGCACGAGCACAAAAATTTAGAAAAATTTTGAAGAAAGTCCTCTACTACTTACCGACATGGTGTTCCGAGCAATCTGCATCGCGGCGTCGCCAACTTTGCCCGCCTTGAGCTCCGATCGGTCTTTTGGGGTCGGCAGGTGCTTCACCGCCTGCATGCAGATGTTACCATCCCCTAAGAACCCGTCGACCTTCATCACGCGCTAGTCAGGGACGAAGATGCGCTTGTGCTCCTCGGTCAGAATTGCCTCCGCCTCGGCAGTGAGGAGCGGAACGTCGAGAGCCAGCGCCGCGCTAATGTTGAACGCTCCGCCGGAAGACCCTGGGGCATCTGTTGCCGCCGTTGGGGTCGGCGCATCCGAGGTAGGAGGGGCGGACGGCACCACGAGGCCTTGATCGGGCTCAACCAGAGGAGCCTCGACAACCTGCTGCTGAGGGTCGGAGAGACCGAGGGGATCTTGGGTGCTCGGCCGCCTTGGGGCCCGGATACGGTCCTTTTTCTCTTCCTCACCTCCTGCTCCTTAGCTACTCGGGCCTTAGCCATCAGACCTTTGTAGTCCATGCTGGGAGATTCTGCACAAACCGAGTGAAAAAAGTTAGAAAAAATTTCCAAACCTCAAAGACAAAACAAAAATAGGAGAAGCGTACTAGGGTCGATCGGACTGAGACCCCCTCGGAATAATGCCTCCTCGGTGATGTCTTTCCAACTGAGGGTCGGAAGCCCGAGCAACTTCTCCACGATTCCCGCCTCCTCGTTGCTGAGCACGGGATCTTTCTTTGCCCGCTTCGGGAGGCCGTCCCTCGACCACACCATCGGGATCACCCATGGCTCGGGAGCTCGGACGAGGAAGTACTTCTCTTTCCAATGCTTGATCGAGTCCGGGTTCTCGATCAGCTTCACACCCTTCCTCGGCGAGAGGTAGTACATCTGCTCATTTTTGTTTGGTTGGCAAGGACGGTAGAGACTCCGAAGGATGAACATGCTGGGCAGAGCGCCGACCTCCTGGCATTGAAGAACAAACGCCATAACGTGCCGCCAGGTGTTCGGCATTAACTGAGCCGGACTCAAGCCGTACCACTGCAGCACCTCGATTATGAAAGGGTGCAGCGGCAGCCGAAGTTCGGCATTCAATGAATCGGCGAGAAAAATGCACGTATCGGCCGAGGATGATGTACACACTCGAAAGCCAGGGCCGGGGAGAAGGAGCGCGTACTCCGCGGGGATTCGGAACCCGCTCCGGATACGATGCAAATCCGCCTCGGTCAGGACCGAAGAGATCTGATCCACCTCAGAAATTTCCATCGGCTCGTTCTCCTCGATCGACTTGGCAGTGCCCTGCGTCACCTTCTTCAATAGATCTCCGGAGTAGCTCCGCACACCGCCAACGCTCGACAGAATGCTCGGAAGCCGACCCAAATCCCCTGCAGTCTTCGGGTGCTCGATTATCGTTTCTACACCCTTGCCCTTGCTAGATCAGACCACTACCTCCTGGAGAGGCTCAGCAACCTCCTCGTCTGTATTGGGCCTGACCATTGTCTCTTCGGTCGGCTCCACGACCTCCTTCCCTTTACCCTTGCTCGACCTGACCGCTCGGCTGACGCGTAGGTCCAAGGAGGGGGTCTCATCCGTGGAAGAAAACTTAACCATTTTTACAAAGATAAGGAGGGGGACTGACCTTGAAGTGACTAGAACGGCCGGAAAAGATCGCCAGAGCCTAAAACGCCTCGCCGCGACAGCTAGCAGCGCCACTCAAGAGCTAAAAACTTCACTAAAGAGTAAAAACCAAGAGTGAGAAAGTGAAAGTGAGAAATGAGGTAAAGTGTTGAGGGGTGAAAACTTATAGTAAAAATGACGCCTCTTGGGCTTTGTAACGTAAGGGCGCAACTCTTGGGCCTCCCTTGAAGCGTTACAAAAGCCCAAACGGCTAAGCAACGAAGAGCCACAACTATTGACAAAGGAAGCGACGTTTCGATCCAAGTAAAATCGATCGGCGCCTCGGAACCAAAATCCGAGCAACTAGTGACCCAAGCCACTTCGCTCGGATTCTGAGCAAGTGCCAATCCGAACCACGAATTGGAGAAAAATGACTTTCTCCTCAAAATTCGCGTAAGATTTCGATCAGACGGCTCAGATCATGCCAGCGCCACTACACGACAAGATAGTATTTTCTTGAGAACTGAGCCAGCATCAAGATCTGTACCATCATCCAACGGCTAGGAACGCCCCACGTCCCTCGGAACCAAAATCCGAGCGACAGGCAATCCGACCTCAACATTCAAGAGGATAGCTCGGATTTCGAGCAAGTGCCAATCCGAGCTACGAATTGGAGAAAAACGACTTTCCCCTCAAAATTCGCATAAGATTTCGATCAGACGGCTCAGATCATGCCAGCGCCACTACACGACAAGATAGCGTTTTCTTGGGAACTGAGCCGGCATCGAGATCTGTGCCATCATCCAACGGCTAGGATCGCCCCACATCCCTCGGAACCAAAATCCGAGCGACAGGCGATCCGACCTCCACAACAAAGAGGATAACTCGGATTCTGAGCAAGTGCTAATCCGAGCTACGAATTGGAGAAAAACGACTTTCCCCTCAAAATTCGCATAAGATTTCGATCAGACGGCTCAGATCATGCCAGCACCACTACACGACAAGATAGTGTTTTCTTGGGAACTGAGCCGGCATCGAGATTTGTGCCATCATCCAATGGCTAGGATCGCCCCACGTCCCTCGGAACCAAAATCCGAGCGACAGGCGATCTGACCTCCACAACAAAGAGGATAGCTCAGAATTCCGACCCGAGCCACTTCGCTCGGATTCCGAGCAAGTGCCAATCCAAGCTACGAATTGGAGAAAAACGACTTTCTCCTCAAAATTCGCGTAAGATTTCGATCAGACGGCTCAGATCATGCCAGCACCACTACACGACAAGATAGTGTTTCTTGGGAACTGTGTTTGCCTCTAGATTTGCGCCAAGATCCTACGGTCCAAATCTCTCCACGTCGCTTAGAATTTCGAGCTGAGCGACTAGCGATCCGAGCCACTCGCACAACGGAAAAACCGAGCCATTTCGCTCGGATTCTGAGCAAGCGCCAATCCGACCCTCGAATGTGAAGAAAAATGCCGCCGAGCGTCTTCAACCGTTGGATCAATGCGAAAATCGCACCTGAGATGATGGACGGTCCAGATTACGCCACGTCCACTAAACGACAAGATAGTGTTTTCTTGGGAACTGTGCCTACCTCGAGATTCGTGCCAAGATCCGACAGCACAGATCGCTCCACGTCGCTCAGAATTCCGAGCCGAGCGACTAGCGATCCGAGCCACTCGTGCGAGGGAGAAACCGAGCCACTTCGCTCGGATTCCGAGCAAGTGCCCATCCGACCCACAAAAGCGGAGAAATTGCTGCCGAGCGACCTTGTCCATCCGATCTTTCAGAAATTCGTGCCGGCACAGGATCAACGATCCAGATCGCGCTACGCCATAATTTGGTATTTTATTTATTAAAATCGTTTTATTTACTTAAAAATTGCAAAAAAAAAGGTTAAAAATTCGGAAAAATTAATTAAAAATCCTGGAAAATAATTATAAAGCCGGAGAAATATTTTTGAGCCCCCGAGTGGATAATTATTGCCTAGGACCATTTATTAAGACCCCCGAACGACGAATCGACACTTCGCAAAATTAAGTAAATATTCCGAAAAAATAGATAAAAATCACCAAATGACTAGGAGAGCTCAAGAATAACTCAGAGCACGCAACTAACTTAGAAAATCACCATACTGCCTCCTACAAAGATTCGAAACCTTCCACTCGGACTCCGATACAACTCCGCCAGCCATTAAATCAGTAAAACTACTCCTCAAAGGCTGATCAAACTCAGTCTTCAGGAGTAGGGGGCTCATGATATGGCTAAAAATGGGATTAAATCGGAACCGTCCAAATCAGGAACGAATTTTAAAGCCTAGGGGTAAAACGGTAATTTAACCTACCAATGGGTCTGAAGAGGGTACTGGTTTTCCTCATCAAAGATCCATTAACCCGCGAACGGATCCACCTCAACTGGGTGCAGGTTTCAACCCGCAGCAAACCCTGTCCACTAGGATAGAATTAGGGTTTCTGATTAATCCTAATCAACGGCCTTGATTCATATCTATCCTTTCACTGGGAATTAAGGATTACATTCCTTATCTAAACACAGGGATTACATGCCTAATCAGGTCCCAAAGGCAGGTTATAAATACTCCCCATCCATCTCTATTAAGAGGTAATCAATCTTTTGCCAATTTACGCTCTTTCATAATCTTCCCTGATTACTGACTTGAGCGTCGGAGGGTGCGTCGCCGGGATCAACCCCGCACTTTTTGCAGGTGAACGGCGGGAGTCAGCAGTCAGACTCCAACAGAACAGGTTCAGGTTTGCTATTCAAGTTTTTCAAGAATCCACAAATACTATCTGTTTGCCCCCACACCAGATTTAGCGGTAACAACAACAAATAATAAAAGAATCAGTGCATAAATGAGTAGTAGTCGCACAACGATTAAAAAGAAAAGTAACAGTAAAAACTTACCAAAAAAATTACTGAGCATGTCCATTAAATCTTCAACAATTGAAACTATTACTATACTTTACCAAGAGAAAAAAAAATGACATCTAGTGCCTAGTGCATTACTAATTTAGGAAGCAAAATAATCAATAAAACTTTTCTAATCAAGTTTTTCTAAAACTCATTTTCAATCGAAATCAAAGACAATCCATTTAATCTTTCTTGCGACATGGTTGATACAAGTAAGATTTCAATAGTTTTAGTTTTGAAAAGCTTTTTTCCGCTGATGCAACCGTAAGAGCATCCACTATTGTTTGCTATTTATCCATTTTATGCATATTTTAGCAAATGAAGCGCTGCAGTCATTTGCTATTTATGCATATTTTGACGATTTCGCAATAGTAAATTGCTATATATGAGAGCGACAATGAGAAAATACATATTATACAGGACAGATCTTCGAGATCCGTCCCACAAAAAAAATTAATTTTTTATTTGGTCAGACGGAACTCGAAAGTCCATCGCTTAATTTTGAATAATATTTCGTATAGAAAATGGCCCAAAAAAATGCCCCCCCCCCCCCCCCCCCCGGACGGATCTTCAAGATTCGTCCGTCTTTCCCAGTCCTTTGGGATGGAACCCTTGGGTATTTTTTTTTAAAAAAATAATAGCAATTTTAATTTTTTGTGCATGAATTTGGACCTGGGCCTTTGAGATGCCATTTTAAATTTTTTTTTTTTTTTCTCCGGCGGATCTTCAAGATCCGTCTTACGAAAAATATATTAAAAAATTCATTTTATCAATTTTAAATATTGCCAATAATACATTTCGCCGTCAGACGGATCTCCAAAGTCCGTCTTATATATATTTTTTTTTAAATTGCTATAATATAGCATTCAACGACTGCAGCAAACGATTAAATGATATTTGTAAAATATGCATATTGCCAATTTTTACCTTTCACGACTGTGGATGCTCTAACAGAAATAGTTAACAATATTCTATATGCAAAGCAAGAAGTTAGATAACAATTCTTTCTTTTCAAGAAATTTAATATTGCACTAGCTGTAATTCTTTCTTCTGGTAAATATTTTTCAATAATTGCAATTCATTAAATAAATCTTCTCTATCAATATCTAAAATTTGGCCATTCTCTAGTTTTTTTCTCGAGATTGTTGCAGTTCGTCTTCAATTCATCAGCATCCAATGACTTTAACTTCTCTGTTGTAAACAAAGACAAAGGTGTGAAGAATAGGGTTTTTTTTCTTTCTTTCTTTTGTTGGGAATTCTGAGCATCAGCCAAAAGGCAAAAAATGGAGTTGGGGATAAAAAAAACAGAGGAGTTGAGTTAATGATTGGAGGTAAGCGTAGGTTATGCATAAGTATTTCCAGCAAATAGGAATTAGAGTTAGAATTTAGCACCTTAGATTAGCCCAACCCACTTGTATTGTGGGCCTCCAGCAGCTGACTACAATCAAAATTTTAGTCAAACTCTCAATTTAACCACTTGCATTTGAATCCATGCAATTGCCAAGAGAGAAAAAAAAAAAAAAAAACCCACCACCTTATGATTCAAACCTACAAACCATTTGATCTCCTTGATGAGTCTTAACCAACTGAACTATTATGCTAACTGTTAATACAATAGTCTTTTTTACAGTTTTTTTTTTTAACTACTTAAAATTCATATGGTATATTGAATTTTAGGGCCGTTAAAATTCAAGAGCCATGTGAGCTTGCATCACTTGCCCGCCCCCAAGGTCGGCCCTGGTCATCACAAATTCTACTAGCACTCAAGTCACCAAAAACTATACAATTAAAACATGCTGACAGGTTCCTGGAGACTTATCCTTCTGTTCCCAGGGTAGTCCAGCTTGATTCGCAGGAACACTCCAGCCTGCAACAGACTACACAAGTCCCCCGGAGAAAAACTAGAATGTTAACACAAAGTAGGTAACTGGTTAGACTTCAGTCAGCCAAACCTAATAACGACAGCAATTCAGACCAAGCAGCTTGAATAACAATTTATATAAAATCTCCAAATTCTACAAATATATCACCCATCACATTCATCAGCAAGTCGCAGACAGTTAACTCATAGTATTCTTAAAAGAATTCCCAGGTTCAGGTACATCTACTAAGTTTAATAACAATAACATAGTCCTTAACTTGCCCCAACTTCAATAATAAGGCATATATCGTGGCATTGGCCTCCTAAACCTCGGAAATTTCCTGCAAAAGGATGGAACAATAATCATTTGAATGTCAAACGAAAAGAAGAAAAACATATTAATAAATAATGATAAGCCAAATGCGAAGTAACTACTAACCCATATCCAAGAGGGGAGTAGTATGGCATAAATGGCCTCCTGTACCGAGCACCCATGTATGGTCTGAAGCGACGTGGACGAAACTGCTTCATTCCTGGTACATTAGTTCGTTTGGGTGACACCTGCAAATATGAATTTCAAGGATATTAAAAGTTGAATAGAAATATAAATCAGATGTATACCTCTTAATTTGGGGGGGGGAGGGTTACAACCCAGAACACTCACTTTCAGTTGGCGACCATGTAAGTCAGATTCATTTAATTGGAGAGCCTCCTGAACAGCTTCGACTTCCAGAAATTCCACATAAGCGAAACCCTTGGGCGAACCAAACTTGTCAGTGAGAATGGTAACCCTGTTCACTGTACCACAAACCTGGAAGTGTTGTTGGACTTCCTCTGGAGTACATGCGTAATCAACCTGCAGAACCAGCAACAAAGATATGCAACATGCACACTGATCTTAGAAATCATTTTAAATGGTAACAATGGATGTACTTGATGGGAGTCTGATGATAAGCAGTGTGATGCAACTATAACTTTCCGAAAGAAAAGAAAAGAAAAAAAAAGATCTCAAGAATCACAATATAATACCAGAAAAAGATGCTGAATAGAATAGTATAACAACGTCATAATCATAGTAGCAAATGCAAACAAAGCTATAAGCATAATCAAATTATTCATCATCACTTCCACAAGACAATTTGACTGAAATGATATATTTCATTTGCTCACAGCTCCAAATACTTTTGTCACCTAATTTGTTAGGCTATATGATTTGAAACTATAAATCACAATGTAGGTTGTGTTTAGAATGCTGCACCCATACAGTTGATTAGGACCAACATTTGCATGCATAAAATTTAGCTGAACTGTTTCTTTATGTTGCAATTGAAGGTATAAAAATGGTCTCCTCTTTCCTTTGTTTAAATCTCCCATTTAACTCCCATTCACAATAATAATAATATTCATCAATCATGAATTTCTCTGGTTTTCAGTGTCATTTAAGATCTGGTGGCCACATAGGCATTGTGATGAGGACATCTATTCTGTTTAGTTTAGTATTTTATTTCAGTACCATATTTGTTTTTGGCAATTATAACCATATATAATCTTTCTTTTATGCATTAGAATATTTCAGAGATTTTAGAATATTTTGAGATTTGTATCGAGATTTGTTTTGGACCTATATATAGGCCTTGAGATTAATGAGAAGTTATGCTATTATTGATTAAAAAAATTATTGTATTGAGTTTTGCTCTTCCTCTCTTTTTGTGTGATACAATTGAGATCCAATTATTAGAATATGTGATAAGTCCTAATAAAATTTTAGGGTTTGTGATAAACTCTAAGATTACCCCCAAACTAAAACCCCAAACCCTAATCCTCAAATTAATTCAAACTCAAAACCCTAATCTCCCAAATCAAATCCAAAATCAACCCTATCCCGACTCTCTCTCCCCCATCGTCTTCCTCTTCCCTAAACCCAACTCCCTCACTGCCCGACCTCGCCACCCCCATCTTTCCTCATTGCCGCAACTCACCGCCCTCGTCTCCACCGCAACCAGCACTTCCGTCGACTCCTCGCCCTGCGCCATCGACCCACACCTCGCAACCCACTTCCATCGACCAACACCCCCGATGCCCTCACCCCCAACCTCCACTCCTCCTTCCTTCCCCGGCGACCACCTTGCTACCCTCCGTCGCCAGTCACCGTCGCCTCACACTGAAGCCACCAACGCCTGCCGCCTCAACTGCAATCAACCGTCGAGCCCCTTGTCGACGCTGCTCCTCTGCGCTGCCATCGCCGACCACCCTCGGAGTCGACTGCAGCGTTCACTGTCGACTGCCCTCTTGCTGCCAATCTGAGATCTAACACTAGTTGCTTCTAACCCCGGATACACTTTCCACTTTTCAAATATTTGTGTTAAACTGCTTTATCATCTCTACTATATTATTTAATTTAACTGTCGACCAAAAATATCGAGATTAATTATTGATTATTGATAATCAATAATTATTAATATTGAATCTTTTACTTGCTAAGAACGCTTAGGAATTTAATTATTGATTGTTAGAACTGAATTATTAATTGGGCTTGTTAAACTTAATTCAATTCTTGAAAAACCATCAAACTGATTAATTGTTTAAAATTCAAACTTTGACCCGCATTACATGTTGGTAAAATTTATCCTTTAAGATTCTTAGAAATTCTCTATTTAGGATTACGTTTTACATCATTTTAGTATCGGAGGAAAGGTTCTTAAAACCCTAGTTCTTGCATTATTTAGGCATCAATTTCTGCATTCATTTAGGATTGTGTAGTCTTTTATTTTCTTTCTTTATTTTAGATCATTTCATATTCATTTTTAAAATTTTTGTATAAAAAAAAGGGTACACACTCGACCCCTAGTTTATCCCCTTTTGGTGAATGCGTCTTCACAGCAACATCACAGATCCTGACGAGCCTTTCTTATCCCTCCCAAATCACCCAATTATAAACCCTAGACCTTCCCGACCTGAAATGGACAACTCTGATATTTCCGCTACCCTAGCTTTCATTCAAGCAACTCTGGCCAATATCAATCAGAGGCTTGAGAAAGATGAACTAAATCAAACTGTTGTCCCTGAGCTTCATGCTAATCGTCAGATCCCTCAAGGGAATGTTCGTGACGATCAACATCAACAACGTGACCCTGACGAACAATATAAAAGAAACGTTAAGGCTGACGTTCCACATTTTGAAGGCCACATGGAACCCCAAGCTTATCTTGATTGGATCCGTGCGATGGACCACTACTTTGTGTGGTTTGACATGAGCAAAGCCCTTAAAGTTAAATTTGCCATGATGAAATTGACTGGGAAAGCTCAACACTAGACCAATCTTGAACACGCCTGCAGAGGCCGAGGCCTGGCACCCAAAGCCACTTGGGAAGCCATGAAAGAGAAGCTCACTGAGAGATATGTACCGTTATCGTTCCACACCCGATTGCTAGATTTGTGGAACCAACTTTATCAAGGAAGTAAATCCACGCAATATGTTGATAAATTTGATGACTTCCTTATTCGGTGCAATGCTTTAGGTAAAAAGAGTAAAGAACAAACTCTCTCTATGTTCAGGGCTGGATTACGAGCCGATCTGAAGAACGAACTAATTCATAAAAATGTGGACTCATTAGCGGCAGCTTATGCTCTTGTCCTCGACATGAATTTCCTTAAAGCAAGTTCCCATTACAAGTCCAGCGATTCGATGGATCATTCCTCCAGAATGAATCCTCCTGATCCCTCTAGACCTGAGCACTCCTCTCCTCGTACCCTAACAAGTCTTACCCAAACAAACATACTTTAAATTCCTATCCACTTAGAAATGATAACACGGGTAAGAATACTGAATGAGACTATTCTAAGATTGATCCTCTCACTCAGTGCTATAAATGTAAGGGATACGGCCATACTGTTGGCAACTCTTCCAGCCCAAATTGGATCAATATAGTGGAGGGTACCGCAGTCATCGCTGATGAGCCCGACAATGAGTTTACCTATGAACCTAATGTAAGTGATGACTTTGATGAAAAAGAGGATGACCAGTCTCTTAATTGTATTCAGTCTGTCCAGTCACCTCCATTGAGTGTACCTGAGCACCCATCCCTTCCCAAGTCACTTGGCAGCCTACAGATTTTATCCATGTGTTAGAATATCCTAGAGTCACAGAATCTGCACCCACATTTGCATCACATTCATGACTTGCATAGAGAAATTTCCAAGGCGCTTAATGAGAATAATTTTAACTACACGTTAATAACAGATACAAGGAAATTTAAAGCTTTTGCTGTTGGTGACGAAGTGATGGTTCGGATTCATCCGGAACGGTTTCCATCTGGATCTGTTAAGAACTTGAACATACGTGCTGCAGGCCCATTTAAGATTCTTCATACAATCAATGATAATACCTATGTTGTTGATCTTCCTGAAGGCTTTGGCATAAGTAAGACTTTCAATATAGAGGATCTAGTACTCTATGAAGGCTCAATTCCACCATAGAAATTTTCTTATAGATGAGCCTACCCTACAGCCTAATGGTGAGATTCCCACATTTACCACTCTACCTGATGCTACTTACCCACCGACAGAAGAATTGAATAATATTTCAGATTATCAGATAATCTATAGCAGAGAGGTGGTATGGACAAGTATTTGGTGAAGTGGAAGAACAACCCGAAGTTGGATGACACTTGCAGTGATCGTGAGGAACTCCCGCAATTGAATCCAGATCTTTTGGAGCACCATGACAGAATCACTGGTTTTGACTCGACTGGGTCGAGCTCTCTCCCACCCGGAGAGAATGATGAGGACATCTATTCTGTTTAGTTTAGTATTTTATTTTAGTATCATATTTATTCTTGGCAATTATAGCCATATGTAATCTTTCTTTTATGCATTAGAATATTTCTGAGATTTTAGAATATTTTGATATTTGTATCGAGATTTGTTTTGAGCCTATATATAGGTCTTGAGATTAATGAGAAGTTATGCTATTATTGATTAAAAAAATTATTGTGCTGAGTTTTGCTCTTCCTTTTTTTTTGTGATACAATTGCGATCCAATTATTAGGATTTGCGATAAGTCCTAATAAAATTTTAGGGTTTGTGATAAACTCTAAGATTACCCCAAACCCTAATCCTCAAATTAATTCAATCTCAAAACCCTAATCTCCCAAATCAAATTCAAAATCAACCATATCCCGACTCTTTCCCCCATCGTCTTCCTCTTCCCTAAACCCAACCCCCTCACTGCTCAATTAGCCTCGCCATCGACCAGCGACCCCCGACCTCGCCATTCCCATCCTTCCTCTTTGCCGCAACTCACCGCCCTCGTCTCCACCGCAACAAGCACTTTCGTCGACTCCTCGCCCTGCGCCATCGACCCACACCTCGCAACCCACTTCCATCGACCAACACCCCCGACGCCCTCACCCCCAACCTCCATTCCTTCCTCGGCGACCACCTTGCGACCCTCCGTCACCTCACGCTGAAGCCACCAATGCCTGCTGCCTTGACTGCAATCAACCGTCGAGCCCCTTGTCGACACTGCTCCTCTGCTCTGCCCTCGCCGACCACCCCTGGAGTCAACTGCAGCGTTCACTGTCGACTGCCCCCTTGCTGCGAATCTGAGATCTAACACTAGTTGCTTCGAACCCCGGTATACTCTTTTCACTTTTCAAATATTTGTATTATACTGCTTTATCAACCCTACTATATTATTTAATTTAACTGTCGACCACAAATATCGAGATTGAGTGTTCCACTTGCCTAATTAGAGTACGAATCAATATTGAATCTTTTACTTGCTAAGAACGCTTAGGGATTTAATTATTGATTGTTAGAACTGAATTATTAATTGGACTTGTTAAACTTAATTCAATTCTTGAAAATCCATCAAACCGATTAATTGTTTAAAATTCTAACATGTTAGTAAAATTAATCCTTTAAGATTATTGAAAATTCTCTATTCAGGATTACGTTTTACATCATATTGGCATCCACCAGATTGCTCTAACTCGAGCCTAGAGATGTCGGATCTTTGCCCCCGCCTCTTATATATGAATCTAAAATGAAATAGTGCAAATTGAGAGTGAAGTCTTGTAAAGAACTTTTGAAACAAAGACCAAAAGATGTTGAGAAAAGAGAGCACAAACAACCCTCAGGCAGTCGAACGCATGAGCAACTCGCAGCTCAGAGCTTTGTGGTCGACCATGGATGCAATTTTTAAGCCGTCGGAGTTATTTCAAGCAAATTTTGGATGTCAATTTGATTATGCATATCTGGGAGGGCAACACTGTACATTTCATGGGAATATTTCATTCCCTATATAGAATTTTATAAATATATTGAAGGGATATATTTAGAGATTATTTTATTGGCCTGCCAAGGGGACTTCGACCAGTTCTGCAAGCTTCCCTACTGTCCTAACATATTCTCCAATATGGCCAATGTAATTAAAAAAGGCCCTTAAGTGACGCAGTCCAATCTCATACAAAGGAGATGGAGCTCGGCACATGGAGTACCCTCTAGATAGTAATCATAGATCAGCAAAAAAGAGTACTTCAATAAACCACAACAAAATAATAGTGTTTTCACATATTTTTCCTGCATTCTTTACTGTTAAAGCGATAATAGTCTAACTTCCCTGTAGTTCTTCACATGTTCTCTACACGGATAGTTCATGGGTCTTCCCTACTTCTCTACACGGATAGTTCATGTGTCTTCCCTACTACTGCCCCCAGAAGAATCTCAATGCTGTTAGCTAGTGGGTTAATAAATGACATGTACCTGTGCGATTGTGATATTAGTCAAGCTCCTTATCCCATAGCGAGTGTATCAGATATTGTAGTTGCATTTATAATTTTGTTTGTTTATTTATATTAGTGGGTTCATTACTACTGTGTCATAGTAAGGGCGTAACAAGCAGGCAGCATCAAGTTTTTTGCGTCAATCTCAATCTCGTACTGGTTGGACTGCTAGTGGTCGAAGTGTCATCTATAGTTTAACTTGTGAAATATGGTTTTCAATGAGTAATTGATACAAATTTTATAATTTATAATGTTTAAGTCTAAAATGTTATTATTTTTTGACTATATATTATAGAATATCTCATATTTTATTGTATCTTTTTATGAAAAAAGTATTTGGGATATTCTGTAATTATTAAATATCCCATAGCTTAAGCTTACTCTATGCACTATGCTTTTTATGTTTTGTGCTGAGGAGGTAAAATGCTGTACTATACGCTTTTTTTCCAAGATTTCTCAAGATATGGTAGTTGCAAAGTAGTTTCTTTTCTAAAGATAGGTTCAAGTCCGACCCAACACCCCAACTAACATTTACACAATAATTTTCTTAATAGAACTAAGGTTCGAATCAATCCCTAATTCTCCAAACCTATATTAATCTCCAAACGATATAGCTTCTTCTTTTGTTTTCGAGGTACTTCCGAGTCATCACCCCTCTTTTTCTATGACATACAATGTTAGGGAAAGGGAGAGATATTGATGAGCTGAGCCTCACTTCCTCTGTTTAACACAAATGTTTTTGCTCTAAATGATTGTCTCACCCTTCAGTTCTAACTTCCAAGTGTTCCACTTACGTGTCATATATTTATATGTATTTGGCTAAGTAACTTATGTTATCAACTTTTTATAGCAACTTTCTTTATGATGTGCTTGTGAATGTGTCAATTGCAGTTATAATTTAGAATTGTACTATCAACTTCGTCTCTGTATTCTGCATGCAATTTATGATGTCCACAAATGGGTTCTACAACTTTTAAATAGAATTAATTCATGTCATTTTATGAATATCTATCAAAGCATCTCATTCTTGATTATATCTGCACCCAGGGTTAACCGCATTGGGGACCAAAGCTCCACGACTAAGTATTTCTTATGCAGGCAACCACACAACGTATATGTATGCAGAATCTTCTCAGGTTCACAAATTCTTTGCTACATGTAGTACTCAACACTAAAAGGCTTGCCCTCTCTATCTCCATCTTTTTCTTTCAAACCCATATATGAGTTCATGGGGGGCAAAAACCTTTACACTAGAAAAATAACCAAGAGATGATGGAGCTAGTAAGAGAGCACATCAAATCAAATCAAATTGCTTCCAAGACAAGTTTGGCAGAGATGAGAAGCTCAAAGATGAATATTTAAAAAAACGACAGTTTGTGCAAGAAAATATCCTAACAAAATACATCTCTAAATTCAAATGACAAAAAGTTACTAGTAATTTACTATGTCCCACAAACAATTTTCTTCGATAGTGAAAACCTACAGATGATAGCACATAAAACAGTTAAAAGTGACTAAATAATAGAGGTGCACTAAGTATTAGATGGCGTAAACAAAGGAGAAACTTATCAAGGTCACAAGCAAGAGATCAAAGACCTCTCACCATGTGTTGCAAGGTAGCTATACTCCAGAGGCACTCCCACTTGTGCATCAGATAACAGAAGGCTCCGCATCTGAAGTTGTCTTAAAACATTTTTCTGGCTCCACCCCAGGATTCTTCATGACAGAATCTTAAACTCAAGTAGCTTGGTAAGAATTTTCTTTTTCCGTTTTGCATTTCCCATCATTTTTTCAGTAAATGCTAAGGAATCTATTTTGACTTTTGATATTCATATATCCCTTCTCTTTTCTTTTTCTTTTTTTTTCCTTTTTTTTTTCATTCCTCATATTTCTTTTTTTCCCTTTTTGGTTTTTTTTTTTTTTTTGCATTCTATTTTAATGAATCTCGACAATTTCTTTTATAAAAATTTGTTACACCAAGCTAATATATTTCAAAGATTCCTGGAATCCGAAGTAATCAGTAATGAAGAAGTTGAAAACTGAAGAGTGACCCTGCGACCATATTAAGACATACAATCAAAGGATGACTCAAAAAACACTGCAACAATTAAGAGGACACATCTACAATTCAAAAAGGTGAACAGATACAAAGAAATATATTATTTTTAAGAAAATATTTTAGGAATAAGAAAACAGTTATCTCAGTAACAGAAATCAAAGTGAGTGCAGAAATAGAAGCCAGCAGTAGTCATGCTAGACATGCTTAAGTTGTGTATTCTACTATATATATAAAATATATGATGGGATCATGGGATAGAAGATAATACACCAGGTCATCAAAAATTATTACCCATCCAAAGGATAAACTTCAGTTTGTGATCGTTAGGCAATGATAATGGATGCCATTTATAACTGGCATGCCATGTCAAAAGAATAAAGGGCGACAAAAATTTCATTTCGTTTGAAAAAAAATCAAAAGAAAAACAATGATGCAAAGCAGAGAGCGATCTGATTCCACTATGTTAAATCATCGCCACCCCTGAAATGTGGATTTGAAAGTAATGCATGAGCAATTATCGTTGCTCATGCGTACTGAGTAGAATTATCGTTGTTGTCGGTTTTCAGTGTGGTGGTGACGTGATGATGACTGGAGGGAGGAAATTTTAACAATATATAACAAAATAAAACAAAGCTCATTTAATTATATATGTAGCTTTATGCAAATGCCACATGATAACCAAACACGCTGCACATGATTTCGTTGATTATTAGCTGACTACAGTGAACTGAACATCGATGAGCAATAGATATATTACGACAATTACAGACAATTTGTGGGTAAAAGATATTTTAAATATTCAACAGCATATACTGTAAAAGAAATTGTCTTGAGCACAGATACAATTTATCTAAAATTCTAAGAGGTAGACAAATATTTTTACTATTATAACTACACTACAGAAGGTTTAAGTCCCCCCACCCCAAGGTGTGTGAAGCCAGCTACTTTGAACTCTGTGTAACTTACACTTACAATATTTAGTGTCCATTATCTAAAAATAACTATTCATAAACATAATAGGATCAGCTTTGCTAACTATAATCTTAAAATGATTTTTGTTTCATTTGCTCTTCATTCTTACATATTTGATGTTGTTTTTTGGGTGTGGGAGCAACAGATAGTGAGTTCTTTCGTTGGAGAGGAAACACAGATCTTAGCCGTAGATCTGACCTGATGTAAGGCTAGTATGAGTGAGGTGTATGGACACAACCACCTGCTAAAAAGTCTAAAACATCGGGAGGATTCCCAGTGACGGACCCTCAGCGGTAAAAAAAAGGAAATTGGGTGGTAAAAATGTGATTACCCCTTAACAGTGGAGGGGGGCCGAGTATTTATAGGGCAGTAAAAACATGTTAGGAAAAGATTCCTGGCTGCTAAATATGATTCAGGTGATTAGGGATAACATTAAGACGTTAAATCCCTGATTATCCGGGATTTGACTACTGGCCATAGGTGGCTAAAAGAGCCTTGCGGGCAGGTCAGGATGGACTAATGGGCCTGAACAAGGCCCATGAATCGTTTTTGGCTCTAAGTTTGTCCACGAAATTGCCATCCTATCCCAGTTTGCCTCGTGATCCATGTTGGGATCGAATGGTGGGGATTTAACCATGATTTTTACCCGTATCAAAATTATGTTCTCTTCGCGTGTGAATTGCATGTGTTAAATAGTAAGACCAACACTAAGATATGTCACTGGCTGTTAGAAATTTGAATAATCATACAGATCAAGAGATGCCTGGTGAGTGGTGAGAATACATGTTTTCCGAATACCATAGATACAACAAACTGCTGCAGAACCTAGCGTAAAAGGTGAATATGGGATAGAGCAATCACAACAAAGAACATGGAAAGAAGCAATTGCATCAGAAGTTTTAATTCTTTATGCGGGGAACAGAGGAATATAGGGATTTAACATAGATCTTTGTATGGCTTCAATGGATCAAGATAAGGCTCAGTATAACTGTACGACATGTCTTGTCACTATAATAGTGTGATCGAATTATTAAAGAATGTGTACAACGAAATAATCTAGTTTTGAAGATTTGGTGGGCAGCATCATAGATTTATGCCAAAGATCACATCAGATCCATATCTGTTTCCATTAATATATAATGCTTTACTGGGTAATTAAGATTGCAAGTTAGAAACCAACTGGAAGGAGTCCGGGCGGTTAAAATAATTCTTCCTAGAGAATGGGATGAGAATCTAGAAAAATTGTTTCAATTATCTTAGCAAAATATAATTAATTTAGATCTGATTAGGTATTATTTTTATCAGTTTAAAATTTTGAAATTTCCTATGTATCTTTTATAACCAACAAATAATGGGGAAATATTTTTGGGTTGTCTTTTCATTGTGTCATTTTATGTACAACAGCATCATCAGATACCAACTCCTGACACAAAAGGCTAGTTAATAGATATATAATCGAAAATGGTGAAGTGCGATCAGTGCCATGTTATATTTCCTTTCTCAGCCATCTCCAATCCTCCTTCATTTCGTCTTTCTCTTAGCCTCCACTTCACTGCAATGTATCACTAAGCGTAATAAACATAAAATACCATGTTAGATGGTGTTCTTTACATATCTTTCATTTAGTTAGTGAGATTAGAGAGGTCGTAATTTTAATCATATGGAATTAAGAATATAACCTTAGAAAAGCAATGAGAAAAGAAGAGTATAGTTCAAATTGTGGAACTTTAAAATCTGAAGAAATTAGAATGTAGTTCTAACAATGAAGTATCCTGGAGATATCATTTTCACTATACGGATTGATTTTTTGTAAAAATGGAGAGATCGAGAAGGATGTTGTACAATATAGTAGAGCAACATAGCTCGTGTGAAGTGTTGGGACTGATGGGAAATCACAAAATAACCATGAAATTGAAAGGGAAAATTACTAAGGCATATAACCAGCCATGTTCTATGGTATACTTTGTCAGATCAGAAAGAACACTTTCGGATGTTTTCAAAAATGAGTATACCTGCGATAAGGATGTTGAGGTGGACAAATGGAAAATACAAAGAAATCAGAAATGATTACATTCTGTTCGGAACAAGGTTGCAGCTACGCATACTTTCATCCCATAATAAGGGATTGCTGAGGGTGAACACTTGCCTCTGGTTGACTACCAAAGAGGCATACTACTCAAGGTTTTAAATATCCTCGATATATATGATACATTGGGTTCGAGAGTATTCCGACATGATATATTCAAAAATTTAGTTTATATCTTTTTGGGAAAAATATCGGGGATATATTGGAATATCGAGAGAGAGATATTGGCCAATATGTCCCCAAAATATATCGGTGATATCTGTTGTCAAATAATTTCGGTTTTACGGGTTTGAATAAAATCAAAAACCCCAAATTGTTCTTGGATTCTTATAACTTATTGTTATTTTCTTTTGTTTCGAATTAGATATGTCAAACCTAGTGATGGTTTCTGTTTCTATAATCTATTTATGTCATTAGGTTTGGTTGATTTTTCAATTTTATTATGCTATATTTTAGTTCGTGCATATGTATGGCATCATATAATTTATTATATATCCGACATTAATTCGTGTTCATTAATTCGCTTAATTTCTTATTATTTGTGTTATTATCCGATAAATGTGAGAATGCAAAGCATGTATATATCATGTAGATCATATCTGGGATATATTCTTCTATCCTAAACAACCTAATATATATTAGATATCCCAATATTCAAAAAACATTTCTAGGTCGACACGATACTGATATACGACATTTAAAACCTTGTTACTACTAAACCCTAATGGCACTTGCAGGGCAGGATTGTCAAAAGATGAATGCAGAGACAGAGAGAAAGATAGAGATCTCTCCAATGAGGAAAACATAAGTTTATGAACATGTGTTATGAAGACCGATGACAGATGTAATTAGCAAGTGCAATATGATTAAATTTGTCGCAGTAAAACATGACTAGTATAAGATTTTGACAGACATGAAAGTAACCAATTAAGTAGGATATTGTAGTTGATAATTTGGTTAGGGAGATGGCCCTAGGTCCTTAACTAGGGATGCTCTCGGATCGGATACGTATCGGATATTGGCTATACCAATATCCGTATCTGCAGTCTAAAAACGGATTTAGATGCAGACACGGATATGACTCGGAAGAAGAAAAATCATATCTGTATCCGAAAGTTTCGAAAAAGGATGCAAATGGAATAGGATATATCGAATACGGATACGAATTAGGATACCAAATTAATATTATATAAAACAAATACAAAAATAGAAAATAAAATTAAAGTAAATATGACAAGTTTAACTTGAGATATTAATCACAAAGAGAAAAAAAAGGGTAGTCTAGGTATTTAAGAAAATGGTTACTTCCATGTAACTCACTCACAAAAGTGATAATTCCATATAACTCTCACAAAATGTTGTTTCCATATAAATCACTAACAATAAAGGATGCATTATGAAAAACTACTCATGTTAGTTTCATTTGCTTTAACTTGGGTTAACAATTAACTTAAGTTTGAAAAAGACCATTTTGCCCCTGATCATAAATGCCCTAACCCTATGTTGGGTGTAAAGAGGGGAGATATACTATTTTACCTTAAATATTCTTTAATTTTTATTGGTTACTAACTAGTAGTAGTTTTTTCTTCTTCTTTTTTTCAAGTGTCAGTCTGGTCTAATGGTAATCATTTTCGCTGGTGAGCAAGAGGTCAAAAGTTCAAATCCCGCTTGCACCCAAAAATCCCCTATTAATTAGTATTCGGGGTAAAGTGTGGGTGTGTATGGCTACGGCTCCGTTCACAAAATAAATAATTAAATAAAATTAAATAATAAAAAAACCTAGTAGTTTTTTTTGGAAAGTACCGAAAACAGAGTTATATGGAAATAGCGATTTGTGAGTGAGTCATGAGGAGCTTACACAATTGAAAGTGATTTATAAGGAAATAACCTACGAAGCACAGATACGGGTACAAGATGCAAGTATGACCCGATACGGGTACGGGAATACGTGATTTTACAATAAAAATAGGATACAGATGCATTGGTGAGAACGTTAAATATAATATATTTTATATTATATACACATAATTCATTATTTATTTATTTATTTTGTTAAAAATGCAAATATTTGAACAATTTCTTAGAATTTGGGAATACATTATAATTATGAGCATTTTTGGAGAAAATAATTACTAATCTAACAATCAAAACATTGGGTATACTTGTTTTGTGTTTGAACATAACATAAAACATCAAGTTTTTAAAATTACATGAGGCCCCAAACATTTATCTAAACATAATTGCATCCAAACGTTACAAAATGTATTAAAAATTTGGATACTCCTCGGGTACGCACCCGGGAGTATCCAAGGAGTATCGGCACCCGATACGCACCCGACATGGGTACGTTGGGCATTTGGAAGTACCCGTGCTTCATAAGAAATAACCCTAAAGAAAAATAATGGATTATTGTATGTTAATGTATAATATGAGCATAAAAGAGACTGACGATCAATATTTTAGTTTTGGGAGGAATATTTAAAAAATAAAGAATATATGAAAACTAGAACATAAATAAATTCAAAATAAGTATTAAAAAGAAGCTAAAAATATGTAAAGAAAAAATATTCAAGGGTCTAATTTTATTTTTCCCCTAACAGAAACACAGAAAAAGTTATTAAATGTGAAACCACGAGGCCAGGCCTCAAACCTCGCCCAACGCTATGGAAGTATAACCACAAAGCCAATCAACCAAAACTGAAGTTGTGTCACACCTAGGCACAGAACTTTATATATTTTAATTATATCGAATATCTGTATCCGATCCAAAAACATTAGATGGAACCGGATCAAATCCAATTCTTTTTTCTTCTGCTATTCGTATTCGGGTACGGATCAGCACGGATATGGATATTTAATATCCGATTCCGCATTTTTTTCAAATTCGGATCGAATCGGATATGTCCATAACTGAGAGCATCCCTACCCCTAACATAGTTTGAATGAAGAAACAGATTAATGTGATCAGCCTCTAAGATTTGTAAGAATTGGAATGTAGTTAAAAAGTTTCTCCAATTGCAGAGCTTGTGGTATATTTCAATTAGCTGAACTAGTTCGCAATTCCACACACAGCAAATGTTTGTGCCCTTTCAGCTTAAAATATAATTGATTTTTTTAGTGTTTCATCTTCTAGATTCTGTTCACCAGGTTTATTCATGATTCTTCTAATATCCAGTTTTCTCCTTGATGTCCCTCCACACAGTTTCATATCTTATGTATCATCTCTTTAGTATTTCATTTTCAAGGTTTTGATAACAATGGTTCACCGGGTTTATTCACATGGATTCTTCTAATCTCCAAAAAAGTAGACTATCGATCTTATGCATTGATCAAGAGGAAGGCTAAGCATACCATTAGAAGTTTTTAAAACATTTCTTGCACATACAATTCAATTCCAGATTTTGCTGGGAGCAGTTGCACTGACAATCACATAACATAGCATGAACAGTATTTATACAGAATAGTTTTAACTGATAATCAATGCTTCCTTTTAAATCAACTTTGCTTATCTGGGTGGGCATCTATGAACCACGGAAATTCTATTTGAAAGTGCCAAAAATTCTGACACACTGCTTCATATTTAGATTAGATATTTACAAAGGAAGTCAGTATGTCGAGTCGCATGGTGCCAATAATAGTCCGTCAGCGTCTGTGCCCTGGGCATTACATCAGAGACAATATGTAACTTGTTTTTTGTCTTGATGAACATACTGATGAGGAAGTCTGAATTTGTAATACCATAACCACAATAAAAGAACGACCGACCATGGATAATAACCATGACACATGAGCCATTAAAATCATACTGCAGATGTAAACTTGATTTTTTCATGCCCCTTCTGGGGGCATCATGTGCTTAAAGCATAAACTATTATTACCATTGTGTAAGTAGAATAATAGTAGGCAACTGGAAATAATTACATAATTAGCATTTGAAGACGCATCACATAAATATAAATTTAATTTGACGAAAGAACAAAGTTATAGATGGGTGATCATAGAACTCACATTGCCAACAAACACTGACCGAGAATCAGCTTCCTCCTTGTTTGCTTGGTTTGCAGCTCCACCAGCAGGATCTGCATGACACCTTTGAGATTTAACCGAATGGAAATTGAATCTGTACTGTTATCTTCCTCACAGTGTTTATTTAGTAAGGAAAAATCAACTGCCATGGTCAAAGTTACATTTATCTTCATCTAGATTTCTCCAATATGGTTAGTTGGTGGGTTTTCAATTCAAGGCCAAAGAGCATTTAAGTTTTTGTGGCAAAAGGTTCTCCTTCAATAGTTTTACTGATCACAAAATTTGAAACCAACAAGAATCTACTCGTTAGTAACCAAATTTTGATCATGTCACCCTCTGAGCTTCTCAACTTTAAATCATGTTGCACAGGTAACCAAATTATGGTGGTATTAGGCCTAATCTATATTACTTTTTAAAAAAGTGGAACAAAAAGACCGGGGGAGAAATATGGCATTAACATGCAAAGAAAGGGCAACCAAAACTTTGAAAAGATAAGGACCCAAACAACTGTGAAGGCGAGCGCTAATAGAAAACTCAGTATAAACATGGATGATTAACCATTTAAAGTTTTTATGATATATAGTTTTGCTAAGCTTAAAGTTTTTTTATGTAAGAGAATAATAAAACAATAACCACAACAAGTTTCCTACCCAACTATGTTTTTAGTACATGCATTACACACATCTTCCATAGGCTAGTATGCAGGTGGCTTGTTTATTCTCTCAATGCATAATGATAATCATCAATTTCCAATGTTGTTTAATATTAGTAAGTCAAACACAGATAAAACGGCATATAAAATATATATGCCAGAGCTCGAAAGAGATTCCTACAAACACATCCCTCTCCCATTGATAAGTAGTACGGAAGTACAGATAATTACTTACAGATAGGGCTGCAAACGAATCGAGCTATTCGCGAGCTATTCGGCTCGAGCTAGGTCAACGCTCGGTCAAAGCTCGGCTCGAACCGAGCTCGAGCTCAAAGCTGAGCTCGTTTCGTAAACGGGCCAAGCTCGAGCTTGGGTTTTTTTTTTTTAGGCTAAGCTCGCGAGCTATTTGGCTCGAATACGGTCAAAGCTCGGTCAAAGCTCGGCTCGAACCGAGCTCGAGCCGAGCTCGAGCTCAAAAATGAGCTCGTGTCGTAAACGAGCCGAGCTCGAGCCTGAAAGTATTCGGCTCGGCTCGGCTCGATTGTAGCCCTACTTACAGACATAGATCATTGGGGTCAACCACATGAATCCTTTTTCCTCCAGTGTACTCTACTATGGCAATATCCATTGTCAAATAAGTGAATAACTATCATTTTCCTCTTAAGTGTCCAAATTCAAGTTTGTTTTATTCTTTAATCCATAACTATGATCACATTACTCTTTAATCTTTATAGCTGACGATATTATTGGCGTCCATTGCGCATGGTCAAAAATCTTTACGGCTCTCCCTCATTTTATCGTCAATTTAAGGAACCTCCTAATCACTATACTCCTTAAAGCATTTCTCCCATCTCCACTTTATCTAACCAACTATGTTTTGTTTCTATGGACAGCATCTTTAATCTCCCCATCAAAATGAACGATTGATCCTTAACAAGTAAAAATGGTAACTCATAGGCACTTACTGGTCATTTATGAATACTAAATCATCGTTCATTTTTGCTAATCTACAGCCTGTGTACTCAACTACTTATTCAATTTTTTATAAATTCAATTTTTTATTTAAAATCCACACTTTCTGTAGTGACGATAAACAACATTTAGAATGAGATAAGGTCTTGAATATGCCTAGTAAGATCATTTTTAGCTAATGCAAAAAAAACTTAATTTCGAGCTTGTTGAAACCTCAGCACCGAGGCCCCCCGCCCCCCAACTAACGCACACAATTGTTGTCCCTTAACTACTATTCAACATGCATATAATGAATCACATCTGTAAAATAATTTAATATTACTATTTCTTTTATTTTCTTTAAAAGTCTCTCCTGGACAATATCATGATCTTCCCTAAATCGGAAGAAAAAGTGATGAGGACATCGGTTCTTTTTTATTTTTATTTTGAGATTTAGCTATATATAGTTTATTTGAGAGATAGATTTAAGAGATTTGTTCTGGATTTGTTTTGAGCCTATATATATACCTCGAGAATAATGAGTAGTTATGCTATTCTTGATTTAAAAAAATATTGTGTTGAGTTATTGCTCTTCATCCCTCTTTTTGTGTGAGACAATTGAGAAAATTATTAGGATTTGTGAGAAATCCTAATAAAGTATTAGGGCTTGTGATAAACTCTAAAACTACACCAAAATCCCAAAATCCACTTCAATCCCTAAACCCTAATCCCCAAATGAAACTCAAATCCAAACCCAAATTAACTCATCTTCTTCTTCTTCTTCCTGTTCTCTTATCCTGAAACCCAACAACCCCCCCCCCCTCGCCCTCTCTTCCCTGCTAGACCTCCAAACCCATCACTCGCCACGCCGCCTCCCTCCGGCCTCCAACATCGACGCCACCACAACCACCACCCGCAACCTCTGCCGCCTCCACTCCTTCCACCGCAATTGTACCGCCGCTCGACAACCACCCCCGGCAACCCTCGACAGCCACCCCTTCACTCTTCGCCTTTTCCTTCGTCGACCCGAACCCACCCACCCCCCGTCGACGCCTCCCTTCATCGTCATCACCGTCCACCCGACCCACCTTCGACCCCGTCGACAACCCCGATCCCGACGGCCTCCCGCCATTCCCCTGTTGCCTGCATCTACTCCCCCCCCCCCCCAACGCCTGCATCGCAGCCCGCAACCCAGCTGCTCCTCTTCCGCAATTACACACAACCTGCAACTCCGATATACTCTTTCCTCTTCTCAAATATTTGTGTTACTGCTTTATCATCTCTATAATAATATTTGATTTATCTGTCGTCCACAAATATTAAGAACGTGTGTTTCTACTTGCCAATTAGAGTATAAATCATTATTACATCTTTTACTTGTTAAGAACACTTAGGTATATAATTATTGATTGTTAGAATTGAATCGTTAATTGGGCTTGTTAAACTTAATTCAATTTTTGAAAATTGTTCGATTAACTGTTTTAATTTCTAACTTGATCCGCGTTACATGTTGGTAAACTTAATCTTTTAATATTCTTGGAAATTCTCTCATTAGGGTTAAGTTTACATCATTTTAGTATCAGAGTCGGGTTCTTAAAACCCTAGTTGTTCTCGCATCATTTAGGCATAATTTTTGCATTCATTTAGAATCGTTTTAGAGTCATTTTATTTTTCTTTCTTTTTTTACATCATTTCAGATTATTTAAAATAAAATAAAAAAACTTAAAGTGCATTTAGGACACGTTTTCCCAAATTTCAGCAAACACACGTCCCCACGACCCCTACTTTTCCACCGTTTGTGAATGCGTCTTCGCAGCACCATTACAAATCTCGAATAGTCTTTCTTGTCCCTCCCAAACCACCCAATTAGGAACCCTAGACTTCCGCTAGCCCCTTATTGATTTGAGATGGACAACTAATATTTCCACTATCCTAGCTGCCATTCAAGCAGCTCTTACCAATATCAATCAGAGCCTTGAGAAAGTGGAATTAAATCAAAATGTTGCCCCTGAGCTTATCGCCAAATCCCTCAAGAGAATGATCGTGACGAGCGACGTCAAGATCGGGACCATGACGAACAATACAAGAAGAAGGTTAAGGCTAATGTTCCCTACTTTGAAGGCCGTATGGAACCCCAAACTTATCTCGATTAGATCCATGCCCTGGATCACTACTTCGTGTGGTTTGACATGAACGAAGTCCTGAAAGTTAAATTTGTCATAATAAATTGACTGGTAAAGCTCAACAACATTGGACCAATCATGAACACGCCCGTAGAGGCAGGGACCTGGCACCCATATCCACTTGGGAAGCCATGAAAGAGAAGCACTGATGTGTAACTACTTGTAAGTGTATGATTTATCCAAGTAAATTAAATCAAGTAGTGTTCACCAACACGTTTGAGCATAGTTATAGGGTGAAGTATAAAACATTTACGGGTTAATGGATTTTACAAGAATTACATATTCACTAGCAGTTCCACAACATTATCAAAAAAACTAAAGTTGTGAAATTTAAAACTGACGATATAAAAATTTATAAGCTACAGGCATGTAGAAACTCTCACTCTCATATATAGTAGCAGAGTCAACAGATAAAAATTTAGAGATAATGAAAGTGAAATTCGATAGACTTAATTACCTGAAAAACTTACCAACTATGGACATGGACGAATGTTGGATGAGAAAAGAAACGGTAGAGGAGACTTGTAACCTTGAAGAAGATGAATCGATAGAAGAAAGAAGGATAATAATCGGTTTCACATCTTGCCTTAAAGTTTCACACATTCAAGACATGAACACAGAGACATCACATTCTCTTTGTTTGATTTTTTTTTTCATTCACCAAATCATCCCTTTTTACAATAACCCAAGCCTTTATATAGGCTACTACTACATACTAACACACACAACTGCACACAACTGCACACAACTGACTGCATAACTGCTGCATACACACAACTGACTGCATACACACACACTGACTGCATAACTGACACACAACTAACTGCATAACTCATGCCCACATCATTCTCTCCGGATGGGAGAGAACTCTACTCTGTCGAGTCAAATCTGATAATGTTGTGATGTCTGTTCTGTCTCGAAAATATATGGGGATCATGTCGCCGGGGCCGATAGGTCTTGCCAAATCTCTGGAATAAACTCGGTGTCGATGCATCAAAGCTAGGGTGGCTCTCATACAGCTCCAGCCTATCTGGATCAAGTCTCTGAAGATCTGAACGGTCCAACCATGTATCCTCAGTCTCTGGTTTGTTTTTCCTCCTAATTAAGTACCTGCGAATTCCACCATCTTCTGTAGAGATGATCTCATCATCTAAAATATTATCAATATCCTCTGTTGAGGGGTATGTGATGTCAAAGAGTGGGGGTAGTGGAAGAATCTCACCATTAGGCTCTTGGGAAGGCTCTTCTATCAATGGGTTGCTATGGTTAAAATTTGGGCCTTCGTAGCTTACTAAATCTTCGATATTGAAAGTTTTGCTAATGCCGAGACCTTCAGGAAGGTCAACAACATAAGCATTGTCATTAATTTTCACTAAGATTTTAAATGGACCTGCACAGCGGGCATGCAACTTCTTAACGGGTCCAGAGGAAAACCGTTCCGGACGAATCCGGACCATTACTTCATCACCCACCTTAAAAGTTTTAAACCTCCTAGCATTTTCTCTCAACTTGTAGTTAGCATTACTATCTTCAATTTTCTTGGATATTTTTTTGTGTAATTCGTGTATGCGAGATGCAAATACAGATGCAGACTCAGACTCTCTATGAGGTTCTAACATAGGTGCTAAATCTATAGGTTGTCTAGGTCGATACCCAAAAACTATCTCATGCGGAATCATACAAGTGGTTCGACAATTAGATGAATTAGATGAATTATATGCAAACTCAACAATAGACAATTTCAGATCCCATGTTCCCATGTTTTCTCCTACTAACAATCTCAACAGATTTCCTAGACTCCTATTCACAGCTTATGTCTGTCCATCGGTTTGAGGGTGGAAGGCCGAAGAAAACTTCAATTTTGTCCCCATCTTGTGTCACAGGATTTTCCAGAAGTAGTTGGTGAACTTAACATCTCTATCAGACACAATAGAATTGGAGAGTCCACGAAGTTTAACGACACCGTCGAAGAAAATTTGAGCAACGCGTGAAGCATCGTAGGTCTTAGAACAAGCCAGAAAATGGGCCTTTTTTGAAAAAGGTACATAACAAGGATGGAGTCATGCTTCTTTTGGGTTTTTGGGAGACCAAGCACGAAATCCATAGACATCTTGCCATGGGCAGTTAGGGAAATGCAACGGAGTATACAAACCAGTGTTTTGCTTACGTTGTTTAGCTAATTGACAGGTATGACATCGTTTAACAAGCCTTACAACGTCTTTCTTTAAACTGGGCCAAAAGAAATGATATTCGACAGCATCAGCTGTCTTGCTATTCTCAAAATGTCCAGCAAGACCACTAGCATGCAATTCTCAAACAAGATATTCTCGAAGAGAGGTGCCAGAAATGCATAGCCTAGATAGATAAAATAAATAACCATCTCTAAGAAGGTAGTTATTTATCACTTGAGTTGCGTCATCCTGTAAAAGAGAATAAATTTCTTAGAAATCGGGACAGGATGCATACTCATCTTTGATTCTCTCAAAGCCAATGACTTGGGTACGCATAAAAGATATAAGCATGTGACAATGACTGAGTGCATCGGCGGCCTTGTTTTCAACTCCCTTTTTATGTCGGATAGTATAGGAATATTCCTAAAGAAAGTCAACCCATCGTCCATGTCTGGGTCTCAAGTTATGTTGGGAGTTTATAAACCTCATGGCTTCGTGGTCAGAAAAGATAACAAATTCGAAGATAGTGACGCCAGTGCTTTAAAGAATGTATCACCGCATAGAATTTCTTATCATAGGTGGAGTAATTCTGTTTTGCTTCATTTAATTTTTCGCTGAAATAGGCAATGGGGTGATTTTCTTGGCTAAGAATGCCACCTATGCCAATACCAGAAGCATCGCAAGTCACCTCAAAGACTTTTGAAAAGTCAAGTAACCGCATAACAGGAGTTTGGAGCATTCTTTTTTTTTAATCTCATTAAATGCTTTTGTGGCAGCTGGTGTCCAAACAAACTCACCTTTCTTCAAACAGTCAGTTATAGGAGCTGCTATGCTGCTGAAACCTTGTACAAACCTTTTGTAAAAGGTTGCGAGTCCATGAAAAAATCTGACATCTCTAATATTACGGGGCTCGGGCCAATTGACAATGGCTTTCACCTTCTCTGGGTCAACTGATACACCTTTAGTAGACACTATAAAACCCATAAAGATGACCTGGTCCGTAAGGAAAGTACATTTGGCGAGGTTAGCATAGAGTTCTTCTTTCCTTAAGACACTACAAACCTGCCTCAGATGGTCCAGATGACTCGCTACAGAACGGTTGTATGTGAGAATATCATCAAAATATACAACGAGAAATTTTCCCATGAACGGACGGAGGACCTAAGTCATAATTCTCATAAATGTACTCGGGGCGTTGGTTAACCCAAAAGGCATTACCATCCATTCATATAAACCATCTTTGGTCTTGAATGCAGTCTTCCATTCGTCACTTGGACGGACACGGATTTGATGGTAACCACTTTTAAGATCAATCTTAAAGAAGACAGTGGCACCTGCCATCATGTCTAGCATAATATCCAATCGTGGAATGAGAAAACGATACTTCATTGTTGTTAATGGTGCGACTGTCCACACACATACGCCAAGTTCCGTCTTTCTTTGTCGTCAAAAGTGCAGGGACTGCACAAGGGCTTAGGCTTTCTCGAATGAAGCCCTTCTTGAGAAGTTCATCAACTTGTCGCTTGAGCTCAGCATGCTCATTTGGGTTCATTCAATAATGCAACAGGTGGGGAAGGCTTGCTCCTGGGACCAGATCAATAATGTGTTGAATGTCAAGCAATGAGGGTAGTTGGTTGGGGAGGTCTTCGAGGAAGACATCAGAAAATTCTTGAAGGGCAGGAACAACTTGAGGAGGAATTGGCGTCACAGCTTTCTTGAGGACTTCTCTAGTGGCGAGAAAAAAGACTAGTGCCCCTTCTTGTAACTTTTGACTTAGTTCTTTAACGCTAATATAAGAAAGTTTTTTTCCTTTCTTGTCAGTTGGTTTTGAAGCCACTGGACCTGTTCCTGGTTGAGAAGGATTAAGCTTTATCATTTTGTTGTTGTGCTGAAAGACACTGATTGGAACGGCCAAAAATAGTTACGTCGTGGTCAAACAACCACGGTCTACCAAGAATGGCATGGCCTACATCCATGGTCAACACATCGCACCAGATTTTATCCTTGTAGACGTTAAAGTCAATGAGGACTAAACAGCCTTGGTTGACTTGCATCGAGGTAGCATCAATCCAAGTTACTTTGTAAGGGTGGGGATGTGATTCAGCTTTACGGCCAGTCTTGAAAATGACGGCAGAAGATACATCGTTGACACAACTACCGTTGTCTATGATCACCTTGCAATTCATCGCCTATCTTGGTGAAGATGTGAAAAATGTTAGTGTCTTCAATCATCTTGTTCTTTTGGCTGGGAGAAAGCGCACCTAGCAACTGATAGACTGGGAGAAGGCTCAGAATTGATGCATTTTAGGAGATTATCTTCCTCAACATCGTCAAATTAAGCACTATCATGATTTCGTAGGTGTACTCATCGGTGTCTGATTCTTCGTTGTCAAGGACAGAATTGCCGTCCACGATGGCTACCTTGACTGGGCTAGAACAGTTGATTGCAACATGTCCATAGCCTTGATATTTGTAGCACTTGGTGAGTGGGCTAATCTTGAAAAAGTCTCTATCATGGCTCTTTCCTTTGGGGTCACTCTTAGACTGCGAAGAGTTTGGGGTAGACTTACTAGGGTAATGAGAAGATGATCTGGATTCATAATTTTGACTTAGGGTCAACCTAGAATTTTGACTCCTAGAATCACTGGACCTATAAGATGAATTTGCTTTCGTGTCATCAAGATCTTGAACAAGAGCATAAGCCTTCTTTAAAGTTTTCACATCTCGATGGATGAGTTCATTGCGGAGGTCCTCTCAAAGTCCAGCTCAGAATCGAGACAGGGTCTAGACTTCAGGCTCAGAGCCTAGAGCATTGCAACGAATCAAGAACTCGTCAAACATGGCAACATATTCTTTCGCTGATTTGCTGCCTTGATATAGTTGGTTCCACGAGTCGAGAAGACGAGAATGGAAAGAAATAGGCACATATTTGCCCTTGAGTTCGTCATTCATCGCTTCCCAAGTGGCAATAGGGTTTTGGGCTCATGCTCGTCGAGTGCTTCTCAAGTTAGTCCAATACTGGAGAGCTTGTCCAGTTAATTTCATTGTCGTAATCTTAACTTTTCGCTCTTCAGTCACATCGAACCGCTCGAAGTAGTGGTCCATGACTTGGATCCAACCAAGGAAAGCTTGGGGCTCTAAACGACCACCAAAAGTGCCAACATCGGGTCTAACACTTTTAAGGTATTGTTCGTCGGGATCTCGAGCTTGTCTGTGATGATCTTGACCGTCATGTCGAAATTCTGTACGGTCCGGAGTTGGGAAATTGGCTTGAGTTTGTTCAATTCTAGTAAGCCGATCCATAATTTCAGTAAGGGTTGCTTGGAGGGCATCCATTGAGAGGTTGGATGGAAAGACACTAGAGGTATCGGAAGAAGGGGATGGACAAGGGATGTTTAAACTAGACTCTCCTAGAGATGTTATCGTCCGAATCCTACGTCTCCTAATTGAGTGGTTGGGAATAGCTAAGAAAGGTTCTTCGGGGTCCTTAAAAGTGCTTTGTAGTGTCATGCGCTAGGCAGGGACAAATGAGGGACTGAGAGGAAAATCATAAAGTACCTAACTGCTAAAATTCCCTGGGAAAATGGCTAAATGTACCTAAAACTAAATGAATTTATGACCTAACATGAATGCACAAACTAGAAAATAAATCAACCTAAATGAATTTTTTTTACTAAATGCTTGCTGAAATTGAAACTAAACGACCTACACGGAGTGATACAAGAGCCGAATTACGAATAACCTAGCCCTGATACCAAAATGATGTGAAACTACTTGTGAGTGTGTGATTTATCCAGGTAAATTAAATCAAGTAGTGTTCACCAACACGTTTGAGCATAGTTATAGGGTGAAATTTAAAACATTTACGGGTTAATGGATTTTACAAGAATTACATATTCACTAGCAGTTCCATTTAACACCCTAGACAACATTATCAACAAAACTAAAGTTGTTCAATTTAAAACTGACAATATAAAAGTTTATAAGCTATAGGCATGTAGAAACTCTAACTCTCATATATAATAGCAGAGTCAACAGATAATAATTTAGAGATAATGAAAGTGAAATTCGATAGACTTAATTACCTGAAAAACTTACTATGGACATGGAGGAATGTTGGATGAGAAGAGGAATGGTAGAGAAGGCTTGTAACCTTGAAGATGATGAATCAATCAGAAGAAAGAAGGATAATAGTCGGTTTCACACCTTCCTTAAAGTTTCACACATTCAAGACATGAACACAGAGAAATCACATTCTCTTTGTTTGATTTTTTTTGCATCACCAAATCATCCTTTTTTACATAACCCAAGCCTTTATATAGGCTACTACTACATACTAACACACACACAACTGCAAACTGCACACAACTGACAACTGACTGCATAACTGCTGCGTACACACAACTGACTGCATACACACACACACTGACTGCATCACTGACATGCACAACTGACTACACACACACACTGACTGCACAACTGATGCCCACATCAAGCTCACTGAGAGATATGTGTCGTTATCATTCCACATCCGATTGCTAGATTCGTGGAAGCAAATCTATCAAGGAAGCAGATTCACCCAAGAGTATATTGATTAGTTTGACGACTTCCTTACTCGGTGCAATGCCTTAGGTAAAGAGAGCGAAGAACAAATCTCTCTAGGTTCAGAACTGAATTACGAGCCGATCTTAGGAACGAGCTAATTCATAGAAATGTGGATTCATTGGCAGCACCTTATGCCATTGTCCTCATATAGATTTCCTTACAGCAAGTTTCTCCTACAAGTCCAGTGATTCGAGAGATCATTCCTCTAGAATGACCTTTACTGAACCCTCTAGACCTGAGCCCCCCTCTTCTCAGCACCACAGCAAGGCTTACCCAAGTAAGCCTATTTCAAATCCTTATTCACTTAGAAATGGCAACATGGGTAAGAATGCTGAAAAAGACTATTCTAAGATTATCCTCTCACTAAGTGCTATAAATGCAAGGGATACGGCCATGTTGCTGGCAACTGTCCCAACCCCAGTAGTTACAACATTGTAGAAGGTACCGTTTTCATCGCTGACAATGAGTTTACCTATGAACCTCATGTAAGTGATGACTTCGGTGAGGAAAGTGATGACCAGCCCCTTCACTGTATTCGGTCAATCCAATCACCTCCATTGAATGTAACTGAGCCACTCATTCCTTCCCAAGTCACTTGGCAGCCTATAGATTTTATCCATGTATTAGAACATCATAAAGTCTCAAAGTCTGCATCCACATTTACATCCCGCATTCATGATTTGCATAGAGAAATTTTCAAGAAAATTAATGAGAACAATTTTAACTACAAGTTAATAGCAGATACTAGAAGAAAATTTTAAAACTTTTGATGCTGGTGGCGAAGTGATGGTTCGGATTTGTTCGGAACGGTTTCCAGCTATATCAGTTAAGAAATTGAACATACGTGTTGCAGTCCCGTTTAAAATTCTGCATAAAATCAATGGTAATGCCTATGTCGTTGACCTACCTGAAGGTTTTGGCATAAGTAAGACTTTCAATATGGAGGATCTAGTACTGTATGAAGGCCCAAAATTTAACCCTAGAAATTCTCTTATATATGAGCCTACCCTGCAGTCTAATGGTAAGATTTTCACATTTTCCCTTTTACCTGATACTACTTACCCATCGACAGACAAATTGGACAATATTTTAGATCAGATAATCTCTACTAGAGATTGTGGTATTCATACGTATTTGGTGAGGTGGAAGAACAAGACAAAGTCGAATGACACTTGGAGTGATCGTGAGAAGCTCCAGTGCTTGAATCCAGATCTTTTGGAGCACCATGACAGGATGACTGGTTTTGACTCGATTAGGTCGAACCCTTTCCCACCAGGAGAGAATGATGAGAACATCGGTTCTGTTTTATTTTTATTTTGAGATTTAACCATATGTAGTTTATTTGATAAATTTGTTTTAGATTTAAGAGATTTGTTTTGGATTTGTTTTGAGTCTATACATAGGCCTTGAGAATAATGAGAAGTTATGATATTCTTGATTAAAAAAATTATTGTGTTGACTTATTGCTCTTCATCCCTCTTTTTGTGTGAGACAATTGAGAAAATTATTAAGGTTTGTGAGAAATCCTAATAAAGCATTAGGATTTGTGATAAACTCTAAAACTACACCCAAATCCCCAAATTAAACTCAAATCCAAACCCTAATTAACTCATCTTCTTCTTCTTCATGTTCTCTTATCCTGAAACCCAACAACACCCCCCCCCCCGCCCTCTCTTCCCCGCTCGACCTCCGAACCCATCACTCGCCACGCTGCCTCCCTCCGGCCTCCAACATCGATGCCACCACAACTACCACCCGCAACCCCCGCTACCTCCTTTCCTTCCACCGCAGCGGTACCGCCGCTCGACAACCACCGCCCCACCGCCAGCAACCCTCAACAGCCACCTCTTCCCTCTTCGCCTTTTCCTTTGTCGACCCGAACCCCCCCCCCACACTGTCGACGCCTCCTTTCATCGTCGTCACCGTCCACCCGACCCACCTTCGACCCTATCGACAACCCCGATCCCGACGGCCTCCAGACATTCCCCTGTTGCCTGCATCTACTCCCCCCCCCCCCCGATGCCTGCAGTCACAGCCCGCAACCCCGCTGCTCCTCTTCCGCAATTACACACAACCTGTAACCCGGTATACTCTTTCCTCTTCTCAAATATTTGTATTACTGCTTTATCATCTCTATAATATTATTTGATTTATTTGTCGTCCACAAATATTGAGTGTGTTTCTACTTGCCAATTAGAAGACAAATCATTATTGCATTTTTTACTTGTTAAGAACGCTTAGGTATATAATTATTGATTGTTAGAACTGAACCGTTAATTGAGCTTGTTAAACTTAATTCAATTCTTTGAAAATTCATCGAACCGATTAACTGTTTTAATTTCTAACTTGATCCGCGTTACATGATGGTAAACTTAATCTTTTAATATTCTTGGCAATTCTCTCGTTAGGGTCAAATTTACATCAAAAGACATGAAGATTTCATTCCTTCTTTTTACATTATTCCTTCAACATTTTTAGTGAATACACATCCACTACAGTAAAAAAATATATGAATAAAATTGAATTTATTTTCTGATTTATTCTTCATTTGTACTTGACTACTCCCACACTAATATGTTAGTTCTACAATAATTTATACAAATTACCTGGCAAAAAAGTTCTTTTAAAAAGAAGTATATATCAGTATGCGTGCACTGCACTAAGTACTATTTAAGTTTCTTTAAATTTAAAGCAAAAAGGAGAGTAAGAAAATATAATGCATCAGTATACAACAAAGAGAAGTAGGGGGAAAAAACAAGAATGAACATGACAACTAACAAGTATCAACAGACAAATACATTTCAACGAAGTCTTAAGTTTAGTCGTTCCGCAGAATTGCCTGAAGCCCTTAAACAAAAGCTTAAGATATATGAACAGATAGTTCTGGATTCCTCTTTCTAATAAACTGCAGTCACTATTTTAAGACAGGATTTAAAAGTAAGTGTTTTTTGCAGGTTGAAATTGAGGTTCAAAAAGGTAAAAATACTATTCTGGATGAGCTACATGTACAAACTTTTAATCATTTACTAATCCACCCCTAGCATATCATCCGAAATGGAATTCTTCATTAAGTCTGTGCTAGCTAGGATGCAAATGAAAATCGAAGTTGAAAGTACACGTGAAAATTTAAATTTTCCTCCAATTTCTTTTTGTGCAATTACCAAAATATCCTCTCTTTTTTTGGGAGAAAAATTCAAGTTATAGTACATTGCAAATGTAAATGTGAAGAAAACTTGAGGGTGTTTTGGTAACTGAATCGAGAAATTTTGAGGTAAATTCAAAATTTCTTTTGCACTTGCAATTTACCAATACACCCCTAACTAAAGACATTTCTGAAAACATATTAATCAGATATATCACTCGAAGACGTAATCAACAAACTAACTAATCAAAGAATAGATTGATAAGAAACTAAACTTAATTGGATTTTCATTTCATATATAAATAACCAAATTCATTTAACACTTATAAATCTCACATAAATACATACAATTTTCGAGGCAAATGGCAATGCCAACAATTTTGACAGAATTATGTCCAGCACACATCAAAAGACAACCAACATCAAACTATTTAAGGGACAAAGTACACTGCAGATACTAAATGGCACATGACCTAGAATACAGTTTGAGACACCAGTGAACATAACCTCGTTCATTTGTTAGGATTTGTGACACTTGTTTCTAACAGACACGGCAATAAATATTCACACAGAAACTTCTTCTTTTCCTGAAGTTCTAAACTACATCTGTGGAACTAAGTTTCCAGGGCAACATGACCAAATTAACCATCCCTTCTCCAACATCTCAAGTGACCAGAAATCCTAGAGGTGTTGACTCAAACCATAGTACTTGAAACCATTTAGGAGACTAGAAGCACATGGAGAAGACACCAGTGTAGTTTGAGGCGACAGGCAATTGAGGGGGAAATTGCTCAAATCGCCTGATGCGGGAGGCGATCATGCCAGGCAGTCGTTTTACTATTAAAGTTAAATGTATATAAACAACTAATCTGTAAGCAAATAAACCTAAACACATCATAAAACCTTAAAATTTTAAACATCTAATCAGCATGCATACTCCTAAAAGTCCAAACAATTTATAGTTACAATCATACATTATTACCACAAATACATACACCACCATGCTCTGATTTTAACTTGTTCCTCCATACCTAATAGCCAATTAACGTGAAAAATTAACTTCTGTTAAGATTAATAGATGTATGGTTAGGTGAATTACCTACATTCCAAATTAAAATAATGGCATAGATGAATGTATTAGAAACAAGTCACTTGTTAAATGTGTTTCTTAGATAATATTTTTTGAAATTTCTGTAAAAGAGGAGGAAAATGCCACCAACAAGGTTCATATTTCAGAATTAGGAAGATTCAGAACAATAAAGGACAAAGAAGAAACAATAAATAAACCAACAAAAAATCAAAAATAAAATTGAAGTGAAAATGAAGAAAGAAAACATCAAAATTTAAGAAATGCAGTAAAAATCTAAAATATAGCTTAAAAGATGGAAAGAAGAGAGGAGAGAATAAGTTGGGATCTTTTTACCCACCATCTTAATCTTATATAGTATGGGTATCGAGCTGTTTCTAAACCTATTTAATATTTTAACAACAAAAAGGCTTTCCGATTAAATCATTGAAACTGGGTGTAAAATGATTGCAATTCAATGAGGCATCGCCTCACACGTAGTATGAAGCGAAGAGAGGTGATCGCCTCAGATATATGTGAGATGAAACAGGATCTCCTCAAATCGCCCTCTCGCCTGAGGTGACCGCCTTGGATTGCCTCTATAAACACTTGTTACCAGGAAGACAAAAGTGCAACTTTTAGAAAATAAACATACATAGGAAACGTAACTAGAATGTTTTACCTGCTACTAAATAAGAAAGCAGGAATTTCTAGAATCTAGTAGTTCCCAAAACAATCTTCTGCACTGCCACTATATAAACAATAAATTGTACTGTACATAAGTTTTAAAAATGAAGATAACATCTTTGACATTTACAATATAATCAGTTAACTTAAAATACCACATTGGGGGACCCTTTACTGTAAATTATTGTTACCCTATCAGCCTTTATTCCGCATAAGGCCCACATCTAGTTAACGTGTGGACACTCCACATGAGTCTAGCCTGTATGTTGATTTTTACAGTTTCTTATAATCAAACAACATTTGCAGCAATCTACATGACTTGTATGTCACAGGATCTCAACAATATAGTTATATCAATTGTATTGAAATAATTTAGCAAAAAGATTACTGCGATGTGGAAATTTTACACAGTACAAAAAATCCTTCCCCACTATAGCATCTTTTGAATTTTATCAGGCCAGCATAAGAGATCAACAAAAGTAGAGAAAAATGAATCCAATTTGATATCTTTATTAGTTAATTTAGAAAAGAGATCAAACAACTTTTAAGAAATTAGCGAAAAACCTGGATACATTAGCAAGGATTGAAGTTAATTTTAAATCTCCACAATTTATTTCTACTGTTTGCTAGATATAAAAGACAAATCAGAAGCATGTGAAAACTGTTGATGGAAACTATCAACATACAAACAATTTTCTCTTCATCCGACTTCAAATGTAATTCTGATTTCTAGTTAACAATAAACAATTCCACGATGAGTTTTCCTAGAAAACAAGAAAAAATAAAACCAACATAACCAAATCTTGACCATCCATTAGAAGTAGCTCTTCTAACGAGTCACGAATAAAGAGGTGGTCAAGTTAAGCCTACATTAGGCTTCCTTCCAAAACCAAGTCATTCAGCATTTCATTCATTTGAATACGCTATAAAGAAGCAAAATAAACAATGCATGGTAGTTTTCCAGCTACCAAACAAAATAAGTAAAGAAAGATCGACTGCAGTCATACTGCGAAACCATAATCAATGAAATTCTACAATAACAATAATAATATTAAAAAAATAATAATAACAGTAAATTGCGCATTGTCCAACTAGTTATGCCAAACAAATAATCTCTGAAAAGCAAAATCAAATATTTCTTTACTCAGAAATCATCCAGAGTCATAATCTGGTCCATTTAACAGATCAAATCCACAAATGTATCAGCCAAGACAAGGATATAGTCTAACCCTAATTTTACTAGAATAACTAGAAGATGAATTCTCCTTAATTCTTGCTTTGATCCCAAAAAAACATTGCAAGAGATCATGCATTTGTTAGGGGCAATCGCTACAATAAATTACGGCAGGAAAACAGTATTAAAAAAACATAACCGTAAAAGAATTGATATCATCCATTACTATAAGCAATCTAAAATCCCTAATTTTAGACAACGATCACAAAAAGGAAAGAAGGAGATTTAGAAATTAAACCTTGAACAGAGGCACCCATGTCCTTCTCGACCTTGGCCTGCATCTCACGAAGCGCGGCCGCTTCCTCCTCCATCTCCTTCAGCCTCTTCTTCATCTCGTCCAACTCCTGTAACTGAATTCATTCATCCAAATTTCTCTCAAATTAGGGTTAGGGTTTCAAAATAAGTGGGACAACGGGAAACGAGAAGAAGACCAGACCTTGACGGCGTCATCGTCAGCGCGGGTCATGTCAACGTCGGCGTCCATGTCGACCTCGTCGGGGATCTCACCGCCGTAAACCTCGTGCTCTTCGTCCTCCATCTCTGTCGACTCTCTCCTCTCCTCCCTCCCCTTCAATGCTCGTTCCGATAGCCCTTTTAGGGTATAGAATTACAGATCGCCACCCAATAAACCCGGTAAGCCGTTTCTCAACCCGACCCTGATCTTCAGTTTGGGGATTTTTTCCGAAATATGAGTGCGTTTGGTTTGTTGTTTTGAAAACAGTTTCCTGAACATATTTAGTGAAAACTGTTTTCTGAAAATGAGAGTGTAAAAGATGTCTGGAATAGTTTTCTGAAAATAAGATTGTAAAACCTGTTTGAGTAAAAAAAAAAAGTCTGAACGCTGTTTTCTTAAAACTAGACTGTAAAATGCTGTTTGGTAATAAATTTTTTTACTCTAAACACACTTAACCTTAATTACTCCAACCATAATCACACTTAACCTTAATTACTCTAAACACAACCGCCTAATACCTTCATCCTTCTTCTTCTTCCCGTTCTGCTCCGAAAACCCTTCCCTTTCGTCATCCCCGTCTTCTTCCTCCGATCGCCTCCGAAGCACTCCGTCGCTGCACCTCCGAGCACCTCGCAACCCACGCGACCCTCTCCTCGTCGCCTGCACCCACTGTCTAGCCAAAAAACCATCGACAACTCCTTCGCCGAGCCTCCTCGAATTCGAATTCGAAGCTCGTGTCCACCTTCGCCCTACTATCCTCCCTCTTCTCCTCTGTCCCCGACGAATTCAACGTATCCAAACTCTCCAAATTCATATAAGCACTAAACAAAATCGTCGCCACCAACATCCCCATCCGACTTCCTCTCCACACTACTGTCCCTCCCTCGCTCCCACTCACTCTCTCTCCTTCTTCACAAACTGATTCAATACCTTCACCTCTCTCGGCGAAATCAAGTGGTTCAGGAACCCCAACGACGGATGCGGCGGTGGCGGCAGAGGCAGCGAGGCGTCAAGCTCGGAGATTAGCGGCGAGCAGCTCGACGAGGACGAAGCTCGGTGAAGGTGGAGCTCGGCCATGGCGGAGCTTGATCCTGAGTGGGCGACGACACGGTGGTGTCGAGTTCGGGGGCTCGACGAAGGAGGAGGGAGCTCGACTCGGCAGTAGGGGAGTACGGCAGCGAGGCGAGCTCGGTGAAGATGATGAATAGCTCGGCGAACGATCAGTGAAGATGATGAAGAGCTCGGCGAACGATTGGTGAAGATGATGAAGAGCTCGGTGAAGATGATGATCGAGCTTTGGGTTGTTTGGGTTGTTTGCTGAGGAGAGAGGAAGGGGAAAAGGCCAAAAGGGGAAAACAACCCAAAGTTGTTTTCTGAAAAGATGCCCCAAACGAAAATATAACCAAACGCATTTTCACAAAAAATTTTTCTGAAAATATTTCCAAAAAATGTAACCAAACGCACTCAGCTTTTTAAACTAATTTCTAAAATAGGCATGTTTCGAAACTAATTTTCAAAATATATATGTCCTCATAGGCCACAGTACCGAATTGTAGTCTTTTTAATAACGAAACCCCAATTATGAACTGCGACCTCAGTACATGCCATATAATTTTAAACTCTGACACTTGGAAAAAAATTTCCTAAGTGTTAATTGTGAAAAATAAGATGCCGCAGTTGGGTAATGCGGTCTCGATATAACATAGGCCGCAGTCCGCAAATGCAGCCTCAATTATATGCTAAAAATCGAGTCCTACGTGAAGGATTTCGGGGCACAAACGCAGCGAAAAAAAACAGTCGTAAAACCATAAAATCCGAAACCCTAACCCTAGGATCCGTGTACAAGACATGGCTGATTATGGAGAAACGAAATTTTTACCTTTTAAGAGCTTTACGAAGGCTGAAAGATGGAGATCCTGTTATACAATCACCACGCAACCCTTGTAGCAAGATCCGCGTCTCTAAAGCAGTCCACACGAACGTCCGATCGTCCAACGATCAAGGGAGCCGGTACTAGCCGATGATGCTTGCCTCTATCTCTCTCTCTCTCTTGCCTCTCAACAGTTGGAGCGGCTAGGGTTTTTGTGGAAAACGAATTTGCCAAAAGATGAACCCTAAACCAATACATCTCTATGTATTTATAAGAGAGAATGAGGTGGGCGTAACCGTAATCGGTTTGGGCTTCTACTAAACCAAACTGATTCGGCTTAAAGATTTAAATTCGAATTACACTTTAATTAATCAAGTCCAACTCAATTAATTAAATAACTAATTTCGAATTTATAATCATTTAATTTAAATTCCGAATTTAAATTAAAACTCCTTTTAAACGTTCTAAGTGTGTGACCCTTTAGGTTATTATTATGTTGGCAATAATTTTATTATAATTTTATTATCTAATAACAAAATTATAAACAATGAGCGGCATCTAGTAATACATCATTGCTACCCAAGTAATAATAATAATTGGTGATTCAATTAAACCTTTCGTGACTAATGTCTGCGTGTAATATAATCCTTTTAACCTTGATATTATAGATTAAACTAGAGGCATGGTTCGTGTCATCCTCTTAATAATTTAATCTTTATTTTCTTGATCGATGAGTAGACTATTCAAACAAATCAATATTTGAGCATGGCCATGCATTTCATAGTCTCACTCAAACAAGAGGCCGATAATATCGCTCCTAAAATTAGGAGGGTTAAATTCCATCTAGATCATTCACATTTCTCACACGGTTCATAATGAACCCAATACTATCTTTATCATTACCCGATTAAAGATAACTTTTGATAGAATCAAAGTACATTAATTCTCGTGTAGAAATATAATGATTTCAGGTCAGAGGACCATTACACCATTATCACAGTGGGATTACTTATGACACTTATTTATTTATTCCATGGTTGAATCTCACAGTGGGTCTGTCCAGTACAATGTACTCTTACATTTACCTATGTATTGATTTTAGTATCTCTATACTAATGACCCATGAGAGGTGGTCATCAATCAATCAACATACTAGTCTCAATGTATTATTACTGTCCTAATAATAATAATACTCGACTAGGGACATTTAAGATTATTATACTATATATAATCTCATGTTCATATAGTTCGTATTAATAATCTAAGGACATTTATCATGCTAACATTTATAACGCAGTAAATACGAAGCATAATAAATTATTAATATAATCAAATAGAACATAATGTCAATAATACTGATTACATAATTGTATTGCCTCTAGGGCACCTACACTAACACTACGAAACATATAACTGAGGTTGCGGCCTCTGTTATATCGAGCCCGCACACCCACCTACGGCCTCGTATTTTTCATATTTTACATTTAGAAATTTTTTCTCAAGTCTCAGAGCATATTAGTTATGATATGTAATTAGGTCGCACTTGTGAACTACGCCCTCCAAATTGAAGAGACCACAGTTCCGTACTGCGGCCTATGGTATATCGAGGCCGCAGTACCCAACCGCGTCCTCGTATTTTTCACATTTTACACTTATAATTTTTTTCTCAAGTGTCGGAGTTTAGCATTATATGTCATGTACTGAGACCGCAGTTCACAATTGCGGACTCGTTATCGAAAAGACCGCAGTTTAGTATCGCGGCCTATAAGAACATACCTTTCGAAACAGACCTATTTTGGGAATTAGTTTCAAAAAGATACCTATTTCTAGGGGAAAAATCCAGTTTGGGCCTCCAAAAGTTTCCCAATGAATAAGTGAGATGTGGGTGTTACGATCTTGATTGCACCCGGTAGTGGATCGTCGTAACGGCTAATGGTGTCGGCGATGGCAACTATTATTCGAAGGCAAAGTAACAAAAAATAACAAGGAGGAAGAAGAAGAAACTAATGGTTTAATATCAATTCATTCATCATAAACGTTCATACAAAAACCCCCATCTCGAGAAGAAGAAAGATGCTACAGACAACTGACTCCACTGTAGCTAGTGTTTATTACAAAAAGTCACACCATTTATGCACTTAAACCCAGAAAATAAAGAGTATATGCCAAGGATTGATACGTGAGGAATTGGACTGATACGCAAAGAACTTGTAGCTCAATTGATATAGCTCGATACAGCTTGAGACTGTATCAATCCTTCCTCCTTAACTTGACCTTGTCCTCATGATCAATGTGACTATCTTCAAACACATTATAAAAAAACATCTCCAAATACGTGACCATGTGTCCTCCCATTTTCTGAAGTTGTTTCTCCCTGAATGTAAGGTGCATGGTCTTTCTGGGTGGCCCATTTGGCCAACAAAGAAGCAAGGTAAGTAAAGGGCATCTCTCTATCTCTAGAAAGAAGTGGGTGTTCCATTTCACTATCCTCATCCTCCACATATAATGGAAAAGGATCGTCTACTTGTGGATAGCAAGAAATGATTGTATTAGGAACAACCGCTTGTCTACTATTGGAAGTAGGTTCTTCTTTCGTAACGCTTTCCGAAACATAAGAAGCAACTCATTGATAGTTCGAAATCTGGAGCAGTCAGTCCTGTATTGGTGTTCAATCCTAAATCATAAGGAGCAATGAACCCTTCTAGTTCTTCAACTTGTGGTCTATTGCTGGGAGGAGGTTCTTCTATAACATTTTCCTTTAAAACGAGGAGTAATAAATCCTTCTGCAGCCCTTTCTTCGATGCCTTGGACAGTCAGTTATGAGGCAGTGTTCCCTCCAATCTTTGGATCGTCAAATTCCTGCATTGCACTAACATCTGCATTATTCTCAGAGGATGCAACATTAGCAGTGTAACCCCTGTTTTCGTAAATCCGTATTTTCTGTATATTATCTGAGTTTGGGTTCTTTATGAAAATTTTCGTTTTCTTAAATTCATTATATTTCAAATTTATTTTTGTATCTCCTGTTAAAATCAATTTCTTCTCACTAATTGTATTTATTGTTATTTTTAAAAAAATATATATATTGTAATACCAACCCTATTAATGTTGTAATTATTATTATTGTTATCAGTATTATTATTATTATTGATTGTTTCTATAAAATCCTATTGTATTTGCTAGTATTTGAGTATTAACTCAATGTATACTATTTGATTCAATGTACTATTGTATTACTATTTGTTATAATTGATTTAATTATTTATTTTTAATCTAAATCCTAGTTGTATATTTTCTATTGGATTTTGAACCCAAACCCTTTAGCCCAAATTCTTATTGGATTCTACCCAATACCCAATAACCTGTTTTCCTCTAAACCTTATTCCTTATTGGATATCCAACCTAACCCGTCACCCCACCTAACCCTAACACTCACCCCATATATAATTATCTACTGTGCAACCCTAATAAACTATTCAAAACTCTACAGCCGCCTATATTCCTTCATCCCCTACATCCTTCCATTACTCCCGATCCCCTAAACCCATCGCTCCCCTGCTCCTCCTTTCCCCGTCCTCATCCCCTCCAGCAGCCTCAATGACCCCGCAGTGCAACCCCACAACGCCACCTTAGCGTCGTGCCTCCCTCGGTCGATGCGCAACTACAGACAACAACAACGCCCGTCCCTCTCTCTCCCGTTCTCCTGAGCTCTTCCCTGTCCAGTGCTCCCCCTGCCTTCCAATCGCGATGCCAGCATCAGTCGCACCCACTGTGCTGCCCTTCTGCATCGCCATCGAAGACAGCCAGACCGCGACCCCCTGCCCTGTGCTCCGACTAATAGGGGTGGCCGATCATACCGAAATGAGCCAACCGACTGGTTTTCCAACCGAACCAATCGATTCGGTATCGAAAAATTCGGTTACCAAAAGTATGGTACGGTACAACCGTACTGAGTTCTAAAATCCGATTCGGTTTCGGTATGAATATGATTCAGTCGGTATTTTACCATACCGTACCGAATAAACTTTTTTTTCTACATATGCTACCAACAGAGGGTAGGGATGTGGTACAGTGAACAAGTTGCAGGGTGAATAAGCTGCTGAATGTTTAGTTAGCCTTTTCAACTCAATTGAGGAGAAGGTTTCTGATTCAAGTGAATTGGAGATGGTAAGTATAGTGACTTTCACCCTTACTGTAGGTGGTATGTGTGGACAAACATACCACCTACAATATTCTACATATGCTACTTGTTTCTTAAACTTCTGGATGAAGTATGTGTGGACAAACAATGGTTAGTTACTCTATTTATTATATTATATGTTTTAATCATATAAATTGGAGCTGGTAAACTATAGTTCATTTAATTTTCTATATATAAAAGAGTGATTCAATCACTGTCTACATGCATACATATACATACTCATACATTGAAACATCATATATTGTATGTTGCGTCCTAGTCTCATTTATGATTTAAGGATTTACTAATTTGTGGTTTCGGTTTTATTTTTATTTGCATCTGTGATCATGTTCCTTCCTATTACTTTCCTTGTTTCCTTGGTTGACAATTTTGCAGCTGTGCTCGTTCTTGGTAGTGGAAGACAATTGTTTTGCAGCTCAATTGATATAGAACAAACTACCATTGACTTATTTGCTCCGGTTCGGTTTCGGTATGAATATGCTTTCTTTTGGAATGAAAATGGATTTGTGGTCTATTCTGTTTTTGTTTCGGTAGTTGTGTGATATTGTTAACTTGTTATTTTTATTGGTACTGATATTTGCTAAGGTATTTGTTGGGTCATATTTGGTATAACACCAATACCGAACCGTACCAACCGAAGTAGTCGGTATACCGAAGTTTCGGTATACCGAATTTTTTGGTTGGTAACGGTTTGCATATTTTCAAACCGAACTAGTTTGGTATGGTAATGGTACAATGTCAAAAAGTCTGGTACCGTACCGAGCCCACCCTTACCGACTGACAACACCCCGACCTCCGTGTTGTGCCTTCCCTCCGACGGCAGCCGGCTAGCGCAGCTACCCTGCGCTGTGCCTCCCCCTGTGCTCCCTATCCCGATGGAGTAGCATCGACAGCGCAGCCAGCGCGACCCGCTTGCTGTCTGCCATTCTCTCGATGCATGCACACCCCTCTGTTGTCCTCTTTTGTGTGCGGGTGGATCTCGTGTGTTCGTGTGATCGTGTGCTCGTGTATTTGTGAGTCGTTCATTGAGTTCGTGCCCGGGAAACCCTTCCTGTTATTCTCGTTTTTGCATCGTTTCCGTCGTCATTTTCAAGGCAAGTAACTTGTATTCTTTATGTTGTATAATACAAGTACTAAATACTGCCTGTAGTGTAGTTGTCGTCTCTAGATTCATTTTGGTGCAAAACCCTTGTTAGAACTTGTCTCTACTTATTGATCTATCCGTAGTTGTCTCGTACACACACGACATGAAATAACTTAGATCTAATAAATTATTGATGTAAACATGCATGTGTTCATGATTTATGAGTGTCGTATGATCTTGTATGTTTGATGTGTTAGTAGTAGTATAACTCGTTGTAGACTTGTTAAACACCCTATACCATGTTGCTTGGACATCTAGTATACCATATTTCGTATTTTGTTGTGATTTGAATGTGTTACATATAAACTAGTTGATTTTATGGATGATGAAAATCATTAGCTGGACTTAGTCGCGTATCCGTATTCCGTATTCATTTTTGGGAAGCGGAGCATGACAAGCTGCTTGCACTGTTGATCAAGAATTATTTGAACGGTATGGCACTGACAAGTTTGGTTCTGTTGCACGAGAATTGTTTGAAGTTTGTGGCATTGAAATATCTACTTCTACTGCACCATGATCTGCATATGAAAAATGAAGTGCCTGGCCCTGAAATTTTCCTCACCCTGGATCAAAAATGAAGTGCCTTGCCCCAATTGCAAACCTCAGCTGATCACGAGAATGTTTGGATGTCCTCAGCTCTAGAACTTAGCTATTGTTAAAGGAAGTTACTCTATGCATATCATCCATAGAAGAGAAAGGGTCCAAATATACACCAAGATATGAAATTAGTGGATCAGCATGACATTTGTCAATAACATTAAGATGGATCTCGATGACATGCTGGCCCATTTGTATTGGCTCTTGAATTTGTAATACATTAAATGATACCAACTTGCTTAAATCCAGATTTACTTTCCGGTCACTTTCGTAATCATCAGGAGACCAATAGGTATAAATACCTTATGCAAGTATGTTGGCGGAAGCGAATTGAGGATCTCCTCGTCTTCCACGTGTGCTGCTTGTAGAAACATAAGCATTTTTAGCCAAACTTTTTGAGAATATTTTGCGACGGAGTGCAGTAAACTCCTGTAGAACTTGAAGATCTTCATCGGTTATGAGACCTGGTGAATTTGGCGGGACATTTAGCAACAATACACAATTTCTGCCTCCTGACTTGTAGTATATGTCAAGAAGATCAAGAGTTGATATTGGGTGCGCAGAAATGTACCAAAACCAGCCTGGTCTGATCGATACATCACACACTGCAGGACCCAGTCACAGCCATATGGATCTCCTTTTGTCGTCAAAAGTGTGACCTATTGTAACGGAACTTTGATTAAAAAGGGACCAGCAAATAGTTCCAGCAACTCCAGTAAGTCCAATTCTTATATCCTCCTTATTAATTTCTAGCTCAATCAAATCTAAAATCTTTAAATGCAGCATGATCCTCCCATCAACTAAACCTGCCAAATGATATGCTTCAATATAGCAGGGATCGCCATAACCAGTTAGAGTAATTACCTTAGGAAGCACTTGAAGATACGTTGAATTAGCGCCCTTTGATAACAGAAGGCCCAGTTCACTGGGATTTGGCCCCCAAAGCTTTTGAATGGCCTTATGGATTAATCCTTCTAAGGTTCTGTCTTGAGCTGTGGACGCTTCAGAAAATTGAACCGTAAGTTTTTGTTGGCCAAATGGGTAGTCTTCTGAGGTTTCACCAACATCTTTGTCTGTCATAACTTGATAATGTTCTTCGATGTCATGACAGAATTGAACAATTTGACTTAGAGATGCCTCGTTGTCCTCATCTTTTTCATTAACAATTTCCTCTACTGCTTGTGTAGATTCTGCTTCTCAAGACCGTCCAGATTGAAGGTGCCACTTTCACTATCTTCTTCTGGTTCTTCAGAAAGTAGCTCCTTAAACCCTTCAAAGTATTCATCTAAACATATGACATCCAAATCATTTTCCAATGAAGTTTATTTTTCTTGCAGTTGAGAACCCTGATTCATAACATCTTCTTCATGAGAGTCATTAACATCGAGTTCTGAATTATCATCACCAGGGGCTTGTGGATTCATTTCTCGTGCCATCTCTCCATCGGCTTGTTCAACAGAACCATCATTTTCCTCTTCCTCAACAACATCAACAATAGGAAGAGTTTTCGACATATTGACCTCCCTATTTGATTGCACTTCCATCTTCTCTTGGAGGTACTCCCTATATTGAAGTGGTGTAGAATATCGTCTAGCTTTCTCTTGGCAGTAGTCCATATAATAAATGGGGTGGAGGTTGTTTCCTAGCCTTCTCTTGGAGGTACTCGAGATACTTATACACCCATTCCGATTGATGAGCCTGGTTGATTGGGGGTGGTGGAACCAAAGAAACATTTGATCGAAGACTTGGTGGACGAGGTGGCGGTTGCGGTGAATAGCTGGTGTGGGAAGATGGGTAGAGATAGTTGTCGAGGGTGATTGGAGTGGAATTTGAAGAAGGGAAGGATGGAGTTCAGGGCTTCTTTATTGAGGGATTTGAAGCAACATTTGGTCAAATACCTGGTGAGTGGTTGCTGAAAATTGGAGATGGGGTAGCAGGAGTAGTAGGCATCGCAGTAGCAGTAGCAGTAGTTGAAGAAGCCGCAGTAGCAGGAGAATTGGTGACGAAGGAAGAGGAGAAGGTGTTGGGCGGTGGTGAGGTTGAGGAATAGGGACACCATCGAAGGCGTGGGTTTTAAGGTGAGCTTTGGTGGTTGATCGACTGAGGGGAGAAGCCAAGGGAGACTGCGGCGGTGGTGATGATGAGGGATGTGGCGGTGGAGTGGGAGTGGCCCATGTGCGATTTCGAGTGAGGAGGAAGGGCAGACAGAGATGAGGACGACGATGACGAGGTGCTGTGTAACCCCCACTTTTGCCAATACATACTTTCCGTATATTTTCTGTATTTCGATTATTTATAAATTCATTTTGTTTTAAATTCGTTTTGGACCTCCGATTAAAGTCCTTTCTAATCAACAACTATATTTATTTCAAATGATTGTATATCTTAACAAAAATCTTATTCCAATTTATAAGTTTATTTTCTATTCCTATTTGATTAATTATTTACATTTTATCCCAAAACCAATTCCATGATTTGTAACTCCTATTTCCCGTATTTGTATTTTTATACCGTATTTTTTTCCCTATGTACTCTGTTATCAATTTGAGATCCTGCATTTTTATATCGTTCGAATAAAATCATTAATTTGCTTTTGACTCAATTTTTGGTACCTTAGTCTAATTCAATTGCGTGTGCTCTTTGTGTCATTCTTCATGAAGAATGAGTTGTTCTATGTCATTCATCTTTTTTCCCCCCCATTTTAATACATTTTTACTAATTCCCTAGCTGGATCCCACTCAAATCGGGTACTATATAAACCTAAACACCCTAACCTATACCCTTACTGTTAAAACCCCCAACAACAACTGCTACCCTCATACCCAAAACCTGAAACCCACACTATATAAACCTAAACACCCTAACCTATACCCTTACTGTTAAAACCCCCAACAACAACTGCTACCCTCATCTTCTTCCTTCGCCCATTTTCCTCACCCTCTCTTTCTCCGCTCCAACACCCAGTACCCCCATCCCCATTCGCATCGCCACCTCTCGTCTTCGCCACTCTGACCCCCCTAGACGCTTCTCGCCCTCGTCAACCACCACCGCCATCACCAATTTGCCATTACCCAGACTCCCGAACCCAATCCATCCTCTGCCATTACCCAAGCTCTCGACCACCCCATCGCCATTGCCATCGCACTCACCCTCTCATCCTCCTCACCTCGCGACCACCATCGTCGCCAACACCGCCGAACAATGCCCCCGCCATCGCTCCCCTGTTTCGAGCGCGAAGAATAGGGCATCGCCATCTTCTCGACACGTGCCGCTCGTCGCTGCATCGCTTCTCGACGTCGCGCCGCCAAGCACTCCGCTAGTCATCGCCGCAGGTGCCGCCACAGTCGCGCCGCAGCCCCGTCGCTTTTCCGCTCGCTGCCGTCGTGAGGAAGAAGACGAAGCCGGGTTGGACAGGAACGCTATTTGGTGTTGTACCCACAGCCGATCCTAGATCGTTGTACGCTGTTCGGCCAGATCCGGAGTAAGGGAGAAATCCGATTGGAGGGTCTGGTGTCCCCTATTCTGCCACAGCAAATCCCGAACAGCTGTCCGCTGTTTTGGCGGATCCGGTGTAGGATTTTCTCTCTACTGTTGGATTTTTGGACGTGCTTCACACGTGCTTTTGGGAGATTGTGCCCGGGGTTTTTTCGATCCCATTTTCTTCAACAATCGGATCTAATCGTCTTCAATCAAGGCAAGTATTCCTCTTGTACACATTTCCGTTCAGTACAGGCATTTCTTGAAAATACTACAAATAGTTAGAAATTGTGACTCATCCTTGACTGTCGTTGTTGATCAAATATTAAACCTCCTCAATTTTATAATCTTAAGAGTCACAATCATTTCATTGTATTATATTATAACTACTTGGACTCAGTTTAACCCCTGAACACATGGACACATGAATTAAGGAGCCCTAGATGTGTAGACATATGTTATATCTTGTACTTGATGATCTTGCAACCAATTTGGCTTCAAAAACCATTATTACTTTCTGTTTTGATAACCATTTCCCTTTTTTTATATCACACAATATCCTAGACGCCTAATAACAAATTTCATGTAATTTATACTAGTAAAATATTCCCACATGTTGCTGTCCTAAATCTTGTTATGCTGTTTTGACCCCTTCAACATCAGAATCTGAACCCGAGTCCTGAATAGAAAATGTAGCTCTAGATGTCTAGATATCGATAGCCTCTGGAATTTTCAAATTCGGAGTTACGGTCTAGGAGTTATTGCAGTTTTTCTGTATCTGTGTCGGTAGATGCAGATTCGCAAAACTGCTACACACCTTTACTTTGCGAATTAATTTAACTATGTTAACAGCAAGCGTTTGACTTGAAAATTTTATATGCGGTTGCTGGACACCCTATAGAACATCCCTAATTTTTCTTAGAATTAATTAACGATATTTCGACCCTGTTTCATATGTTTAAACTTCGATTCATAAATTCTGCCTGAACACATTAACTATGTAATTCGCTGGACACATGTTCCCACCACTTTCTCGTACCTTGTTTCACACACTTGCATGCTTGCTTGATAAGAATTAATAAAAGTAACAAGCCGGAGTTTAAGGGAAAGACCATAGTAGTGGACAATATAGGTAAGTGTACACGGAAGGGGGCCGTGTTTCCCAGTACTCGGTTCATGAACTTGTTGCACTTGATGTATTCATGGAGTCTGTTACTTGGCTCATGAACTTGTTGTATTCATGAACCCACTGTGTGGTTCTTGAACTTGTTAGGATTCACGGACTCGCTTCGTGAACTTGTTATTTATTTTCGTATTCATGAACCGTGCTTGCTTGATACTTGATACCTGAGTACGCCGCCCTATAGGCTCCATTACTAGGTCTAAACAAAATTGCATTGACTGTAGCAACCATGTAGTAAAAGAATGGATGCAGGAAGTGCTACCTAGATAGTAATCACCACCAGACTTGAACATGAAACTCGAACTTGATACATGCTTACTCGATACTTGATTTCATGATACATGAGACTTGAAACATGAAACTTGAACTTGATACATATTTACTTGATACTTGACAACTTGTTACTTGAGACTCGGCACTTGAATATAAAATTTGACACTAGACTTGATACTTGATACTTGATACTTGATACTTGACACTAGACCTGAGACTTGTTACTTGACACTAGACTTGAGACTTGTACTTAACACTTATACTTGATGCCTGTCACTTGAGGTTAGATGCCTCTACATGTTCACTTGTCGCTTGCTTCACCATTAGTATTTGTTATCCAGCCTGTTTACTTGAGTTGTCCCTCTTGCTAGCTAGTTCTTAGATTTCCACTACTTGTTGTATCCCTGTTACATTCTTGATTCCAATTCCTGTTCCTCATTACTTGTACTCGTTTTTACTATTTGTGGCCCTAACTTGCACTAAGGGCATTTTCTCTTTATTTCTCTATGTTTTCCCTTTTATATTTTTTTAGTAGATTTTGGAGACGTGCTACCTACTGGAATCGGCGAGCAGACGTTCTAGGCCTTGCTTGGGAAAAGCTTTCCTTAATCATTTCGTTTTGTAATTGATTTATTTCATTTGTTATTGCTTAAGACTTGTAACGGGCCTATGTTCCCGAGTTTTACTTTTGTTCCAGACTTGAAAACTATTTGAATATTATTATTGTTTCAATTATTTTCTGTTGCTTAATAAATTATCCATGCATGCTTGGTTATATATAAATCTTGTTATATTCTTGTTATGATGCTGAGTTGATCCTACAGCTTATGGATGATGTTAAAATCATTCGCTGTGCTTCGTCACGCGCTCGTGTTCCATATTTTTGGAAAGCGGGACGTGACAAGGTTTTTAGTGGTATCAGAGCTCAGGTTTGGCTAATGTGTTAGTTTGACTAATACATTAGACAGGCTTGACTCAGTCAGGATTAACTCAACATTAAACAGGCCATGCAACCACATGAATAATTTGATAATCAACTCGATCTGGACACAAATCTTATCTTATCCATTTTGACCCCTTCATATTCAATTTTTTGATTCATTGCTTCCTTCCATCTCTTACTATCGTCATGATTTGTTGATTCCATATTGGGTACAAATTTATTCTTTCTGTACCCATATTCTTTTGATTTCGGTGCAAGCGATCTCTGATTTTCTGTTTACCTCGTTAATTCCTTCTTATTTCAGGTCGTGTGTCGTTCATTGTTTTCCCTGCCTTGCATTCATTTTTATTTGTTGATTCATATTGAGTATCATGTTGGTTATTTCTTCCATGCTATATTCCCTTCAATTCCGACGTTGTCCCTCGTCCTTCTTCCTTCGTAATCAATTCCTTAATTTTCTTTTTATCCCTTCTAGTCATCCTCCTCCTTAACTCTTTGTTGGGTATAAAACCAATTTTCTCCTACCTAATTTTTCTTTGCATAATTATTTTTCTCGAATACTTTCGGTATTTCGATTATTATTTGTTATAATTATTTTCGATCTTCTATAAAAATGTTTCTTAATAAAGATTTTGTTATTTCGAACAATGGTGTATTTTAACTTCACCTTTCATTTTTAATCGACTATATATTTCTACTGGATTATTTTGATAAGACAAATTTTTATTTCGTTGTATAATGCTATTATTACTACCATTATTATTATTGCTATTATTTTCATTATCATTACTAGTATTATTATTGTTGTTACTACCATTGATATCCTCAATGTTATTATTCTTATTATTATTTTGTTTTGAGCCTGAGCATGCTCAATTTTATATACATTTCACCATTTCGGTGCAACTTAATGTCAAGATGGCAAATATGCAACTCGATGTGAATGGAGGCAAATTGCAACTAGATATCGGGGAGGCAAAATATGCAACCGAATATCCAGACGGCGACCTTGCAACCTGATGTCGTGAAGGCAAACATGCAACTTGATGTTAAGGAGGCAAGATTTTCTACCTAATTGCTAATTGATATTTCAAGACAATTTTTACTTATATAATGAAACTAAAGGGAAAGAAATACTTCCTTTATGACATCTTGTTTATACTGTTACACTTTATGTTTCTATACAATTTGAACTCGTATAGTTGATTTTACTCTATTTTGTGTATAAGATTATTATTGCTATTGTGTTCGTTATTATTATTATTGGTGTTGTTATTATTATTGTTATTACTATTGCGGTTATTATTATTGTTGTTATTATTTTTGCTATTATTAATGTTGATATTGTCACTATTATTGCTATTATTTTTATTATTATTGTTATTAATTTTAATGTTATTATTATTCATATTATTATTGCATTATTTTCATAGATATGTTAAAACCAACACTGTCGTGTATGTATTGTCATTATATTTGATATTTTTAGTTTATTATATTATTATTATTATCTGTATGATTATGATAATTTTGATTATTGTTATTATTTTGTTATTATTATTACTATTTTTATTACTATCATTGTTATTATTAGTTTTTATTATTGTTATTATTATTCTATTACTATTGATATTATTATTATTGATATTTGTTGTTGTTATCATTTCTGTTAAAGCCATTAGTTTTGATCTGTATTGTATCTTTTAATTATTTAAATTGAAGCTCAAGCTTTATATCCATTTTACATATTACTTATCTCTATTTGGAGCCCATACCCTCCTTGATCCCGGTGTCTCATTCTTTTCTTCCTGCTCGGATCGTCGCTTGGTGTCACGTGGTCTACAACGTCATGTCTGGAGCTTGGAACGTCACCATCAGAGTAGCGCAGCGGAAGCGTGGTGGGCCCATAACCTACAGGTCCAAGGATCCTGTCGTTGCTCCTCCTCCCTGGTGATATAGCTAAAAATAGGATTAAATCGGTGCCGTTCGAATCGGACACGAATCTTGAAGCTCAGGAGTAAAACGGTAATTTCACCTACTAACGGGTCTGAAATGGGAACTGGGTCTTTATTCAAAGCCCGATAACCCATAAAACGGATCTGTCTCAACTGGGTGTGGGTTTCAACCCACGGCGAACCCAGTCCAGCAGGGTAGAATTAGAGTTCCTGATTAATACTAATCAACGACCGTGATTCACATCTATCCTTTCACTGGGAATTAGGGATTACATTCCTAATCTGATCACAGGGATTACATTCCTAATCTGATCACAGAGATTACATTCCTAATCTGATCCCAACGGCGACTATAAATACCCCCTATCCACCACCATTAAGAGGTAATCAATCTTTTGCCAATTTACGCTCTTTCATAATCATTCCTGATTACTGACTTGAGCGTCGGAGGGTGCGACGTCGGGATCAACCCCGGTATCTCGCACTTTTTGCAGGTGAACAGCGGGAGTCAACGGTCAAACTCCGGCGGAACAGGTTTCAGGTTTGCTATTCAAGTTTTCCAAGAATCTACAAATACTATCTGTTTGCTCCCACACCAAATTTAGCGGTAACACCTGGTATTGTTTGTTTTGTTCCATTCCTTGTATTTGTCCTCATCCCTTTATTCATTGCTTGGTTCATCTCTTCGTTGTCCATCCTTTCTTCGATACTAGCACTTTCTATTCCTTCATCTCCTTGCTTTGTTATCTTGCAAGTCTTGTGGTGTTTCTTCTTCATTTTTGATAACCGGTTACTTCTTTCTTGAATTCCATTTTGCCATCATGCACCCATTAATTATTTGATTCAATTCTTCCATGTCCTTTCGCTCTCCGATTCCAGTTCTGCATACTCCTTTATCGTATTTGTTATCTTGTGTTACTTGATCATTTTGATACTGTTTATTCTCTTCCATGCCTTCCATTGGACCTCATTGTTATCCACTCCTTCTTTTTCTGGTGTTGCCCTCTGCTTTGTTCCTTCCCCATTAATTCCCGGTTTCGCTACCCTTCCCCAAGTTTGTTGCGCTGTCCTATGTACCGCCTAAACAAATTTCGAGGACGAAATTTGTGTGTAAGGTGGGTAGGATTTGTAACTCCTATTTTCCCGTATTTGTATTTTTATACCGTATTTTTTCCCTATGTACTTTGTTATCAATTTGAGATCCTACATTTTTTTTCTTCGTTCGAATAAAATCATTAATTTGCTTTCGACTCAATTTTTGGTACCTTTGTCTAATTCAATTGTGTGTGCTCTTTGTGTCATTTTTCATGAAGAATGAGCTATTCTATGTCATTCATCTCTTTTTTCCCCCATTTTAATACATTTTGACTAATTCCCTAGTTGGATCCCACTCAAATCAGGTACCCTAATACCCAAAACCCGAAACCCACACTATATAAACCTAAACACCCTAACCTACACCCTTACTGTTAAACCCCCCAACAACAGCCGCTACCCTCATCTTCTTCCTTCGCCCATTTCCCTCACCCTCTCTTTCTCCGCTCCAACACCCAGTACCCCCATCCCCATTCGCATCGCCACCTCTCGTCTTCGCCACTCCGAACCCCCTAGACGCTTCTCGCCCTCGTCAACCACCACCGCCATCACCAATTCGCCATTACCCAAACTCACGAACCCAATCCATCCTCCGCCATTACCCAAGCTCTCGACCACCCCATCGCCATTGCCATTGCACTCACCCTCTCATCCTTCTCACCTCGCGACCACCATCGTCGCCAACACCGCCGAACAATGCCCCCGCCATCGCTCCCCTGTTTCGAGCGCGAAGAACAGGGCATCGCCATCTTCTCGACGCGCGCCGCTCGTCGCTGCGTCGCTTCTCGACGTCGTGCTGCCAAGCACTCCGCCAGTCGTCGTCGCAGGTGCCGCCACAGCCCCGTCGCTTTTCTGCTTGCTGCCGTCGTGAGGAAGAATACGAAGCCGGGTTGGACGGGAACGCTGTTTGGTGTTGTACCCACAGCCGATCCTAGATCGCTGTACGCTGTTCGGCCAGATCCGGTGTAAGGGAGAAATCCGATTGGAGGGTTCTGGTGTCCCCTGTTCTGCCACAGCAAATCCCGAACAGCTGTCTGCTGTTTTGGCGGATCGGTGTAGGATTTTCTCTCTACTGTTGGATTTTTGCAAGTGCTTCACACATGCTTTTGGGGTATTATGCCCGGAGTTTTTTCGATCCCATTTTCTTCAACAATCAGATCTAATCGTCTTCAATCAAGGCAAGTATTCCTCATGTACACATTTTTGTTCAGTACAAGCATTCCTTGAAAATACTACAAATAGTTAGAAATTGTGACTCGTCCTTGACTGTTGTTGTTGATCAAATATTAAACCTCCTCAATTTTATAATCTAAAAAGTCACAATCATTTCATTGTATTATATTATAACTACTTGGACTCATTTTACCCCCTGAACACATGGACACATGAATTAAGGAGCCCTATATGTGTAGACATATGTTATATATTGTACTTGATGATCTTGCAGCCATTTTGGCTTGAAAAACAATTATTACTTGCTGTTTTGATAACCATTTCCCTGTATTTATATCACACATTAACCTAGACGCCTAATAACAAATTTCATGTAATCTATACTAGTAAGATATTCCCACATGTTGCTGTTCTGAATCTTGTTATACTGTTTTGACCCCTTTAACATCAGAATCTGAACCCGAGCCCTGAATAGAAAATGTAGCTCTAGATATCTAGATATCAATAGCCTCTGGAATTTTCGAATTCGGAGTTACGATCTAGGAGTTATTACAGCTTTGCTGCAGCTGTGTCGGTAGATGCAGATTCGCAAAACTGCTGCACACCTTTACTTTGCGAATTAATTTAACTATGTTAACAGCAAGCGTTTGACTTGAAATTTTATTTGCGGTTGCTGGACACCCTATAGGACATCCCTAATTTTTCTTAGAATTAATTAACGATATTTCGACCCTGTTTCACATGTTTAAACTTCGATTCATAAATTCTGCCCGAACACATTAACTATGTAATTCGCTGGACACATGTTCCCACCACTTTCTCGTTTATTGTTTCGCACACTTACATGCTTGCTTGATAAGAATTAATAAAAGTAACAAGCCGGGGTTTAAAGGAAAGACCATAGTAGTGGACAATATAGGTAAGTGTATACGGAAGGGGGCCCGTGTTTCCCAGTACTCGGTTCATGAACTTGTTGCACTTGATGTATTCATGGAGTCTGTTACTTGGCTCATGAACTTGTTGTATTCATGAACCCACTGTGTGGTTCTTGAACTTGTTAGGATTCACGGACTCGCTTCGTGAACTTGTTATTTATTTTCGTATTCATGAACCGTGCTTGCTTGATACTTGATACCTGAGTACGCCGCCCTATAGACTCCATTACTAGGTCTAAACAAAATTGCATTGACTGTAGCAACCATGTAGTAAAAGAATGGATGCATGAAGTGCTACCTAGATAGTAATCACCACCAGACTTAAACATGAAACTCGAACTTGATACATGCTTACTCGATACTTGATTTCATGATACATGAGACTTGAAACATGAAACTTGAACTTAATACATGTTTACTTGATACTTGATAACTTGTTACTTGAAACTCGGCACTTGAATATAAAATTTGACACTAGACTTGATACTTGATACTTGATACTTGAAACACTAGAATTGAGACTTGTTACTTGACACTAGTCTTGAGACTTGTACTCGACACTTATACTTGATGCCTGTCACTTGAGGTTAGATGCCCCTACATGTTCACTTGTCGCTTGCTTCACCATTAGTATTTGTTATCCAACCTGTTTACTTGAGTTGTCCCTCTTGCTAGCTAGTTCTCAGATTTCCACTACTTGTTGTATCCCTGTTACATTCTTGATTCCAATTCCTGTTCCCCATTACTTGTACTCGTTTTTACTATTTGTGGCCCTAACTTGCACTAAGGACATTTTCTCTTGGTTTCTCTATGTTTTCCCTTTTATATTTTTTTAGCAGATTTTGGAGACGTGCTACCTGCTGGAATCGGTGAGCAGACGTTCTAGGCTATGCTTGGGAAAAACTTTCCTTAATCATTTCGTTTTGTAATTGATTTATTTCATTTGTTATTGCTTAAGACTTGTAACGGGCCTATGTTCCTGAGTTTTACTTTTGTTCCAGACTTGAAAACTATTTGAATATTATTATTGTTTCAATTGTTTTCTGTTGCTTAATAAATTATTCATGCATGCTTGGTTATATATAAATCTTGTTATATTCTTGTTATAATGCTGAGTCGATCCTCCAGCTTATGGATGATGTTAAAATCATTCGCTGGGCTTCGTCACGCGCTCGTGTTCCATATTTTTGAGAAGTGGGGCGTGACATGATTATTCGTTGATTATTTTAAAGTCGGGCTCCTAATTCATTATATCTCATTATTATTTGATTATCTATTTATTTTGATTGAGCCCAACCCATCCACATCCAATTCTCTATTTGAGTAAAACCCAAATATTATTTGATTCCTTATTATTATTATTATTATTATTATCTTTTCTTAAACACAATCTAAGCCTCAACCGGTTCAATCTTATTGTTATTAATATAATTATAATAATAGTAATTATTATTATTATTTTCATAAAAGCCCAGAACCCAAGGCCAAACTTCAACTACATAACTCCCCCACTATCACTAACTAATCCATATTATTAATCACAACTACCCCATAATCTATTCCACTACTCCTCCAAATGTACTTAACCGGCCCCCACTACCCCTCTAATTACTGCCACATACTTAATTTCCTATATAATCCCTTAATTATATTATTAACACTAATATCTAATTAATTAACCCTAACCCCTCCTAATCTATCTACAGGCGCATAACCCCTTCATCTCCTTCCTCTCCCTTCTTCCGAAACCCAAGCCCTTCCATCTCCTTCACCCCGTCTACTGCCTCTAGAGCTCCATCGCAACCGATGTAATTGCTGCCTGCACCTTTTCCTTCTTCCTCAACGCCTTTGCGCCGACTCGTGAACCCATCCTTGCTGCACTCCTCCATCGCCAGGACCCCGCCACGTCGTCGCAACCCTGCCTCACCATCACCAACGCACCAGCCTTGCAACCACCTGAAGTTACCCCCATGTCGCACTCCCACATCCTCTTTGACGCTGCCGCTCGCTTACTGCACCCTGAACTCCTCCAACGCCTCCCTCGTGCCTCCGAAACCCGCTACTGCTAGCATTGGTATAAATACCCGAAACCCGGATCCGACCCGGACCCAGCATTGGACCGGAACCGACCTGGCCTATCCGAGTCCGGGTCCTAAAATGGGACCCGTTGTACTTCCGGATTCGAGTTCGGGTCCACGCAAATGAGACCCGACCCGGACCTGGACCCATTAATAAAACCCCCAAAAAACAACATAAAAATAAATATTCTATCCTCATCCCTCCCCTCCTTCCTCCTCAATTCTATATCTTCCTCTTCCAAACTCAAAACTCAAGCATTTTTCTTCTTTCCTCTATTCTAAATCCTCCACTCGCCGCCTCCGCTCGCCGCTCACACTCCTGCTCCTACCCGAACGGGTAAGAATATTTTAATAGGGCCCGATCCTCACGGGTCCAGGTCCGGGTCCGGGTCCGGGTAGTGAAGGATCCGACCCGACCCGATACCAATGCTAACTACTGCATTGTAACACCCCGAATTCCAAATAAGACTGAATTCGAAGTTCTACAGGATCTTTACACTTCTATTCGTACAATTTTACAAGGAATTAAAAACTTTTATTACATCAGAAACTTTTATATCAATACGTAGTGGAATAAATAAAATACAATAATGATAAATGTACAATTGCAACAACTCTAGCATTAAGTAATCATCAACAACAATTTCATCTTTTATATCTTCATGTAAACTTCAAGTCTTGCATATAAAATTGTGGGCACGTCAGTTGCTTACAACCGACGAAATATTATACACGGTCATCCTCGCTATGCCAACGGTATAACAATTCTTAAATACTTTAACAAACTACAAACTTGATCACAAACAAAAGCTACAAAGGGACTATCCTATTGATGTCGTGGGTGCTGTGCACTTAATCCTTAATGCAGTTATTTATGTTACATGACACTAATGCGCACTTGTTCGGATTCTATGTATCTCATACTACATAGGTCCGAGGGCAAGCCCTTAATCGTTCTTCATTTTGTAGGGTTTAATCCCTCATCATGACTTAAACTAGTACGGTAACTACGGTAAGTATCCTAGATGTTCTATGAGTTACGAGCCCATGTCCAGATAGCCTAGAGGGGAATCCCACATCGTGACATGACACATCATGCAGAGCCTATGGACAATTCAGCCTCCGTCATGGAACGATGACACCACCCGTAGTCACCAAACACCCCATAAGCGTTGCCACCGGGACGATAATTCCGGAGTAGTGTTCGCACCATGACATGACGCATCAAGCAGGCAACCTATGAATCACTCTCACACCGCCAATCCGATGGCCTTCATAACTATATTTTTCTCTTACTTTCATCACATTTCCACTATAGTGTTGTCCTTACAATTTCAGTTTGTTTCAGAAGAAAATCATCACAACCTTGAGCTAGCTTACCCTACCGGACTTAAACCAAACAAAAGCGACAGTCAGCCTACCTGGCTACTTCTTAAGAGATGCTCAACCCACACCGGTTAGCTCTCGAATCATAAATAAAACTACCGGTCACTAGGGTATCTTCTAGCCCCTAGATTCCAACAACTATCTCTTTCTAGAGATCACAATATTTCGTATTCAATCTCAAAATAGTCTTTCAATTTCTTTTGTTCACAATTTCTTTCTCAAAGTGAAACATTTCCTTTATAAACTTATAACATAAAGCATCTCATAACATGAAAACGATTCAATTCAACTCTTTTAACAATTTAATCCCTTATACCATTGTATGCAATCTCAATCAAGTATTAATAACCGTAAAATCTCATTAAGAAGAATATAAGTGCATTCCAAAATTTTCTCTTTCTTTAATTACCCAAAAATCACATTTTAAAGAAGATTTATTCTTCATCCCCAAATCACTTCCAATTCTCACAAAATGTGTCAAAACATTGAAGAAATAATTTTTATGAAGTCTAAATAATTTTAGAATAATAATAGAATTTTTTCTGAATTTTTATCTCATTTAAAACTCTCAAAAACATAAAAAAAAATCAAAAAAAAAAAAAACAATAATAGAATTCGAACCCAGAACCTGAGCCCAAACCCGCCATGAACAGTAATAGACTTAAGGCGCACCTGCTAACCAAATAGTCCATGGCAACTAGCTGATATGAGCAACATAACAGTAATTAAAAATTATTATTTGACATAAAAACATGAATTTTCCTCTCTAGTTTGTATTCTATGTCTACAATTTCGATATTTAAAAACAACCATGATTTTTACCACAATTAGCACCAAAATTATCACATGAGTTTGTTTACTTGTTTTCTTTAATTTTTAAAACATTTCTAGGACATAATCTCATTTATCAAACTAGTGTCACAATAATTAATTATAGCACAAATCAAATATCTCCATTAACCAACTAGCCATTTACAAACACATTCTACATCTAGCATGGTTCCAAATTCACATTTTCATAGCAACATGATAATTCTAATATAGCAAATCACAATTTATAGCAACTATCAAACAATTCATCAAGCATTCACTTCATTTCTAACTAGTCTCTTTTAAAGCAACACATGGCCAAATTTACCAATTTCTTCTTAGCAATTTAAATTATATATTATCTAACATACAAATATACTCCTACATTAGAAAGGATTTTAGAATCACCCACCTTATATAAGAGTATACTAGCAATTGAATTCTTAGAATTAAACTCCAAGAGAACTCCGATTTGCATCTTCGAATTCAGCGCACCAAGAACAACTCCCCAAGTCTCCGATTCGGCTACAAAAACAGCAAGCACCCAAGTTCCAGTTTCGGCAAGCAAACAGGAAAGCATATCTTTCATCTTCATGTGCATATACTATATATATATATATATATATATATATATATATATATATATATATATACATATATAAATGGTGGACTAAAAGGTGCTTGTATGTGGCAGGTGGAGAAAAGCAACATAGAGCATGCTGAAATTGGGGGTTCGAAAATAACAGCGGGAAAAGCATTCATCTCAAAACCTTTATATCTATATATGTATATGTCCACATATATGAGTATCAAGGAGGGATGAAGAAACAACATATAGGATGGCTTGTTCAGATGTTGATAGAGAATGGCTTTCGGAAATGAAACAGAGAAGGAAATAATGAATGGGAAGGAGAAGAAGTGAAGGGGGGTATTTAATAAGTGCGCAGTATAGTAGTTATTAAAACCACATCCCACTGGACCACTAACTCCACTATTTAATCCACTCTAAAAAATCAAAAATCTGTTTTTCCTCCACTCTAAAAACAGCTGGCCACCTCTACGGAGTGTGTACATCGCACGTGTGTACGTGCACGTGCTTTGTGTACACTATAAAATAAATTATTTATTTAATTTAAAACATGTGTTTATATATGTAATATGTATATAAAACTAACTTAAAAATTATACTTTTCATGTACAAATAAAATAGACACACATATTTTATGAAATTCATTTCGAAAAAGAATACGCTTAAATACCCGCACCGAAACACGTACGTCACACATAAAAATACCAAAATACGAAATCAGCCTTATCAACGAAAAATTATTAAAATATAATCGAAATACAACATAAAAAAATACATTTATTAATTTTATATATTCCATAGCATAATCGCTACGTACATGGAAAACACGTGCATTACACGTATAAAAGTATTTTAATCAAAATAAAGAAAAATGAATTTCTGTTTTATAAAATAGATTTGAATACCTAAAATAAATAATTGAAATACAGAAATATCACATGTAGCAGTGGAAAAATATGTAATCGGTACGTACATCGATAACACGTAAAAAGCACGTAAAAACACAGAAATTGAAATTCTATATCTGAGTTGACTCAAATAGGATAAAATCAATACGAAAAATGCATAAATAGTCAGAAATCAAAATATGTAGTGAAACATGTTACAAATATTACCAGTAATGGTACAAAATACACGTGTGTCACTATAGGCAAAATTGTCATTTCCAATTTTACGGGGTGTTACATGCGCCTCAACCCCGACCACCTCATCATCGCTGCATACTGAATTCTCGGCTACCCTTCGCTACTCTTCACTGCAGCCATCGCCGCATCCCCTCTCCACTGCTGCTTCCCGCCACAGTTGCAACCACCTCGCAGCACCATCCCTGATGCTCCTCCTTCTTGTTGCACCCTTACCCGCATCCCAGTCCATTACTGCCCTTCATCGACTGCACCGCACACCACCGCGACTATCTTCGCACAGCCGCCATCACCGCAACAATAGCCACCGCATCAACCATGCACCCGCGCAACTGCTGCTGCCTCCCACCGGTGCTGCCACTCTCATTCACCCGAGCACCGCCCGCCATCTGTGCACCACCTCCCAAACTCCACTGTCGGCTACCACCATTGTTGTTCTTGTTGTTAAGCAGCTGGTTGCCTACTGTCACTGTCGCTATGCTGCGTCGTTGATGTTGCTACACTCGCCGATACTATTGCGGTTGCACCCACTGCCAACCGAGCCGCTATTATTGTCGTTGTTGCCGTTCATTGCCATGTATTTGCTATTGTTGTGTTGCTGCGCTGCTCTTACTTGTTGCTGTCGATTACCGTCGTTGCTCGCCGTTCGTGTCGTCATTACTATCGATAAAAGACAAGCATCTCTTGAACTCAAATTATTGTTCTAGTTCAAGAAAATATTTATTGAAATTCGGAAAGTAGTTATTGAATTGATTATTGTATCTAATTGAATTCCATTATTGATTCATTGTCATCTTTATCGTACCATGTTATCGATTCATAGTCTTCTTATCGTGCCATTGCTATTTTTAAATCTTGAACCATTAATTTATCGTATTATTGAACATTCAACTTTACAATCTGATATGGCTAAAAATGGGATTAAATCGGGGCCGTTCAAATCGGACAAAAATCTTAAAGCTCAGGGATAAAACGGTAATTTCACCTACTAACGGGTCTGAAATGGGAACTGGGTCTTTATTTAAAGCCTAATAACCCATAAACGGATCTGTCTTACTGGGTACCGGTCCCAACCCGTTACAAACCAGTTCAGAAGGATAAAGAAGAATTCAGATTCATAATTATCCCTAAGAAGTGATCTTAACCGGTTCTATCCATTCACACCGGGAAGTATGGATATATTCATATCTTGAAACGGATCCCTAAGGCGACTATAAATACCCCCCATCCACCATCATTAAGAGGTAATCAATCTTTTGCCAATTTACACTCTCTCATAATCTTCCTGATTACTGACTTGAGCGTCGGAGGGTGCGTCGCCGGGATCAACCCCGGTGTCTCGTACTTTTTACAGGTGAACGGCGGGAGTCAACGGCCCAACTCCAGCGGAGAAGGTTAAGGTTCGGTTATTCAGTTTTCCCAAGAATCCACAAATACTATCTGTTTGCCCCCACACCAGATTCAGTGGTAACAGATTAGCGCCGTCTGTGGGAATCGAAAAAGCAACCTGATCTAACTTCATCAACGATACTAGTTTCAAGCCATGCATCCAAAACAGAAGGGAAGGCAGCGGTCTCCAACTGAAGAACCACTTCTCTTCCTCCTCTCCCTCCTCCGGTTCAAGGTGCTTCTACTCAACAGGCCCCTCCAGGGTCTCGGGGGGCTGCCCAGGGGGCTCCCGTCAGAGTCATCCGAAGCAACATCATCCTTATGAACAAGTCGCGGGGTCCCAATCCTTCAGTTGAATCTATGGCTTCTCAAAGCCCTTCCGAGCGGGATCTTCGTCAAGTGATTGCCAACCGTCAAAAGGGGGTCGACCTCAGAACTCGCCTGAATGGATGGCGAACCCTTGGTGGAGTCCATCAACCCATTTCGTGAGTAGTCGTCGGGCCGAGAAAACAAGTGTATCCTTGGTGACCCTCAACCAAGAAAATGGTGAACGCCTAAGGGATTACGTTCGACGCTTCACCGCCGAAGCCCAGTCCATTCTCTCCCTCAACCAATCAGTAGCCTCTGCCGCATTCGAACGCAACATCACTAATGCCAACCTCAGGGCATCCCTTGCTAAGAAGTCTCCTCGGGATTTCTCAGAACTCCTACTCAGGGTGGAGAAGTACATACGAGTGGAAGAGGCTCTCAACCCCCTTGCTGTTGAGGAGACATCTTCCGGGAACAAACGGAAGAATAAGAGCGAAGAGGGGTCCCAAAAATCCCAGAAGGACAGTAATGGCCAGCGCCGCCCAACTCCACGTTTTGAGAAGTTCACCCCCCTCATTGCTAATATATCAGAAGTTCTTATGGAGGTGGACAAGGAAGGGCTACTCCGCGCTCCCCCTAGAATGAATACCCCTGGCAAGAAGAGGAACAAGGATAAGTGGTGCCGCTTTCACAGGGACCGCGGCCACGACACAGATGATTGTCGGGCTCTCAAGGAGGAGATCAAAGAACTCATACAGCGGGGGCACCTGACCAAGTTCGTCCAAAAAGAGGGGGCTGAGCTTCCCCCTTGAGGAGCCAACAAACGAATAAAAAGGTCCGCCGAGCTTCAAGACTTAGAACCTCCCAGCTCCTCCCAAATGGTCTTCACCTTATTGTAGAAGTAGGATCTTGATTTTCAATAAGGCCGATGCTTGTAACTCGGCCAATAGCATGTAATAATGGCTGGCCCTATTGAAGCGGCCACTTAGTTTATCTCAATAAAACTTTACATTTTTTCATTGAAAATTATTGCTCTTGCTTCTTCTCTATCTCTTTGAGTCACATCTACGACTCGTTAAATGGTGAATTCGGAGTCCAGCTTCTTCTACATGGCTGCTCCCGCAACTTGCTAAGCTCAAAAAACGAGTTTGGAGTCCAACACTTGGCTCGATTCCGCTTCAAATTACTCGCTCATAAGCGGGTAAGAAGTAGTTCGCCATTCGGAATTGCTCCTACACCTCGTTAACCCCCTCTAACAACGAGTTCGGAGTCCAACACTTGGCTCGATTCCGCTTCAAATAACTTGCTCTTAAGTTAGAAGTGGTTCGCCATTCAGAAATGCTCCCACAACCGTTGATTCTCTCACTTAAACAGCGAGTTCGGAGCTAAAGTTCTCCCCTAGAGTTGCTCCTCAAACTCGTCTCACAAATGGCTCTCTCCTAGAGCCAAGCTCTTCGTTTCGCTCGCCTCCAAAGCAGACCTCTTCTCAACGAGTTCGGAGCTCACAACTCTCTCCTAGAGTTGCTTCTCACACTCGTCTCACAAATGGCTCTCTCCTAGAGCCAAGCTCTTCACTTCGCTCGCCTCCATAGCGGACCTCTTCTCAACGAGTTCGGAGCACAACTCTCCCCTAAAGTTCCTCCTCAAACTCGTCTCACAAATGGCTCTCTCCTAGGGCTGAGTTCTTCACTCCGCTCGCCTCTAAAGCGGACCTCTTCTCAACGAGTTCGGAGCACAACTCTCCCCTAAAGTTCCCCATCAAACTAGTCTCCCAAATGGCTCCCTCGTAGAGCCAAGCTCTTCGCTCCGCTCACCTCCAAGGCGGACCTCTTCTCAATGAGTTCGGAGCTCAAAACTCTCCTATAGAGTTGCTCCTTGCACTCACCTCAAAGAATGGGTCTTCCCATGGCTCTTATGAGGGTCTTCCTAGCACATCTTCTCCATCCCTAGGAGTGAAGCTCCGCTTCAAAAATCCCCAAGACCAAAACACTCAGCAACTTCATGAAGACAAGGATGTTGCAGAGCTATTTTGACCATGAAGAAGGGTGAATCTTCATCCCACTCCTAAAGAGAAGTCGTAGACCTTCAAGTTAGCTTCGAAACGAGGGGTCACACGCCCCGATCGGACCTCCGTAGCACCGAGAAAGTGGATCACCGAACAGTTTAACCGAGTTACCTAGCTACTATGGGCGGAGGACGAGCTACCGAGTCACCGGGTCGAAGTGACGAGGTACCGACCCTCACATTTGAAGAAAAATGACGCCAAACTACCTCAACCGTTGGATCATATCAAAAAACGTGCTAGAACATGATGAACGGCTCAGATCGCGCCACGTCTCCACAAAACGACAAGATAACGTTTTCTCAAAATCTGAGCCTCCTATCTCGTGATTTGCGCCATGATCGTGATCAACCGTCCAGATTGAGCCACGTAGCTCGGATCTGAAATCCGAGCTACCGATCTACCGAACTGCAAATTGGCAAAAAATGCGCCTCAAAATCCGTACTCGGATTTGCCGAACAAGAAGCAGCCCAAAAGCAAAAAAGAAAAAAGAAAAAGAGGCGAAGGGGTAAACGGGTCGGACCCAAACTCGTTGGGACACCCAAACCGACCAGTTCTCCTACCTCTTCTTCTTCTCTTCCAATTTCCCGCTAAAAACCAAGGGAAGAAAAAAAAAAACCAAGCACCTTATCGTCAACCACCATTGTCGACCTCTTCTTCGTTGAGCTCAAGGGCATCTCCACTTCCAAAACCGCGCTCGCCCAAGCTTCATCACGATCATCGATAGCTCCACAGGAACTCCTTCAAACTCCAAGTGCCGAGCTCTCCCTCAAGCGAGCCCACGCCGAGGTCGAACTCACCAACACTGCGAGCTCGCCTCCACCCTTACCGAGCTCCCTTCCAGTCGAGCTCCTCTCCATTATCATCGAGCTCAGTCTCCTTCCTCGACGAACCCACCGTTGAGCTCCAACGAGCTCCATAGCTCCCCCGCCTTCAAGAGCTCTGAACCCATCGCGGTGCCGAACTCAAACCTCCATGAATGCCTCGTCGAGCTCCATCACCTCTGAGTTCGAAAAACCCATCATCGAAGCTCTCCCGAGCTGAACTCCTTTCGGAGAGACGAGCTCCGAGCTCTCCTTCACCAAGCTCCTCGTCGAACCCTAACTCTCCACGGTGCTGAGCTCCCTTGCCGAAGCTCCAAACTCCTCTTCTTCACCGACTCCGAGCTCCCCCACCAAGCTCCTCGTCGAACCCAACTCTCCACAGTGCTGAACCCATAGCCGAGCTCGTCTCCCTCAATCGAGCTCCACTCTCTCCACCTTCACGAGCTTCGAACCCAACCCCATCGAGCTTCACGGTGCACGGAGCAGAGGTCGGAGAGGGAGACGAGAGAGAGCAGGAGAAGGCGGGAGGAGGCGCTCGGAGAAAAGTCGAAGAAGTGGTCGAAGTAGAAGACGAGACGAAGGATAAGGAGAAAGCAGAGGAGAAGAAACAGAGGTGGGAAAAGAGAAAGAACAACGGCGAGAAGAAGGATAAAAAAAATGCCACGTGGCATGCCACGTGGCGTCATATCCATGGGTCGGCCAGATCTGAGGACGGGTGCCGAGGTGCCGAGGTACCGACCTTGAAATTGGAGAAAAAACCCTACCGACTTATACAAGCCGTCTGATCTTCTCAAAATTCGCGTCACGACACGATCGACGCTCAGAAACGCGCCACGTGTCCAAAACGTGATCTGCTTTGCGATGCGCGCACATCTGATCATGATCGACGCTCAGAAATGCGCCACGTGTTCAGGTAATATTTAATTAATTTATTTATTTGTTTTAATTATTTTTAAAAAATCCGAAAAAATATTTAAAAATCGAAAAAAATTAATTAAAAATTCTAAAAATACTTATTAATTCAGAAAAATTATTTAAAAATTTTGAAAAATATAATTATTTAATTAGAATAATTAATTAATATTTTCGATAATTAATTATTCAATTCGGAAAATGAATAAAAAATTAAAAAAAATGAGAAAAAACTCAGAAAAATCTGAAAAAATCACCTAAAATCCAGAAAATTCTAAGAATATTTTTGGGCATTTTACAAGCTCATAATAACACCGTTACACCCCGAGCAAGATCCGAACTCCCTTAAGAACACCGATAAAATCCCGTACGCCATTAGAACAACAAAACTACTCCTCGAAGACTATAAAACTCAGTCTCCAAGAGTGGGGGGCTTGTGATATGGCTAAAAATGGGATTAAATCGGGGCTTCAAATCGGACACGAATCTTAAAGCTCCGAGGTAAAACGACAATTTCACCTACTAATGGGTCTGAAATGGGAACTGGGTCTTTATTCAAAGCCCAATAACCCATAAACGGATCTGTCTTACTGGGTACGGGTCCCAACCCATTACAAACCAGTTCAGAAGGATAAAGAAGAATTCAGATTCATAATTATCCCTAAGAAGTGATCTTAACCGCTTCTATCCATTCACACCGGGAAGTAAGGATATATTCATATCTTGAAATGGATCCCTAAGGCGACTATAAATATCCCCCATCCACCATCATTAAGAGGTAATCAATCTTTTGCCAATTTACGCTCTCTCATAATCTTCCTGATTACTGACTTGAGCATCGGAGGGTGCGTCGCCGAGATCAACCCCGGTGTCTTGCACTTTTTGCAGGTGAACGGCGGGAATCAACGGCCCAACTCCGACGGAGAAGGTTAAGGTTTGGTTATTTAGTTTCCCCAAGAATCCACAAATACTATCTGTTTACCCCCACACCAGATTCAGCGGTAACACTATCCTATAAATTGCTTGAACTTGTACTCAGGTTTTGACCCAGTTCCCAACACAAAAATTTAGAACTTTGTACATAAAAATTGTAGCACACTGAGTCTTGAATCCGGAACATCTTACGGATTCGCAATTCAATTTATAGATTATAAGTTATTGTCATTTTAGTACTATCATGTTGTATTTTCCAAAACAGAATATGTACACGGAACGAGTAAAGAACAAATTTATATGCATAACTACTGTAACTATAATGTATCGTGTGAATATGTATTGGAACCGGCAGGGAGTCTAGTTTCAGGAACTCCTGACAGAATTGGATTTGCATTCCGCGAAAAAGTGAATTTGAGTATCAATAGGTGTTGCTATCCAGAACTTGCATTGCTACCTTTTTGGCATATAAACCCATTATTTTCCATATTTAATGAATTGAACTATGTATATTTCATGTGTTTCATAGCCTTGATATCTTATTGATATTGTATTAATACTACCGTCCTCATCAATAGTACCCATTGCATGATTCTTGATACTACAGTTCTCATTGATCATATTGATTGCATGTCCATAACTGATCGTAATAAAATGATAACAAGCCGGGGGTAAATAAGGGAAAGACCTAGTAGTGAACAATATAGGGGACTGTACTTGGAAGGGAGCATGTGGTTTTCCTACCATTATTGAATGATTGAATGACTGAATAACTGAATAACTGAATAACTGAATACTGAATATTGTTTTGTGTTTACATGTTTTCCTGAGTACATGATGTATAAATGTTCACTTGATTGATATGCATCCGAACATGTGGTATGGAACACATGATTGCGTGCATTAGATAGGACTGATAAAAGAATGATAGACATAAGATTAATGTTGACCATTGACACCGATAACTGATTCATAATTCTTGAATATTGATTCTTGATCACTGATTCTCGATCCATTGATTACCGACTATTAATCTTGTTACCGACTACTGTTACCGACCACTGTATTATTGACTATTGTTTTACTGATTATCGACTATATTGTTTATCGACTATTGTTTATTGAACCATTGATTATTGACCATTATTTATCGACCATTGTACAATTAATTATTGACTTTTGATCTAGTTATCGTCTATCATTTATTGACTTCTGATATCGTTCCAGTTCATTGCTTGTTGTCATATCATTCTTATTGTTTCACTGCTTGCTACTACTTGTCGCCCGAAGCTTGCTCTAATGGATTCTCTTCATCTTACTTTTGAGTTATTGTGTATACAGGTACATATGATGGGATACTAATAGAATTTGATGAACTGTTATTGCATTGTGCATTCTTAGACTTTTTGTAAGTTCTTGTATCCAAGATATTGATTATTGTATTATATTATTGTTCATGTGATTATTATTATTATATTATTGAACATACTGGTATTGTACAATTTATGGATGATATGAGTTGACATGCTTATATCATTCACTGAGCATCAGTTACGTGTTTGTGTTTCCGTATAACGTGAAGCGGGAAGTGACAGGTCGATGTTGGTGGTACCCAAGCAGGAGTAGTTGGCACCGTTGGAATGGGAGTCAGGGTTGGATTGGGTTGTGGATTTGGGGGAGCTGAGGGTGATGCTAGGGTTTTAGGGTTTCGGGATTTGGGTCTAAGGTAATTAGGAAGGGAAGGCATTGATGGTGAGGGTAAGGATGAGGAGGGGTAGATGGTGGCGAGCTAGTCGAGAATCGGCTTCGGGGGATTTGGCGGAAGATTTTATGGAAGAAGCTCCGATACAATTGTTACAATCCTGATCGCCCCTATTAGTGGATCGTCACAACGACTGATGGTGCCGGCGATGACAACCATTATTCGAAGACAAAGTAACAAAAAAGAGCGAGGAGGAAGAAGAAGAACTCAAGGTTTAATATTGTTTCATTCATCATAAACCTTCATACAAAAGCCCCCATCACAATATATAGAGAACAGAGGAAGAAGAAAGACGCTACAAACAACTGACTCCACCGAAGTGGGTGTTTATTATAAAAAGACATGCCATTTATGTACTTAAACCCAGAAAATAAAGAGGATATGAAGATTGGTACGTGAGGAATTGGACTGATACGCAAAGAACTTGTAGCTCGATTGATATAGTTCGATACAACTTGACTGTATCAGTGGGCCTCCAAATTAAAAAAAGAAGAAGTACTGGACCTCATATTTTTAGAATGCGGCCCAGCACGAATGAAAATGATCTGGAGCATCTCGCGCCCTCTGGAACCTTCTACTCCATTCCCTAACCTTCTCTCTCCCGAACCTTCTACCCTCTCATCTTGTTCTTCTTCTTCTTCTTCTTCGTCTCCAAGAATTCCACACTCTTTAAAACCCCCTTACCGTTTCTTCGTTTCCCAATCGAAAACAAACAAACAAACAGATAGATAACCAAAAACAGATTATATCAATGGCTTCCATGATCATTTGCAGGCGACCTCCCACTTCAATGGTCAAACTCGTCGAGAAACTCCTCAACCAGTCCCGCATCTCCGCCGCCCCGGCGCAATACGCTTCCCGCTTCTTCAACAGCAACGCTCAGATGCGCGAATCCGACATCGAAGACTCCGTCGACCTCGACCGCCGTCCTGACCAGTACCTCTCCAACCGCCGCCGCCGCCGCGTGGACAGCGACTTCCCCTCATTCCTGTCTGGTAGTCGTCTCCTCGTTCCTCAATTTCGTGAATCTTCTTATTATTACCTAATTGGAAAATAATTAGATACTTAATGGATTGTAATTTGCAGGTGTTTTTGACCCGTTTAATACGAGCCGGAGCCTGAGCCAGGTGCTGAACCTGATGGACCAGATGTCGGAGGTGCCTGCGTTTGCACGCGGTGTGGGGCCAACTCGGAGGGGGTGGGATGCGAGGGATGATCCGGATGCGTTGAGGCTGAGGATCGACATGCCGGGTCTGGGGAAGGAGAACGTGAAGGTGAGTGCGGAGCAGAATACGCTGATCATTAAAGGGGAAGGGGAGAAGGAAGGGGAGGAGGAGAGTGGGAAGAGGTACAGTGGTAGGATTGATTTGCCGGAGGGCTTTTACAAGATGGACGGGATAAAGGCGGAGATGAAAAATGGGGTGTTGAATGTGGTGGTTCCCAAGGTGAAGGAGGCGGAGAGGAAAGATGTCTTCCAAGTGAATGTTGAGTGACAGGAAACTAGTTTTGTTTTTTTGTTTTGTTTTGTTTTTTTTTTCCTTCGGTCGTTGTTGATTGACAGTGTGCCGGCGCTTTGTGTGTTTGTTTTTCTGGTGGTTAGTAAGGTTGCCTGTCTTGTGGCCATCAAATGAGGTTAGATTAGTCTTGTTAGTTATGTTCCAGAAGTTTGTTAAATAAGACGGGCTGATGAATTAAGTTTCTTGATTCTTTGAGGCGTCTTTGTTTTTTCATTAATGTTCGATTATAGGCGTTTATCTAGATTGGTGCTATTTTGAGTTCTCATCGGTAGAGCTTTGTTCTGAGATATAAAATGTTTTGTTGCTAATTCTGAGAACTAAGGTTGCGTTTGATTTGTTGTTTTGAAAATAGTTTTCTAAAAACAGTTTTTGAAAACAGTTTTCTAAAAACAGCTTTCTGAAAAGAAAACAGTTTTCTAAAAATGAGAGTGTAAAAGCTATTTGGTAATAATTTTTTATGAAAACAGTTTTTTAAAAATGAGAGTATAATGTATGTATAGATTTGGTTGTATGTATATACTGTATACAGTATATATATTCTGACATATACATACATACTGATATATAATAATATAAAATATTTTATTATAATAAACTTCTCTATCTGGAGTAGAACCGAGTGTACCGAGTTATCAAACAAAGCAAGAAAAGAAAGCCATGGAGTTTTATAGATGAGAATGGAAAAGAATTTTGAAGTTAAAAGGGAAATATAATTTTCCCCAAATACGCTTGTTGAATTTTTAGAAACAAATTTCATTGTTGTTCCTTAGCCAAAATTGTTACAATATTTATTAAAAGATTGTCTGTATTGCCCATCTTGATTACGTCGTTTTCCTCCCATTCTTCTGGTGGTTTTTGGGAATGGTATACGCTTATCATGTTTTATCTTGTATGTTTTTGCTGATACGATAAGAAAAACCTAATTCCTCTATCTGATGTTTCATTCATCCAGCACTTTTCTCACTATATACCCACTTCACCTTGGTTTGCCTGAAGTCATACACAAACCAATCTCTTCTAATTAAAATGATTTGCAAATTAACTGGTCAATACTGATTCAAGTGAAAACTCAAATGAGAATGCTGCAATCGATAGTCAATACTGAACCACCCAGACACTCGAATTGGACAACAGCAAAGTTGGATGGACATATGATCCAACTTCCATGGGAGAGTAAACCCATTTTTTTTAAATTTATTATATGCTACTTTTTAAAACTATTTGTAGGGATAGTGTCTAGCTCCCTGAACACGATGTCTGCCCAATTTTGGCAATTTTTTTGGATGTGCAGTGTCATTGCACCGACCTAACATTCCAATGCTGCTGATGTCGAACATGCAGTGTGCAGCTGATTTTTCAGTTGAAATTCTTTTGTGGGCTGTTCCTGTTCTGTTGGGCATACTTTGATGCTGGAACATTATTGTTGAGAAAAATTTGATGTGCAACACCATTCGAACCGTCCTGATGTTCCTGACCCTGCGAGTTGTGCATATGTTGGTAGGTGGTGATGTTGGAGCATAATTGGCAAGAAAAATTGGACGTGCAACGCCGTTTGCACCACCATGGTTGTTTTTTTTCCCCTCCTATAAAAACCACCTAAACCTCTCTAGTTTTTTTCACACCTTGCTCTCTTACTCTCTCTAATACTACTACTAAATTTCGTTGCACCGAACACTGCCGATTTTTTAGCTAAATTTTTTTTGTGGGCCGTCTTTGAGTGTAGGTTTTTTTTTGAGACTTGTAGTTGGGCTGTTTATAACGACGCGTTTAGTTCATAATTTTCAATGAAAGACTCGCCGTTCCCAACGACGATGACATTTATACTAGACTCACTGTTGGGATAGGCGAGTTTGGTTCTAAATTTTTATTGAAGACTCATTCTCAACGGCGAGGACATTTACACTAGACTCACTGTTGGGAACGGCAAGAATGTAGAAAATTTCATAGAGAGTGAAACATTCTGTTAGACTTAGTGAATTTTCAAAAAAAAACTCCTATAGATTTTTTTTTCACAGATAGTAAAATATTATGTTGGACTTGGTGAAATTTCAAAAAAAAAAAACTCTACAGATTTTTAAAAAAAAAACTTAACTCGCCGTCGCCGTTTCCGACAACGAGTCTAGTGTAAATATCCTCGCCGTTGAGAACGACGAGTCTTCAATGAAAATTTTGAACTAAACTCGCCGTTTCTAACAGTGAGTCTAGTATAAATATCATTGCCGTGAAAAACAGCGAGTCTTTATTAAAAATTTTTAACTGAACTTGCCGTTGAGAACAATGAGTTTCTCAAAAATTAGCACTAAACTTGCCGTGTCCCAACGGCAAGTATGAAATAACTAAACTTGTCGTTCCCAAGTATGAAATAACTAAACTTGCCGTTGGGAACGACGAATTTAGTTGTTAAGTCTGCAAGCGCAAATACTTTGACAACTGTCATCTTTTTGCAAATAGTTTCGAAAAATGGCAATAAAAAAATAAAAAAATTCAGTAAACGCCACCTTCCAATGGAGAAAATGGCAGGAGTGAAAAATTATGTGTTTACATCAATTTTGTAGTTAACATTCTTATCTATCGTAGCAAATAACAGTATTTCCTTCCACTTCTCTAGATTTGAGTGTTTCATTTGTCCAAGCTGTGTACAAATGCGTGGAGAAATCCTCTCCGTGTAAGATTTCTCAAAGAGGAAAGGGGCGAACAATGAAATAAAGTGTATCGGAATTAGATTCTTCCAAATTTGTGGAATTCAGTTACCTTTCCATCCACTTTCATTATCCTCCTCTTTCAACCAAAGAGCCAAACAAACAACAGTGACTAGAAACAGATTGTCGCTCAGTAATTCTAACAGTAGATTCTCAATCTACCCGATCCACACTAAAGTCATCCAATTCCTGCATCTGCTCAAGAACCAAATAGAAGCGGAATAAATTACACTGAAACAAGTACAAACAAGCAACTGGATACCATTCAATTCCACAATAACTTGCATTTTATTCCTGTGGAGTTTCAATTTCCATCATTAATCGCACAATAGCATAACTTACTTTCAGAGTTTGATGCAGCACATCTTCCTCAGTTTGCATTTCCAGTTGAAGAAGTACATGCAATGGAGTTGGTTCCGTATCAAAATATGCATGAGTATGGAATACGGGAAGAAACGTTACACTAATGAATATTCTCCCTTCTCTTAATGCAATTCCCAACTTTTTTAGCAAGTGCCCAGTATCCCAACAAATGAACATCTTCTCATCTATTGCGCGTGAAATAAAAAATTAGACTGTTTGTTCCATCGACATACTGAGATTTCTAGTACTGAAATCTCAAACATACTAAGGAAGCAGACAATTAGATGAGAAAATTCCCCTTTCAAGCAACCTACACCATATACAGAACAATCAAGGGAGCTAAGGGAACTTTTTATTTATGCATTCCAGAAAACGATATGGAGATACGCCATAAAGCTCTCAATGCCATGGGAAAATACATGCTTTATTATAGGGACTGCATCTTCCTGGTCAGCATGCTAAATTATATTAGCTATGACCCATCCCGTCATAAAGGATGATCCCATCCCGTCTAACATTACAGTAAAATATATTAAATACAGGCTAACATGGAGACACCAAGATATGTACCATAGCTAATATCCCAACTGGATCTAATTAAATTTCTGATATATCCCAACTAAATCTAATTAAATTTCTGATATGTGATACAGTTTTGTTAATGTGAAAGCCCTTTTAGGCTGTGGAAGAATTAGCAATTAGAGTGAAGAAAAGTTAAAACATGCTAAATTATGAAATACGAAAAATAAAATGAATTCATAGCCCAACTTTTCTACCATTACTCTGACAACTGAAGACTAATTTAATATATAATTATTCCTGTCGTCAAATGCCAGATACTAACAGCAACCAACCAGATTTAATAAACTTTACATAGCAGCAATGCTTTGCCAAAATTGCAAAAAAGGATAAGGCGAAAATTTTCAGTAATAGACTTTATGTCAGCCAATCCTGCAAACGAACTGGCTGTTTTACATAGGCTTTGACAATGTCAGTGAAATACGCTACAAAATTAGAATAACCTGTTTAAAGCTGTCCTCATGAATAAACAAAAGAACAAAAAATTCAATTGGCAAGCACTCTCTAGAAGCTTCATGATGTTAGAAATTTGTTTGAGTAAAAAATAGAAAAGAAAAAGGAAAAGAAAAAGAAAAGAAAAAAGAAAAGAAAGAACTATATATTGGTTAATGCACCTGAATCTGTTGATACCTCAAAAAAAATTGCTTTCATCCGATGAACACGACCCACAGATGAACACGACCCACATGATCTTCATCATTTAAATTCCACACCTGCTTTAGGAGAATACTTAAAATATGTACTACGTCTGGAAATGAAACTACCCAGAAAATGATATACACTCTTATATTATCAAAATGACTAGCCATAACTATCACGTGATCAGTAATCTATTTACAGAAACAAGTACACTTAACTATATTGATGTGATGATCTGTGTACAATAGACCAAATTAAAAATTGAACACGTACCAGAACCATATTTGTGGATATTCTAAACTTTTGGAAAGTGGGCCTCCGCCAATGAGGAAATAAGGTCATCTCTGGACTGGGACCTCCGGCTCTGAAGTGTCTGGCCTCGGATGGGCGTCATAAAGGATGATCCCATCCCGTCACCAAACTGCATCTGACCCAAGCTTCCAGACGAAAAACTATGCCCAAAACCTAAAGGACTGAATGAAGTATCATTTAGTTGAGCACTGCTGCCAAATGGATGTTGCTCAGAACTACCAATTGTAGGACTCAGCGGTGTCTTCACTCTTCCATCACCTAAAACGGGTAATAAAGAGGAAGGAAAATTTATTCATACTTTAACATAGCATATTAGAAGGTCCCAAACCTGAAGGAAAATTGCAGACACACTTAGAAAATAAGGTACCCTCATATGAGAAAATTCTAACATATACAGTGACTTTTCACTTGGCAAACCCCTTTATGGATGGCCCACACCATTCACCGTGACCTCCATCCTGGGTGAACAAGCATTCAATTGTCCAGATGTCTATTACTAATCTATTATATGGTTGCAAAGTAAGCATTTTTTGAAATATAATAGAAAAGACTGCAACACTTGATGAAGGCTTAAGAGACAACCAAATTACTTGACACTTTAAGTGAACAATCATTCAATGAGAAATTTTCTCATACAATGGTCCCTTCTGTTTTAATAATAAAAAGATACCAGCTTGTGGTATACATTTGTGGTAGCAATATCCGTAAGACGTATTTATAAAACTAAATAGGGTTACTAACTAGCTTTCAAATAAGATAGCCAGCAACTATGAAAACCTGCCAAGTCCTTCAGAGGAAACAGTACCAGGAGTTGTAGCCTTGTAGGAGGAAAGTAAGATATGAATAAAATATGGGTCCAAAGATATTCGATAATTTATGTAAACTTAATAGACTAAAAAGGAAAATTTGACTGCCATGAGGATTCACAGATACCTCAGCTTAGTGATAAGGATTCTAAGAACATTAGTATTCGTTGGCTATTTTGCCAATTTTTGCAAAATTTGGGGAAAAAAAAGTCTAGCCGTCGTTGGCTAAATACCCAAATTTTAGGTTTGATAGCGATATGGCTAAAAAATAGATTCAAATCGGGACCGTTCAAATCGGGCACGAATCTTAAAGCTCTCAGGAATAAAACAGTAATTTCACCTACAAACGGATCTGAAATGGAAACTAGTTCTTTCTTCAAAACCCAATAACCCATGAACGGATCTGTCCTACTGGGTATGGGTAGCAGCCCGCTACAAACCAGTCCAGGATATTTAAAGAGTAATTCAAATTCATAGTTATCTCTATGAAACGATTTAAACTATCATATCCAAAAACACCAGGAAGTATAGATAAATCCTTATCTCGAAACGGTTCCCTAAGGCGACTATAAATACCCCTCTCCCCCCACAGTAACAAGGTAATCAATCTTTTTCTACATAAAGCTCTTTCATAATCTTCCTGATTACTGACAAGAGCGTCGGAAAGTTCGTCGCTGGGATCCATCCCGATGTAATGAACTTTTTTGCAGGTCAACGACAACGACGAAAAAAATCAATCAAATGTCGGTAAATGTCAACAGGTTTGCTTTATTGTTTCAAAAAAGAATCCACAAATTTATCTGTTTGCTCCCACACCAAAATTAGCAGCAACAGATTGGCGCCGTCTATGGAAAACGAAAAAGCAATCCAACCTTCATCAGCGAAAATAGTTTCAAGACCTGCATCCGAAAGAGAAGGGGAATGCAGCGGCCTCCAGCTGACGAGCCCACTCCTCTTCCTCCTCATTCTCCAGTCCAAGATGTTCTTCCTCAACAGCCTCCTCCTCAACAGGCCCCTCCAGGGTCTTGGTGGGCTGCCTAGGGGGCACTCATCGAAATCGTCCAAAGCAATATCCTCTTCATGACCATGTCTCAGTCCACAATCCTTCAGTTGACTCTATGGTTTCTCAAAGCCCTCCTGAGCAGGATCTCTGTCAAGTAATTGTTAACCGCCAGCAGGGGTTGACCTCCGAACTCGCTTGAATGGATGGAGAGCCCTTGAGGGAATCCATCATCCCGAGCATCCAGGGACATCGAGAGTCCAGACTCCCCGTAAACCGAGGACCAGAAGATCCTCTCCTCGGAGGAGGCGAAGAGAGTCCCCTCCACGCCATCGGCGGAGAAGTTATACTCCAGTAAGCCGAGCCACACCTACGGATCGCCGAGATGGAGGGGCACCAGCCACTCGGGCCGGACTCCAAAACTTCAAACAAGATATCATGCGAGCTCTTAATATTGCCATAAGTTAGGATCAGCGTGCCCCTAACCCTCGCCATACCGCCACTCAAGAAAGAGAGTCTCGAGGGTCGACTAAATCCGACCAAAGGGAAGACTTGGTCTGCCGCCGTCTCCACGAGATGGAGAGGCGCCTCAACAAGATAAATCCCGAAAAAGAACAACGGATCAATAAGTTCCGGCTAAGCAGACCCCCTTCTCTAGGGCCATCATGGAAGCTCCGATCCCCGAAGCCTTTAGTCCTCCCCGCTTTGAATCCTACAATGGGAAGTCAGACCCGGCCGATCATATCGAGAGTTTTAAAACTCTTATGATGATTCATCACGCCTCGGATGCGGTCCTCTGTAATGCCTTCTCAGCAACATTGAGGGAACCAGCACGAGAGTGGTACTCCCGTCTAACCCCTGCCTCCATCTTTTCATTCGAACAGTTTGAGGAGCTCTTCCTCACTCACTTCGTCGGCAGTTGCAGAGCCGAGAAAACAAGTAAATCTTTGGTGACCCTCAGCCAAAAAAAGGGTTAACGCCTAAAAGATTACATTCGGCGCTTCACCACCGAAGCCCGGTCTATTGCCTCCCTCAACCAATCAGTAGTCTCGGCAGCATTCTGGCACAACGTCACTAATGCTGACCTCAAGGCGTCCCTTGCCAAGAAGCCTCCTTCGGACTTCTCAGAACTCCTGCTTAGGAGTGAGAAGTACATCTGAGCGGAAGAGGCTCTCAACCCCCCAATTCTTGAGGAATCATCTTCCGGGAACAAACGGAAGAATGCGAGCGAAGAAGGGTTCCAAAAATTTCAGAGGACGATAATGGCCAACGCCGCCCAGCTCCTCGTTTTGAGAAGTTCATCCCCCTCAATGCTAGTATATCAGCAGTTCTTATGAAGGTGGACAAAGGAGGGCTACTTTGCGCTTCCCCTAGAATGAATACCCCTAGCAAGAAAAGAAACATGGATAAGTGGTGCCACTTTCACAGAGACCACGGCTACGACACGAATGATTGTCAGGCTCTTAAAGAGGAGATCAAAGAACTCATACAGCGGGGATACCTGACCAAGTTCGTCCGAAGAGACGGGGCCGACCTTCCACCCCGATGAGCCTACAAGCGAACAGAGAGGTCCGCCGAGTTCCAAGATTCCGAACCTGGGGCCGTCCTCCACCTTATCCAAGGAGGTCCAATGGGGGGAGAACCAAACTCCTCCTAAGAGGCCTTCATCCTATCGTAGAAGTAGGTTTTTAGTTTCAATAAGGCCGATGCTTCTAACACGACCAAAAGCATGTAATAATGGCTTGCCCCATTGAAGCGGACACTTAGTTTGTTTCAATAAAACTTAGTTTTTTTCTATTGAAAATTATTGTGTTTGCCTCATTTCTATCTCTTCGAGTCACATCTACGACTCGCTAAATGGTAAGTTCGGAGTCCAGCTTGTCCTACAGGGCTGCTCCCACAACCTACTAAGCTCAAAAAACAGGTTCGGAGTCCAACACTTGGTTCGATGCTGCTTTAGCTATCTGCAAACGAGCAAGTGCGGAACAGCTCACCATTCAAAATTGCTCCTACAACTTGTTAACCCCCTCAAACAACAAGTTCGGATTCCAACACTTGGTTCGATGCCGCTTTAGCTACTTACGAACGAGCGAGTACGAAGTAGCTCACCATTCGAAATTGCTCCCACAACTGTTGAAACTCTCTTAAACAACAAGTTCGGAGCACAACTCTCTCCTAGAGTTGCTCCTCAAACTTGTCTCCCAAACGACTCTCTTCTAGAGCCTAGTGATGCTCTTCGCTCCGCTCGACTCCAGAGCGGCATTCTTCTCAACGAATTCGGAGATCAACTCTCCCCTAGAGTTACTCCTCAAACTCGTCTCCCGAATGGCTCTCTCCTAGAGCATAGAGATGATTCTTCGTCCCACTCGGCTCCAGAGCGGCGTTCTTCTCAACGAGTTTGGAGCTCAACTCACCCCTAGAGTTGCTCCTCAAACTTGTCTTCCAAACAGCTTTCTTCTAGAGCCTGGTGATGCTCTTCACTCCGCTCGCCTTCCGAGCGGCCTTCTCTACGAGTTCGGAGCTCAACTCTGATGCTCTTCACTCCGCTCGCCTCACGAGCGACCTTCTTCTTAATAGGCTTGGAGCTCAAACTCTCCCCTAGAGTTGCTCCTCGAACTTGTCTCCAAGAACGGATCCTCCTATAGGTCTTATGAGAATCTTCCCGCTCATCTTCCTAGCCCACAGGAGTGGAGCTCCTCTTCGAAGATTCCGGAGACCGAAACTCTTCTCAACTCGACAGAAATGAAGATATTGCGGGCTTATCTTGACCCTAGATACGGGTGATTCTTCAACTGACTTTTAAAGAGAAGTTGTAGATCTTTGAGTCAGCTTCGAGACGAGGGGTCACACGCCCCGAGCGGACCTCCGTAGCACCGGAAAAATAGGTCACAACACAGTTGCACTGAGCTGCGAATTGATGAAAACTATTGCCTCACGATTCGTGCCAGATCTTCATCAAGAGGTCCAGATCGTCACGTAGCTCGGAATTACGATCCGAGCTACCGAGCTGCAAATTGGCAAAAACTATCGCCTCACGATTGTGTCAGATCTTCATCAAGAGGTCCAGATCGTGCCACGTAGCTCAGAATTACGATCCAAACTACCGAGCTGCGAATTGGCAAAAACTATCGCCTCACGATTCGTGCCAAATCTTCATCAAGAGGTCCAGATCGTGCCACGTAGCTCGGAATTACGATCCAAGCTACCGAGCTGCAAAATGGCGAAAACTATTGTCTCAAAATTCATGTTCGATCACGATCAACAGATTAGATTTGCCAAACAAATTCTCAAAAAACAGGGGGGGTTAATGGATCGGGTTTGGATCCGTTGTGGACCCAAAAAACCAAAAGAAAAAAGGGAAAAAAAAGGGGCTAACGGGTCGGGTTCGGATCCATTACCCACAAACCGACCCGCACAACCCCTTCTTCATCCTCTTCTCCTTCACATTTTCCCGCCAAAAACCAAAAAAAAAAGAAAAAACCCAACCTCTGCTTCGAAATTTCAGCCTCCGTCACCTTCGAAAACCCATCGATGTCAAGCTCCTTCCCCAAGAGCTCCGCCATGGCCGAGCGTCAACCCCCCTCGCAAACCCCAACACGACACCTCCACTGCCAAACTCGCGATCAAGCTCCGCCATGGCCAAGCTCCGTCATCGCCATGCTATCTTCCTCCCTCGCCACTGTTTCACGAGCTCCCCTCGCCGTCGGAGCTTCGTCGAGCCCCAACTCCAAGCTGCAACAGAGCTCTACCACCGCACAGTTTCGAGCTCCATCTTCATTGAGCTCCACACCGATAGGGGTTGGTTTGTAGCGGACTGCTACCCATACCCAATAAGACAGATCCATTCATGGGTTGCTGGGCGTTGAAGAAAAGACCCAGTTCCCATTTCAGATCCGTTTGTAGGTAAAATTACCGTTTTATCCCTGAGAGCATTAAGATTCGTGCCCAATTTGAACGGTTTCGATTTGGTTCTATTTTTAGCCATTGAAAACAGATAAAACTACTCATCAAAGTCTGTAAAACTCAGTCTCCAGGAGTGGGGGGCTTGTGATTGGCTAAAAATGGAACCAAATCAGGACCGTTCAAACGAGCACAAATCTTAAAGCTCTCAGGGGTAAAACGGTAATTTCACCTACAAATGGGTCTGAAATGAAAACTGGGTCTTTCTTCAAATCCCAATAACCCATGAACGAATCTGTCCTACTGGATATGGATAGCAGCCCGCTACAAACTAGCCCAGGATATTTAAAGAGTAATTCAAATTCATAGTTATCTCTATGAAACGATTTAGACCCTAGATCTTATCCAAAAATACCGGAAAGTAAAGATAAATCCTTACTCGAAACGGGTCCCTAAGGCGACTACCAATACCCCGCTTCCCCTACCGTAACAAGGTAATCAATCTTTTTCAACATAAAGCTCTTTCATAATCTTCCTGATTACTGACAAGAGTGTCGAAGGGTTTGTCGCCGGGATTCATCCCGGTGTATCGAACTTTTTTGCAGGTCAATGGCAGCGACGAGAAACCAATCAAACGTCAGTGAATGTCAACAGGTTTGCTTTATTGTTTTCAAAAAGAATCCACAAATTCATCTGTTTGCTCCCACACCAAAATTAGCAGAACAGATAGGAACAGTAGTCGGCTATATATGAGAGGAGAAATAGGAATTTGCAAAATATAGCTAACGAAAGATTATTTTTCGTCCGTTCGACGAAAACTTTTTTAAAAAATCTATCGGACGACAAATCATTTTCCGTCTGATCAATATTTTTTTAAAAAAAAGGACGGGAAATCATTTTCCGTCCGATAGATTTATAAAAAACATTGCTTAGACAAAAAATCATTTCCCGTCCCTTGTTTTTTTAAAAATTTCATTGGACGAGAAAGCATTCCTCGTCTGGGCCTTTTCTATTTAAAAAAAAAAATTGTGGGACGAGACTTCATCTACTGTCCATCTAATTTTTATGAGACTTCATCCACCGTCCGTCTATTTTTTAAAATCAAAACCCAAATTTTGGGTTAAAACGACTATAGCTCGAACCCAAATTTCCTATTTCAAAATGCCAAATACCCAAATTTTGCGGTTGAACGACTACAACAGATGCTTTAAAAGAGCAATAATCCTTGAGAGAAGCAAAATGTTTATATATAATATATTCTTCTCAGGGAACAGGAGTTTCTTTTTTTTTCTTTTTCCAGAAGGTTTATATTTTTAACACGATCATTCAACTCTTTCAAATATAGAGATATCTTAGTCTTGCATATGAATCTTCAGGGTATGTTATGTTTGTGGATGCACCTCTCCAACCATCCCTGAAAGATGAAACTTACATATATAATTACATACCCCCATCTCAACCCAACCCCCACTCCCCCTTCCCCGGCACAGTAATTACTTTCACTACAGCTTCAATAGACTCATACTTTCACACATGTAACCGATGTTGTATGCAAATCATCAACATAAGCTCACATCATTGTTCGTGAAATTATCTTGGCAAAACTCAGTAAGTTTTTGTATTATCGGATAAGCCCAAAAAAGAAGTCAATTAATACTACGATTTAAGCAGGACTAATGGTCATACCGCTCTTAGGGTAAACTATTCTCTCTTATTTACTGCTTTCTTCTCCCTCATCTCTTGTAGTTCTAATCACAATTTCCCATCTCTTCCTGCAATGTAGTTCAAACCTAACCTAATCTAATGCAAACATGATTGACTGAAAATCCGACCGAACTGAAATTGAGCTGGGCTCAGGCTAGGATCCAAGTCAGTTCAGACTAGAGCAAAAGGTTGGAAAAGTTGAGTCAGGCCTTGGTTGGCAAATTCAACTTCTTACAAGGAAACCAATGACTAATGTAATTTAGATAACTCAAAATGCCAACCTATTTAGAATAATTTGTTGCGGATGGGTGATATGCGATGCAATCAAAATCAATACAAATTCACGGCTCGTCACATTCAGAAGATACGGATGCAAATGAAAATGACAAATGGAACGAAGAATAAATATACTGTGTTGGACAGACAAGCTAAGAATGTTCTTAAATAATGTAAAATGTCCTGTTTCACAAGGACAAGCTAACCTGTCGGGCTCCATCGCTGCAAGTTGCTGAGAACAGAGGGGCTTCCGCTGTTGTTACTAAAGAGAGGGAGGTATGATCTTCTGTAAAATCTGGACACCCATTTTCTACCATATGATAGCGTGCAAAAGAGAAGCATTACCAATATCAAAAGCATAAAGACAATAAAGGCTGGGTTGATGCCAGTATGAAATATGTTGTAGCCACGAAACTCAATTTTGCTTGAGAATGCTTGTCCAGCCTCCAGTAAAGCTACCCCTAGGGTCCAAGTGATGCTACCTGATCCAATAAACACCTGGTTATCTCTTATGTGGAGCCCATCTCTCAACAGTGATACAATGTATGGTGCCCTGAAGCAATATTGTTCTATAAAGGGTTGTGGGGGAACACTGTTTTTTGCAACTTCCCATGTTTTTTGACAAAATTCATGACCCATTTGTAGTATGTTATTTAGGTTTGCATCAGCAGTCAAGTTGAAAAACCGAAAGACCACAAAGAAACCAGACATGGCATAAAACTGTCCTAATGGAAGAGGTAAGTTTACCGTAAGTGCACAAGGTCTGAGTTTACAATCAATTTCAGAACTTAAGTTTGACCACTCAGACAGATTGACTGTTGCTTTCGCAAGTGCACTGCATTCTTCCCACTGAGGAGCACCAACCAAGTCAACAGGCATACCCGGCATTCCTTTCTCCATAGTTCTGCCTCCAATTAGAGGACTTCCATCTTGATTTAATGTGCCACACTGAGAACAAATGTATTCCTCTCTATACCCAGTATGCAGGCATGGATGCTTAAGCTCTATCTTGCCATTATTTGACACAGTAACTCGTAGCAATTTGAGAAGATAGGCCACTGATTTATCGAATGCATCATTTAAGCCATATCCAGAAAGAGAATACGCACTAAGATGATGGCTGACCTCTCCTATGCTCAAATTTATACCAGTCTCATCGTGTATAGGCTTTTCACTCTCAAATGTTACTTGCAAAGATGAACCTCCAAGATCTAATGCACCATAAGTTCCTTTAGCACGTGAAGAAGCAAACGTACCCATATGATAATTTAGAGCTATCCATCCATAATAAGCTTCCTCCATGCCTGTTATAATCTTAATCCAATCTCTCTGACATGAAAATGATGACTTCCTTAAAATGGACCATGCATTTTCCATAAGCCATCCAGAGTCAGAGTTTGGCAGCCTACGAACACCAGCTGTAGCATACAGAAAGAGAGAAGTACGCTTGTGAGCATGCTGAGGTATTTGTCTTTCTGCCCAAGTGAGAAGTGGCTTTATAGCAGCATTCAAACCAGATTCGTTGTGCACAAGTTTATTAAAACCAGGCTCAGTTTCCATCCGCCGATAGGCTCGACCAGTCCGTGCAGGAGATTTTCCTTGAGGACCTTCAGGTAAAGATTTTAAAATAAAGGGTAATAAACCTTTATGGCTTTTACTTCGAACAACTGACCACTCGTAGAGATAAACTCTGGTGCCGGTACTTCCACAATCAAGAATTACAAAAAAGTTTGATGCTTCATGCGACAAAGAATTGTTATAATATCTCGAAGAGACGTAAACCAAAAGGAATAGTACGAGAAGGGCAGCAAGTCCAATTAAACTGGTTTTTATCCATTTTTTCCATGTAGATGAATTTGTTGGTGACTTCTCCTTTGAAAAGCTCGATGCAACAGCACCTTCTCTTCGTAAAACACGAAGAGGTTTGTTACCAACATAATTCTTGTTGAATTCAAGGTCAAAAGCACCTTCCTCTAGCTCTAGTTTAGTCGATGTTGACAACTCTTGGAGAGATGCAGATAGCCGCATGCCGTATTCTGTTTGCACGCCACTTGAATAGAATTATAACTGTGTCCAGTTCAGCTATAATTAGTATCTAACAAGAGTTGTGAAGCAAAGACTATATTAAATTGTTCTCTCCAGCAGAGAGATGTTCTAGAATTCTGCCATTTCAAATTTGACTCTGGAGATCTTCCTTTGTTACACTTTTGCAAATCTTAAAGCCTAGCTCAATTGATCTCCAGCTTCGAGATGAATATGAAGACGAGATCAACGCATTTCACTTTTTACTTTCTCATGAGTAAAGAAATAGAAGCTCCGCACCTGACCAAACTGAGATGCAACATCCTGCAAATACTGTAAACAGTTAGCATCTTGCTGCTTCATTTGATCAATGGGATTCTAAATATCTTATCTCTACATTGCATTGGAATTTGAAATTAGAATGCTTAACATGCAATTAAAAGATTGTGAAATATTAACAGTTTGGAATAAACTCAGGTAATGGATGCACAAAAACAGGACAGAAAGGGGGGAAACATAGAAATAATAAGAATGAGGAGCACTGAGTTCAAGGAAAGCAAATTTCAATTCGTATAATATCAGAAGAACAGTGACTAATTGTTTTCCACGGCATATAAATTTTGAAACACATAGCCTTTGTTCTTCTGAAATAATACAAATCGAAATATTCCCCCTTTGTTCCAGTGCATCTATATCACCCAGAGAATCACGGGTTTAAGGGAATTTTGTAGAAATCATTTCGATCAGTAATCTACAAGATGGCATGGTGTTCTGCTGAGTTTCCTCATGTGGTTGTAAAAGATAACAGTCTTCTGATACTGAAACAATTTGTAGGCCTGAAAGTTGAGGGTTCTCAGCATTATCCACTTTTACTGCAAATACTTCCATCCCCCTATTAATTTAAGAAAGTACACTGTCTTTAAACAATTTTATAACAAAAATATTTCCACTTACCTATTTACTTCAGAAATCAAAACAAAAGTTCTCCAGAATTCACAGAATGGGTGACTGACATTGAGAATTTGAAATAGGAAGGTATTTGGCAAGGTGAAAGTGGAATGAAAGTACGAAAGTGTGAAAGTGGATTAGAAGTTAATACCCCACTTTCGCCTTGCCACTTGAAAGTGGAAGTGAATGTGAAAAGGAGAAGCGAGAGGGATTTTGTTTACACAAGGCAAATAAATATTTTTAATTGCACTTTCATACTATATTGGCCAACACCCTCACATTTTTAGGTGTTATAACATAGAAACTGAGCATTCTCTTTCCTAATCGGTGAAAGTGCAAAAGTCACTCTCATTTTGCACTTTCATCTTGTCAAACACATAAAATAGTGAAAGTAGGCTTCCTTTCGCACTTTCACCATCGCTCCCTTCCTGCCAAAATCGTCTAGATAACGGAGTACTCTGGAATGTATTGTTGCCAAGAAAAAGAACATACATGAAAACAAGACAACACATGACACCACAAGAAGTAGAACTTCGGGACATAATAACATGTCAACATATTCAATAATGCACATCTATATACATGAACAAGTATCAAGATAAACAAACACAAAGTCGCATACATACACAGATTTACACAGGCAAAAACATGCAAATACACATGCTTTCAGTAGTACAAAGTACAAACACCAAACTTAACGAATGATACATTTCATAACACTGTTGACGAATACCCTTTCCTTCACAAAATTAAAAGTTTACATGATTCTAACCCCCAATTGCAGAAAGAAATTGGTCGCTGTGAGTGCAAATCACATTGCTACCTAAATGTAACCTACAAGCTACTGCATTCCTGAGTAAAAACACTAATGCATTGTCGAAATTCCCCCAACCAAAATGAGCTTGGAATACCAAATTACTCATTTCCCTACAGTTATAGAGTATTCTAAATAATCAAAATTCAACTTATAATTGCTCATATAAATCAATTACGAAAATAAAAAGAGAAGTCGATAAAACTTACAGACCACACCAATTTCAAGTAGATCTAGGGTTTCAAAGAGAACCAACCTATATAGATCCAAGTTTAGTGTGAGATCTAGGGTTTTGATAAGATCTAGGGTTTGAAACAGAAAGATCGACGACATGAAAGAGGAAATGGACGAGAGAGATTGATGGAGTGGAAGGAAGCGGCGTACCTGGAAGAGGCGAAGGATGTGGACGGAGGCGATAGGATGCTGACGTGGCGGAGGCGGCGGATGAGGTGGTGGAGGAGTGAGAAAGGAGGCAGGCGAAGGAGGAGGAGGTGAGAGCATCCACAGTCGTGGGCTAAATACCCAAAATTTGGAAAATTGGGAAAAAAACGAGCTGCAGTCGTCGTCCAAATACCCAAAATTTGGGTATATAGCTAACGCAAGATTATCAACCGTCCGTCCTAATTGACGGAAGATAATCCTCCGTTTCGTACAAAAAGTACGTTAGCCCAATGATTAACCAGTTTTTGTCTTAAAAAAAAAAAAATGACAACCGATGGTTGATTATTAACCGTGTGAGGAGATTAACAGTACATTATAATCCGTCGCTGGGTTTTCTTAAAAAAAAAAAAAAAGTCAACCGACGGTGGATTAATCACCGTGTGAAGAGATTAACGGTCCATTATATGCCGTTCGTTGGATTTTTTTTTTTTTTTTTTTTTTTCTGTGTCTTCTAGTGCTTTAAAAGGAAGATTATATGCCGTTATTCTCACTAGAAGGAAGATTATATGCTGTTCGTTGGAATTTTTTTTTTTTTTTTTTTTGTCTTCTAGTGCTTTAAAAGGAAGATTATATGCCGTTATTCTCACTAGAAGGAAGATTATATGCCGTTCGTTGGATTTTTTTTTTTTTTTTTTTTTTTTGGTCTTCTAGTGCTTTAAAAGGAAGATTATATGCCGTCAATCTTACTAGAAGGAAGATTATATGCCGTCGTTGAATTTTTCCATTAATTTTTTTTTTTTTTTTTTTTTGTCTTTTAGTGAATAAAAAAAAATTAAAAAAAAAATAAAAATGGGACGGACGATTATACGACGTTATTCTTAATGGACGGATAATAATCTACCGTCCGGTTATATTTTAGCTTTCGACGACTGCAGCAACATTCCTTTTTTCCTATTTCTAAATTGCTATATACCCAAAAATTGACATGAACGACTGTGGATGCTCTAAGAAGAGGAAAGGGGGGAGAGTCGGGAACTGTTCGGAAAAGTGAAAATCTTTTTTCTCTAGAAGTGGAATGTCATTCTTTTGGATAATATTTATCCTTTTCCATCTTCTTCTTTCTATAGGGATTTGTTGATGATTGGTGGGTGTATAATCTTGCCCATATGCAAACCGTTGGAAAATTTAGCCTAATTGCTGCTTTTCTGACAACTTTTGTTGTTTTATTTGTTTTCGTAATTTTCAATCATTACATAAGGTCTAAGCCTTATTTTACATAGGCATTTATTAATGCACCGTATGTGAGATTTTCATAGTGAATCACCCCTCCTCCATGATGTTGCAGATGGGTACGAATCCTTTCGGCAAATAGATTTGGAAGACCTTCAACAAATTTAGATTTCCAGTGTATACTATTAGCTTCACTGAGTTTCATTACTCTATGGAGAAATGTGTCTTTATACCACCTAAAATGGGTCAAGGTAGGACATCTGAGGTTTTGTAATAAAGCCCTAATTTTTTCTCCTTGATCTCCTATCTCACCAGTAAAATTGTCGAGAATAGCAAGACCAAGAGTGTAAACATCTTCTTCTTTTTGTTGTTCTCCTTCTTGTTTAATAGCTCATAACACTTAATTTCGATTTTCTTCACTAAAAATAATTTTTCCACCAACCTTTCAAAATTCATTTTAAACCACAGGTAATGAAAGCAGCAGTGGAATTTATCATAATTACAATTTTGTTTAGCTACAGTTGCAAACATCAGCATTCGATATATTTGATTATTAATTTGGATTTCAGTATAACCATAAATATTCCATTCATATATGTATGATCCACTAAACTCTTTTTGCATAGAACATCATTTTCTTCAAATAACACATCCATTGGTGGTAGTGGATAATAATAGTTTCCTATCCTTTGGGGTTTATGTTCAGAAATTTTATTAATTTCTCTAAATTGCTTTTCAAGATTACTGATTTGATTAAAATCGATTAATTCATTTGATGAAGTGTCTTCACTAGAAAGTATATCATCCTTATTATCAGAAAATTTCGTTGGTATGGTTGATGGTTCGCCTTCAATGAATTGTAATTTTGAATCTTTAATTTTTTTTTTTTTTTTTTTTGGGTTAAAGCTTCTAGTACATCAGAAGTAATATCTTTCGAACTTGATCCTTCCTTTTGTAATTTGAATCCAGATATTTGTAGATTAGGTTGTAATGTTACTTGTCTATTTTGTTGTATAACAGCATCACTCCCAATAGTAGTAAAATCAGGAATTTTTGTTTCTAATTTATTAATAAGCTTTGTAATCGTATCTTCAATTCTATATAAATGTTGTCCAACTACTTGTAAGTATAAATTAGACTAGTTGTGCTACTTAAAAAGTTTATTAAACTCTTTTACTGCTCCATCGAACTTTCTGAATACTTTAATCTATGGACTTGATTCTATATTAGAAGCATGAATTCCTGACATCTTCAATGGTTCTGAAGGACAATATAATTCTATGATTGTTTTGCCCGTTCCATTTTTTCACTGTTTAAAGTGTTTTTTTAATACTTTTATTTTTGCTCTTGTTCTATCTACTACTATATAATGGGAGAGTTTGTCACAAAGAGACATTTTTTTAAATATTTTTTGTCACACAACAAACACCACTTTGACACGTGTAACTCCAACACTACTTATTAACACGTGCATCGCACACGCAAATCAAAGTTTTTCCCTTCAAATTTTTTATAATTACCTGTATAACCCGTTCACTTCCAACTTTTTCAAACAAACACCATGTTGTCACCAAACAAACCCGTACATCACACGTACAACTCCAAATCTATTTCTTAACACGTGCAATGCACATGCAAATTAAAGTTTTTCCCTCTTAATTTTTGAAAAATTACGTGTATCTCTCGTTCAACTCCAAGTTTTAAAAAAAAAAAGCATTCATCGCACGTGCTAATTACTACTGACTTACGTGTATCGCACGTTCAACTCCAACTTTTTAGCGAAACGTGCATCGCACGTGAAAATTATTAGTGATATAATAGTTCAAGAACTAACTCACAAAATATTCTAATCTATTCTCTGATTCGGGAATTTCATAATATTTTTTTTATAAAATATTTTTTTTTCTTCTGTCATATTACCATAGTACCATTTATTATTTTGAAATTCCTTATTAACGAATTGTCTTAAATTACTTCTTGGGCTTAAATCCATTAATAATAATCATACATGGCTCATTTCAGAGCTAGATGGGGATGTATTATCCCTTTATTTATACACCGGATGCGGTATGTTAGCTTCTGAAATTCTTATAGCTTGTGCTTCACTTTCCCTTATAGAAGGAGATCTCATAGATGAAGATCGAGAAATAGATATTCTTGAAGTATCAGTAATAGTTATTAACCGATGTAGATTAAATGCTACTTGTACATCACCATAAGCCATTCGGATAATTTGGTCGACCTCTTGATTAACAATTGGCCTTGACTGTACAGCTTGGGGTATAACCCAGTTATCAGGAAAATTTACTTCATCAGATTTTATTTGTCTATTAGATGCAATTCTAGATGAAAGTAAATTAGTTTCTATTAAAACTATCTTTTCTGGTGGTGTATGAAATCTAGCCTTCAAAGCTAGAGTATTTAAAAATTTATAATCAATTCTATAAACAATTTCTTATCCAGGTAATAAATTATACCCATGAGTATTTAAATTGACTGACAGATTCTAATATATGAGGATATGTTAACGATAAACTTAAATCCGGGAATACATTGAAGTAAATAGGACCCATGGCATAAACTGGTTTCCATGATGCCCATTAATGATTGAGACCAATCAAGGCACCAAGTATCTCTTAAACTGGCTAACATTGATGCATTCAATCCTTGTAGTGTCAAAGGTTTAAAAGTGACTTGTATTAAGCCTACATGGAGGTAATTATACATATCAACATATGGTTGAATATCTTCTTCACTAAAAAGTCTAATTATTTTCTCTTCCAGATTAACAGTATGAGTTGTTTCAAAGGTTTTAATGTTAATTAAGCATTTAAAATCTAGAAATCATATTTTATGAATCTCCTTGTTAGGAATATCTGGAATGGATCACTTATTAAGTTGGTCTAATTCTGAAGGGAATTCTACTAATTGAGCATTTTTAATCTTACTACTGTTAGAACCTGAATGTAAAATAATATGAAACTCCAACAAAATTGTGAAGAAATCCAAAACAAGAAGAAAAACAGTAAGTAAATAACTTGTACAGAGTCGAGATTTTAGAATCTCTGTCCTTAAAGCAGAATTCGCCCCGTAGTGTGACGGTTACCGGCGAATTGCTTCCCAGGATACAACTGTACCTTCTCTGAAGATGCAGCACCCTTGCTTCAGAGACAACGAACTGCTGTCTGTGTGTAGTCTCAGTTGACAGACACTGACTCAGAGTAGAGGAAGAAGAGAGGAAAAAAAAATGCCAAAAATCTGTGTTCCTGTATAGAAGACTTCTGTCTGGTTTTATAGAGGAAACTGGGACTGAGACTGTTCAGCAGCTGCCATTACTCTGTAACAGCAGAGTAATGGGGACTCTTTAGATTCATAACTGGTGAGCCATTACTCTGCTGTTACAGAGTAATGGCCCCAGTTACTGAATCTGAAAAGCCTTTTCAGTTCAGTAGGGGAAGAGGCTGTCTGGGCAAAAAATAAAATAAAAAATTTAAGCCAGACCAAGCCAAGCCAAGCCGAACCGAACCGAGCCGAGCCGAACCGAACCGAACCGAACCCGAGGCCGGGGCCGGGGCCGGGGCCTGGGCCAGAGCCGGGCCGGGCAGGGAGCGCGCGCGCGCGTGCGCGCGTGTGTGTTTGTCATTTTGGCTAAGTCCTCTCTCCACTACACGTTAGTGGTAACCCCCGGGCCATGTCCTCTAGTCCAGTTTTCTAGTATATATACTAGTATAAATCTTTTCCAATTTCCGATATGGGACTATCCATTTGTTAAGTTGGTACCTTTTAAGTACCCAACTTTGGATCAACATTTCTCATTCATACGGAATTCGTTTTTGACAAGTGAGTATACTACGGAATAGTACTCGACGAGAGGATCGCAATCCACTCATTTTCCGGTGCCGCCGGTGGCCGGAGCTTGCCGGAATCCGGCCCGGAAAACTGCAAAAATTAATTCCAACAATCCCCCACATGAATGGAAATTACCAGACCATGTAATCCAGACACGACAGAAAAACAAAAAAAAAACATGACAGAAAGACTCTGAGAGTACAGTCGGAAAATCACTGCATCAGGAATGGTAGTAATTTTTCAACCTTGAACCACCCTTAGTAATTAGCTATCGGATTCACTTGACCAGGTAGTGATCATGATGTCTTGAACTACCCGGGCGTTCATGTGAACCTAGACAATAACTATCACACAGTTTCATCTCCTCACAGAACTAAGTTCTCTTGTTGTGTTCATTTTGGCCTTGAACATCCCTGGTTAATCGTGAGTGAACTTAGAGAATGTAGCCTCTCTTCATTCTCCTAGAAACGGCCCCATTTCACACTCACAAGGTGATTGCCCATAAAGAGTATCCTGCTATACCCCACTTTTATTTCAAAGCTATGGGAATCATTAAAAGCCAAGCTTATCCTAACTATTTGCAGGCAGCACTTGTTTTATCATCCTAAGAATGGGTATGAGATGTTAATCTCTAAGTGCTTTCGTTGATTCAACAGGATTTAGTTGTCCCTTTGAACCTAGATCTTGGGATCTCCAATTTCTAGGTAGGGTTTCCATCAAGTATCCTCTTTCGTCATAGGCTTTAAACCCATTCCTCTTGATGATCTCACAACCTGCTCTCGCGACAGACCTTTAGTAAATGGATCCGCTAGGTTGTCGGCCAATTTTATATATTCTATAGAGATTACTCCATTTGAGAGCAGTTGTCTAATGGTTTTGTGTTGCCTTCTGATATGACGAGACTTACCATTATACATACAACTCAGTGCCCGTGCTATAGCCGATTGGCTGTCACAGTGTACACATAAGGCAGGCACTAGTTTTTCCCACATTGGAATATCCTCTAAGAAGTTTCGAAGCCATTCTGCTTCCTCTGCCGCTTTGTCTAAAGCAATAAACTCAGATTCCATGGTAGATCTGGTCAATAGCGTTTGTTTAGAGGATTTCCATGACACAGCTGCACCACCAAGTGTGAAAACATATCCACTTGTGGATTTTGAGTTCTTTGAGTCCGATATCCAGTTGGCATCACTGTAGCCTTCCAGTACTGCTGGATATCTGGTGTAATGCAGCGCATAACTCTGAGTATGTCGCAAGTAGTTCAATACTCTAGTTATTCCTTTCCAGTGACTTCGTCCTGGATTACTCGTGTATCGGCTAAGTACGTTTACCGAATGTGCTAGGTCCGGTCTTGTACAATTTGTTAGGTACATCAGACTACCAATTACACGTGCATATTCCAGTTGTGATATGCTTTCGCCTGTATTTTTGAACATGTGAAGACTTGGATCGACGAGACTTTTTGCTCTCCCATTGGAATAATTCTTGAATCTTTCAAGTACTTTCTCAGCATAATGAGCTTGAGACAAAGTAATCCCCTCAGATGTCCTGGAAATTTTGATTCCTAGTATGACATCTGCAACTCCCAAGTCTTTCATGTCAAACTTGCCACTAAGCATGCTCTTAGTTTGTTTGATAATGTCGTTATTGCTTCCAATAATGAGCATGTCGTCTACGTATAGACAGACCAGAATGTATCCGTTTGGAGTATCTTTGATGTAGATACATTTATCACATTCATTTATTTTGAAACCATTTGACATCATAATATTGTCAAATTTTGCATGCCACTGCTTTGGAACTTGTTTCAGGCCGTACAGTGATTTTACAAGCCTGCACACCTTATTTTTCTGTCCAGGAACTACGTAACCCTCAGGTTGTTTCATGTATATTTCTTCTTCTAAGTCCCCATTTAGAAATGCAGTTTTAACATCCATTTGATGTATTTCCAGGTTACGTAGGGCTGCAATAGCTATCAACATTCTTATGGATGTTATTCTTGTAACTGGGGAATATGTATCGAAGAAATCTAGGCCTTCTTTTTGCCTAAATTCTTGTACCACAAGTCTAGCCTTATGCTTTTCTATTGAACCATCTGGTTTCAATTTTTGTTTGAAAATCCATTTGCATCCTAGAGCTTTACATCCAGAAGGCAAATCGACTAACTCCCATGTATGATTTTGCATAATGGAGTCTATTTCACTTTTGATTGCTTCCTTCCACATAGGAGCATCAGGCATAGACATAGCTTCCTTGAACGTTCTGGGCTTATTCTCTAACAGAAAGGCCGTCACAAAGTCAGGACCAAATGATTTTGATGTTCTAGCCCGTTTACTTCGTCTAGGCTCATCGGTATCATGTTCTGGTTCATCAACTGAAGTGCTTGCATTTTCTTGTTCACGCGTACGTTTAGGGTACGTAGTATCCTTGCACGGAAACACGTGTTCAAAGAATGAAGCATTTCTTGATTCCATTATTGTATTTACATGGATATCCGGTATATCCGATTTGTATACCAAGAACCGATATGCACTACTGTTGTGTGCATAGCCTATGAATATGCAATCAATCGTCTTAGGTCCGATGGTGACTTGTTTCGGGTTAGGTACTGCCACTTTTGCTAGACACCCCCACACTTTGAGGTATTTATACGAAGGTAAGTTACCTTTCCACAATTCATATGGTGTCTTGCCGGTTTTCTTGTGAGGTATTTTGTTGAGAATGTAGTTGGCAGTCAACAACGCTTCCCCTTACATGTTTTGGGGTAGGCCAGAATTCAACAACAAGGCATTCATCATCTCCTTTAGAGTTCGGTTTTTGCGCTCGGCAGTACCGTTTGATTCGGGTGAGTAGGGAGCAGTTGTCTGATGAACTATTCCATGTTCCGAGCAGAACATGTTAAATGGTGCATCATATTCACAAAACAAACCCAGAAAATTGGGACTACATACAAGAGAGTCTTTAGAGTAGTCTGGGGAGTAAGTTGAAGTACAGTACAGCTTTTCACCCTCAGATAGATGGACAGTCAGAGAGGACCATCCGGACTCTAGAGGACATATTGAGGTCCTGTGTGCTGCAATTTGGAGGTTCTTGGGAGGACCACTAGCATCTTGTAGAGTTCTCGTACAACAACAGCTTTCAGGCCAGTCTTAAAGCTGCTCCGTTCAAGGCACTCTATGGTCATAAGTCTCGACCTCCAGTGTGCTGGGATGACATTGGCGAGAGGAAGTTGTTGGGCCCGGAGATGATCACCAAGACATTGGATGCTGTGAGTCAGATCAGGAAGCATCTTCAAGCCGCACAAGACAGAAGCGATGGGCTGATGTTCATCGTAGAGCCTTGGAGTTTGAGGTGGGAGACCATGTTTTCCTTAAGGTATCATCATGGCGAGGTATCATTCATTTCGGTGGCAGAGGCAAGTTCAGCCCCAGGTTCATTGGACCGTTTGACATCGTGGAAGGAGTAGGCAAGGTGGCTTATCGTCTTGCAATGCCCCTGGCTTATCTGGTGTACACAACGTCTTCCATGTCTCGCAACTGAGGAACTATATCCCTGATGAGAGCCACGTGATTGACTACTTGGAGTTATCTGTGAGGCCGGATTTGTCTTGTGAAATTCCGCCTATTGCTATTGTGGATCGGCGGGGAGAAGGTTTTGAAGAACAAGGTGATCAAGCTTGTTCGTGTTTCTTGAAATCCTCACTTGCCAGGTAAGTCGACTTGGGAGCTGGAGGAGGATATCCAGCGTAGATTTCCTCACTTGTTTGTGTAGCTCTTGTTTTGTTATTTTGCTTTTGTTAATGTATTTTTCTTTTCTTTATGGGTTACCCTTATGTACTTCTTGTTGAATTTCGAGGACGAAATTCTTCTTGTTAGGTGTGTAGGATTTATAACCCCTATTGCTCATATTTGTATTTTTAATTATATTTAATAAAATTCTTGATTATTCTACTTTATTTTTAGTTGTATTTATTTTCATTTCTTTTGTATCGTGTGTTATTCTTCTCTCTCTTGTGATTCATTTTGCATTGATTCAGCTTTTTATCCTCATTTATTTGATCTACAATTTGTCTTTGATCTCGTCTATTATTTAAATCTATTTCATGGCCTATTTGCCTCTTATTGAATTCTTTTCTTCCTATTGGATACTACCCAGTTCACCCAAACCCATATTGTTCCTGTATAAACACCCTAATTGAATGCTAACCCTAATCACCAAACCTTAATCATATTCTTTCTCTCCTAGCCGTCCTCTACCTCCCAACCTATTCTCTCTCCCGTTCTCTCCTCGCTGTTGTCGTCTTGAGTTTCTCTGACGCCGACAGACCAACACCCCTTATCCTCTTCACCTCATCCGCTGCACCCTATGCTTCCCCCGATCCCCTGTCCCTGTTCTGCACTACCCCAGTGACACCCAGCCGTCGCTGAACCTACGGTGCTGCCCTATCCCTAGCGCCGCGATGCCCAGATCCAGGCCCTTGTCACTGTGCTAGCCGAGTGCCGCCATTGTTGCTATCAGCGCTACTGCTGTTGCTGCCATTATTTGCTGTGGTTGTCGCTGTTTGTTGCTGCTCTTGTGTGTGGTTGTGAAAGCACATGCACCGCCGTATCTTTGTGGGTGTTGGATCTTGTTCCTGTTCATTGTGTTCGTTGTTCAGGATCCTTTCCCGTTATTCTGTTCATCATTTCTGTAACACCCCGCAAAATTGGAAATTACAATTTTACCCCTGTGTATTACGCACGTGTATTTTGTAACATATTTCACCACGTGTTTTGATTACCGACTATTTATGCATTTTTCCGTACTGATTTTATCTTATTTTGAGTCAACAAAAATATAATATTTCAATCTTTTTACGTGCTTTTTACGAGTTTTCGATGCACGTATCGATTTCATATTTTCCACCGCTACGGGTGATATTTTCTGGGTTTCAATTATTTATTTTATGTATTCAAATCCATTTTTATAAGACAGAAATTAATTTTCCCTATTTTTGATCAAAATGATTTTGTACGTTGAAAACAAAAATATAACTTGTATCATTTGCAACTTCTTTAACTTTCAAATAGCATATCTACTTTATAACTCCATGAATGGTCCTTTACCTGCATGTTAATCTGTGGGCTCGTCAGTTACTTACAACTGACGAAATGTCATACTCGGCCATCCTCTCTATGCCGGGAATAGTATAACGATCTTAATACTTTAAGAAAACACAATAAAAATTGAATGAATAAATACAGTGTCGAAGGTGATTATTCTAAACATAAGTGTATGTCATGCCTTAATGCCTAATGCATACCATTCTTCACTAGGATGACACTAATGCACACTTGTTCGAATTCTATGCATCCCATACTACATAGGTCCGAGGGCAAGTGCCTACGTTCTCCACAATAAAGGGCTCGATCCCTCGCCATGAAAACTACCCGGTAGCAAAACAAAGTTCAGACTATTCCACGAATTTGAATCCTAGCCTTGGAGTCCACCGCCGGCTGTTATAACAGATTCCACATCGTGCGAATCGTCCCGTATGTGACCCTCTAGCCCAGTATATATATATATATATATATATATATATATATATATATATATATATATATATATATATATATATATATATATATACATTGGAGACGGTAAACACAAAAACCCATCCGTCCGACTACTCAAGATCCCGGAGTCCACCGCTGACCCGTCCTCATAGTTCCGGATTAAAATATAATAATCCGTCTCCCACGGGGCAATCTCAGTCCACCAACTGGGTCTATAGTCTTGGAGTCCACCACCGACTATATAGAGCACCCCACTTACGTTTCCCTAAGTTTACTACATCTTCACTTATGTGCCTAAATTTTCTTAAGTTCAAGACATGAATAATTTCCACTCATAGAATTAGTTCTACCTCCTACCGGACTTAATCACGAATACGAGATATCTCCATAGCCATATCTCCAAATCAAAATCTTTTCTTTCAATAATGCCGGTACCGAGGTCTTACTAACTCTAAATCATAAACTTTCATGTACAAGAAATATGGGTATTCACACCCTTTCATAATCATGTATTAAACTTAAATATTCTCATCTTCAACTTATTCACAATTTGATCAATGTCTTATCTTAGCACTATTCATGATTCCTTAATAATAATTCTTTTTCATGAAACCATTTCATTCAACATCGATCTCACAAAAATTTATCCTTTTCACAAACATGATTTTATCACTTGCAATCTCATTTGCAATTTAACTACATATAATAATCAAGTATTCAACACAAATGAATAATCCCATCTGATATGGCTAAAAATGGGGTTAAATCGGAACCGTCCAAATCGGGCACGAATCTTGAAGTCCAGGGGTAAAACGGTAATTTCACCTACCAATAGGTCTGAAGTGGGTACTGGTTCTCCTCCTCGGAGATCCACTAACCCGCAAACGGATCCACCTCAACTGGGTGCGGGTTTCAACCCATAGCAAACCCGGTCCAAAAAGGATAGAATTAGGATTTCTGATTAATCCTAATCAACGGCCCTGATTTATATCTATCCTTTCACTAGGGATTAGGGATTACATTCCTTATCTAACCACAGGGATTACATTCCTAATCTGATCCCAGCGGCGCCTATAAATACCCCCCACCCATCTCCATTAAGAGGTAATCAATACTTTTCCAGTTTTACGCTATTTCATAATCACTTCTGGTTACTGACTTGAGCGTCGGAGGGTGCGTCGCCGGGATCAACCCCCGGCGTCTCACACTTTTTGCAGGTGAACGACGAGAGTCAACGGTCAGTCTCCGGCGGAACAGGTTTCTGGTTTGCTATTCAAAGTTTTCCAAGAATCCACAAATACAATCTGTTTGCCCCCACACCAGATTCAGCGGCAACAGATTGGCGCCGTCTGTGGGAAAAAACGAATAGCTGCCTCCCCTCTTCCCGTTGGTCAGATCTTCTCCAGCCATGCCTCCTAGGAAAGTAAGATCTAGAGGGTCCAACCGCGGACCCAATCAGCAACAGGAAGTCCCCATTCAACCCGCTCAGCAGCAGGGGCAACTTCCTCCTCAAGCAGAGGACCCTCTCCAACAGGACCTCCTTCCTCCTCATAATCAACAACCTCCCAAGGGTCCCAACCCGCAAAAACAACCTCTCCATCCGGACCACGTCTCCATCCACAATGCCTCTTCGGATTGTATAGCCTCCCACAATCCTCGAGCTTCTGACCTTCGCAACACAGTCCTCAATCGGCAGAAGGATGAGGAACTTCGCTGCCGTCTGGATGAAAAGCAGGCCCGAGAGGGAGCCTCCTGCCAGCAACGTCCGGATGAGCGATCTCCTCACCACCAAGACTACAGAAGCTCCCCTACCCGAAGGGGGCGGAGAGAGTCCCCCGAGCATCACCTGAGAAGACCCCATTCCCCTGCCGGTCGGCAACATCCTAGGAACGATGAGGCACCCATCACCCGTGCCAAGTTCCAGCAGTTCCAAGCAACCGTCCTACAAGCTCTCAATCTCCGTCCCAACAACACCAATGCTCCAAGGATTCCCACTCCTCCTCCGGTCCAAAGTCCTCGCCGACGGTCCCTAACTCCTCCTCCAGCTCCTAGCAACCTCCGGCACATGCCAAGTCCTCGCTGCTCCAGGAGCTACCGTCGTCGTAGCCCCCGCTCTCCCTCGTACGAAGACGAGTCTAGAGGCTCGGCTGATTACCGTCGAAGGGATGACGCTGTCTACCGCCGTCTCCATGAAATGGAGAGGCGCTTGGATCAGTTAGACCGAGAAGAAGAGCTTAGAGGAAGGACCCTTCGTCCTAGTCGACCTCCTTTTTCCCGAACCATAATGGATGCACCCGTACCAATCGGCTTTAAGCCTCCTCAATTCGAGACTTATTCCGGGGAGACTGACCCCGTCGATCACATCGAAAGCTTCAAGACCCTCATGCTTATCCATCAAGCTTCCGATGCTCTGCTCTGCAAAACTTTCCCCGCAACTCTCAAGGGTCCGGCTCGAGAATGGTACTCTCGCCTTGTCCCTTCCTCAATATTCTCCTTCGAGCAATTTGAGACACTCTTCGGCACCCACTTCGTGAGTAGCCGCAGAACTGAGAAGACCAGCATTTCGTTACTCTACCTTCACCAGAAGAAGGGTGAGAAGCTGAGAGACTATGTGAAAAGGTTCACAGCTGAAGCCAGGTCCATAGCATCCCTCGACCAGTCGGTCGCTGCAGTAGCATTTCAATCCAATGTCCTCAACTCCAGCCTCCGCTCCTCCCTCGCCAAGAAGCCCCCACAAAACTTCTCTGACCTCCTCCTCCGGAGCGAAAAGTATATTCGGGCCGAAGAAGCTGAGTACCGCTCCAACTTGGAGGGGTCTTCCTCCGGGTCTAAGAGAAAGGGATCGGAAGAGGAAGGGGCCAAGAAGCTCCAGAAGGATAATGGCAGTCAGCGCCGACCTCCCCCCAGATTTAAAAAATTTACTCCCCTTATTGCCAACATCTTCACAATTCTTATGGAAGTTGAGAAGGAGGGAGTGATACCTCCTGCACCAAAAATGAACACCCCCGGCAAGAAGAGGGATAAAGAGAAGTGGTGCCGTTACCACCGGGACCATGGCCACGACACCAATGATTGTCGAGCCTTGAAGAATGAGATAGAAGCCTTCATCCAGAGAGGGCAGCTGACCAGGTTCGTGAGAAAGGACCGAGCCGACCTTCCTCCCCCGCCTCGGGGGGCTAATAAGCGTCCTAAACGCAATGAAACGCCCGATTTGGAAGAGGAGCGTGTCCTACACCTCATTCATGGGGGCCCAATGGGGGGCTCCTCCAACTCCTCTCGAAAGGCGTTCATAAGGGAAGTCAATTCGGTTCGTGCCACCCCTCCTCCTAAAGGCCTCGGAGTGCCCGTCACATTCTCAGATGAAGACCTTGAGGGTGTCCGAATTCCCCATTGTGACGCACTCGTCATCAGCCTCCACATGGCGAACTTCAAAGTGGAGAGGATCCTAGTGGACAATGGCAGCTCCGTTAACATCCTCTTTCTCGCCGCTTTCAAGGACCTCAAACTATCCCGAGACAGACTCAAGCCTACCGGCTATACACTCCATGGGTTCACGGGAGTGCCAGTGACTATTGAAGGGGTGATCACCCTGGACGTAACCGCTGGCAAAATTCCTACCACCCGAACGGAGTCGATGGACTTTATGGTCGTGGATGTCCCTGTAGCATACAATGTCATTTTGGGTCGGCCCGACCTAGCTGCCCTTGAAGCCGTCCCCTTCGCCTATCACCTCAAGATGAAATTCCCCACCCGGGCAGGAGTAGGGGAGGTAAAAGGCAATCAGGAAACGGCCCGCAAGTGCTACATGACCTCTACCCTCGGTCCAGTCCTCTCCCTCGAAACCCTGGAAATCCCCCAAGATGTTGCCCAACCAACGTCCGAGCCGGTGGATGAGTTGGAGGAAGTGCTCTTCTCTGAGCAGGACCCAACCCGAAAGTTCTTTGTTAGCAAGACCCTCCCATCCGCCCTATGCTCTGACATAGTCCAGTGCATTCGAAGGAACCGAGACCACTTTGCTTGGTCAGCCGCAGACATGCTCGGAATTTCCGAAGAGCTCTTGGTCCACCACCCCAGCGTTGCTCCGGGGTCCAAACCGGTCCAACAGAAGAGGCGCAAGTTCGCCCCCGAGTGCCAGCTAGCTATAAAAGAGGAGGTGGACAAGCTCTTGAAGGCCCGGTTCATACAAGAGGTAAACTATCCCGAATGGTTGTCGAATGTAGTAATGGTGAAGAAGTCCAATGGGACCTGGAGGATTTGTATCGATTTTACCGATCTCAACAAGGCTTGCCCCAAGGACCCCTTCCCTCTTCCGAGTATTGACACTTTGATTGACGCCACTTCGGGTCATGAACTCCTCAGCTTCATGGATGCCTTCTCAGGCTACAATCAGATCCGGATGTTCCCCCCATATATCGGAAGACCTCATTTGTAACCGACCAGGGCCTCTACTGCTACAGGGTTATGCCCTTCGGTTTGAAGAATGTAGGCGCCACATACCAACGCCTCATCAACAAGGTTTTCCAAGCTCAAATCGGCCAGAATATGGAGGTATATGTGGATGATATGCTTATAAAGAGCATCCACGGGGCCGATCATGTGGTCAATCTGCATGAGGCATTCGACGTACTCAGGAAACACAACATGAGGCTCAATCCGAACAAGTGTGCGTTCGGAGTCTCGTCAGGAAAGTTCCTCGGCTTCATGGTCAGCCAACGAGGAATCGAAGCTAACCCTGAGAAAATCAAGGCCATATTAGACATGGCCCCTCCCAAGAACGTTAAGGAAGTTCAGAGGCTAACAGGCCGCCTAGCCTCTATAGGGCGTTTCCTCTCGAAGTCCGGGGAGAAATGCCTCCCCTTCTTCAAGGCCCTTAGGGGGGCTAAAGGTTTCGAATGGGGTCAACAGCAACAGGAGTCGTACGACCAACTCAAGGCTTACCTCGTCAATCCTCCTCTCCTCAGCAAACCAATTCCTGGTGAACCCCTCTACCTCTACCTGGCAGCCTCTGAGCAGACCCTCAGCGCCGTTCTCGTGAGGGAAGAAGATAAGACCCAAAGGCCCATATATTACGTGAGCAAGGTACTTCGGGATGCCGAGCTCCGCTACCTAAGGATAGAAAAGATGGCTTATGCCCTAGTAATGGCCGCAAGGAAGCTTCGCCCATATTTTCAGTCTCATTTGGTGGTCGTTCTTACCGACCAACTGCTGAAGCAAGTGCTCCACAAGCCAGAGACCTCCGGTCGCCTTATGAAGTAGTCTATCGAGCTGAGCCAGCATGATATAACGTATCAGCCTCGGACCGTGATCAAGGCTCAGGCCTTAGCAGAATTCATAGTTGAAAGTACCATCCCCGAGTTCAGCCAAGCAATGAAGGGACCACCTGTCTGGTCGGTTTATGTGGATGGCTCCTCTTGTAACGAGGGAAGCGGAGCCGGGGTCATTCTGGCCGGCCCAGGTGATTTCATCCTCCAATACTCCCTCCGCATCAACTTCAAGGCCTCGAACAATGAAGCAGAGTACGAAGCACTCATAGCCGGCCTCGGAATGGCTTGCAATGCAGGGGCGCAGTGCCTCTGGATCTTTAACGACTCTCAGCTGGTCGTGAATCAGGTCCTGGGCGAGTATGAGGCGCGAGATAACCGAATGGTTAAGTACCTAGCCAAGGTCAGGAATCTCATGGCCCTATTTGAAGAAGCCCTCATCTAGCGAATCCCCCGAGAAGAGAATGCCCAGGCCGATGCCCTCTCCAAGCTAGCCTCCTCCTCCCTCCAAGGTCTCGAGCAGACCGTCTTAATTGAGGTACTCCTGAAGCCAAGTATAGAAGACGAAACTTCTGATTTAATGAAGTTTCTACCTGTCCTGCTTCAAGATAACTGGATGAAACCCCTCATTGAGTTCCTGAGGGATGGGCTCCTTCCCGAAGATCCAAAGGAAGCTCGCTGAGTAAGAACCCGAGCAGAGCGATACACACTTATCGAGGGCATCCTATACAAGCGATCCTTTACACAGGTAGACGGCAGGCCTTATTTGAGATGCCTCTCCCCGGAACAAGCTGACTATGCCCTACAAGAACTTCACGAGGGCATCGGCAGGGGCACATTCAGGGTCCAGATCCTTAGCCCGCAAAGTGTTGAATTATGGATATTTCTGGCCCACTCTCCTACAAGACGCCGAACGGCACGTTCGGCAATGCAGCTCATGTCAGAAGTACTCCAATATCCGTCGCCTCCCACAAGCTCCACTCACTTCCCTATCAAGTCTAATCCCTTTCGCAATGTGGGGGATGGATTTACTAGGGCCATTCCCACTAGCTCCCGGCCAGTTCAAATTCTTAGTCGTGGTAATCGACTACTTTTCAAAGTGGATAGAGGCCGAGCCCTTGACCACGATCACCGAGAAAGGTACTTCAGTTCTTTTGGAAGAACGTAATCTGCCGATTCGGTGTCCCTCGGGTCCTCATAACAGACAACGAAACCCAGTTCACCGGGGCTGCCTTCCGAGCTCTCTGTGAAGACCTCGCCATCCAACACCGATTCTCCTCCGTTTCCCATCCACAGTCGAATGGCCAAGTGGAGAATGCTAACCGACAGATCCTCTCCGGTATTAAGAAGAGGTTGGATAAGTGCTATAAGGGCTTATGGGTCGATCAACTCCCTAACGTGCTGTGGAACTACCGCACTACAAAACGGACCCCCACAGGAGAGTCTCCATTCAGTCTCACCTATGGGTCCGAGGCTATGATCCCCCTAGAAGTCGGTATACCCTCTCATCGTCTAATGGCTTATGAAGAAGAACAAAATGCCAGAGAGCTACGAGTAAATCTAGACCTGATTGATGAGATCCGAGAAAGAGCTGCCATTCGTCAAAAAAGCTACCGAAGAAGGATCGAGTTGGCATACAATAAGAGAGTCCGTCCTACCGACCTCAAAGAAGGGACCTGGTCCTCAGAAAGTTAGCCATCTCTTTTCCCGGTCAGGAGAGCAAACTGGCTCCAAATTGGGAGGGACTCTATAAGATCGCCAAAGTAGTTCGGCCCGGGACATACAGACTAGAAGACCTCGAAGGCAGAGAGATCCCCAGGACTTGGAATGCCGACCATCTTTTGAAATACCAAGAGAGAGCACTAACGCCTCTCTAAGTATTCTGGGATGTCGAACCGTTCCTCTCCGTTTACTTGTATTTTTTTCGTTATTTCTCTCTTGTAATAACGGCTCGCAACTTTAGAAGCAGTCGGCCATTAGTCATCAATAAATAAAGCTTTTTCATATTTTACTTGTAAAACTGTTTGCATCTCTTTGCTTTTACTCTTTACCCTTACGATGGTTCGGAGTCCAACACATGGCTCGATTCTACATCGCAAGTTCGCTCTTTAGCGAGCTAGAAGTAGGTCGCCATTCGGAACTGCTCCCACAACCGTTGAACAACGCTAACGATGGTTCGGAGTCCAACACTTTGCTCGATTCTACTTCACAAGTTCGCTCTTAAGCGAGCTAGAAGTAGGTCGCCATTCGGAACTGCTCCCACAACCGTTGAACAACCCTAACGATGGTTCAGAGTCCAACACTTGGCTCGATTCTACTTTGCAAGTTCGCTCTTAAGCGAGCTAGAAGTGGGTCGCCATTTGGAACTGCTCCCACAACCATTGAACAACTCTAACGATGGTTCGGAGTCCAACACATGGCTCGATTCTACTTCGCAAGTTCGCTCTTAAGCAAGTTAGAAGTAGGTCGCCATTCAGAACTGCTCCCACAACTGTTGAATAACCCTAACGATGGTTCGGAGTCCAACACTTGGCTCGATTCTACTTCGCAAGTTCGCTCTTAAGCGAGCTAGAAGTAGGTCGCCATTCGGAACTGCTCCCACAACCGTTGAACAACTCTAACGATGGTTCAGAGTCCAACACTTGGCTCGATTCTACTTCGCAAGTTCGCTCTTAAGCGAGCTAGAAGTAGGTCGCCATTCGGAACTGCTCCCACAACCGTTGAACAACTCTAACGATAGTTCGGAGTCCAACGCTCGGCTCGACTGCACTCCCTCAGTATCCCGAACCGAGCGGACGAGGAACCGACCTCCACATATGGAGAAAAATTCCGCCGAACCAATTTTGCCGTTGGATCATCTCAAAATGCGTACCAGAACGTGATGAACGGATCAGATCGTGCCACGTACCCACAAAACGACAAGATAATGTTTTCTCGAAACTCGAGCCTCCCGACTCGTGATTCGTGCCATGATCGTGATCGACCGACCAGATTGAACCACTCTAACGGCAAGTTCGGAGTCCAATGCTCGGCTCGACTGCACTCCCTCAGTATCCCGAACCGAGCGGACGAGGAACCGACCTCCACATATGGAGAAAAATTCCACCGAACCAATTTCACCGTTGGATCGTCTCAAAATGCGTACTAGAACGTGATGAACGGATCAGATCGTGCCACGTATCCACAAAACGACAAGATAGTGTTCTCTCGAAACTCGAGCCTCCCGACTCGTGATTCGTGCCATGATCGTGATCGGCCGTCCAGACTGAGCCACGTGGCTCGGGTCTGAAATCCGAGCTACCGCACCACCGAAGTGCCAAGTTGCCTCGGTATATCCCGAGCAGGAGCTAAAGTTCTACAGCTAACGCAAGAGTTCTATGGCTAGAACGCTCGAATAAACTTACTGGTTCTTATGGTTCGTTTCAAAAGTAAGGCAACTACGGCACAGCAATGAGCAAACGAACTTCGATTTCATTAAAACAACTTGATAAATTTACAAGGCAAGAAGTTACAACAAAAAAGAAAAAAAAGATGATGCAAGAAATCAAAAGCTCAGTACAACTTGTTCAGCGCCTCCTCGGAATGGGGACATTCCGATTCAGGGACAATCGGGGTTTTCGTCTCTTCATCTCCGAGCTCGTCTCTAGGCCGACGAACTGGGATGCCTCTTCGCCACTAACCCTAACAGTGGCTCCGTCCGAGGCTCCGCTCGAGCTAACAGCTACACCGCTTTGTGCATCGGCCACGGTCCAACCTGTTGCGGGATGACGAGTCGCGAGCTCGTAGAAGGAAATACCTCGTTCGCACTCCTCGTGCGTACACGAGGTGCTGCGGACGTTGGCCCTCGCAGGCTGAGGCCTTAGACGAGCAACCTCCTCCTCGAGCTCGACGATCCTATCTTTCAAGGTGTCGTCCTTCACCGATATCTTTAGCCGATGGAGTTTTGCCGAACCCAGGTACTCAGCACTATCGGAGATGATCCGACGCAGATGGGTCACCTCGATGCTTTTGTCAACTATAACCCTCTGCAGCTGCTCGACCTTCGTCGCGGACTTATCTCGCTCGGCCAGCGCCGAGGCCAGCTCTTCCTCCTTCGTCGAGAGCTCCTCCTCGACTATCCGCAAGTGGTGTACCTCGGCCAGCAGTTCGCTGTTCTTCTTCTCCACGTTGAACAGCACCCTTCGGATCAGGTCTATCTCGCCCTCGAGACGAACCTCGCGAGACTGCTTAAACAGTTCTGCACGACGCCGAGCTGCTGCGGTATCTGGAGCATGTTCGAAGATCTGAAAGACGAGAACATCACATTGGAAGACTAAAGTCCGAGCCAAACACTTAGACAAGTTTGAAATAAGATTTTCATTCATAAAGAAGAGGCGGTGGCCAGTCCGCAAAAAGGCGTTACATTCTAAAAAAGGAAAAACAAAATTACAAAAGATGAGGAGATCAGGGGTCCACCTGCGTCGTCGGCTCGACCACAGGCGCCTCGCCAGACGGCCCCTCATTCCCCGTCGCCCCGGCCTGGGGGTCGGTCACCACAGTCTCAGGGACCCCCTCCTCCTCGTCGTCGCCTTCCTCCTCTTTGCCCTCTGCAGCAGCTCCGGGCCACAGCCTGTATTCGACCCACTGAAAGCCGGGGACGCGGTCCTGGACAGATCGAGCGCCCTTTCTTAGGACTTCTCCATGTTGGAGGCCATGTGCGCCTTCGCCTCGGCCTCGACTTCGGCCTTGATCACCACCGCCACGGTGTCCTTCTCCGCCTTCGCCTCCGCCAGGGCCTTCGCCGATGCCGCCAGCTCCTCGGCAGCCTTGGCGACTTTGGTAACCTCCTCAGCAAGCTGCCCCTTCGCTCGCTCCAGGTCCGCCTCAAGGTCGGCGACCCGGACCTCCAAGCCATCCGCGCGTCTCTACTATGCCTCGAGCTGCCGAACCGCCCTCACCTTCTCTGCCCTGTCCTTGTCGCTCGCTGGCGGCCTTCAACTCCCTCTCCTATTTGGCGAACGCTTGAAGGAGATGGCCGAAGTGACAAGTGGCCTGCCGAAGGAAAAAGAGAATAAGAACAAAGTAAAAGCCGAACGGCAGACTTAAGAAATTCTCAAGAAAAATGAATGCGAAACTTACCGACACAAGCGACTGAGCGACTTCGTAGGTGTCATCGCCAGTCGTCCCCGCCTTCAGTGCGGCTCGATCCTTCGAGGTCGCTAAGTGCTTGACGGCTTGCATGCACAACTGCGAGTCCCCGAGGAAGCCATCGTGGTTCTTGACTCGCCAGTCCGGGACGAACAGCTTCTTATGCTGCTCGGTCTGGATCTCCTCGGCCTGAGTGGTCAGGGGCGGAGCCTGGAGCGACAGCGCCGCCGAAACGTTGAAGGCCTCACCGGCCATGGCAGACGCAGCAGGAGCCGAGGGGTCGGCGGAAACGACCACCACTGGCGAGGGGACCTCAGCAACGGTAGTAGGCGGAGCAACTGCCGAAGGAACCTTAGAGGGCCGGCCGGACGAAGCCGTCATGCTCGACCTCTTCCTCTTCCTTCCGTCGGCAACCTTGCCTCGCTCGTTCATCATCCCCAGAAAGTCCATCTTCGGTGCTTCTGTTCCAAACAACAAAACAAACAGCAAGTTAGCGAAACGAGCTAAAAACTTAGGAAAAAATATATATTACGAGATGTCAGGAGCGTACTCGGATCGATCGGACTAAGGCTTGACCCGTGTAGCACCTCCTAGGTCATTTCTCTCCAGCTCAACATTGGGAGAGCCACGATCTTCCCCACCACTTCCTCCTCGGCCGCTGTCAGTACCGGGTCGACCCTTGCAAACTTCGGCACCTCTACTTTCCACTGAGTCGGAATCTTCAGCATCGAGGGCTCCCTCAACAAAAAGAACTTCTCCTTCCAATCTTTTATCGAGTCCGGATTCTCTATAAGCCTAACGCCTTTCCGGGGTGACAGGTAGTAGCAATGCTCGGTCTTGTGCATCCGGTGAATCCGATACATGCTCCGAAGAATCGTCATGTCTGGCTCGACCTCGGCGTTGCGGCACTGCAGCAAGAAGGCATTCACGTGGCGCCAGGTGTTCGGCATGAACTGGGTCGGCGCAAGGCAGTACCACTGGAGGACCTCTAACACAAAGGGGTGCAGAGGAAAGCACAATCCGGCATTCAGCGAGTCGTAGTCGAACATACACATATCCGACGATGACAGTTTGGAGTTCGCTCGCATCCCAGGGTCGGGCAGGATCAGCTTGTACTCCGGAGGGATGGCGAACCCTTTTCTGATCCGGAGCAGGTCCCTCTCGGATAATACCGATGCAATCTCGTCCATCTCGGTGGTCAGAACCGGGTTGTTCTCCTCGTAGACTGCCGACCGACCTATGATTGCCTTCTTCATAAGGTCGCCCTCGTATTGCCTGACTCCGGCATGGCCGGACAGTACACAAGGGTACCGGCCCGACTCAGGGGCTTGCCTCACGGTCTCCACGATCTCCTCGACTACAGGAGATCGGGCCACTACCTTCTTCTTCTTCTTCTTCTTCACCTCGGCCACGGACGGCTCGGCCACCTCCTTCCCCTTTCTTTGGATCTCCATTCGCCTCCTCTCCTCGGTGCCACTATCGCTCGAGGACGAGGCCTCACTCCCCGAGTCTACCCTTGACATCTCTAAAAAAAGCTAAGGCAAATAGACTGACCTTGATGTGACGTGGCCTTGAAGTGACGCTCACGGTCGGAATTAGTTTGCCGGAAATCGCCTGGCCCACGCGACAGCTAACGCAACCGCCTTGGAGCTAAAATCGCCGCTAGCAGAGCATGCAGAGAGTAAAAGTGAAAACTTGGAGTGAAAAGTGAGAAATGAGCTCTGGGGTGGGGGAGTGAGAATTTATAACCACGAAGCGACGTTTGGGCTTCCTTGGGCATTTAAAAGCCCACTAAGAGAAGCCAAAGCGCCAAAACAGAAAGTTGCGATGTTTCAAAATAAAAACTCCTCAAATCGCTTAAGTCCATGACTTGGCCACCGATGTGCATAGCCGAGTTACCGAACAGCTTGGCTAAGCAACCGAGCTACTGAGTCGGAGGGTGGCGATGGTTCAAAGCCAGGACTCTTCAAAACGTCTAACTCCATCCCTCGGCAAACAACACCTCGACCTGCCACCGAACAACCGTTCTAATCGAACCGAGGTGCCGAGGTACCGACCTCCACATATGGAGAAAAATTCTGCCGAGGCCGAATCACTGTCGGATCGTTCCAAAATTCGTGTCAAAATTCGATGGACGGTTCAGATAGCGCCACGCTCAAAAAACGACAAGATAACGTTTTCTCGTGATCTGAACCCCTTCCTCGTGATTCACGCCGTGATGGACGCTCCAGATCTAGCCACGCGTACCTTCCGAGCTTCCGGCCACCGGTGTTCCTAGCCGAGCTACCGAACAGCTTGGCTAAGCAACCGAGCTACTGAATCGGAGGGTGGCGACGATTCAGAGCCAAAACTCTTCAAAGCACCTAACTCCATTCCTCGGTAAACAACACCTCGACTTGCCACCGAACAACCATTCTAACCGAACCGAGGTGCCGAGGTACCGACCTCTACATATGGAGAAAAACTCTGCCGAGGCCGAATCACCGTCGGATCGTTCCAAAATTCGTGTCAAAACTCGATGGACGGTTCAGATAGCGCCACGCTCACAAAACGACAAAAAAATGTTTTCTCGTGATCTGAACCCCATCCTCGTGATTCACGCCGTGATGGACCCTCAGGATCGCGCCACGTAGCTCAGCAGATCCTGAGGCTCCGGGCCAAGCTGCGGAAGAAGCCGAACCAAGGTGCCGAGGAACCGATCCCCACATATGGAGAAAAAATTCCGCCGAACCTCCTCAGCCGTTGGATCTTGTCAAAAAACGTGTTCGACGTGATGGATGGCCCAGATCTTGCCACGTTCACTAAATGACAAGATAGCATTTTTTGGGGATCCGCGCTGAGATGGACGCTCAGGATCTTGCCACATAGTTCGGCAGATTCCGAGCTAAATTTGAGCTACCGAACAGCTGGGCTGGACCACCGAGCCCTAAATATAGAAGACAAGGAATTGAGCCACCGGAGCGCTTAGCCGAGCTAATGAACAGCTTGGTCGAGCCTTCGAGCTACTAGGTTGAACCGAACGTCCTGTCGGAGCACTTATTCGGCCTACAATGCCGAACTGCCGAGCCGAGGGGTCGAGGAACCGACCCCCACATATGGAGAAATAACTCGCCGACCCTCCTCAGCCGTTGGATCTTGTCAAAAAACGTGTTCGACGCGATGGACAACTCAGATCTTGCCACGTTCACTATACGATAAGATAGCATTTTTTGGGATCCACGCTGAGATGGACGCTCAGGATCTTACCACAAAGTTCGGCAGATTCCGAGGTTCCGAGTCGAGCTGCCGAGGAGGCGAGCCGAGCGACCGAGGCACCGACCCTCTCATACGGAGAAACTATCTGCCGAGCAACATGGATCGTCCGAACGCCCAGAAAAACGCGCTCGACGCTGATGGAGGGCTCAGATCGCGCCGCGCCATATATCGGTATTAAAAATTAATTTTTATTTATTTTAATCATTTTATTTATTTAAAAATTGCGAAAAAATTACTAAAAATTCGGGAAAATTAACTAAAAATTCTAGGAAATAATCATAAATTTGGGGGTATATTTTTGAGCCCCTGAACGAACAATTATTGCCTAGAACGAGTTGTTAAGACCCCTGAACAACCGGTTAACACTTCGCAAAATTAAATAAATAATCCGAAAAAATAGATAAAAATCACCAAACATCCAGAAAAGCTCAAGAACAACTTAGAGTGCAAACAACTTGAAAAATCACCACACTACCTCCTTCAAAGATTCATAACCTTCCATTTGGACTCCGATTGTAACGCCCCGAATTCCAAATTACTGAATTCGAGATGTTCTTCAGGATCTTTTCACTTTTCTCGAGTACAATTTTACAAGGAAATTTTAAACTTTTCTTTTTACATCAGAGTTACAACATCTTACATTTAAATTTACACAGCGGAAGCAAAATATACAACATTTACATAAATGAACAACAACATAATGAGATCTTTATGCATCCATTCCTCTTACATGTAATTTATCCTGCATACAAAACTGTGGGTACGTCAGTTTATTCAACCGACGATAATTATACATGGCCATCCTCTCTATGCCAGAAACAGTATAATGAATCTCATTTCTTAACAAATCACAATCTTGTTCATAATAAGCATGTAAAATCAAAAGGGAACTTTTAGAGATGTCGTGTCGTGATTGTGCACTTAATCCTTAATGCAATTTATTTAATTTTCACATGACACTAATGCACACTTGTTCGAACTCTATGCATCCCATACTACATAGGTTCGAGGGCAAGCCTCTTAATCGTTCTTCATTTTTGTAGGGTTCAATCCCCCGCCATGACTTACTCTACTTCTGTAAATTCAATGAGTATCTTAGATGATTCTATGAGTACAAGCATGTATCCTGGCCCCTGGAGTAGAATTTCGCGCCATATCTTGACTCGTCAAGCATGCATTCTGCGACAATTCAGCCTCCTCCCTGAACACACTCCTCTTGCAGTCACCAAAACATCCCACAAGCGTGACTAGAGTCCGATCATTACTGAGTTGTGCCCGCGCCATGTCTTGACTCATCAAGCATGCATTCTGCGGCTCACACACCCGCACCGTACCCTAGCTCTCATACTCATGTTTTTCTCTCACCTTCATCACCTCCACACTATGTATTAATGTTACATTAGAATCATGAATAAAAATCAAGCTCTAGAGTTAGCCTCTCCATCAACCGGACTTATCATTTCATTTCACATGACCAACCTTGGTCTATTTCTCAATATCATTTCATTTCACTGCCGGGGAGACTTAGCTACTCCTTCGTTCAATTTCAATTTCACAATATCCAATTGAGCATCATCAGCTCATCATTCATTTTAGAGTCTCACAGACTTTCTCATCATGATTTAGCCTTTCATAATTTCATTTAATTCTCAATTCTCATCTATGATTCATTTCACATAATTCATGCAGCCATAAACAGAGTCCATCGATTCAAATCATACGGTTCATAATTACCAAGAGCAAAATAACATGAAGTTCAAATATATCCAAGTACACTCTGTACAGTCGACTTGGAAGAACACCAGTCGACTCATACAGTCACATACAGTATCATCATAATTGCTCGGGATAGTCGACTGTTGTACACCACCAGTCGCCTGTCCCGCACTTTTCATGTTCACAATATGTTCTCGTGACAGTCGACTGTTCATCGATCAGCCGTCTGTCTGGAGATTTCAACAGCATAATTTTCTAAGCCCAGATCAGTCGACTTGCTACATGCATTCGGTCGACTGGACAGATCCATTTTCCATTAAGGAGATTATTTACAGTTCTTACACGTACTTGCATCATGATATCAATTCACCATATACATAAATTCATGTTTTATAAACAGAGTCTCCTCTTATTCAGTAGCATTTACCGCACAAATTTCCAAGTTACTAACATGCTCTTTTAGAGGAAACTACTCTAAACATGCATTCACATTGCTCATACTTTCTTACGACAATGAAGGTATAAATCTCAAATCATCTGTCACGCCCTGCTTCCCAAAAATATGGAATACGAGCACGTGACGAAGCCCAGCGAATGATTTTTACATCATCCATAAGCTGTAGGATCGACTCAGCATCATAACAAGAATATAACCAGATTTATATATAACCAAGCATGCATGAATAATTTATTAATCAGCAGAAAACAATTTAAACAAATAATAATGTTCAAATAGTTCACATGTCTGGATCAAGTATAAACTCGGAAGCAAGTCTTAAAACAGCAGAAGGAATAAATACCTTAAGGAAAGCAAACAGGTCCTTACTCCAAGCAAAACCTGAAATGTCTGCTTGCCAATTCCGACAGGTAGTTTGTCTCCCAAGTCTGCTTAATAAATATAAACAGGAAAACAAAGGGGAAACAAGAGAAAATGCCCTTAGTGCAAGCTAGGGCCACAAATAGTGAAAGCAAGTACAAGTATGGGGAACAGGAACTGGAATCAAGAATGTAACAGGATTATAATAAGTAGTGGGAACAACCAGGGACTAGCTAGCAAAAGGGGACTTCCTAGTAAACAGGCTAGTTAACAACTGCTAATGGTAAAACATATGTCAGGTGAACCTGTAGAGGTAGCTAACATCAAGTATCATGTTTCATGTGTCAGGTTTCACGTATCATGTTTCATATTTCAAGTTACAGGTGTCATGTTCAAGTTTCATGTATCAGATATCAGGTAACCAGGTAATCAGGTAACAGGATAATCAGGCAACAGGATAATCATGTATCAGGTATTAAGTTCAAGTCTTGTGTGATTACTATCTAGGTAGCACGACATGCATCCATACTTTTACTACATGGTTGCTACAATCAAATCAATTACGTTTAGACCTAGTAGTGGAGTCTATAGGGCGGTGTACTCAGGCATCAACCAGCAGGTGATCAAACATGGGCTCTAGAGGTGGCCCCCGTAGGCTCTAGAGGTGGCCCCCGTCACCATGACGTGGCACTTAGTTCTACGTGGCACTTAGTTCCATGTGATCTCAAGTAAATATCATGTAACCTTGTTATGGGCTCTAGAGGTGGCCCCCGTAGGCTCTAGAGGTGGCCCCCGTCACCATGACGTGGCACTTAGTTCTACGTGGCACTTAGTTCCAGGTGATTTCAAACATATCCCAGGTAAACATATAATGGGCTCTAGAGGTGGCCCCCGTAGGCTCTAGAGGTGGCCCCCGTCACCATGACGTGGCACTTAGTTCTACGTGGCACTTAGTTCCATTTAACATACAACTTGGGAAACACGGGCCCCCTTCCGAGTACACTTACCTATGTTGTCCACTCTATAGTCTTTCCCATAACCCCGGATTGTTATATTTGTTCAGGCAGAATTTGTATTCTTGTATTTATGCATGTGAAACATGGTTGAAATAATATAATTTAATTCTAAGAAAAATTGGAGATGTCCTATAGGGTGTCCAGCAACTATATAGCTCGCTGTTTGTACAGCTAAAATAATTCGCAAAGTCAATATATACAGCAGTTTTTACAGAACTGCGCCTACTGACACAGCTGCAGTATAACGGCCATATCTCCTAAACCGTAACTCCAAATTCAATCATTCTGGAGTCTATCGACATCTACACATCCTGATCTACGTTTCATATTCAGGGCTCGGGTCCAAATTCCAAAGATAAGAGGGTCGAAACCGCAAAAGAAAATCCAGACAGCAACATAGGGAAATAATTCACTAATGTAGATTTCATAGAATTATGTAATTTGGTGTCTAAAATCATTATGTGGCACAAATACATGGTAATGGGAATCAAACAGCGAATAATAATATTTTCCAAGTCATAATAATCACAAATTGCCAAAACACTAAATTCATATGCGTCTACAATTTCTAGGGGTCCTTAATTCATATGTCCATGTGATTCGCAAGTTCAAGGAGATAAAAGAGTCCAATTGAATTATTATTTAATACGAGGAGTTTTGTGACTCTTAGATTGGTGAGTTTGAAGGTTCAAATTGTTTTACTATGATATTTCAAAGGAGAGTCACAGACTAACTACATGTGGTATTTCAAGGAGACTTGTACTAGGACAATAAGATGTACAAGGGTACTTGCCTTAAATCGACGATCATAAACTCCTCTTGTTGAAGCAAATTAAGAAGAAAAATCCCCGAAGATGTCCTCAAAAAGTGCGTGCAAAAATTGATCGGAGATCGAGTTTTCCCTCGCACACGATCGGCCAAAACAGCGGACAGCAACAGGGATCTGGTGCGGCACGAACAGGGAACACCGAAACAGGCCAATCAGATCGATTCCCACACAGCGGATCAGGGACGAACAGCGTACAGCGGAATCGGGATCTGCTGTGGCCAGAACACGGGACAGCAAACCAGGCGAATCAGATCGCTGGGAAGCAGCGGATCTGAGGCCAGAACAGGGTGCAGCGGTCTGGATCTGGTGTGGACGAACACAGAACAGCCATCGCGGCGCACAGATCTTGACGCGATCCAACGGCTGCGATCGATTCCCGCCCAACTCCTCCTTCTTCGTTCTTCCTCTTCGTTCTTCGTTCGACTGAGAAGAGCGCGAGGGAGAGAGATGGTGTGGTGCTTCGGCGGCGGAGACTGCGGCAGAGACGGAGTGCGGCGACGGCGTCGAGAAGCGACGGCGCGGCCATGGATGGCGACGGCGGTGGATGCTCTGTTCGTGGGTTCGAACAGAGTGAGAGCGGCGATGGCGTTGGGGTTCGGCGGCGACTGGCGAAGCAACGGAGAGGGTGTTGGAGGTGGCGAGGCGACGGGGAAACTGTCGAAGTCGAAGTGAGAGTGAGGGAGTCGTCGAGTTGGAGCGGCGAGTTGGATAGGTGATGGGTTCGATGGGTTCGGGGTTGAGTTCGATGGCGAGAACGATGGTGATGGTCAGGTGGTGGTGAGGAGACGAGAGGGAGACGAGGCGAGGTCGGGGGTGACGAAGTGGACGGACGGAGATGGGTTGATTGCGAGAAGGAGATGGAGAAGGAGCGGGGTGAAGAATTAGCGGCTGTGGGGTTAGAGATTAGGTTAACACAGTAGATGATTAGGGTTAGGGGTTTAAATACTAGGTTTTGAGGGTATTGGGTTTAAGGGTTTAGGGGACCCGATTCAAAAAGAGCCCAACAAGAGAAATGGTCAAAATGCATTAAAATGGAGATTAAAGATATAAATGAGAAGAAATGGTAAATTCTTCATGAATAAGGACACAAATAGGACACAAATGAATTTGATAAAAGGACCAAGAATTTGAGTTGAAACAAAAATAATGATTTTATTCAATCTGAACAAATTACAGGATCTCAAATAGACGAGAGAGTACAATTGAGGAAATACAGTATAAAATGTAATTACGGGGAAACAGGAGTTACATCATCGTACTGGGTCTACATAAATAAAATATCTTTATTCATGGAACTTTCAAACAGTCATATTCAGAACGAAGCACCAGTCAACTTAACACCACGTCAGTCGACTGCTCCGACAATTTAAGTTATTTATCACCATTAGTTCTTTTCATTCATTTACCTTCCCTCCATCATATGTGTCATAGGGAAAATATACATTTAATAATCACACCATCATGTCTATTTGCACACGTTTTTATCAGCACATTATGAAAGGTAATGTCTCGTACCAGTCGACTGTACCGACAGTCTCACTCTCATTATTAATAGCATGTTCAAGCAATTTCTACTGCATTCAATTCACTTTTTGTAACATGGTATCAATCATAGTAATCATAGTATCATTCCTACATTAGAAGTCCTGAGAAACACCCACCTTATATGAAGAAATAACCGAAATCCCGCACTTTTCAAAACAAGGAACGCCTTCTTGCTCCTTTGCTCCACACCGAGCTCCTCAGCAATGCTGCTTGCCTCCACAGAAAAGCTCCCACACAAACTCACAGATACTCTCTATAATCTTAGAAAATTTTAGTGTAAAAAGATAGGGAAATAGGAGGGGTATTTATACTAGGAGATAAATAGAATAGAGGGTTAAGATACATAGGGGAGTTGGAGAATCAAAGGCTGAGATCTAATCGGGAGTTGAGGAACTACCCACACCTCAAAAGTAACTACCCATGATCTAAGCCCATCACTCCACAATCCGGCCAAGAATTGTGCTTGTGCACGTGTACATAGAGTGCACGTGTACACACAAAACCCCACTACAAAATTATATACCATACCCGGAAAAAGGAAAAAGATGCTACACATACAAGTTGTAGGAATATAAAAGGTTAAGTTTATGGGCTTAAGTTCATTTGGGCCAAATAAATATTTTAAAAAGAGAAAATAAACAAGTTAACATTCGGCTTTAAGGAAAATATTTTATAGGGAACAATATACTTTATTCATCATGGAGAAATAATAGCCACATGCTACACAAGCATACCATAAAAAGAGAAATAAATAATCTTTATGTATTAAGAAAAATCGGGGTATTACACCGATACAACTCCACTAGCCATTAAAACAGTAAAACTACTTCTCAAAGGCTGATCAAACTCAGTCTTCGGGAGTGAGGGGCTCGTGATATGGCTAAAAACGGGGTTAAATCTGAATCGTCCAAATCGGGCACGAATCTTGAAGCCCAGAGGTAAAACGGCAATTTCACCTACCAATAGGTCTGAAGCGGGTACTGGTTCTCCTCCTCGGAGACCCACTAACCTGCGAACGGATCCACCTCAACTAGGTGCGGGTTTCAACTCGCAGCAAACCCGGTCCAGAAAGGATAGAATTAGGGTTTCTGATTAATCCTAATCAACGGCCCTGATTCATATCTATCCTTTCACTGGGGATTAGAGATTACATTCCTTATCTAACCACAGGGATTACATTCCTAATCTGATCCCAGCGGCGCCTATAAATACCCCCCACCCATCTCCATTAAGAGGTAATCAATACTTTTTCAGTTTTATGCTCTTTCATAATCACTTCTGGTTACTGACTTGAGCGTCGAAGGGTGTGTCGCCGGGATCAACCTCGGTGTCTCACACTTTTGCAGGTGAACGGCGGGAGTGAACGGTCAGTCTCCGGCGGAACAGGTTTCAGGTTTGCTATTCAAAGTTTTCCAAAAATCCACAAATACTATCTGTTTGCCCCCACATCAGATTCAGCGGCAACACCATCAAAGACAATTAATTTACGTATCATCATTTTACTTTTCTTCTAATGATATAAATCATGTTCTTCAATAATTTAGTTTATCTCAGATTTTCAATCTAAATATTTTTGTACAGTGTAACACCCCGCAAAATTGGAAATTACTCTGCCCCTGTGTATTACGCACGTATATTTTGTAACATATTTCACCACGTGTTTTGATTACCGACTATTTATGCATTTTTCCGTACTGATTTTATCTTATTTTGAGTCAACAAAAATATAATATTTCAATCTTTTTACGTGCTTTTTACGAGTTTTCGATGCACGTATCGATTTCATATTTTCCACCGCTACGGGTGATATTTTCTGGGTTTCAATTATTTATTTTATGTATTCAAATCCATTTTTATAAGACGGAAATTAATTTTCTCTATTTTTGATCAAAATGATTTTGTACGTTGAAAACAAAAGTATAACTTGTATCATTTGCAACTTCTTTAACTTTCAAATAGCATATCCACTTTATAACTCCATGAATGGTCCTTTACCTGCATGTTAATCTGTGGGCTCGTCAGTTACTTACAACTGACGAAATTTCATACTCGGCCATCCTCTCTATGTCGGGAATAGTATAACGATCTTAATACTTTAAGAAAACACAATAAAAATTGAATGAATAAATACAGTGTCGAAGGTGATTATTCTAAACATAAGTGTATGTCATGCCTTAATGCCTAATGCATACCATTCTTCACTAGGATGACACTAATGCACACTTGTTTGGATTTTATGCATCCCATACTATATAGGTCCGAGGGCAAGTGCCTACGTTCTCCACAATAAAGGGCTCGATCCCTCGCCATGAAAACTACCCGGTAGCAAAACAAAGTTCAGACTATTCCACGAATTTGAATCCCAGCCTTGGAGTCCACCGCCGGCTGTTATAACAGATTCCACATCGTGCGAATCGTCCCGTATGTGACCCTCTAGCCCAGTATATATATATATATATATATATATATATATATATATATATATATATATACACACACACACACACACATTGGAGACAGTAAACACAAAAGCCCATCCGTCCGACTACTCAAGATCCCGGAGTTCACCGCTGACCCGTCCTCATAGTCCCGGATTAAAATATAATAATCCGTCTCCCACGGGGCAACCTCAGTCCACCAACTGGGTCTATAATCTTGGAGTCCACCGCCGACTATATAGAACACCCCACTTACGTTTTCCTAAGTTTACTACATCTTCACTTATGTGCCTAAATTTTCTTAAGTTCAAGACATGAATAATTTTCCACTCATAGAATTAGTTTTTACCTCCTACCGGACTTAATCAACAAATACGAGATGGCTCCTTAGCCAAATCTCCAGATCATTTCTCAAATCTTTTCTTTCAATAATGCCGGTACCGAGGTCTTACTAACTCTAAATCATAAACTTTCATGTACAAGAAACATGGGTACATATACCCTTTAATAATCATGTCTTAAGCTTATTATGTTCATGTCTCTAACTTATCCATAATTTGTTCTATGTCTCATTTAGCACTATTCATGATTCCTTAATAATAATAATTCTTTTTCATGAAACTATTTTATTTAACATCGATCTCACAAAATTTATCCGTTTCACAAACATGATTTTATCACTTGCAATCTCATTTGCAATTTAAATACACATAATAATCAGGTATTCAACACAAATGAATAATCCCATCAAAGATTTCACATCGTGCGAATCGTCCCTGTTACCGTTAAATCTGGTGTGGGGGTAAACAGATAGAATTTGTGAGTTCGTGGAAAAACCTGAATAGCAGATCCGAACCTGTTCCGCCGGAGTTGGACCGCTGACTCCCGCCGTTCACCTGCAAGGAAGTGCGAGACACCGGGGTTGATCCCGGCGACGCACTCTCCGACGCTCAAGTCAGTAATCGGAAATGATTATGAAAGAGCGTTTAACTAGCAAAAGATTGATCACCTTGTAACAGTGGTAGGTTGGAGGTATTTATAGTCGCCATGGGAAGTTGATTAGGGATCTGATTTCCTGTGATTCTTTTAGGAGTAAAATCCTCATAATCAGTTTAGGAAACTGATCCTTAATTTCCGGTGAGAGGATAACTGTGGATCAGGCCCGTTGATTTAGTCAAATCAGAGACCCTGATTTCCTCTTGCTGGTCTGGGTTCGTCTCGGGTCGGGACCCGTACCCAGTTGAGGTGGATCCGTTCGCGGGTTATTGGATCTGTGAGAAGGAGACCCAGTACTCGTTTCGGACCCATTTGTATGTGAAATTACCGTTTTACTCCTGAGCTTTAAGATTCGTGTCCGATGTGAACGGTCCCGATTTAATCCTATTTTTAGCCATATCACGAGCCCCCCACTCCCGAAGACTGAGTTTGATCAGCCTTTGAGGAGTAGTTTTACTTTTCTAATTTCGTACGAGATTTTATCGGTGTTCTTAAGGAGTTTGTATCTTGCTCGGGGAGTAACGGTGTTATTCTAGGCTTGTAAAATGCCCAAAAATATTCTCGGACTTTTCTGGATTTTTGGTGATTTTTCCAGATTTTTCTGAATTTTTTCTCATTTTTTTGAATTTTTTATTCATTTTCTGAATTAAATAATTAATTATCAAAAATATTAATTAATTAGTTAATTTAATAATTATTTTTTCAGAATTTAAAAATAATTTTTCTGAATTAATAATTATTTTTAGAATTTTTAATTAATTTTTTCTATTTTTTAATTTTTTTTTCGGATTTTTTAAATAATTAAAATAAATAAATAAATAAATAAATTAAATATTACCTGGACACGTGGCGCGTTTCTGACCGTCCATCATGATCAGATGAGCGCGCATCGTGAAGCAGATCACGATCTGGACACGTGGCGCGTTTCTGACCGTCCATCATGATCAGATGTGCGCGCATCGTGAGGCAGATCACGATCTGGACACGTGGTGCGTTCCTGAGCGTCGATCGTGCCGCGACGCGAATTTTGAGGCGATCGGACGGATCGTGTGGTTCGGCGGGTATTTTCTCCATATACGAGGGTCGGCACCCCGGTTCCTCGGCTCGGCGACTTGGAAACTGGCGTCAACCCCACCGAGGATGAAGCCACGTGGCATGCCACGTGGCAAATTTTTTTATTTTTTTATTTTTTATTTTTTTCTCTTTTCTTTTCCCCCCGCTGCTTCTTCTCCTCTGTCCTTCTTCGTTTCCTTCTTCTTCACCCCTGCTTCAGCTCCGACCCTTCTTCTTCGCATCTGCGTGCTCGAGCTCGGAGCTTGGCGTATTGGAGAGAGGAGCTCGGAGCTTCGGTTCGATGGGTTCGACAAGGAGCATGGTGGAGCTCGGCTGTCGAAGGAGGAGAGCTTGGTAAGCTCGGCATGGTAGAGGAGTTCGGCGAAGTGGATCGGCATTTTGATGAGCTCGATGCTTTGGTCGCTGAGCTGACGATGGAGACAGTTCGACGAGGAGCTTGGTCGGCGCCGTGGGGAGATCCGATGGTGAGCTCGGCATGGTAGAAGAGTTCGGCGAAGTGGGTCGGCATTTTGACGAGCTCGGTGCTTCGGTGCTCGACGAAGAGAAGAGGTGAGCTCGGAGTTGAAGGAGCTGTCGGTTCGATGGGTTCGACGAGGAGCATGGTGGAGCTCGGCTGTCGAAGGAGGAGAGCTTTGTGATGGAGCTCGAAGTTTGTTCGGTGAAGGAGAAGAGCTCGCGAGGGGAAGCTTGACGATGGAGCTCGTTAATGGCGGTGGTGAGCACAGTGAGGGGAAGCTCGACGCTGTGGAGCTGCGACGACGTGGATTCGAAGTTTTGACGAAGCTTCGAGCTCAGCACCGGAGCTCGATGGCGTTCGGCGACGAGCTAGATCACGACGGCAGGTCTTGGCATTGGTGGAGGCGGAGCTCGGAGTGGAAGAGACTGAGCTCGTGAAGGAGGCAAAGGTGGAGCTCGGCCAAGCGCTTCGAAGCTCGTCGGAGGAGACTTCGGCTGTCATGGGGAGCTCCGTGATGGCGTTCTGTCGTGGAGGAGAGCTCGATTGGAGCTCGGTGATGGCGAGGCGGAGCTCGATGTGGGGGATGCTTACGGAGTAGGGAGTTCGTTAGAGCCATGGTGATGGGTTCTTGAGCTCGGTGGAGAGTGAAGCTGGGTAGAGATGTTGGAGTGTTGGGTTTATTTTTCTTTTGTTGGTTTTGGCGGGAGAGTGGAGAAGAAAGAGTGAATCAAGTGGGTCGGGTTCGAATCCCTTAACGGGTCGACCCGGCCCCTGTGCCACCTTTTTTTTTTTTTTTTTTGTCTTTCTCTCTCGCTGCTGTTCATGCTCTTGTTCTTTCTCTCCTTTGCTTTTTCTCTTCTTCTTCTCTGCTTCGTGTTCGGCAAATTCGAGCACGGATTTTGAGGAGCATTTTTGCCACTTTGCAGTTCGGTAGTTCGGTCGTTTGGATTTCAGATCCAAGCTACGTGGCTCAATCTGGATGGTTGATCACGATCTTGGTGCGAATTACAAGACAAGAGGCTCACATTTCGAGAAAATGTTATCTTGTCGTTTTGTGGAGACGTGGCGCGATCTGAGCCGTTTATCATGTTCTAGCACGTTTTTTTGAGATGATCCAACGGTGAGATGGCTCGGCAGCATTTTTCTCCATATGTAAGGGTCGGTTCCTCGTCCGCTCGGCTCGGTGAGATGACTCAGTAGTTCACCCTCTGCCCGTAGTGGCTCGGTATCTCAAGAGGATGGGTCGGAGCTCTGCTCCTCGGCTCGGGAGGATGGGTCGGCATATGGGAGAGGTGAAGGGCTCTGAAGCTCTACCTCTATTCTGTTTGGTTTTGGAGATTTTTGAAGAGGAGCTCCACTCCTAGGGTTGGAGAAGAGGTGCTAGGAAGAGGTGCAGGGAAGACCCATGCTTTGAAGTAAGTGCAAGGAGCAACTCTAGGGGAGAGTTGTGAGCTCCGAACTCGTTGAGAAAAGGTCCGCTTCGGAAGCGAGCGGAGTGAAGAGCTCGACTCTAGGAGAGAGCCATCTGGAAGACGAGTTTTGAGGAGCAACTCTAGGAGAGAGTTGTGAGCTCCGAACTTGTTTGAGAAAATCTCCGCTTTGGAGGCGAGCGGAGTGAAGAGCTCGGCATTAGAAGAACCATCTGGCAGACGAGTTTGAGGAGCAACTCTAGGAGAGAGTTGTGCTCCGAACTCGTTTGAGAAGATCTCCGCTTTGGAGGCGAGCAAAGTGAAGAGCTCGGCATTAGAAGAACCATCTGGCAGACGAGTTTGAGGAGCAACTCTAGGAAAGAGTTGTGCTCCGAACTCGTTTGAGAAGATCTCCGCTTTGGAGGCGAGCGGAGTGAAGAGCTCGACATTAGAAGAACCATCTGGCAGACGAGTTTGAGGAGCAACTCTAGGAGAGAGTTGTGCTCCGAACTCGTTTGAGAAGATCTCCGCTTTGGAGGCGAGCGGAGTGAAGAGCTCGGCATTGGAAGAAAGAGGAAGAGGAGGAGAGGCATTCGGGTTCTCTCTTCTGCCTTGTTCTTTCGCACAGTGAAGAAGAGCAAAAGTGTTGGGTACTTTTGGCGGGAAGACTAAAGAAGGAGAAGAATGAAGGAGCTAAGAAGGGTATGGGTCGGACCGTGGGTATCGGATCCGACCCTGACCCGTTAGCCTCTTTTTCTTTCTTCCTCTTTATCTGCTTGCGTGTTCGGCGAATCCGAGCACGGATTTTAAGGCACATTTTCTGCCACTTTGCTGCTCGGTAGATTGGTAGCTCGAATTTCAGATCTGAGCTACGTGGCTCCATCTGGACGGTTGATCACGATCGTGGCACGAATCACGAGACAAGAGGCACAAGTTTCGAGAAAACGTTATCTTGTCGTTTTGTGGTGACATGGCGCGATCTGATCCGTCCATCACGCTTGAGTGCGAATTTTGAGATGATCTAACGGTGAAATCGGGTCGGTGGTATTTTTCTCCATATGTGGAGGTCGGTACCTCGTCCGCTCGGCTCGGTGACTCAGTAGTTCACCCTCTGCCCGTAGTAGCTCGGTGTAGTGGAGCTCGGAGTTCGGACAGCTCGGGTGTGAGGAGAAGCTCGGCGAGTTGATGAAGGGGATGGGTCGGCATATGGAAGAGGTGATGCTCTGTTGGTTTTGGAGATTTATGAAGAGGAGCTCCACTCCCTGGGGGTGGAGAAGAAGTGCTAGGAAGATCCTCATGAGAGCCATGGGAAGACCCATCCTTTGAAGTGTGTAAGGAACAACTCTATGGGAGAGTTTTGAGCTCCGAACTCGTTGGGAAGAGGTCCGCTTCGGAGGCGAGCGGAGTGAAGAGCTCGGCTCTGGGAAAGCCATCTGGCAGATGAGTTTGAGGAGCAACTCTAGGAGAGAGTTGTGCTCCGAACTCGTTTGAGAAGATCTCCGCTTTGGAGGCGAGCGGAGTGAAGAGCTCGGCATTAGAAGAGCCATTTGAGAGACAGGTTTGAGGAGGAACTTTAGGAGAGAGTTGTGCTCCGACCTTGTTTGAGAAGATCTCCGCTTTGGAGGCGAGCGGAGTGAAGAGCTCGGCTCTGGGAGAGAGCGATCTGGAAGACGAGTTTGAGGAGCAACTTTAGGAGAGAGTTTTAGCTCCGAACTCGTTTGAGAAGAGGTCCGCCTTGAAGGCGAGCGGAGGGAAGAGCTCGGCTCTGGGAGAGAGCCATTTGTGAGACGAGTGTGAGGAGGTACTCTAGGAGAGAGTTGTAGCTCCGAACTCGTTTGAGAAGAGGCCCGCCTTGAAGGCGAGCGGAGGGAAGAGCTCGGCTCTGGGAGAGAGCCATTTGTGAGACGAGTGTGAGGAGGTACTCTAGGAGAGAGTTGTGCTCCGAACTCGCTATTTAAATGACAGAATCAACGGTTGTGGGAGCAGTTCCGAATGGCGAACCAATTCTAACCCGCTGAAGAGCAAGTTATTTGAAGAGGAATCGAGCCAAGTGTTGGACTCCGAACCATCGGTAGAGTTGTTCAACAGTTGTGGGAGCAATTCCGAATGGCGTACCACTTCTAACCCGCTGAAGAGCAAGTTATTTGAAGAGGAATCGAGCCAAGTGTTGGACTCCGAACCATCGGTAGAGGTATTCAACAGTTGTGGGAGCAATTCCGAATGGCGAACCACTTCTAACCCGCTGAAGAGCAGGTTATTTGAAGAGGAATCGAGCCAAGTGTTGGACTCCGAACCATTGTTGTTAAAGGTTAGTAAGTTGCGGGAGCAGCCATGTAGAAGAAGCTAGACTTCGAACCCATCATTTAAGAGAGTCGTAATTCGGAGAGATAGAGAAGCAGGAGCAATAATTTTTAATGAAAAGATGTAAAGCTTGAAATAAACTAAGTGGCCGTTTCAATAGAGCGAGCCAATATTACATGCTATTGGCTGAGTTACAAGCATCGGCCTTATTGAAAATCAGGATCCTACTTCTACAATAAGGTGAAGACCTCTTGGGAGGAGCTAGGAGATTCTGAGTCTTGAAGCTCGACGGGCCCTTCTGCTCGTTTGTAGGCTCCTCAGGGGGTAAGCTCGGCCCCCTCTTTTTGGACGAACTTGATCAGGTGCCCCCACTGTATGAGTTCTTCGATCTCCTCCTTGAAAGCCCGACAATCATCCGTGTCGTGGCCGTGGTCCCTGTGAAAGCGGCACCACTTATCCTTGTTCCTCTTCTTGCCAGGTGTATTCATTCTCGGGGGAGCACGGAGTAGCCCTTCCTTGTCCACCTCCATAAGAACTTCTGATATATTGGCAATGAGGGGGGTGAACTTCTCAAACTGAGGAGTCGAGCGACGCTGTCCATTGCCATCCTTCTGGGATTTTTGGGACCCCTCTTCGCTTGTGCTCTTCCGTTTGTTCCCGGAAGATGTCTCCTCAAAGCCCGGGAGATTCTCGGCTTCTTCGGCCCGAATGTACTTCTCGCTCCTAAGAAGGAGGTCGGCGAAATTATGTGGGGGCTTCTTAGCAAGGGACGAGCGAAGGTTAGAATTGAGGACATTGGATTGGAATGCGACAGTCGCAACCGATTGGTCGAGGGAGGCGATCGATCTGACCTCTGCAGTGAACCTCCTCACATAGTCCTCCAACTTCTCTCCCTTTTCTTGACAGAGGTGTAGCAATGAGAGGCTGGTCTTCTCTGTGCGTCTGCTACTCATGAAGTGGGTGATGAAGAGGGTCTCGAACTGCTCGAAGGAGAAAATAGAAGAGGGGGCGAGGCGGGAGTACCATTCCCGAGTCGAACCCTTAAGAGTGGCGGGGAAGGTTTTGCACAGCAAAGCATCGGAAGCTTGGTGGATTAGCATGAGGGTCTTGAAGCTTTCGATGTGGTCCACGGGGTCCGACTCCCCCGAGTAAGTTTCGAACTGCAGGGGTTCGAAACCTCTTGGGACAGGAGCCTCTATAATGGTCCGGGAGAAGGGAGGTCTGCTCGGGCAGATGGTCCTTCCTCTTAACTCCTCATCCTGGTCTATTCGGCCGATGCGCCTCTCCATCTCGTGGAGACGGCGGTAGAGAGCATCGTCCCTTCGACGGTAGTCAAACGAGCCTCTGGACTCGTCTTCATAGGAAGGGGAGCGACGACGGTAGCTCTGGGAGCGGCGAGGACTAGGGATGTGCTGCTGGTTACTAGGAGCTGAAGGAGGAGTTATGGATCGGCGGAGAGGACTTGGGACCTGTGGAGGAGTACGAGCCCTCTGAGCATTGTTATTGTTGGGTCGGAGGTTGAGGGCTTGCAAAACCGTTGCTTGGAACTGCTGGAACTCAGCACGGGTGATGGGTGCCTCATCGTTCCTCGGATGTTGTTGACCGGCAGGGTAATAAGGTCTTCTCCTATGGTGTTCGGGGGACTCTTTCATCCTTCTTCGGGTAGGGGACCTTCTATAGTTTCGGCGGTGAGGAGATCGCTCATCCGGACGCTGTTGGCGGGAGGCTCCCTCTCGGGCCCGCTTTTCGTCCAGACGGCGGCGAAGATCCTCATCCTTCTGCCGATTGAGGATGGTATTGTGGAGGTCGGAAACTTGAGGATTGTGGGAGGCCATGGAATCTGAAGAGGCATCGTGTACCGAAATGCGGTCCTGATGGAGGGGTTGCTTCCGCGGGTTGGGACGCAAAGCCCCCGCACCGGCATTTTAAGGACCGGCGGGACCCTTAGGGGGTTGCTGATTCTGAAGAGGAGGCTGATCTTGTTGAAGAGGGTCTTCCGGTTGGAGAGGAACTTGCCCCTGCTGCTGAGCGGGTTGGATGGGGACTACCTCTTGTTGATCAACGGGATTGGGTCCACGGTTGGACCCTCTAGATCTTACTTTCCGAGGAAGCATGGCTGGAGGAGATCTGACCAACGGGAAGAGGAGAGGCTGCTATTCGTATGGTTCCCACAGACGGCGCCAATCTGTTACCGCTAAATCTGGTGTGGGGGTAAACAGATAGAATTTGTGAGTTCGTGAAAAAACCTAAATAGCAGATCCGAACCTGTTCCGCCGGAGTTGGACCGCTGATTCCCGCCGTTCACCTGCAAGGAAGTGCGAGACACCGGGGTTGATCCCGGCGACGCACCCTCCGACGCTCAAGTCAGTAACCAGAAATGATTATGAAAGAGCGTTTAACTAGCAAAAGATTGATCACCTTGTAACAGTGGTAGGTTGGAGGTATTTATAGTCGCCATGGGAAGTTGATTAGGGATCTGATTTCCTGTGATTCTGTTAGGAGTAAAATCCTCATAATCAGTTTAGGAAACTGATCCTTAATTCCCGGTGAGAGGATAACTGTGGACCAGGCCCGTTGATTTAGTCAAATCAGAGACCCTGATTTCCTCTTGCTGGTCTGGGTTCGTCTCGGGTCGGGACCCGTACCCAGTTGAGGTGGATCCGTTCGCGGGTTATTGGATCTGTGAGAAGGAGACCCAGTACCCGTTTCGAACCCATTTGTATGTGAAATTACCGTTTTACCCCTGAGCTTTAAGATTCGTGTCCGATGTGAACGGCCCCGATTTAATCCTATTTTTAGCCATATCAGTCCCGTATGTGACCCTCTAGCCCAGTATATATATATATATATATATATATATATATATATATATATATATATTGGAGACGGTAAACACAAAAGCCCATCCGTCCGACTACTCAAGATCCCGGAATCCACCGCTGACCCGTCCACATAGTCCCGGATTAAAATATAATAATCCGTCTCCCACGAGGCAACCTCAGTCCACCAACTGGGTCTATAGTCTTGGAGTCCACCGCCGACTATGGAGAGCGCCCCACTTACGTTTCCCTAAGTTTACTACATCTTTACTTATGTGCCTAAATTCTCTTATGTTCAAGACATGAATAATTTTCCACTCATAGAATTAGTTTTTACCTCCTACCGGACTTAATCAACAAATACGAGATGGCTCCTTAGCCATATCTCCAGATCATTTCTCAAATCTTTTCTTTCAATAATGCCGGTACCGAGGTCTTACTAACTCTAAATCATAAACTTTCATGTACAAGAATCATGGGTACATATACCCTTTAATAATCATGTCTTAAACTTATTATGTTCATGTCTCTAACTTATCCATAATTTGTTCTATGTCTCATTTAGCACTATTCATGAGTCCTTAATAATAATAATTCTTTTTCATGAAACCATTTTATTTAACATCGATCTCACAAAATTTATCCTTTTCCCAAACATGATTTTATCACTTGCAATCTCATTTGCAATTTAAATACATATAATAATCAGGTATTCAACACAAATGAATAATCCCATCAAAGACAATTAATTTACATACCAACATTTCACTTTTCTTTTGAATGATGCAAATCATGTTCTTCAACAATTTTGTTTTTGAAGACAAATATCAATCTACCTCAAAGTTACTATTATTTTCTCCAAAATTTCTAAAGCTATATTTTCAACCAATTTCATTTCATTTTATATGAATACTAGAATTTATTCTCAAATCTTTATTCAAAAAAAAATCTCCCTTTTTAGTTCTTCAACTATGCACTAAAAATCTCAAAACTATCTCTTATAACTCTTGATTATATTATGTAAACACTGGGACTTTTCTCCAATTTTTAAGTGCATTAGTACTCTTTTTATTAAAACACTTAATAAAATGTATTCAACACAAATGAATAATCCCATCAAAGACAATTAATTTACATACCAACATTTTACTTTTCTTTTAATGATGCAAATCATGTTGTTCAACAATTTAGTTTTTGAAGGCAAATATCAATCTACCTCAAAGTTACTATTATTTTCTCCAAAATTTCTAAAGCTATATTTTCAACCAATTTCATTTCATTTTATATGAATACTAGAATTTATTCTCAAATTTTTATTCAAAAAAAAATCTCCCTTTTTAGTTCTTCAACTATGCACTAAAAATCTCAAAACTATCTCTTATAACTCTTGATTATATTATGTAAACACTGGGACTTTTCTCCAATTTTTAAGTGCATTAGTACTGCTTTTATTAAAACACTTAATAAAAAGATAAAAACAATTATGGTCTATGTGTTTCGAACCCTTGACCAACAAAGCCACAAACAAGCCAGCGCCAACCATAAAGTCCATATGGACTTGTTGATTTATTCCTTCATTGAATCTTCTTATGCTCACTTCTCGGTAAATTTTATTCCAAAAAAAAAACATCAATGCAGAAAAGAAAGTTGGGTTATCAGGTTTCGAATCCATCCCAACCAGAAAGCAGCACAAGGTCAGACCACTAGGCTACCCGTTCGCAACAACTCACAGGCAACCCGAAAGTTTTTGTTCCAATTTCGTATTATTTCATTAATCTCGTAAAACATAGTTTTCTCTTTTAATCAAATCTTTCATTAGTCTACAATAATTTAATTAGACTGAAAATTAACAGAAACTCATGTATTAAAAATTCATATTTGATAATACATCTAAAGTTCAAATCTATTTCTTCTCTTTTATTATATGAATTGAAATTCTTCATTTTAATCCAACTACGAAAAATTTATATTCTATTACAACAAGTTAAAATAAGTTATGTATACCCATTTTACTTTACAAAAATTCATCTTTAAACATAAGGGAAATCTCTTCAATTATTTTCACAATTACTAGTTTCTATTAACATACAAATGACAATTATTCCTTACTTTTTGTTCTCAATTTCCAAACATCATGACAATACTTTGTAATTACTAGTTTCTATATTAACATGCAAATGAGAAAATACTCATTACTTCTTTTTCTCATTATATCAATTTGTTTCTTAATTTATAGTAACATCTCTACAATTTAGCATACCTAAAAACATGGACTTGCTCTCTAATTTATCACATCAAAATTTATACTACTCATTAATCATAATAGCAAGCATTCCCTACAATTTAGAAAGTATAGGATCACCCACCTTGATTGAAATCTTGAACAATTGAAAGGATGATCACCACTTCTAGCTTCAAGACTCCTAACTCCTCTTCTCCTCCTAGCAAGAGACTATAAGAACAAGAACTCTCTTACTCTCTTTCTTTTCCTTTCCCTTATTTCTTGATTACTTTTTGGTGTGAGAAGAGAGTAGAATGGTGGGCTATTTATAGGTCTTTGCTAGGGTTCTAATTTTATAATTTCACACCTAATAAATTACTAAAATTTAATTTACCAACTCTTCATATACATAACTCCCTTAACCTACACCCTTTCACCTTTCCAACTCCTCACATTTGTAACTCTCATAACCTACAAACTCTTCCCCTACCCTACATGCTCAAAAACGGGCCACATCCTATGCTTAAGACCGGTCAGGCCAAGTGTGCACATGCACAAGCACACACAATCCCTTTGCCATGTCATCCAGCATGCAAACCAAAGCACATTTTGTGAATGAATGTGCTTTACTTTACAACCCGTGGGCTCTCCACCTCCAAATCTATTTATATACACTAAGCCCACCAAAATTTGATAAGGCATAGGAAAAATTTCAACAGGGTTGTTCACGTGGGCCCCCATTCAAAACCAACATCAAATTCATTTAAATCATACCCATGTCATCACATTTTTAATTTGAAATCCATACAGTCACATTTTATATATATATCCTATCTTTCATCAGAATATATACATACATACTAAAAAATAGTTTACTTTAAAAATAAAAAATGTAATATGCAAAAATAAATGCACACCCTCCAAAATTTATTTTGAAATCAGATACACTCATATACGAATACCGAAACACGTGCGCTGCACGAAAAACGCCGAAATACAAAATATCAATTTTATCGACAGAAAATGTTAAAATTATAAAAATATAATATAAGAAAATTATTTATTAATTTTTATACAGTCTATCACATAATCGTTACGTATGTGGAAAACACGTGCGTTTCACGTACAAAATCATTTTGATCAAAAATAGGGAAAATTAATTTCCGTCTTATAAAAATGGATTTGAATACATAAAATAAATAATTGAAACCCAGAAAATATCACCCGTAGCGGTGGAAAATATGAAATCGATACGTGCATCGAAAACTCGTAAAAAGCACGTAAAAAGATTGAAATATTATATTTTTGTTGACTCAAAATAAGATAAAATCAGTACGGAAAAATGCATAAATAGCCGGTAATCAAAACACATGGTGAAATATGTTACAAAATACACGTGCGTAATACATAGGGGCAAAATTGTAATTTCCAATTTTGCGGGGTGTTACACTCTCCCCCCCTTAGAGTAGTTCCGTCCCTGGAACTCGCTAAGGTCTCTGATACCATTTGTAACACCCCGAATTTCAAATAAGGATAAATTCGAGATTTTACAGGATCTTTACTTCACTTCGTACAATTTTACAAGGAAATTTTAAAACTTTTCAATAATACATCAGAGTTCCTTTACACTTGGTTTTTTTACACAACAGAAGAAACAAAGATTACAATATTTGAAAACAAAAATATAACTGGTACAATTTTAACATTATTTGCAACATCTTTAACTTTCAAATAGCAACAGCATATCCACTTTATAACTTCGAGATTTTACAACTTTTTTAACTTTCAAATATAACACCATACTTTACTAGACACCCAATATCCAAAGATTACATCTTTTCGTCTTCCATTTTGGTGCAACCTGATATAGAGAGGGCAAATCTGCAACTAGACGTTAATAGAGGCAAACTGCAACTGGACGTCGGGGAGGCAAAATATGCAACCGAATGTCCAGAAGGCAAACTGCAATCGGATGTCAGGGAGGCAATTCTGCAACTTGAGATCGTAGAGGCAAGTCTGCAGTTGGATATCAACGAGATGAACCTACACCAGAAAGAGATTGCCTACTTTAATAAACTCTATTTTGTTTTCTATAATATTTACTTATCCTTATTCTATTTTCGTACTAGCTTATAATATTTTGCAATCTGCCATTATATTATTTAAACTGAATTCTATCCTACTTGTGTAATTACTATTTAATATAAACTATCTCCTTCCTAATATTTCAAATCTTTTCACACCGCTTTATCGTAAATTATTTTGCCACTAACTTATCGTAAGATTTTGGTGTCTACTCACCTAACAAATTTGTATTTATACTTTTCTTTAATTTATAAGTTATTTCTATATGATTAGTTTTTACACTATTTCAGTAATATATTGCTACTTTTACTACTATGATGTTTGCTTTACTCCGACAAACTATTTATAATTTTCATGTCATACTATTGGTTGTTTCACTGTAAAATTTTTATGCCTATAAAATTTTGTATATTGGTCTACTTGACAATTCAAAAGTATTTCAATTTATGCCTTCTATTTTAAATTTCCAAATTTGCATAGTTACCTTACAAACTATTTTATTAATTGGTATACAAAGTTATTTTATGTTATCCATACTTTCAACTAAGTCTCATTCTCATTTATTTTTCCAAACTCTTATTCAATGGTTTTGTTTTAAATTGCTAATTAGATTTCGTTATATAGTTTGCGAATTTTCTACCGTTTAATACATTGATAAAATTTTCCAGATTACCTATTGACTATGTTTTCTTCATCACATTGTTTTCCGAACTATTTCGAATTTAACGACTTAATCGACTTTTCCCTTTTTATCTAATAGCTTACCTAATATTATTTGTGTACGAAAATTTCTTTCAAACTATTCTATCTCTTCTCACATTTCATTTCTTATGCCATTTTCCTAGTTTTCTTGTTTCGTCTTGTGAAATTTTAATATTCATAGCTTTCCTATATAGAGTCTATCTTGTTTTCCTCGTTGCGTATTTTTATACCCTTAAAGCTTGCAATTTCCTAAGTACAATAATGATATTTCTCTGACGTGTACAAAATACAACCCTTACCCTAGCGAGTTCCGGGGATGGAACTACTCTAAGGGGGGAGAGTGTAACATCCCGCAAAATTGGAATTACAATTTTGCCCTCGTGTGTTACGCCCGTGCATTTTGTAACGTGTTTTCACCACGTATTTTGATTACCGACTATTTATACATTTTCCGTACATTTTATCCTATTTGGGTTAACTAAAATATTGAATTTCAATCTCTGGGTTTTACGTGCTTTTTACGTATTTTCGATACACGTATCAATTATATATTTTTCACTGCTATGAATGATATTGTTTCCATCATTTATTTCAGGTATTCAAATTCGTTTTATAAAACGAAAATTTATTTTTCCTCTATTTTGATTAAAATGCATTTTTCGATTTTCTGCACGTATAATGTTTTCTACGTGTAGTAATTTCATCGTGAAATGTATAAAATTAGTAAATATAATTTTTCTTATGTTGTTTTCGATTATATTTTAATAATTTTTCATTGATAAAAATCGATTTCGCATTCTGATATTTTACGTGCGACGCACGTGTTTTAGGCTAACATATTTGAGTGTATTTATTTTCAAAATAATTTCGGAGTGTGTGTAATATCCCGTGATTTTCAAAAATAATATAAAGTAGCAATATATATATATAGTATATATTATACTATATGAAATATGCAGATTGGCATATGGCTTTGTTTTGTTATAAGCAAAATGAATGGTATTAAAATGGATTGTGGGGGCCCACGGAGTGCAACAACAGCAACATTGTGGGCTTCTTCATGAGGCTTGGAAAACATACATGATGATATTTGGAAAAATGTGTGAAATTGGATGGATGAGGCCCACGTCATCAACAAGTGCTGTGTGTGTTTGGGGTCTTTGATCTTCAAAACAGCTGATGACGTGGAGGATGGCCGGTTTGGGAGTAGTGGAGGAGACAATAAATAAAAGTTAAAGTTTTGAGAGGTGGGAAGATGAAAAGTTAGGAGTTAGGAGAGTTATGTATATGAAGAGTTGGAGATTAAATAAGAGGAGTTATTAGGTTGTGTAATTACGCAAATTGAACCCTAGCATAGACCTATAAATAACACTCTATTTCTTCTCATTTCTCACACCAAAAAGTAATCAAGAAATAAGGGAAAGGAAAAGAAAGAGAGTAAGAGAGTTCATGTTCTTGGAGTCTCTTGCTAGGAGGAGAAGAGGAATTAGGAGTCTTGGAGCTAGAAGTAGTGATCATTCTTTCAATTGTTCAAGCTTTCAATCAAGGTGGGTGATCCTATACTTTCTAATTGTAGGGATTGCATGCTAAATGAGTAGTAAAAATTTGATGTGATAATTAGAAGATAAATTCATGTTTTTATGTATGTCAAATTGTAGAAATGTTACTATTAATTAAGAAACAAAGTATTGTCAAGATGTTTGGAAATTGAGAACAAAAAGTAAGGAATAATTGTCATTTGTATGTTAACTAGTAATTGTTAAAATAATTGAAGAGATTTCCCTTATGTTTAAAGAAGAAATTATGTATAGAAAAAGGGTATACATAACTTATTGTTACCTGTTGTAAAGTAATACAAATTTTCTAGTTGATTAAAATGATGAACTACATTCTTGTAATAAAAGAGAAGAAAGAGAGATTTGAAATTTAGATATTATTAAATATAAGTTTTAAACACATGAATTTTTGTAGTAAATAAATTTCAGTCTAAATAAACTATTTGGAGACTAGTGGAGAAGATTGATCAAATGAAAAATCTAGTTTTATGAAAGACAATAAAATAACAGAAAATTGGGTCAAAAACCCACGAAATGGGTTTAGGGTGTTGGGCGCAATTGGCCTGTTGGCTCGGCCGCGCGCTGCTTCTTTGTTGGGACTGGGTTCGATACTCAGTATGGCCGAAACATTTCTTTTGTATAATTTTTTTGTAATGAACACTACATTGAGGAAGATGTGAAAAGGCTTTTGGTTTGTAGTTGAGACAACAAGTCCATATGGACTTAGTGGTTGGCATGGGCATCTTTGGTCGCTGCCTGGGCTTCACAGGTTCGAATCACATACATTTTTTTTAGGATTAAATGGGATTAAATGTAAATTAAAGATTTCTAATGCTAATTAAAATTTGTGAAAAGACCTAGTGTTTACATAATATAATCAAGAGTTATAAGGGATAGTTTTGAGATTTTTAGTGCATAGTTAAAGAACTAAAAAGGGAAATTTTTGAATAAAGATTTGAGAATAAATTCTAGTATTCATATAAAATGAAATGAAATTGGTTGAAAATATAGTTTTAGAAATTTTGGAGAAAATAATAGTAACTTTGAGATAGATTGATATTTGTCTTCAAAAACTAAATTATTGAAGAACATGATTTATATCATTAGAAGAAAAGTAAAATGTTGATATGTAAATTAATGGTCTTTGATGGAATTATTCATTTGTGTTGAATACTTGATTATTATATGTAGTTAAATTGCAAATGAGATTGCAAGTGATAAAATCATGTTTGTGAAAAGGATAAATTTTTGTGAGATCGTTGTTGAATGAAATGGTTTCATGAAAAAGAATTATTATTATTAAGGAATCATGAATAGTGCTAAGATAAGACATTGATCAAATTGTGAATAAGTTGAAGATGAGAATATTTAAGTTTAATACATGATTATGAAAGGGTGTGAATATCCATGTTTCTTGTACATGAAAGTTTATGATTTAGAGTTAGTAAGACCTCGGTACCGGCATTATTGAAAGAAAAGATTTGATTTGGAGATATGGCTATGGAGTTATCTCGTATTCGTGATTAAGTCTGGTAGGAGGTAGAATTAATTCTATGAGTGGAAATTATTCATGTCTTGAATTTAAGAAAATTTAGGCACATAAGTGAAGATGTAGTAAACTTAGGGAAACGTAAGTGGGGTGCTCTATATAGTCGGCGGTGGACTCCAAGACTATAGACCCAGTTGGTGGACTGAGGTTGCCCCGTGGGAGATGGATTATTATATTTTAATCCGGGACTATGAGGACGGGTCAGCGGTGGACTCCGGGATCTTGAGTAGTCGGACGGATGGGCTTTTGTGTTTACCGTCTCCAATATATATATATATATATATATATACACACACACACTGTGCTAGAGGGTCACATACGAGACGATTCGCACAATGTGGAATCTGTTATAACAGCCGGCGGTGGACTCCAAGGCTGGGATTCAAATTCGTGGAATAGTCTGAACTTTGTTTTGCTACAGGATAGTTTTCATGGCAAGGGATCGAGCCCTTTATTGTGGAGAACGTAGGCACTTGCCCTCGGACCTATGTAATATGGGATGCATAGAATCCGAACAAGTGTGCATTAGTATCATCCTAGTGAAGAATGGTATGCATTAGGCATTAAGGCATGACATACACTTATGTTTAGAATAATCACCTTCGACACTGTATTTATTCATTCAGTTTTTATTGTGTTTTCTTAAAGTATTAAGATCGTTATACTATTCCCGGCATTGAGAGGATGGCCGAGTATGACATTTCGTCAGTAGTAAGTAACTGACGTGCCCACAGATTAACATGCAGGTAAAGAACCATTCATGGAGTTATAAAGTAGATATGCTATTTGAAAGTTAAAGAAGTTGCAAATGATACAAGTTATATTTTTGTTTTCAATTGTTGTAAGTTTTATTTCTTCCGCTGTGTAAAAACCAAGTGTAAAGGAACTCTGATGTACTATTGAAAAGTTTTAAAATTTCCTTGTAAAATTGTACGAAGTGAAGTAAAGATCCTGTGAAATCTCGAATTTATCCTTATTTGAAATTCGGGGTGTTACAGATGGTATCAGAGCATGTGGCCGAAACATGCTCTGATAAAATTAATAATTTTCTTATATTATATTCTGATGAAAGATAATTTTTTCCTATTACGTAACGATTACGTGATAGACTGTATAAAAATTAATAAATAATTTTCTTATATTATATTTTTATAATTTTAACATTTTCCGTCGATAAATTTGATATTTTGTATTTCGGCATTTTACGTACGACGCACGTGTTTCGTTTTTCGTATATGAGTGTATCTGATTTCAAAATAAATTTTGGAGGATGTGCATTTATTTTTGCATAATACATTTTAGATTTTTAAAGTAAACTATTTTTTAGTATGTATGTATATATTCTGATGAAAGATAGGATATATATATAAAATGTGACTGTATGGATTTCAAATTAAAAATGTGATGACATGGGTATGATTTAAATGAATTTGATGTTGGTTTTGAATGGGGGCCCATGTGAACAACCCTGTTGGAAATTTTTCCTATGCCTTATCAAATTCTGGTGGGCTTAGTGTATATAAATAGATTTGGAGGTGGAGAGCCCACGGGTTGTAAAGTAAAGCACATTCATTCACAGAATGTGCTTTGGTTTGCATGCTGGATGACATGGCAAAGGGATTGTGTGTGCTTGTGCATGTGCACACTTGGCCTGACCGGTCTTAAGCATAGGGTGTGGCCCATTTTTGAGCATGTGGGGTAGGGGAAGAGTTTGTAGGTTATGAGAGTTACAAATGTGAGAAGTTGGAAAGGTGAAAGGGTGTAGGTTAAGGGAGTTATGTATATGAAGAGTTGGTAAATTAAATTTTAGTAATTTATTAGGTGTGAAATTATGCAATTAGAACCCTAGCAAAGACCTATAAATAGCCCACCATTCTACTCTCTTCTCACACCAAAAAGTAATCAAGAAATAAGGGAAAGGAAAAGAAAGAGAGTAAGAGAGTAAGAGAGTAAGAGAGTTCTTGTTCTTGGAGTCTCTTGCTAGGAGGAGAAGAGGAGTTAGGTGTCTTGAAGCTAGAAGTGGTGATCATCCTTTTAATTGTTCAAGCTTTCAATCAAGGTGGGTGATCCTATACTTTCTAAATTGTAGGGAATGCATGCTATTATGATTAATGAGTAGTATAAATTTTGATGTGATAAATTAGAGAGCAAGTCCATGTTTTTAGGAATGCTAAATTGTAGAGATGTTACTATTAATTAAGAAACAAATTGATATCATGAGAAAAAGAAGTAATGAGTATTTTCTCATTTGCATGTTAATATAGAAACTAATAATTACAAAGTATTGTCATGATGTTTGGAAATTGAGAACAAAAAGTAAGGAATAATTGTCATTTGTATGTTAATAGAAACTAGTAATTGTGAAAATAATTGAAGAGATTTTCCTTATGTTTAAAGATGAATTTTTGTAAAGTAAAATGGGTATACATAACTTATTTTAACTTGTTGTAATAGAATATAAATTTTTCATAGTTTGATTAAAATGAAGAATTTCAATTCATATAATAAAAGAGAAGAAATAGATTTGAACTTTAGATGTATTATCAAATATGAATTTTTAATACATGAGTTTCTGTTAATTTTCAGTCTAATTAAATTATTGTAGACTAATGAAAGATTTGATTAAAAGAGAAAACTAAGTTTTACGAGATTAATGAAATAATACGAAATTGGAACAAAACCTTTCAGGTTGCCTGTGAGTCGTTGGGTACGGGTAGCCTAGTGGTCTGACCTGGCGCTGCTTCCTGGTTGGGATGGGTTCGAAACCTGATAACCCAACTTTCTTTTCTGCATTGATTTTTTTTTTTTGGAATAAAATTTACCGAGAAGTGAGCATAAGAAGATTCAATGAAGGAATAAATCAACAAGTCCATATGGACTTTATGGTTGGCGCTAGATTGTTGGTAGCTTTGTTGGTCAAGGGTTCGAAACCTATAGACCATAATTGTTTTTATTTTTTTATTAAGTGTTTTAATAAAAAGAGTACTAATGCACTTAAAAATTGGAGAAAAGTCCTAGTGTTTACATAATATAATCAAAAGTTATAAGAGATAGTTGAAGAACTAAAAAGGGAGATTTTTTTTTGAATAAAGATTTGAGAATAAATTCTAGTATTCATATAAAATGAAATGAAATTGGTTGAAAATATAGCTTTAGAAATTTTGGAGAAAATAATAGTAACTTTGAGATAGATTGATATTTGTCTTCAAAAACTAAATTGTTGAAGAACATGATTTGCATCATTAGAAGAAAAGTAAAATGTTGGTATGTAAATTAATTGTCTTTGATGGGATTATTCATTTGTGTTGAATACTTGATTATTGTATGTAGTTAAATTGCAAATGAGATTGCAAGTGATAAAATCATGTTTGTGAAAAGGATAAATTTTTGTGAGATCGATGTTGAATGAAATGGTTTCATGATAAAGAATTATTATTATTAAGGAATCATGAATAGTGCTAAGATAAGACATTGATCAAATTGTGAATAAGTTGAAGATGAGAATATTTAAGTTTAATACATGATTATGAAAGGGTGTGAATATCCATGTTTCTTGTACATGAAAGTTTATGATTTAGAGTTAGTAAGACCTCGGTACCGGCATTATTGAAAGAAAAGATTTGTTTTGGAGATATGGCTATGGAGCTATCTCGTATTCGTGATTAAGTCCGGTAGGAGGTAGAACTAATTCTATGAGTGGAAATTATTCATGTCTTGAACTTAAGAAAATTTAGGCACATAAGTGAAGATGTAGTAAACTTAGGGAAACGTAAGTGGGGTGCTCTATATAGTCGGCGGTGGACTCCAAGACTATAGACCCAGTTGGTGGACTGAGGTTGCCCCGTGGGAGACGGATTATTATATTTTAATCCGGGACTATGAGGACGGGTCAGCGGTGGACTCCGGGATCTTGAGTAGTCGAACGGATGGGCTTTTGTGTTTTCCGTCTCCAATGTGTATATATATATATACTGGGCTAGAGGGTCACATACGAGATGATTCGCACAATGTGGAATCTGTTATAACAGCCGGCGGTGGACTCCAAGACTGGGATTCAAATTCGTGGAATAATCTGAACTTTGTTTTGCTACCGGGTAGTTTTCATGGCAAGGGATCGAGCCCTTTATTGTGGAGAACGTAGGCACTTGCCGTTGGACCTATGTAGTATGGGATGCATAGAATCCGAACAAGTGTGCATTAGTGTCATCCTAGTGAAGAATGGTATGCATTAGGCATTAAGGCATGACATGAACTTAAGTTTAGAATAATCACCTTCGACACTGTATTTATTCATTCAATTTTTATTGTGTTTTCTTAAAGTATTAAGATCGTTATACTATTCCCGGCATAGAGAGGATGGTCGAGTATGACACTTCGTCAGTTGTTAGTAACTGACGAGCCCACAGATTAACATGCAGGTAAAGGACCATTCATGGAGTTATAAAGTGGATATGCTATTTGAAAGTTATAGAAGTTGCAAATGATACAAGTTATATTTTTCTTTTCAATTGTTGTAAGTTTTATTTCTTCCGCTGTGTAAAAACCAAGTGTAAAGGAACTCTGATGTACTATTGAAAAGTTTTAAAATTTCCTTGTAAAATTGTACGAAGTGAAGTAAAGATCCTGTGAAATCTCGAATTTATCCTTATTTGATATTCGGGGTGTTATAGATGGTATCAGAGCATGCTTCACAAGTAGTACATGTTTATAAGGAACGACACCCTAAAGTGGACACTAGAGTGTGAGTTTCAGTCTATAGAGATTTAAATGTAAGTGATTACATGATTTTATATTTTCTTAAGTTCAAGACATGAATAATTTTCCACTCATAGAATTAGTTTTTACCTCCTACCGGACTTAATGGCAAATAATTTCTTCAATTATTTGCCATTATATTATTTAAAACACTTTCTTTCAATACTGAAGCTTTGATTCTGTTCTTAATCATGTCTTAAACTTATTATGTTCATGTCTCTAACTTATCCATAATTTGTTCTATGTCTCATTTAGCACTATTCACGAAAGTGAAATTATGCTCCCAAACTTATTAAAACACTTAATAAAAAGATAAAAACAATTATGGTCTATAGGTCTCATTAAACTCGAACTTAAAATTTCTTCTTTCGTGTATTTATGTCACTTCATGTTTACCCGTTTATGTCTACTATTACTTTACGTATTTTGTCAAGTTTTAAATTGCCTTTTATTAAATTAATATTGCAACCATTATTTTCTTCATTTATTATTTTGGATTTTTCTTATAAAATTTTCTTATGTGCACTCATTTTATATGATTCGATTTCTGTGATACTATATTATCTTATCCTATATGTTTTTAACAATAATAAAATTTTCTACCTATACAAATATGACCTACCATTTTTGTTTTATTTGTTTACATTCGGTACTATTATTGCATATTTGTTTTGATATATACATTTTTACTATTAATCGCTACTCATTACTTTTATAGTTTTACACTACACATACTCACTATTTATACAATATCCTTTCTCAAATTTTAACTGTCTTTACATTCTTAGTTATTACTTATATTTTTCCAATGATCTCTACATATATATCATATATTTCAATATTCTTATTATACATATCATTTTACCCTCGTCTAATTACTACATTAATATTTTTGTATATAATTGTTTATGTCTATTGTCCTAATTTGCTATACTTATTGTTTTCAATTGTGTTTTCATCTCGTGTATGTGCCTTACACTATTTTGTCTTGATATTATAAATTATTTTTATTACTACAAATTTTTGTATGTATATCTATTTTGATGTTTTTGCTGTCATAATTTCCAATTTCATTTACAACTTTTTCATTCCCTTATATATCACTGATTTCAAAATATAACGCCCAATATTCAAAGATTACATCTTTTCGTCTTCCATTTTGGTGCAACCTGATATCGAGAAGGCAAGTCAGCAGTTGGATACCAACGAGACGAACCTACACCAGAAGGAGATTGCCTACTCTAATAAACCCTATTTTGTTTTCTATAATATTTACTTATCCCTATTCTATTTTCGTACTAGCTTATAATAATACTGTTTTGCATTCTAGTATTATACTATTTAAACTGATTTCTATCCTACTTGTGTAATTACTATTTAATATCAACTATCTCCCTCCTAATATTTCAAATCTTTTCATACCGTTTTATCGTAATTTATTTTGCTACTAACTTATCGTAGATTTTGGTGTCTACTCACCTAACAAATTGGTATTTATACTTTTCTTCAATTTATAAGTTATTTCTATATCATTAATTTTCGCAATATTTCAATAATATATTACTACTTTTAGTACTATGATGTTTGCTTTACTCTGAAAAACTTGTAATTTTCATGTCATACTATTGGTTGTCTCACTCTAAAATTTTTACGTCTATAAAAATTTGTATATTGGTCTACTTGACAATTCAAAAGTATTTCAATATATGCCTTCTATTTTAAATTTTCAAATTATATATATAATTATTATAGTTACCTTACAAACTATTTTTATTAATTGGTATACAAAGTCATTTTATGTTATCTATACTTTCAACTAAGTCTCATTCTCATTTATTTTTCCAAACTCTTATTCAATGGTTTTGTTTTAAATTGCTAATTAGATTTCGTTATACAGTTTGCGAATTTTCTACCGTTTAATACATTGATAAATTTTTCCAAATTACCTATTGACTATGTTTTCTTCGCCACATTGTTTTCCGAACTATTTCGAATTTAACGACTTAATCGATTTTTCCCTTTTTATCTAATAGCTTACTTAATATTATTTGTGTACGAAAATTTCTTTCAAACTATTCTATCTCTTGTCACATTTCTTATGCCATTTTCCTAGTTTTCTTTTTCCGTCTTGTGAAATTTTGATATTCATAGTTATCCTATATAGAGTTTGTCTTGCTTTTTGTAGCGCCCCAAATTTCTAATATGAGAGCTTAGAAAATAAGTGGCGAAATTCCAGCAATCCACTTCAATACAACAATAAACACCAACAACACCACTAAAATTTTTCTTCTTTATTTCAACAATTATTACAATTACAGCGGAAGTCTAAACATCTCAACACACGATAATATTTTATTTACAACTCAATAATGATCTCAAATATCCTTTACAATTTTACACCAAACACTAAATAATTGAAATTATCTCAAAATGCCCACTCAAGCTTCCAACTTCCAATCTAAGCAATAACCTGCAACATGTGAGGCTAGAGTTGAACCCTAACCCCAAAACTACGGGGTCAGCCATAAATGGTGTGAGTGGTAACAAATCAAACCAATGGCATAAATGAACTTAAAACATAATATCCAACAAATAATAATCAAACACTAAAGTATGAAATACGACAAAAGAATAATGGGTGATACCAAAACCAAAAGCCAAGTGTGTAAAAACAGGAAATCCGAATGCATAAAAGTGATTCGAGAAAACATCATGACTACATGCTGACAACGATGACTACTAAGAGATGAAGATAAACTATGATAATTTGCCCATGCTTGATCATTCCGGAGATTGATCCCACATCACAGGTATTTTTCCTGGATAATTCAGGAGATCATCCCACATCTAAACATAGATTCCTTATCACAATAATACCCCAAAAGTGTCGCCTCGACTCCGATCATTCCGTAGTTCAATCCCACATCTCAAGTTAATTACTTGGATAATTCAGGAGAAATACCTCACATCACAGGTTAACTACCTGGATAATTCCGGAGATAAATCACACATCACAAGTTAACTACTTGGATAATTCAGGAGATTAAATCCTACATCAAAAGCCATACTGAGGTGCATAACTCCTGTTCTCATTCGCCATGACACTACTAATGCCTGTCCTTATTAGTTTGGGTTACTGAACAAATCTCCTAGGGTAGTGTACCCTACCGGACTAAAAATCTGAATAACTGAAAATTTGCCTCGATGGGCCTCAACAAATAACTGAACAAACACCGGTATACTAGGGTCACCTACCTCTAGAGACTCACAACAAATATCTGAACAAATTCCACTTAACAAGTGGCTCAACAAAATATCACAAAATCATGTTCTTAACTGAACATCTCAAAAACAAATACCTGACTGAACATCTTAAAATCAAACACTGAACAAATATCTCAACATCAAATACTGAACAATATCTCAGAATTAAGTACTGAACAAATGTCTCGAAATCAAACACTAAACAAAATATCTCAAATCAAATACAAAGATCCTTCAGGACCAGTCGACTGCATAATGGACCAGTCGACTGTCCAGAGGACATATCCCAACATTTTACAAAAATAATCTAAGGCATGACCAGTCGACTTGACCAGTCATCAGTCGACTGCCCCGAGACAAATTCAAATAATCTTCATAAAAAATAATCTAAGTATTCGAGTCGACTGAAGGGTCATAGGTCGACTGTCCCGAAAGGACTGAACAAAATTACAAACAGAGGACCAGTCGACTGACCTCAGTCTAGGTCGACTGTCCCGAACAAATCTCAAAGACTAAAAATACACAGTAGGCTCGTACCAGTCGACTGCTTCGCAGTCCAGTCGACTGTCGGCTACAGATTCCCAAAAAAATAGGTCTGAACACCAATCAAACGAGAGTATTCTAAAGATTCATCGATCATAAAAATTAATTCATATCCAGGCAAATAAACAATTCTCAATAATCTCCATCATGGTTACATTACTCAATCAATCAATTTCTCAAATCTCATATCCTCATGATCTAGACTCTTAATCCTTCGATTAGGGTTTTTCTCATCAAAATGTCTTTCTCAACTCAATCAAAAATCTGAACTACAATCATAAGATCCAGGTGTTTATCATCTGATCATAACACAATCACTTCTTAATATGTCTTCCATCAATACGATCTCATAAATCAACATTTCCTCAACAAATCTTAACATTTCTCATCCATGGTCTAAATGTCAACAAAAGTTCTCATCCTCCATATCAATATAAAAGATCCATATCATACATACCATGAGACTAATAAAACAATGGTATAACAATCACAACAAGCATAACAAAAGATCTCGCGTCATTCATCAATCAAAACAAGCAATACAAAGCAAACAAAACAAACCACTCACCTTTGATTTGAGGAAAAGATCCACAAAAGCCTTCTCCTTGCTAGATCCAAAATCCTCCCTTGTTCTTCCAAACTAATCTCAAGAAATTCTGAATATACTCAATGACGGCTGGGAAAGAATTTCCCTTAAATATGCCGGGGTAAAATATTAGGGTTATATTCCCACTTTGCAAAATAATCCTTTTAAGAATACAATTTTACATACATAGGTTTAGTCTTGAAAATTCAATCAAATATCATTTAAATTAGGATCTAATAGCAAAATATATTTTTAAACCTCAACAATTACTGATCGGAATGCCCAGCAAATGCATTTTGCACCCCAACCCTCAAAAATGTCGATTTTGCAAATAAGTCCTTCTTTTCTCAAAAATTACAAATAGTACCAATTAATTTCAGAAAAATCTGGAAAAATACTAAATAATCTTCAAATAATAAATAATGATTTTTCATAAAGAAAACTTAATTTTTCAAACTTCTGAAAAGACATTTGCACGTGTTTTGCACGTGTACAAAAGATAAAATTTCTTAGAAAATATTTATTTAAATCCTCAAAAATTATTTAAATTCATTTTCAAATAATTAAAATAATATTTGAAAATACGGGGTTCTACATCACTCCCTCCTTAGAAGAGTTCTGTCCTCAGAACTACTACTAATGAGTTCAAAACACATACCAACAAAAGGAAATAGTATTTCATTTATATAGAACATAATCTGAACAATTCCATATAACATCAAAATCAAAATAAAAGGATACATCATATATCATTCAATGGTTCATTCATTCAAGGAAATTCAATCACATACAAGAAATGCACTCATACAAACAATTCAGGAAAATCCTTCAACATGCGATTCTCTGGCTCCCAAGTAGCCTCCTCAAACTGTTGATTCCTCCACAATACCTTGACCATAGGTATCACCTTGCTTCTAAGGACTTTCTCCCTACGATCAACGATCTTAACATGCTGTTCCTTGAAGCTCAAGTTCACCTGTAGGTCTTCAGGAACTTCTACCAACTGATGGTTCTGGTCGGCCACATACTTCCTTAATAGCGACACATGAAACACATCATGTACTTGCGCTAACTCCTCTGGAAGTTTCAATCTGTATGCGGTCTTGCCAATCCTCTCCACGATCCTGTACGGACCAATGTACCTCGGCGCCAACTTACCACCCTTACCAAATCTGATCACTCCTTTGGTCGGAGAAACCTTGAGAAAAACTGCATCCCCAACCTCAAATTCCAAATCTCTCCGTCGAGTGTCAGCATAACTCTTCTGCCGACTCCGAGCTTCAACCAATCTCTTGCGAATCAGCTCAATCTGCTCTGACGTCTGCTGCACGATCTCAGGACCATACATCTGCCGCTCGCCAACCTCATACCAACAAACAGGTGTCCTGCATCTCCGCCCGTACAAAGCCTCATACGGTGCCATCCCAATACTTGCATGGTAACTATTGTTATAGGCAAACTCAACCAATGCCAAGTATCTTTCCCAACTACCACCGAAATCCATAACACAAGCTCTCAACATATCTTCCAGCACTCGGTTCACTCTCTCCGTCTGACCATCTGTCTGCGGATGAAATGCTGTACTGAAATCAGTCCTGGTGCCCAAAGCTGCCTGTAGGCTCTTCCAAAACCTCGAAGTAAATCTTGCATCTCTGTCAGACACAATCGAAACAGGAACTCCATGAAGTCTCACAATCTCTCCAATGTATAACTCAGCCAATTTCTCCATCGACCAAGTAATCTTCATGGCTAGAAAATGTGCCGACTTAGTCAATCGGTCCACAACAACCCAAATCGAGTCATTACCCTTCGAACTCCTCGGCAAACCCGTAATGAAGTCCATGCTGATATTCTCCCACTTCCACTCCGGAATGGGTAAAGGCTACAACAAACCTCCAGGTCTCTGATTCTCTGCCTTGATCTGCTGACAAGTCAGACACCTTGCCACAAAATCTGCTACATCTCGCTTCATGCCAGACCACCAAAAGTGGGGTTTGATATCCCTGTACATCTTCGTACCTCCTGGATGAACTGATAACAATGTGCTGTGTGCCTCCTGCAAGATACTCTCTCTCAACTCTGCATCATCTGGAACACACAACCTCTCGCCCAACCAAAGAACTCCATCTTGGACACGAAATTCTGATAACTTGCCTTCTGAAACCTGCTGCAACATCTTCTGGATCTCTGCATCTGATCTCTGACCTTCCACAATCTTCTCTCTCAAGGACGGCTGCAGTCTCAACTGAGCCAAAGATGCCCCTAAACCTCGCAGTACCACCTCGATACCTGCCTGATCGATCTCTGCTGCCAACTCCCTTCGAGTAGTGATCAACCTCGATAAACTACTCTTCCTGCTAAGTCCATCAGCCACTACATTCGCCTTGCCCGGATGATACTTGATCTCAGGACGAATGTCTTCCAATACCTCCAACCATCTTCTCTGACGAAGATTCAAATCCCTCTGCTGATAGATATACTTCAGGCTCTTGTGATCAGTGTACATATTGACCTTCTCACCATAAACATAATGCCTCCATAGCTTCAAGGCATATATGATAGCTGCTAACTCCAAGTCATGCGTCGGGTAATTCTTCTCATGCGGACGCAACTGCCTCGAGCCATAAGCAATGACCTTGCCTTCCTGCATCAAGACACATCCCAAACCTCTGAGAGATGCATCACTGTAGATATCATAATCTTTCCCAGCTTGCGGCAATGCCAATATAGGCGCGGTAGTCAACCTTTCCTTTAACTCAAGGAAACTCTCCTCGCACTTATCTGTCCACACAAAAGCCACACTCTTCCGGGTCAAACCTGTCAATAGAACTGCAATCTGTGAATACCCCTGAATAAACCTCCTGTAGTAACCAGCTAATCCCAAGAAGCTTCTGACTTCCTTCACTGACGTCGGCCTGGGCCAATCCTTCACTGCTTCCACTTTCTGAGGATCAGTAGCCACTCCCTCCTTAGAAAGAATGTGACCAAGAAAAGCTACCTCAGACTTCCAGAATTCACACTTCGACAACTTGGCATACAAGCTGTGCTCCTGCAATGTCTGTAATACCGCTGCCAAGTGCTTAGAATGATCCTCCTCCGACTTCGAATACACCAAGATATCATCGATGAAAACCACCACGAGGAATCAATGAATGGCCTCAACACCCGATTCATCATATCCATGAAAACTGCTGGCGCATTCGTCAACCCGAATGGCATCACCAAAAATTCATACAACCCATGACGAGTCCTGAATGCTGTCTTGCTCACATCTTCCTCCTTGACTCGCACCTGATGATATCCTGACCTCAAGTCAATCTTCGAAAATACCGCTGCTCCTCGAAGTCTGTCGAACAAATCATCTATCCGCGGCAGTGGGTACTTGTTTTGAATAGTCACCCTATTCAACTCCCTGTAGTCAATGCACATCCTCATCGACCCATCCTTCTTCTTGACCAACAACACTGGCGCTCCCCACGGAGATGAACTCGGTCTGATAAGCCCTTTGCTCAAAAGCTCCTCAATCTGCTTCTTCACTTCATCCTGTTCTACAGGTGCCATCCTGTACGGAGCCTTGGAAATAGGCGCACTCCCCGGCTGAACGTTGATGCAAAACTCCACATCTCTCTGCGGCGGTAATCCTGGAAAATCATCCAAGAACACCTGAGGAAACTTTCGAACCACTGGAATGCCCTTGACTTCATCTGCAATAGACTTCTTAGATACCATTGCAGCCACCTGCGGGATCTTCTTCTTCCCTTGGAAAGTTACTGCAGGTCCACCTGGTGCTTTCACCAACACCTCCTTCTGCTTGCAATCAATTGTGGCATCATAAATAGCCATCCAATCGATGCCTACGATGACATCCACTCCCAACACTTGAAGCTCGATCAAGTCGATGCCGAACATCCTTCCACCAATCTCGATATCATAGCCCTCGTAATATTGATCTGCTACAAGCTCTTCACCTGACGGCGTTGCCACCGACAAAACCCTGCCTGGAAATAACTTAGGTTCCAAACCTAAGATCTTTGCAAAACTTGGCGATACAAATGTATGCGATGAACCAGTGTCAAACAAAACCTATGCTTCATCCATGACCAACTCTGGTGCATACCTTGAAAGTTGAGCAAATTTCGTCTCATACTCCCGAACAGTCATGCTCCCCTGCTGAAGGTTCATGAACTCAGTCGCCTTCTTCTCCTGAACATCCAGAGGAAAGAAGCGATCTCTGAACTCCTCCAGAAAAGCTTCCCATGTCAAAGGCTGATCTCCCAGAGTCCTCTTCAGTGACTCCCACTAGACACCAGCGTCCTTCTCAAGCTGCATAGAAGCCAACTTCACCTTACTGGCTGCTGGAGTCTCCGATACTTCGAAGATCGTCTCCATCTTCCGAATCCAATCGTCTGCTGTTGTTGGATCAGCTTGCCCTTCAAAGACTGGCGGCCTCATCCTCTTAAAGGATTCAATCTGCTTTATGGGGTCGGCATTCACCAATCCATGCCCAGCTCCATGATTCGGCGGCGGGTTCTGCTGCTGCGCTTGCTGCTGCGCCACATTGAGTGCCATCAGCGTATTCAATGTCTGATATACTTTGGCAAACTCAGCTTCTAGGTCAATTCCCGTTCCTCGAGAACTACCTGATCCATCCTCATTGTTGCCACCATTTCTACCTCTGGGTGCAACCATTGTGATTTCTGCAAAACGAGGGTAAAGTTAGAGCACACATACAATTCAAACTCAAATCATTACCCTATGGCAAAGCCATAACCATACCCCAAACCATAATTTCAAACCAAACATCATAATTTAATTCTATGTGATACTCACACTCTGATGTCCACACCTAGGTACTCACTCTCTAGTGTCCACACCTAGGTTGGTTGTCATACTAAGTCTATTATTACATTGAAGCAGAGCTCTGATACCAATCTCTGTAGCGCCCCAAATTTCTAATATGAGAGCTTAGAAAATAAGTGGCGAAATCCCAGCAATCCACTTCAATACAACAATAAACACCAACAACACCACTAAAATTTTTCTTCTTTATTTCAACAATTATTACAATTACAGCGGAAGTCTAAACATCTCAACACACGATAATATTTTATTTACAACTCAATAATGATCTCAAATATCCTTTACAATTTTACACCAAACACTAAATAATTGAAATTATCTCAAAATGCCCACTCAAGCTTCCAACTTCCAATCTAAGCAATAACCTGCAACATGTGAGGCTAGAGTTGAACCCTAACCCCAAAACTACGGGGTCAGCCATAAATGGTGTGAGTGGTAACAAATCAAACCAATGGCATAAATGAACTTAAAACATAATATCCAACAAATAATAATCAAACACTAAAGTATGAAATACGACAAAAGAATAATGGGTGATACCAAAACCAAAAGCCAAGTGTGTAAAAACAGGAAATCCGAATGCATAAAAGTGATTCGAGAAAACATCATGACTACATGCTGACAACGATGACTACTAAGAGATGAAGATAAACTATGATAATTTGCCCATGCTTGATCATTCCGGAGATTGATCCCACATCACAGGTATTTTTCCTGGATAATTCAGGAGATCATCCCACATCTAAACATAGATTCCTTATCACAATAATACCCTAAAAGTGTCGCCTCGACTCCGATCATTCCGTAGTTCAATCCCACATCTCAAGTTAATTACTTGGATAATTCAGGAGAAATACCTCACATCACAGGTTAACTACCTGGATAATTCCGGAGATAAATCACACATCACAAGTTAACTACTTGGATAATTCAGGAGATTAAATCCTACATCAAAAGCCATACTGAGGTGCATAACTCCTGTTCTCATTCGCCATGACACTACTAATGCCTGTCCTTATTAGTTTGGGTTACTGAACAAATCTCCTAGGGTAGTGTACCCTACCGGACTAAAAATCTGAATAACTGAAAATTTGCCTCGATGGGCCTCAACAAATAACTGAACAAACACCAGTATACTAGGGTCACCTACCTCTAGAGACTCACAACAAATATCTGAACAAATTCCACTTAACAAGTGGCTCAACAAAATATCACAAAATCATGTTCTTAACTGAACATCTCAAAAACAAATACCTGACTGAACATCTTAAAATCAAACACTGAACAAATATCTCAACATCAAATACTGAACAATATCTCAGAATTAAGTACTGAACAAATGTCTCGAAATCAAACACTAAACAAAATATCTCAAATCAAATACAAAGATCCTTCAGGACCAGTCGACTGCATAATGGACCAGTCGACTGTCCAGAGGACATATCCCAACATTTTACAAAAATAATCTAAGGCATGACCAGTCGACTTGACCAGTCATCAGTCGACTGCCCCGAGACAAATTCAAATAATCTTCATAAAAAATAATCTAAGTATTCGAGTCGACTGAAGGGTCATAGGTCGACTGTCCCGAAAGGACTGAACAAAATTACAAACAGAGGACCAGTCGACTGACCTCAGTCTAGGTCGACTGTCCCGAACAAATCTCAAAGACTAAAAATACACAGTAGGCTCGTACCAGTCGACTGCTTCGCAGTCCAGTCGACTGTCGGCTACAGATTCCCAAAAAAATAGGTCTGAACACCAATCAAACGAGAGTATTCTAAAGATTCATCGATCATAAAAATTAATTCATATCCAGGCAAATAAACAATTCTCAATAATCTCCATCATGGTTACATTACTCAATCAATCAATTTCTCAAATCTCATATCCTCATGATCTAGACTCTTAATCCTTCGATTAGGGTTTTTCTCATCAAAATGTCTTCCTCAACTCAATCAAAAATCTGAACTACAATCATAAGATCCGGGTGTTTATCATCTGATCATAACACAATCACTTCTTAATATGTCTTCCATCAATACGATCTCATAAATCAACATTTCCTCAACAAATCTTAACATTTCTCATCCATGGTCTAAATGTCAACAAAAGTTCTCATCCTCCATATCAATATAAAAGATCCATATCATACATACCATGAGACTAATAAAACAATGGTATAACAATCACAACAAGCATAACAAAAGATCTCGCGTCATTCATCAATCAAAACAAGCAATACAAAGCAAACAAAACAAACCACTCACCTTTGATTTGAGGAAAAGATCCACAAAAGCCTTCTCCTTGCTAGATCCAAAATCCTCCCTTGTTCTTCCAAACTAATCTCAAGAAATTCTGAATATACTCAATGACGGCTGGGAAAGAATTTCCCTTAAATATGCCGGGGTAAAATATTAGGGTTATATTCCCACTTTGCAAAATAATCCTTTTAAGAATACAATTTTACATACATAGGTTTAGTCTTGAAAATTCAATCAAATATCATTTAAATTAGGATCTAATAGCAAAATATATTTTTAAACCTCAACAATTACTGATCGGAATGCCCAGCAAATGCATTTTGCACCCCAACCCTCAAAAATGTCGATTTTGCAAATAAGTCCTTCTTTTCTCAAAAATTGCAAATAGTACCAATTAATTTCAGAAAAATCTGGAAAAATACTAAATAATCTTCAAATAATAAATAATGATTTTTCATAAAGAAAACTTAATTTTTCAAACTTCTGAAAAGTCATTTGCACGTGTTTTGCACGTGTACAAAAGATAAAATTTCTTAGAAAGTATTTATTTAAATCCTCAAAAATTATTTAAATTCATTTTCAAATAATTAAAATAATATTTGAAAATACGGGGTTCTACACTTTTCTCGTTGCGTAATTTTTTTTTACACCCTTAAAGTTGCAGTTTTCTAAATACAATAATGATATTTTTTTTGGCATGTACAAAATACAATCTTTACCTTAGCGAGTTCCGGGGACGGAACTACTCTAAGGGGAGGAGAGTGTAACACCTGGCAAAATTGGAAATTACTATTTTGCCCCTGTGTATTACGCACATGTATTTTGTAACATATTTCACCACGTGTTTTGATTACCGACTATTTATGTATTTTTCCGTACTGATTTTATCTTATTTTGAGTCAACAAAAATATAATATTTCAATCTTTTTACGTGCTTTTTACGAGTTTTCGATGCACGTATCGATTTCATATTTTCCACCGTTACGGGTAATATTTTCTGGGTTTCAATTATTTATTTTATGTATTCAAATCCATTTTTATAAGACGGAAATTAATTTTCCCTATTTTTGATCAAAATGATTTTGTTCGTGAAACGCACGTGTTTTTCACGTACGTAACGATTACGTCATAGACTGTATAAAAATTAATAAACAATTTTCTTATATTATATTTTTATAATTTTAACATTTTCCGTCGATAAAATTGATATTTTGTATTTCGGCGTTTTACGTGCGGCGCACGTGTTTCGGTGTTCGTATATGAGTGTATCTGATTTCAAAATAAATTTTGGAGGGTGTGCATTTATTTTTGCATAATACATTTTAGATTTTTAAAGTAAACTACTTTTTAGTATGTATGTATATATTCTGATGAAAGATAGGATATATATATAAAATGTGACTGTATGGATTTCAAATTAAAAATGTGATGACATGGGTATGATTTAAATGAATTTGATGTTGGTTTTGAATGGGGGCCCACGTGAACAACCTTGTTGGTAGGGATGGCAACTGGGCCGGGTCAACCGGCGACCCACCCGCGACCCGGCCCGTTAATTTGGTCCGCGGGTTCGGGTCGAACCCGGTGAACAGTACCGGGTCGACTCGGGTCGCAATTTACGCGAATTGAATTCACAAAACCCGGCCCACGAACTCGGCCCAATTCGCGTATTGGACCCGCCAACCCGCGGGTCGACCCGCGGTTTCGACCCTTTCGACCCGTGACGGGTCGACTGTTGACCCGCGGGTCGAACGGTCGAAAATCGCCCCGTTGCTGCTGATCTGATGCGCTCTGTCTTGGGCCGTTGTGAACGGCTCTTTGAGCCGTTACAATTTTTTTTTTTTTTTTTGTTTTTGTTTTTTCCCACTTATTTAGCCTATAAATATCCCTAAAAATCTCATAAAAAATCACACCTCACTCTCTTACTCTTTCTGCTATTATACATCATTTGTAAAGAATTTTTGAACAATTGTAGTATTCATCAAACAAGTGTACAAGGAGGCATATACATGATCAAATTTCGGTCGTATCGGAATCAAAATTCAACGTCTTTAACTCTCTTCAACCCTCGTCAAATCTACTTCAACCTCTTCTCAACTCTTCAATTGCGGAATCGGCAAAGCGCACCTCCATCTTTTCTATTCTATTCTTATTTTTACGGTTTTTTTACATACGCGTATTTCACGGTGAACGGTATCAAAATATCTCTATCTCTCTCGTTAATTTTTTTTTGCATTGTAGTTAAAATTATTGTTCGTTTTTTTGAACTTCTCTATCTCAACCCTCTTGTTTTTTAGATTTTTTTTTGTATAATTCACCGCTCCTACATTCTATATTTTTTTTTACATACTTTACTTTAGCACATTACTACATTATGTCTAGATCACGCGGTAGTGGTCGTAGCGGACAAGATTCCTCGTCCTCTTCACGTAGGCCACCAATTGTCCCAACTAGTGAGCCCGCCCAAGATTACATTGATCCTACTATGGAACAATGGGGTACACACGACGATGTTGTAGGTGACATACAATTAGAAGAAGAAGAAGAAGAACAACAAACCGAAACTACACAACCCCGTAGTAGTAGGAAAAGTAGAGGAGAAACTAACGATTGGCATAAGTTTTATGATTATATCCCGAACGAACATACTCCGGGTATAGGTTTGAAAGTGTGTAAAATATGTAGTAAAATATACAAATTCAAGAGGGGTGACGGCACCGGTACAATTAGTAGGCACATACAACATAATCATAAAGAACTTCTTGATCAAATACAAGGCCAACAAAAAATCAACCCTAGGACCGGTCAAGTAGATAGCCACCCTTATGATCCCGAACTTGTTCGTCGGGAAATGGCCCGATTAGTCATTAAGGAAGAGTTGCCATTTTCCTATCCCGAGAGTAGGAACTTGGAAAATTTTAATCAAACGGCCTTAAACCCTCATTTTAAAAGAATTCCGAGAAATACTTGCAAATCGGATTGTTTTAAAGTGTACATGAAAATGAAGGACGCTTTGATTGCAATTTTATGGAGTTTAACTTGTAGGGTTAGTTTAACTTCGGATTGTTGGACGGGTGTCAACAATATTCCAATGATGGGAATAACCTGTCATTGGATCGACAATGATTGGATTCTTCAAAAAAAAATCATATCACTTGCGTCGTTGCCGTATCCCCATAGTGGCGCTGAAATAGCAAGCCGTATTATAGAAATTTGTGATGTTTTTCATATTCGCGATAAAATTATGGCTATTAGTTTTGATAATGCATCTAACAACAATGTAGCAATTACTACTTTAAAATCTGTATTAAACCCTCCATCTGACAATATTTTTCATGTTAGATGTGCATGTCATATTATAAATTTATGTGTTCAAGATGCATTAAGAATAACTGATCCATATATAGTTAAAATTAGAAATTATGTACATTTCATTGCATTAAGTCCAAGCATTTTACAAGAATAGAAAGCTTGGTGTAGGGTTAGAAATGTTCCTTTTAGAAAATTTCCAAATGATGTTAGACACCGATGGAATTCTACTTTTGATTTACTAAATGTTGTCACCGATTATAAAGCAGTTGTAAATGATTTTTGTATCGCAAAAAATATGCACAATTTTGAAATGACTTCCCCCGATTGGTTTTTTGCCGAATCTTTGTTGAAATTTTTAGAACCTTTTAAAACCGCAACTTTAAAATTTTCAAAAACATATGAATCTACTTCTAGTAGCATTTTTATTGAATTAGTTAGCATGATGCAAATATTTAACGAAATGTTAAATGATCCCTATATTAGTGACATTGTAGTACCTGCATTTCAAAAATTTTTGAAGTATTATTTTCCTCCTCCTATGTTGATTTGTGTTGCTACTGTTATGGATCCCCGTATTAAATTAGAAGGTACGAAGAATTTGATAGAAATATTTTTTGGATATTTAGAGGACAATGTAGAATTAACAACTGATTGCACTACTTTTTTAGTTCAGTTTGAATCTACGCTAAATAACTTGTATGATTATTATGATAGACGTTTTGCTTCTAGTTGTACAACTTCTGTAGTTAGTTCTTCTTCTGGTAGTTCTAAAGGTAAGGGTAAAAGTAGAATTGGTGATAGAACATTTAGTTTACTTGAACAAATTCAATCTAAAAATCCTAGGACTAATCAACCAAATGAATTAAATTGGTATAACCAACAGGATACTGAGCCAACTCTTTCTCCACTAGATATTTTACAATGGTGGAAAGAACATAAACACACTTTTAGTATTCTGTCAATTATGGCTAAAGATTTACTAACTCATCCTGTCTCTACAATTGTTTCTGAGAGTGCATTTTCTACAAGTGGCAGGGTTCTATCTGATTACAGGAATCGGTTGAAGCCCGATGCGTTAGAGATGCTCGTTTGCACAGAAGACCGGCTGAAGGCTGAAGATAGGATGCAAGGGAAAGCACTATCAAGTTCCACAAGTGGGAGCAACTCGCCCGAAGAACAACAACAACAACAACAACAACAACAACAACAACAGCTTTGCTTGTTATGTCAAATTAGAAAACTTGTACTCAATTAAAATTGTATATAAGAAATATGTTATTGTATAAAACTTATTTGTGAATTGAATTCTTCATTTCGTTATAAATTGTTCAAATTGTATAACTTAAATTCATATGAATAATATTTCAAAATTTGTTGTCAATTTCACTCTTTCAATCTTATTATTATTATTATGATTTTTATTGTTTATTAGTATTATTACTTACTTAGTATTATAATTAAACATCATTTGGGGTTATTTGAAGAATTGTAGTATTATTACTTATTAGTATTATTAATTACTTAGTATTATAATTAAACATCATTTGGGGATATTTGAAGAATTGTAGTATTATTACTTATTAGTATTATTACTTACTTAGTATTATAATTTTTGAAGAATTGTAGTATTCATCAAACAAAGATATGGTTGTTTGTATACATCATTTGTAAAATTATTATTATTATTATTTTAATTTAAGCTACCAAAAAAAAAAAAAAATATTAAACGGGCCAACCCGCGGGTCGACCCGGTCCAACCCGGGTCGAACCCTAAAGGGTTCACGAGTTGGGTGGGTCACCCAAACGAAAACTTAGCCCGGCCCGGTCCGGCCCATATAAGGGTGCAACCCGGCCCGGCCCGGCTAAGTATTCGTGCCAATCCGTACGGGTTGGGCCCGACCCGGCCCACTCGACCCGTTCGCCATCCCTACCTGTTGGAAATTTTTCCCATGCCTTATCAAATTCTGGTGGGCTTAGTGTATATAAATAGATTTAGAGGTGGAGAGCCCACGGGTTGTAAAGTAAAGCACATTCATTCACAGAATGTGCTTTGGTTTGCATGCTGGATGACATGGCAAAGGGATTGTGTGTGCTTGTGCATGTGCACACTTGGCCTGACCGGTCTTAAGCATAGGGTGTGGCCCGTTTTTGAGCATGTGGGGTAGGGGAAGAGTTTGTAGGTTATGAGAGTTACAAATGTGAGGAGTTGGAAAGGTGAAAGGGTGTAGGTTAAGGGAGTTATGTATATGAAGAGTTGGTAAATTAAATTTTAGTAATGAGTAATGCTTCAGCCACTGCCAATTTCACTACATTTCTCTTCACTACCTTAGGTGGCATACTCCTATTGGAGAGTTCTCCCACCTACTCTATCTTCCTCTACCTATTAGAGTGTGCCACCTCAGGCAGTGAAGAGAAATGTAGTGAAATTGGTAGTGGCTCTAGTATTACTCTTTAGTAATTTATTAGGTGTGAAATTATGCAATTAGAACCCTAGCAAAGACCTATAAATAGCCCACCATTCTATTCTCTTCTGACACCAAAAAGTAATCAAGAAATAAGGGAAAGGAAAAGAAAGAGAGTAAGAGAGTTCTTGTTCTTGGAGTCTCTTGCTAGGAGGAGAAGAGGACTTAGGAGTCAAGAGTTATTTTTATTAAGGAATCATGAATAGTTTTAAATGAGACATAGAACAAATTATGGATAAGTTAGAGACATGAACATAATAAGTTTAAGACATGATTATTAAAGGGTATATGTACCCATGTTTCTTGTACATGAAAGTTTATGATTTAGAGTTAGTAAGACCTCGGTACCGGCATTATTGAAAGAAAAGATTTGAGAAATGATCTGGAGATATGGCTTTAGAAATTTTGGAGAAAATAATAGTAACTTTGAGATAGATTGATATTTGTCTTCAAAAACAAAGTTGTTGAAGAACATGATTTGCATCATTAGAAGAAAAGTAAAATGTTGGTATGTAAATTAATTGTCTTTGATGGGATTATTCATTTGTGTTGAATACCTGATTATTATATGTATTTAAATTGCAAATGAGATTGCAAGTGATAAAATCATGTTTGTGAAAAGGATAAATTTTGTGAGATCGATGTTAAAAAAAATGGTTTCATGAAAAAGAATTATTATTATTAAGGAATCATGAATAGTGCTAAATGAGACATAGAACAAATTATGGATAAGTTAGAGACATGAACATAATAAGTTCAAGACATGATTATTAAAGGGTATATGCACCCATGTTTCGTATACATGAAAGTTTATGATTTAAAGTTAGTAAGACCTCGGTACCGGCATTATTAAAAGAAAAGATTTGAGAAATGATCTGGAGATATGGCTAGGAGCCATCTCGTATTTGTTGATTAAATCCGGTAAGAGGTAAAAACTAATTCTATGAGTGGAAAATTATTCATGTCTTAAACTTAAGAAAATTTAGGCACATAAGTGAAGAGTTAGTAAACTTAGGGAAACGTAAGTGGGGTGCTCTATATGGTCGGCGGTGGACTCCAAGACTATAGACCCAGTTGGTGGACTGAGGTTGCCCCGTGGGAGACGGATTATTATATTTTAATCTGGGACTATGAGGACGGGTCAGCGGTGGACTCCGGGATCTTGAGTAGTCGGATGGATGGGCTTTTGTGTTTACCGTCTCCATTTATATATATATATATATATATATATATATATATATATATATATATATATATATATATATACTGGGCTAGAGGGTCACATACGGGACGATTCGCACGATGTGAAATCTGTTATAACAGCCGGCGGTGGACTCCAAGGCTGGGATTCAAATTCGTGGAATAGTCTGAACTTTGTTTTGCTACCCGGGTAGTTTTCATGGCGAGGGATCGAGCCCTTTATTGTGGAGAACGTAGGCACTTGCCCTCGGACCTATGTAGTATGGGATGCATAGAATCCGAACAAGAGTGCATTAGTGTCATCCTAGTGAAGAATGGTATGCATTAGGCATTAAGGCATGACATACACTTATGTTTAGAATAATCACCTTCGACACTGTATTTATTCATTCAATTTTTATTGTGTTTTCTTAAAGTATTAAGATCGTTATACTATTCCCGGCATAGAGAGGATGACCGAGTATGACATTTCGTCAGTTGTAAGTAACTGACGAGCCCACAGATTAACATGCAGGTAAAGGACCATTCATGGAGTTATACACGTGCATATTTTTGTTGACTCAAAATAAGATAAAATAAGTACGGAAAAATGCATAAATAGTCGGTAATCAAAACATGTGGTGAAATATGTTACAAAATACACGTGCGTAATATACAGGGGCAAAATTGTAATTTCCAATTTTGCGGGGTGTTACAATGTACAAAAATATTTAGATTGAAAATGTGAGAAAAACTAAATTATTGAAGAACATGATTTATATCATTAGAAGAAAAGTAAAATGTTGATATGTAAGTAAAATGTTGATATGTAAATTAAATTAGAAGAAAAGTAAAATGTTTGGAAATTGAGAACAAAAAGTAAGGAATAATTGTCATTTGTATGTTAATAGGAACTAGTAATTGTGAAAATAATTGAAGAGATTTTCCTTATATATGTTTAAAGAGGAATTTTTGTAAAGTAAAATGGGTATACATAACTTATTTTAACTTGTTGTAATAGAATATAAATTTTTCATAGTTTGATTAAAATGAAGAATTTCAATTCATATAATAAAAGAGAAGAAATAGATTTGAACTTTAGATGTATTATCAAATATGAATTTTTAATACATGAGTTTCTGTTAATTTTCAGTCTAATTAAATTATTGTAGACTAATGAAAGATTTGATTAAAAGAGAAAACTAAGTTTTACGAGACTAATGAAATAATACGAAATTGGAACAAAAACTTTCGGGTTGCCTGTGAGTCGTTGGGTACGGGTAGCCTAGTGTTCTGACCTTGCGTTGCTTCCTGGTTGGGATGGGTTCGAAACCTGATAACCCAACTTTCTTTTCTGCATTGATGTTTTTTTTTTTGGAATAAAATTTACCGAGAAGAAAGCATAAGAAGATTCAATGAAGGAATAAATCAACAAGTCCATATGGACTTTATGGTTGGCGCTGGCTTGTTTGTGGCTTTGTTGGTCAAGGGTTCGAAACATATAGACCATAATTGTTTTTATCTTTTTATTAAGTGTTTTAATAAAAAGAGTACTAATGCAATTAAAAATTGGAGAAAAGTCCTAGTGTTTACATCATATAATCAAGAGTTATAAGAGAGAGTTTTGAGATTTTTAGTGCATAGTTGAAGAACTAAAAAGGGAGATTTTTTTTTGAATAAAGATTTCAGAATAAATTCTAGTATTCATATAAAATGAAATGAAATTGATTGAAAATATAGCTTTAGAAATTTTGGAGAAAATAATAGTAACTTTGCGATAGATTGATATTTGTCTTCAAAAACTAAATTGTTGAAGAACATGATTTGCATCATTAGAAGAAAAGTAAAATTTTGGTATGTAAATTAATTGTCTTTGATGGGATTATTCATTTGTGTTGAATACCTGATTATTATATGTATTTAAATTACAAATGAGATTGCAAGTGATAAAATCATGTTTGTGAAAAGGATAAATTTTGTGTGATCGATGTTAAATAAAATGGTTTCATGAAAAAGAATTATTTTTATTAAGGAATCATGAATAGTGCTAAATGAGACATAAAACAAATTATGGATAAGTTAGAGACATGAACATAATAAATTTAAGACATGATTATTAAAGGGTATATGTACCCATGTTTCTTGTACATGAAAGTTTATGATTTAGAGTTAGTAAGACCTCGGTACCGGCATTATTGAAAGAAAAGATTTGAGAAATGATCTGGAGATATGGCTTTAGAAATTTTAGAGAAAATAATAGTAACTTTGAGATAGATTGATATTTGTCTTCAAAAACAAAGTTGTTGAAGAACATGATTTGCATCATTAGAAGAAAAGTAAAATGTTGGTATCTAAATTAATTGTCTTTGATGGGATTATTCATTTGTGTTGAATACCTGATTATTATATGTATTTAAATTGCAAATGAGATTGCAAGTGATAAAATCATGTTTGTGAAAAGGATAAATTTTGTGAGATCGATGTTAAATAAAATGGTTTCATGAAAAAGAACTATTATTATTAAGGAATCATGAATAGTGCTAAATGAGACACAGAACAAATTATGGATAAGTTAGAGACATGAACATAATAAGTTTAAGACATGATTATTAAAGGGTATATGTACCCATGTTTCTTCTACATGAAAGTTTATGATTTAGAGTTAGTAAGACCTCGGTACCGGCATTATTGAAAGAAAAGATTTGAGAAATGATCTGGAGATATGGCTAAGGAGCCATCTCGTATTTGTTGATTAAATCCGGTAAGAGGTAAAAACTAATTCTATGAGTGGAAAATTATTCATGTCTTGAACTTAAGAAAATTTAGGCACATAAGTGAAGAGTTAGTAAACTTAGGGAAACGTAAGTGGGGTGCTCTATATGGTCGGCGGTGGACTCCAAGACTATAGACCCAGTTGGTGGACTGAGGTTGCCCCGTGGGAGACGGATTATTATATTTTAATCTGGGACTATGAGGACGGGTCAGCGGTGGACTCCGGGATCTTGAGTAGTCGGATGGATGGGCTTTTGTGTTTACCGTCTCCATTTATATATATATATATATATATATATATATATATATATATATACATACTGGGCTAGAGGGTCACATACGGGACGATTCGCACGATGTGAAATCTGTTATAACAGCCGGCGGTGGACTCCAAGGCTGGGATTCAAATTCGTGGAATAGTCTGAACTTTGTTTTGCTACCCGGGTAGTTTTCATGGCGAGGGATAGAGCCCTTTATTGTGGAGAACGTAGGCACTTGCCCTCGGACCTATGTAGTATGAGATGCATAGAATCCGAACAAGTGTGCATTAGTGTCATCCTAGTGAAGAATGGTATGCATTAGGCATTAAGGCATGACATGAACTTAAGTTTAGAATAATCACCTTCGACACTGTATTTATTCATTCAATTTTTATTGTGTTTTCTTAAAGTATTAAGATCGTTATACTATTCCCGGCATAGAGAGGATGACCGAGTATGACATTTCGTCAGTTATAAGTAACTGACGAGCCCACAGATTAACATGCAGGTAAAGGACCATTCATGGAGTTATACACGTGCATATTTTTGTTGACTCAAAATAAGATAAAATAAGTACGGAAAAATGCATAAATAGTCGGTAATCAAAACATGTGGTGAAATATGTTACAAAATACACGTGCGTAATATACAGGGGCAAAATTGTAATTTCCAATTTTGCGGGGTGTTACACTGTACAAAAATATTTAGATTGAAAATGTGAGAAAAACTAAATTATTGAAGAACATGATTTATATCATTAGAAGAAAAGTAAAATGTTGATATGTAAATTAAATTAGAAGAAAAGTAAAATGTTTGGAAATTGAGAACAAAAAGTAAGGAATAATTGTCATTTGTATGTTAATAGGAACTAGTAATTGTGAAAATAATTGAAGAGATTTCCCTTATATATGTTTAAAGAGGAATTTTTGTAAAGTAAAATGGGTATACATAACTTATTTTAACTTGTTGTAATAGAACATAAATTTTTCATAGTTTGATTAAAATGAAGAATTTCAATTCATATAATAAAAGAGAAGAAATAGATTTGAACTTTAGATGTATTATCAAATATGAATTTTTAATACATGAGTTTCTGTTAATTTTCAGTCTAATTAAATTATTGTAGACTAATGAAAGATTTGATTAAAAGAGAAAACTAAGTTTTACGAGACTAATGAAATAATACGAAATTGGAACAAAACCTTTCGGGTTGCCTGTGAGTCGTTGGGTACGGGTAGCCTAGTGTTCTGACCTTGCGTTGCTTCCTGGTTGGGATGGGTTCGAAACCTGATAACCCAACTTTCTTTTCTGCATTGATGTTTTTTTTTTTTGGAATAAAATTTACCGAGAAGAAAGCATAAGAAGATTCAATGAAGGAATAAATCAACAAGTCCATATGGACTTTATGGTTGGCGCTGGCTTGTTTGTGGCTTTGTTGGTCAAGGGTTCGAAACATATAGACCATAATTGTTTTTATCTTTTTATTAAGTGTTTTAATAAAAAGAGTACTAATGCACTTAAAAATTGGAGAAAAGTCCTAGTGTTTACATGATATAATCAAGAGTTATAAGAGAGAGTTTTGAGATTTTTAGAGCATAGTTGAAGAACTAAAAAGGGAAATTTTTGAATAAAGATTCGAGAATAAATTCTAGTATTCATATAAAATGAAATGAAATTGGTTGAAAATATAGCTTTAGAAATTTTGGAGAAAATAATAGTAACTTTGAGATAGATTGATATTTGTCTTCAAAAACTAAATTATTGAAGAACATGATTTATATCATTAGAAGAAAAGTAAAATGTTGATATGTAAATTAATTGTCTTTGATGGGATTATTCATTTGTGTTGAATAACTGATTATTATATGTATTTAAATTGCAAATGAGATTGCAAGTGATAAAATCATGTTTGTGAAAAGGATAAATTTTGTGTGATCGATGTTAAATAAAATGGTTTCATGAAAAAGAATTATTTTTATTAAGGAATCATGAATAGTGCTAAATGAGACATAGAACAAATTATGGATAAGTTAGAGACATGAACATAATAAGTTTAAGACATGATTATTAAAGGGTATATGTACCCATGTTTCTTCTACATGAAAGTTTATGATTTAGAGTTAGTAAGACCTCGGTACCGGCATTATTGAAAGAAAAGATTTGAGAAATGATCTGGAGATATAGCTTTAGAAATTTTGGAGAAATTAATAGTAACTTTGAGATAGATTGATATTTGTCTTCAAAAACAAAGTTGTTGAAGAACATGATTTGCATCATTAGAAGAAAAGTAAAATGTTGGTATGTAAATTAATTGTCTTTGATGGGATTATTCATTTGTGTTGAATACCTGATTATTATATGTATTTAAATTGCAAATGAGATTGCAAGTGATAAAATTATGTTTGTGAAAAGGATAAATTTTGTGAGATCGATGTTAAATAAAATGGTTTCATGAAAAAGAACTATTATTATTAAGGAATCATGAATAGTGCTAAATGAGACAGAGAACAAATTATGGATAAGTTAGAGACATGAACATAATAAGTTTAAGACATGATTATTAAAAGGTATATGTACCCATGTTTCTTATACATGAAAGTTTATGATTTAGAGTTAGTAAGACCTCGGTACCGGCATTATTGAAAGAAAAGATTTGAGAAATGATATGGAGATATGGCTAAGGAGCCATCTCGTATTTGTTGATTAAATCCGGTAAGGGGTAAAAACTAATTCTATGAGTGGAAAATTATTCATGTCTTGAACTTAAGAAAATTTAGGCACATAAGTGAAGATGTAGTAAACTTAAGGAAACGTAAGTGGGGTGCTCTATATAGTCGGCGGTGGACTCCAAGACTATAGACCCAGTTGGTGGACTGAGGTTGCCCCGTGGGAGACAGATTACTATATTTTAATCCGGGACTATGAGGACGGGTCAGCGGTGGACTCCGGGATCTTGAGTAGTCGGACGGATGGGCTATTGTGTTTACCGTCTCCATTTATATATATATATATATATATATATATATATATATATATATATATATATATATATATATATATGTACTGGGCTAGAGGGTCACATACGGAATGATTCGCACGATGTGAAATCTGTTATAACAGCCGGCGGTGGACTCCAAGGCTGGGATTCAAATTCGTGGAATAGTCTGAACTTTGTTTTGCTACCCGGGTAGTTTTCATGGCGAGGGATCGAGCCCTTTATTGTGGAGAACGTAGGCACTTACCCTCGGACCTATGTAGTATGGGATGCATAGAATCCGAACAAGTGTGCATTAGTGTCATCCTAGTGAAGAATGGTATGCATTAGGCATTAAGGCATGACATACACTTATATTTAGAATAATCACCTTCGACACTGTATTTATTCATTCAATTTTTATTGTGTTTTCTTAAAGTATTAAGATCGTTATACTATTCCCGGCATAGAGAGGATGACCGAGTATGACATTTCGTCAGTTGTAAGTAACTGACGAGCCCACAGATTAACATGCAGGTAAAGGACCATTCATGGAGTTATACACGTGCATATTTTTGTTGACTCAAAATAAGATAAAATAAGTACGGAAAAATGCATAAATAGTCGGTAATCAAAACACGTGGTGAAATATGTTACAAAATACACGTGCGTAATACACAGGGGAAAAATTGTAATTTCCAATTTTACGGGGTGTTACACTGTACAAAAATATTTAGATTGAAAATGTGAGAAAAACTAAATTATTGAAGAACATGATTTATATCATTAGAAGAAAAGTAAAATGTTGATATGTAAGTAAAATGTTGATATGTAAATTAAATTAGAAGAAAAGTAAAATGTTTGGAAATTGAGAACAAAAAGTAAGGAATAATTGTCATTTGTATGTTAATAGGAACTAGTAATTGTGAAAATAATTGAAGAAATTTCCCTTATATATGTTTAAAGAGGAATTTTTGTAAAGTAAAATGGGTATACATAACTTATTTTAACTTGTTGTAATAGAATATAAATTTTTCATAGTTTGATTAAAATGAAGAATTTCAATTCATATAATAAAAGAGAAGAAATAGATTTGAACTTTAGATGTATTATCAAATATGAATTTTTAATACATGAGTTTCTGTTAATTTTCAGTCTAATTAAATTATTGTAGACTAATGAAAGATTTGATTAAAAGAGAAAACTAAGTTTTACGAGACTAATGAAATAATACGAAATTGGAACAAAAACTTTCGGGTTGCCTGTGAGTCGTTGGGTACGGGTAGCCTAGTGTTCTGACCTTGCGTTGCTTCCTGGTTGGGATGGGTTCGAAACCTGATAACCCAACTTTCTTTTCTGCATTGATGTTTTTTTTTTTTTGGAATAAAATTTACCGAGAAGAAAGCATAAGAAGATTCAATGAAGGAATAAATCAACAAGTCCATATGGACTTTATGTTTGGCGCTGGCTTGTTTGTGGCTTTGTTGGTCAAGGGTTCGAAACATATAGACCATAATCGTTTTTATCTTTTTATTAAGTGTTTTAATAAAAAGAGTACTAATGCAATTAAAAATTGGAGAAAAGTCCTAGTGTTTACATGATATAATCAAGAGTTATAAGAGAGAGTTTTGAGATTTTTAGTGCATAGTTGAAGAACTAAAAAGGGAGATTTTTTTTTGAATATAGATTTGAGAATAAATTCTAGTATTCATATAAAATGAAATGAAATTGATTGAAAATATAGCTTTAGAAATTTTGGAGAAAATAATAGTAACTTTGAGATAGATTGATATTTGTCTTCAAAAACTAAATTGTTGAAGAACATGATTTGCATCATTAGAAGAAAAGTAAAATTTTGGTATGTAAATTAATTGTCTTTGATGGGATTATTCATTTGTGTTGAATACCTGATTATTATATGTATTTAAATTGCAAATGAGATTGCAAGTGATAAAATCATGTTTGTGAAAAGGATAAATTTTGTGTGATCGATGTTAAATAAAATGGTTTCATCAAAAAGAATTATTTTTATTAAGGAATCATGAATAGTGCTAAATGAGACACAGAACAAATTATGGATAAGTTAGAGACATGAACATAATAAGTTTAAGACATGATTATTAAAGGGTATATGTACCCATGTTTCTTCTACATGAAAGTTTATGATTTAGAGTTAGTAAGACCTCGGTACCGGCATTATTGAAAGAAAAGATTTGAGAAATGATCTGGAGATATGGCTAAGGAGCCATCTCGTATTTGTTGATTAAATCCGGTAAGAGGTAAAAACTAATTCTATGAGTGGAAAATTATTCATGTCTTGAACTTAAGAAAATTTAGGCACATAAGTGAAGAGTTAGTAAACTTAGGGAAACGTAAGTGGGGTGCTCTATATGGTCGGCGGTGGACTCCAAGACTATAGACCCAGTTGGTGGACTGAGGCTGCCCCGTGGGAGACGGATTATTATATTTTAATCTGGGACTATGAGGACGGGTCAGCGGTGGACTCCGGGATCTTGAGTAGTCGGATGGATGGGCTTTTGTGTTTACCGTCTCCATTTATATATATATATATATATATACATACTGGGCTAGAGGGTCACATACGGGACAATTCGCACGATGTGAAATCTGTTATAACAGCCGGCGGTGGACTCCAAGGCTGGGATTCAAATTCGTGGAATAGTCTGAACTTTGTTTTGCTACCCGGGTAGTTTTCATGGCGAGGGATCGAGCCCTTTATTGTGGAGAACGTAGGCACTTGCCCTCGGATCTATGTAGTATGGGATGCATAGAATCCGAACAAGTGTGCATTAGTGTCATCCTAGTGAAGAATGGTATGCATTAGGCATTAAGGCATGACATACACTTATGTTTAGAATAATCACCTTCGACACTGTATTTATTCATTCAATTTTTATTGTGTTTTCTTAAAGTATTAAGATCGTTATACTATTCCCGGCATAGAGAGGATGACCGAGTATGACATTTCGTCAGTTGTAAATAACTGACGAGCCCACAGATTAACATGCAGGTAGAGGACCATTCATGGAGTTATACACGTGCATATTTTTGTTGACTCAAAATAAGATAAAATAAGTACGGAAAAATGCATAAATAGTCGGTAATCAAAACACGTGGTGAAATATGTTACAAAATACACGTGCGTAATACACAGGGGCAAAATTGTAATTTCCAATTTTACGGGGTGTTACACTGTACAAAAATATTTAGATTGAAAATGTGAGAAAAACTAAATTATTGAAGAACATGATTTATATCATTAGAAGAAAAGTAAAATGTTGATATGTAAGTAAAATGTTGATATGTAAATTAAATTAGAAGAAAAGTAAAATGTTTGGAAATTGAGAACAAAAAGTAAGGAATAATTGTCATTTGTATGTTAATAGGAACTAGTAATTGTGAAAATAATTGAAGAGATTTCCCTTATATATGTTTAAAGAGGAATTTTTGTAAAGTAAAATGGGTATACATAACTTATTTTAACTTGTTGTAATAGAATATAAATTTTTCATAGTTTGATTAAAATGAAGAATTTCAATTCATATAATAAAAGAGAAGAAATAGATTTGAACTTTAGATGTATTATCAAATATGAATTTTTAATACATGAGTTTCTGTTAATTTTCAGTCTAATTAAATTATTGTAGACTAATGAAAGATTTGATTAAAAGAGAAAACTAAGTTTTACGAGACTAATGAAATAATACGAAATTGGAACAAAAACTTTCGGGTTGCCTGTGAGTCGTTGGGTACGGGTAGCCTAGTGTTCTGACCTTGCGTTGCTTCCTGGTTGGGATGGGTTCGAAACCTGATAACCCAACTTTCTTTTCTGCATTGATGTTTTTTTTTTTTTGGAATAAAATTTACCGAGAAGAAAGCATAAGAAGATTCAATGAAGGAATAAATCAACAAGTCCATATGGACTTTATGTTTGGCGCTGGCTTGTTTGTGGCTTTGTTGGTCAAGGGTTCGAAACATATAGACCATAATCGTTTTTATCTTTTTATTAAGTGTTTTAATAAAAAGAGTACTAATGCAATTAAAAATTGGAGAAAAGTCCTAGTGTTTACATGATATAATCAAGAGTTATAAGAGAGAGTTTTGAGATTTTTAGTGCATAGTTGAAGAACTAAAAAGGGAGATTTTTTTTTGAATATAGATTTGAGAATAAATTCTAGTATTCATATAAAATGAAATGAAATTGATTGAAAATATAGCTTTAGAAATTTTGGAGAAAATAATAGTAACTTTGAGATAGATTGATATTTGTCTTCAAAAACTAAATTGTTGAAGAACATGATTTGCATCATTAGAAGAAAAGTAAAATTTTGGTATGTAAATTAATTGTCTTTGATGGGATTATTCATTTGTGTTGAATACCTGATTATTATATGTATTTAAATTGCAAATGAGATTGCAAGTGATAAAATCATGTTTGTGAAAAGGATAAATTTTGTGTGATCGATGTTAAATAAAATGGTTTCATCAAAAAGAATTATTTTTATTAAGGAATCATGAATAGTGCTAAATGAGACATAGAACAAATTATGGATAAGTTAGAGACATGAACATAATAAGTTTAAGACATGATTATTAAAGGGTATATGTACCCATGTTTCTTCTACATGAAAGTTTATGATTTAGAGTTAGTAAGACCTCGGTACCGGCATTATTGAAAGAAAAGATTTGAGAAATGATCTGGAGATATGGCTAAGGAGCCATCTCGTATTTTTTGATTAAATCCGGTAAGAGGTAAAAACTAATTCTATGAGTGGAAAATTATTCATGTCTTGAACTTAAGAAAATTTAGGCACATAAGTGAAGAGTTAGTAAACTTAGGGAAACGTAGGTGGGGTGCTCTATATGGTCGGCGGTGGACTCCAAGACTATAGACCCAGTTGGTGGACTGAGGTTGCCCCGTGGGAGACGGATTATTATATTTTAATCTGGGACTATGAGGACGGGTCAGCGGTGGACTCCGGGATCTTGAGTAGTCGGATGGATGGGCTTTTGTGTTTACCGTCTCCATTTATATATATATATATATATATATATATATATATATATATATATATATATATATATATATATATATACACATACTGGGCTAGAGGGTCACATACGGGACAATTTGCACGATGTGAAATCTGTTATAACAGCCGGCGGTGGACTCCAAGGCTGGGATTCAAATTCGTGGAATAGTCTGAACTTTGTTTTGCTACCCGGGTAGTTTTCATGGCGAGGGATCGAGCCCTTTATTGTGGAGAACGTAGGCACTTGCCCTCGGACCTATGTAGTATGGGATGCATAGAATCCGAACAAGTGTGCATTAGTGTCATCCTAGTGAAGAATGGTATGCATTAGGCATTAAGGCATGACATACACTTATGTTTAGAATAATCACCTTCGACACTGTATTTATTCATTCAATTTTTATTGTGTTTTCTTAAAGTATTAAGATCGTTATACTATTCCCGGCATAGAGAGGATGACCGAGTATGACATTTCGTCAGTTGTAAGTAACTGACGAGCCCACAGATTAACATGCAGGTAAAGGACCATTCATGGAGTTATACACGTGCATATTTTTGTTGACTCAAAATAAGATAAAATAAGTACGGAAAAATGCATAAATAGTCGGTAATCAAAACATGTGGTGAAATATGTTACAAAATACACGTGCGTAATATACAGGGGCAAAATTGTAATTTCCAATTTTGCGGGGTGTTACACTGTACAAAAATATTTAGATTGAAAAATGTGAGAAAAACTAAATTATTGAAGAACATGATTTATATCATTAGAAGAAAGTAAATGTTGATATGTAAAATGTTGATATGTAAATTAAATTAGAAGAAAAGTAAAATGTTTGGAAATTGAGAACAAAAAGTAAGGAATAATTGTCATTTGTATGTTAATAGGAACTAGTAATTGTGAAAATAATTGAAGAGATTTCCCTTATATATGTTTAAAGAGGAATTTTTGTAAAGTAAAATGGGTATACATAACTTATTTTAACTTGTTGTAATAGAATATAAATTTTTCATAGTTTGATTAAAATGAAGAATTTCAATTCATATAATAAAAGAGAAGAAATAGATTTGAACTTTAGATGTATTATCAAATATGAATTTTTAATACATGAGTTTCTGTTAATTTTCAGTCTAATTAAATTATTGTAGACTAATGAAAGATTTGATTAAAAGAGAAAACTAAGTTTTACGAGACTAATGAAATAATACGAAATTGGAACAAAAACTTTCGGGTTGCCTGTGAGTCGTTGGGTACGGGTAGCCTAGTGTTCTGACCTTGCGTTGCTTCCTGGTTGGGATGGGTTCGAAACCTGATAACCCAACTTTCTTTTCTGCATTGATGTTTTTTTTTTTTTGGAATAAAATTTACCGAGAAGAAAGCATAAGAAGATTCAATGAAGGAATAAATCAACAAGTCCATATGGACTTTATGGTTGGCGCTGGCTTGTTTGTGGCTTTGTTGGTCAAGGGTTCGAAACATATAGACCATAATTGTTTTTATCTTTTTATTAAGTGTTTTAATAAAAAGAGTACTAATGCACTTAAAAATTGGAGAAAAGTCCTAGTGTTTACATGATATAATCAAGAGTTATAAGAGAGAGTTTTGAGATTTTTAGTGCATAGTTGAAGAACTAAAAAGGGAAATTTTTGAATAAAGATTCGAGAATAAATTCTAGTATTCATATAAAATGAAATGAAATTGGTTGAAAATATAGCTTTAGAAATTTTGGAGAAAATAATAGTAACTTTGAGATAGATTGATATTTGTCTTCAAAAACTAAATTATTGAAGAACATGATTTATATCATTAGAAGAAAAGTAAAATGTTGATATGTAAATTAATTGTCTTTGATGGGATTATTCATTTGTGTTGAATACTTGATTATTATATGTAGTTAAATTGCAAATGAGATTGCAAGTGATAAAATCATGTTTGTGAAAAGGATAAATTTTTGTGAGATCGATGTTGAATGAAATGGTTTCATGAAAAAGAATTATTATTATTAAGGAATCATGAATAGTGCTAAGATAAGACATTGATCAAATTGTGAATAAGTTGAAGATGAGAATATTTAAGTTTAATACATGATTATGAAAGGGTGTGAATACCCATGTTTCTTGTACATGAAAGTTTATGATTTAGAGTTAGTAAGACCTCGGTACCGGCATTATTGAAAGAAAAGATTTGATTTGGAGATATGGCTATAGAGCTATCTCGTATTCGTGATTAAGTCCAGTAGAAGGTAGAACTAATTCTATGAGTGGAAATTATTCATGGCTTGAACTTAAGAAAATTTAGGCACATAAGTGAGGATGTAGTAAACTTAGGGAAACGTAAGTGGGGTGCTCTATATAGTCGGCGGTGGACTCCAAGACTATAGACCCAGTTGGTGGACTGAGGTTGCCCCGTGGGAGACGAATTATTATATTTTAATCTGAGACTATGAGGACGGGTCAGCGGTGGACTCCGGGATCTTGAGTAGTCGGGCGGATGGGCTTTTGTGTTTACCGTCTCCAATGTATGTCAGCGGTGGACTCCGGGATCTTGAGTAGTCGGACGGATGGGCTTTTGTGTTTACCGTCTCCAATGTATGTCAGCGGTGGACTCCGGGATCTTGAGTAGTCGGACGGATGGGCTTTTGTGTTTACCGTCTCCAATGTATATATATATATATATATATATATATATATATATATATATATATATATATATATATATATATATATATATATATATATATATATATATATATATACTGGGCTAGAGGGTCACATACGGGACGATTCGCACGATGTGAAATCTGTTATAACAGCCGACGGTGGACTCCAAGGCTGGGATTCAAATTCGTGGAATAGTCTGAACTTTGTTTTGCTAACGGGTAGTTTTCATGGCAAGGGATCGAGCCCGTTATTGTAGAGAACGTAGGCACTTGCCCTCGGACCTATGTAGTATGGGATGCATAGAATCCGAACAAGTGTGCATTAGTGTCATCCTAGTGAAGAATGGTATGCATTAGGCATTAAGGTATGACATACACTTATGTTTAGAATAATCACCTTCGACAATGTATTTATTCATTCAATTTTTATTGTGTTGTCTTAAAGTATTACGATCGTTATACTGTTCCCGACATAGAGAGGATGACCGAGTATGATATTTTGTCAGTTGTAAGTAACTGACGAGCCCACAGATTAACATGCAGGTAAAGGACCATTCATGGAGTTATAAAGTGGATATGCTATTTGAAAGTTAAAGAAGTAGCAAATGATACAAGTTATATTTTTGTTTTCAATTGTTGTATGTTTTATTTCTTCCGCTGTGTAAAAACCAAGTGTAAAGGAACTCTGATGTACTATTGAAAAGTTTTAAAATTTCTTTGTAAAATTGTACGAAGTGAAGTAAAGATCCTGTGAAATCTCGAATTTATCCTTATTTGAAATTCGGGGTGTTACAGTTTCTATCGTCTTCATAATAGGCAAGTAGTTTGTATGTGTTCTTTTGTCATACAAGTTAACACCGTAAGTAGTCTAGTATGAAAATGTGTGCTCTCATGATGATCCATATTTGTTAGTTTAACCGTTGACATCATCTCTTGAGCATGAGTAGTTACAATAACTGACACCCGTTGCATGAAAACAATTAGATTAGATGACACTTTGACTGTATGTTGTTTGTGGGACACCGTATGTTGTCGATGACTGTTACATAGATGTTTGTTGGATGTATGATCTCATTATAGACCATTTATTCACATGCCATGCTGAATTGAGTAACCCACATATGCCATGCTTTGTATGACATCTAGATTGGATCGTTTGTAGTTAAGTTATTTGATAAAATGCATAAAAGAACTTTTGTTTTGCGGTTGCCCTATTTTGTACAGTAATTTCGACCCTGTTAACATCAGTAAAATAAATAAGTTTGTGAATATGAATTGTAGTTTTCGTTTTCTAGTTTTTAGAATTTTTCACAGATCTGAATTCCGGTTTTCAATGCATGAGTTATTGATGTTTTACTGTAGTCGTATCGTATATTACAGATTCTGATTATACATATTCTGTATGGAATTTTATTTTAAAAGTGATATTAAAAGTAGATTTCGAACTCTATATTTTACTGAGTATGTTTAGATATGACTGGGATCAATCCCTAATTTTTGTGGAATTAATTATTGACTTTTATATTCCTTCCTTGCTTTTGAAACCAATCGAAATATTTTCAAACTTCATGCTGTTCAGTAAAGAACTATGTTTTCAACATGATTCTATTCATTTTTGTTGAAAACTTTGTGAATATGAATGGTAGCCTGATTTGTCTATTTTATCATCCTTTTTACGGATCTTGATTTCAAATCATATTTTATGAATTATCTCTGTTTTGGTACTGCTATGTCTTAACTTTCAAAATTGAGATTTTATTACATTACTCTCTTTTCCCCAATTTTGTTGACTATACTATCTGCAATATAATTTCATGATATTTTATATTTTGAAACTAGATATGTTGAGAAATCTTCCAGATTTTTCTAAAATTTAATTATGATGATTTTAAAATCTTTTCATGCTTATAAACAAGATTTTGCACTTTCTGGCTGAATACGATTTCTGTATTAAATGCTTTTTTCGACCCTGTTCCTGTGGCTAATGTGTGACTTATATATATGTGCTGGAATCGGCAAAGAGTCTAGTTTCTAGATTATCTGACGGAGCTAGGTTTGCTAATCTGTAGCAATGAAAAACTCAGATTTGGTACAGTAGTGTCTTGCTGTCCAGAACTGAAAGTTTCGTTGTTTTGACTATTATGAGTTGTTTTTATCAAACCGTTGTAAGTAGTACTTCATCTTAGACTTATCCTTTGTTCATGCCATTTCTTTAGCCTGTTGTATTCGTTCACACCTGTTGTTAATAATGAAAAGAAATCAATCCACGGTTTTTAGGGGAAAAGATCGAGTATGGACAATATAGAAATGCATATTCGGAGGGAACTCGTTTTTCCCACTGTTTACTGTGGTACCTATTGCTTATATCTTCATGCATGAGGGCATGATCCATGACATAATTTGTTGTTATTACTATTACTGTTACTTTTTGTCTGAATATACTGCCCTATAGAAGTTCCACTACGAAATCTTAAAACGAAACTGTTTGTTGTAGGAAACATGTTGTATAATGTGGGACGCCTGAAGTGCTACGTAGTTAGTAATGAACAATAGACATAAGAATAACTGTTTATACTATGACATCCCATTACTGTTGCTTCACTATTACTGTTGATTTACTGTTACCGTTGATTACCGTTGACCCTTACTGTTACTGTTATACTTTCACTGTTATTCCGCTGTTTACTGCCATCTGTAAACTGTTATATTTACTGCTTCTCCATGTTAGTATTTTCTGTTTAGTTGGTCCCCCCCCCTCAATTTCCTTACTTGTACTGCTTGCGGCCCGGACTTGCATTTAACGGGCGTTATGTTTTCATGTATTCCAATTTTTCATTGTAATTGCCATATGAGCAGGTTTTGCTGATCAATTGCTTATTGGAGTTGGTGAGCAAAATTTTTGAGCTGCGCAATTTGAATTATTTGCTTAAAATATTTTGATGAACTATTTATATTTGTTAACTGTATTGAGACTTATATTTGGTCTTGTATTCCCAGGATTATTATTTTGTTTCAGATCTTGTATTTTTTGGGATATTTATTACTGTTGCAATAAATGCTGTTGAGTTATGATTATTTATTCATGCTTGGTTGGAGTATAGTGTTATATTTATTGTTGTAATGAGTCAAGCAGATCTGTACAGCTTATGGATGGTGAAAACTATCCGCTGGGCTTAGTCGCGTACAGTACTCCGTATTCTTTTGGGAAGCGAGGCGTGGCACTACTACGATGACTACTACAAGCTTTAGACACTTTGCAAGTATTGGCTCTTGCCCTTGGAATACTGGAGACCAATCCCTCTCCGTGGATCATTCTGTGGCCCTTACGTCCATCGTCCCGGAATACTGGGGATCGTCTCACTTCGCAGGACACTTTGCAAGTATTGGCTCTTACCCTTGGAATACTGGAGACCAATCCCTCTCCATGGATCATTATGTGGCCATTACGTCCATCGTCCTGGAATACTGGGGATCGTCTCACTTCGCAGGTTATTCTGGAGCACTCATTGCACAAGCATCCCATGAGCGCCGCTCTCATCCCAGAATACTGGAGATCGTTCCCACTCCGTAGATCATTCTGTGGCCCTTACATCCATCATCCCGGAATACTGGGGATCGTCTCTCTCCAAGGATCATTTTGGAGTCCTTTGCACTCATTTCGTCATATCTCCAACTAGTGCATATCCTTAAGTTTAAGTTATCTATATAATAAAACACAAAGAAGACTATCAAGTGGCTCTCCTTCAATCCCCCCAAAATCAAAGGCCCAGATCTAACCTTACAAAACATATTTTCCCCCTCAAAAGTTTTCCCCCAAAACTCAAATTCAAATCCCCCCAAAATAACTCCTTCATTTATTTAATTCTCTCTCTCTCTCTCTCTCTCTCTCTCTCTCTCTATATATATATATATATATATATATATATATATAGAGAGAGAGAGAGAGAGAGAGAGAGAGAGAATTAAATAAATGAGAATTAAATAGATATATAGTCTCTCTCTCTCTCTCTCTCTCTCTCTCTCTCTCTATATATATATATATATATATATATATAGAGAGAGAGAGAGAGAGAGAGAGAGAGAGAGAGAGAGAGAGAATTAAATAATGAGAGAGAGAGAGAGAGAGAATTAAATAAATGAGAATTAAATATATATATAGTCTCTCTCTCTCTCTCTCTCTCTCTCTCTCTATCTCTCTCTCTATATATATATATATATATATATATATATATATATATATAGAGAGAGAGAGAGAGAGAGAGAGAGAGAGAGAGAGAGAGAGAGAGAGATATATATATATATATATATATATATATATATATATATATATATATATATATATAGAGAGAGAGAGAGAGAGAGAGAGAGAGAGAGAGAGAGAGAGAGAGAGAAATATGGACTTTTATTTATAACTAATTATTGTCGTACCATTCAAACTTGAACTACATAATTGTTGATTTACTGACAAGGCTTTCCATATGCTGTATCGTTCTGACGACGTGTCGTAGGCACGTGCCCATTGGAAAATCTAATAGTTATTAAAAACTAAAGTTTAGCTTACCCACCGGTCATAAAAAAAATACTGAGACAGTAAACCCATACCAGTTACTTCTCAAAATCAATTTTTCATTTTCATTTTCATTTCTTTGCCGGTACTTGGGTCTCACTAAACCTCTAGAATCAACATCTTTTCATGTTTAACAACTTGGGGCACTCATCCCCTTGTTACTCATGTTCTCAATTTTCATGTATTCATATTTTATTCAAATTCTTTAATTTCCTTCTTATTTATTCATCCATAAGTACAATCTCAACGTATTCATTTTCACAATACACTTTTCATATTCATCTAAATTTTCTCAGTACAAGTTAATTAAGATTAAAAAATAATATCTTAAAAATTCATCATTTGAATATTTATCCCATTATTTTCCTTTGATTTATTTTGAACCAATTCGTAACATCATTAACCATATACATATTTTTCTTGAGTTCACATATCATCTAAGCATGAATATGATCTTTATTTTTCCCAAAATATAACTTAAAACAGAGAGAATATATTTTCAATCACTTCGTGTTAGTATCATTTGCAAAACTGTAAATTCAAAGTAAGAAAACTGCATTTCATGCCATTTGAAAAAATCATAGAAAATTATATACTTCACGAAACTTTGCATTCTTTATATCAAAATAAAAGTATACATGTCTACTAAAACTTCTTAGTTATAAGTTTCCTCAAAATACTGTGTCTATAACTATGAATTCTTCGAAATATATAGAATGGTCGAAATACTGAAATACTGTCAACTGTACAGTCTTGAAAAATTCATTATAAATTCATTTCTTTGTGAAAATTTGATTTCTTAGACTTTTCAGAAAGGTTAACGAGTCTACTACAATATCTTAGTTCTAACTTTTCTTAAATTATTTCATTTACAATGTTGAATTGATAAAAAAACCGAAATGTGTACAGATTTCCAACAACCAGTCAACTACTAACCAGTTTTGAGTTTAAATTTTATTAAAATAGTAAACGACCTTCAAATGTTATGAAATTTAAAAGTAATGTTCCTGACACATACAAGATGCTCCCAAAAAAGTTTTTGTTCTAGATTCCAACTATTTTATTAGATACGAATTTCTGATGTGCAAACAAAATTCAAAACAATAACTTTTCTTTGCAGGAATTAGCAACTTTGTGTACAAATTCATATCAAATTCATATAATGTATTACTATGCACCCAAACAACATCATTTCAACTTAGATACAAGATAAATTTCAATTAGCATGCATTTTAATTCTAAATATCATCATCACAAATTAACCATTACTCATATTTTTGATCAATTTTATATAACAATCTTCCCACACATGCATCATACTATAAAATCTTGAAAGCATTCAAGAAACACCCATCTTATTTGAAGAAAGAAAATGAACTCCTAGTAGATGGCTCCTAGCTCCAAGAATGGAACTCCCTTCTTCTCCTAGAAAGCCTTTCTTTCTCCAAGCAAGAACCCAAATAACTCTCTTTTTCTTCTTTTCTTTTCTTTCTTTTCCTCTCTTTCTTTTCTTATATTTCTTATCTTTTGTTTCTTTTGATATTTGGTGTAATATTTCATGAATAAAGGGGGTGGTATTTATAGGGTTTGAGAAGACTCTTCTACTACCCAAATTAAGTGCTCTAATTGCCACTCACCATTACTACCACAAACTCCCAACTCTTATTCTTCCTTCATTAATTGGCCAACTCTTGGATTTCCCACATGTGCACACTTCACATTTAGTTAGTTGTTACACTACAATATTTTTGGACTACCGCGGCAAAACTACCCCGGCATTTTGTTAGTAGCACCAGGGTAGACTTGGATCAGAACGAGATACGAAAATTTTAGGTACCTACACCGACGTTTTATAACAATGCCGGGGTATGTACAACCTACACCGACATTTTTCATTTAAAACGCCGGAATAGAGTTTGGAATAAATTTTTCCCAAATCCAAACCTTATAGCATTTCACTGATCGATCCCCAAATATTTTTTTCCAAATTTTTTCCCTCTCTCTCTCCCCCCTGCTCTCCCGCCTCTGCCTTGGCCGCCATCGTTGTGCCCTCCGTCGTCGTCCCTGCGCTCGTCCCCATCGTTGTGCCCCCTTAAGCTCAAGGCAACCCCTTAATATTCTAGTGTTTGGTTAGATTTTTACTGGATTCAGAAAAAGTGAAAGAAGGAGTCGACATCATTGTCCGGCGTAGCTGACGTCAGCGACGTTTGGTGCGCTCCCAGGGTGGTGTTCGAGGTGGAGGCGTCGGTGGACTGCGTGGTGGCCTATCGCAGCGACAGAGAGAGAGAAAGGGCTGCTCATCGTGACGTCTGAATTTTTTTCAAAAAATTTTAATTAAATTTTTGTTGGAGTGTATTTTTGTCAAATTGGTATTTTGGGTCATAGAGAGGTTCTTGCATTGCAGATAGACATGGTGGGGGTGAAGAGATGATGCTTGCTTCATTGTTGGAGTTTGGGTCGACAATGGAGGACCCACAATTTGGATCTGGATCCGATCCACCACAGCTGTCCAGGCATCTTCGCCATATGCGAGGAGGAGGGGGATATCATCCTCTATCTTTGTCTCATCAAAGCTGCTATGGGCCAAAAAGATATAAGATGCATAATATGATTTAAATTGCTAGAAATACTATTACTAGTCCCACGAAAGTAATGTTATTTCTATCCATCCATAAAACTCAGGTCGTTCCGGTAGTGGCGATATAGCATGCTACTATCATATCATGTCTCTCATTAGCGAACTTGGGTCATATCCACAAGTCCTCGTAGGTTAGGGGATATCCATTTATACCCAGGGCTCTTAAAAACTCAACCAAGACTACTTTGCTCCTATGGAACTCAACAAATAAATGGACTCTAGTCTCATGCATTACAAAAACTACAAGTGGTCACTAAGTTTGGTTGCCTTTTGACCAGGTTCTCCATCACGGAATTGCATCATTGAGAACTAACCACATAAAACCTTTACTTTTAAATGGGCTTTTGCCTTCCAGATTATTGCAGACTATTTTGGTCAGCAGCCTCTAAAATGTATTCTGCTGTACCACGACCGTACTATGAAGGTATTCTGCTGTACGACGACCCTAGGCTTTCCGATCAGGAAGATGTGAGCATTTCACCACCGACTGGTCTAGATGTGTTTGATGTTCCAACAGTCTCAATTGGGCTTCCATACTTAGGCAATGTCTAAAAGTTGGCATCCACGCTCCTCTTTTCCATGTCTTGGCAACGGTGATGTGTGGCTGTGTCATTTGTTCATAAAAATTTGGGAACAGTTCTTTAAGAGTGTGTGCACCACACTATCTATCCCACCAGAATTGGGTCAACCTATCATTGCTATAAATGACGTTACACAACTGCTAAATGGGTCGTAAGCTTTAGAAACCACTCTCCGTCCCTAAAGCCCAAATTTCACGCTCCTTTCCCTTGTAAATAAGATAGAATGAAATCATGACACCCTTCACCTTGTAAATAAGATATGGTGTCAAGTCCTCCGTGTATCTTTTTCATGTAGGCTTTTTCTCATCTAATGAGATGGTAGCCCCCTTTATCCATGTCGGCCTCTTTCCACATGAATCGCTTCCAACCTTAATCAATTCGACTGATAACCCACCTGGGCGTTGACAAGAATGACAGTCAGTAGCTTGGTAGGTAAGAAAGAACTGAGGTATTTGATGGGAAAACTCTCAATCTTAGAATTAAGGATGAGAACATGTTCCTCTGCCTCCTCCATAGATAAAGCAAGGGGAAGGATTTTTCACTTATGGAAGTTGACCCGAAGGCTGAACCAGGCTTCAAAGTTGTACAGTACTCCCTTAAACGTGATAGTTTCTCCAGGGACTCCATTTTCATACAATAGAGTGTCATCCGCATACTTTCATACATCCCAGGCGACTCCTTCCACTAGCAACTGGTGTGACCATCCCTCTAGTCTGCTGTTATCCATCATGGACTTAAGGGCATCCACAACAACAGTGAACATGAGGAGAGCGGGGGGGGGGGGGGGGGGGGAGGGATAGATGGTCCCTTTTACGCAGTCCTCTTATACACCAAAATGGTTGACCCCCTCTTCCATTAACCAAAATAGCATCCTGCTAGTTTTGAATGAATGTCATATCCATCTGATCCACTTGTCGCCAAAACCTTTACCCTTGAGTGCTTCAATTATGCAATCTCAATAAACTGAGTCATAGGCTTTTTTGACCAACTTGAGCAGGTAGCTTCTGTCATTTGAGATGTGAAATTGGTGAATGGTTTCTTCCTCCATAGCAACGTATTCTAGGATGCATTAGCCTTTGTTGAAACCGACATATTCTCTGCTGATCAATATGTCCATCATCCCCCTCCCCCCTAATCTGTTGGCGAGGATCTTGGTTATTATATTTGACTGAGCAGTTAAAGATGCTAATGTAACACCCCGCAAAATAAAATGATTTATTTTGCATTATTAAATAATATTAAATTGGTAAAGTTGACTATTTTGACTATTTTCTTAAAATTGCAATTTTGCACGTGCAACACACATGCAAAGTTAGAAAATTTTGAATTCTTCAAATTTTTTGGTTAATGATTGATTCTCCTCATTTATTTATGATATTTTAATTTTCATATTTATTTGAATTAATTGTGCTATTTTATGAATTTGTCAATTTTACACGTGGAAAACACGTGCAAATATTTTTCTGTGCAAATCTCCACTTTTAAATTTATGAATAAGTTCTCCTATTTATAATTGAGTATATCCTAAATTTTGGAATTTTTCTGAATAAATAAACTATTTTTATAAATACTTCGAAAGAGAGGGGGTTGTACGTAAAAAGCCGATTGAAACTCGAACAAATAATGAAAATTCGTTTTTGCTGCTTTTTGGGCTAGCCATGGTCATCATTGAAGATAAAATTTATTTAAAATTTATTTAGAGTTTATTTGGTAAAGATTTAAACAAATATGATATTTTTACAAATATGAAATTTAAGTTGTACCTTATGCAAATATTTTTCTTGAAAACTGAAAGTAAAAAAAAAAAATATTTGGAAAATTTAATATTTATTAGTAGATAATAATTCTGAATTTTCTGAATTTTTACAAATATTTTATGACACATTTGCAAATATTAAAAAAAAAGAAGGATTTTTTTTTGCAAAATTACCACTTTGAGTACATATCCAAAATTTGTATCATTAGTAAAGGGGTTTGATTTTATTTTAATTTATTTAACTTATTTAAATAATTTATTTAAGAAAGGTCTATATATGTAAAGGAATAAATTATTGAGGGAAATTTCCAAAAAACTTGTAAAACCCTAATTAAATCATGATCTCGGCTATTTATTGACGGCTACAGCCGCCTCCCCTCTGAACAAAATAAAAGAAATATTTTTAATATTAATTTCTTGGAGTTTCGAAGCGAAGATCTTTTATTTTGCAAGGTAGGAGCTTTCCTTTTTCTCTTTATTATTTTTTGGTTGATTCTTCAATAAGGGGAGTGACATATGTTTGATTTCTTACTATTCTATGCATGTTATATACGATGATTTGTCTATTAGAATGCATGATAGAAGATTGTATGATGATATAATGAATTATTGATGGATGGATGATTAAAATTAGAACTTTTCATGAAAACTATGCAATGGATGAATGAATATCTATATGGATGACTTAAGAATATTAAGAACTTAATATAACTCCTGGATGTACTGTTTTCTTGCTGATTTTATTGTTTATGATGAGTTGTATGATGTATAGTGCATATAGATGAATAAAGAAGGGTCTTTACTGTGTGTGCAGATATGTATGGTCTGTTTTTTGATATTTTGATAAAAAGAACTTGACTAAATGAATATTGTAGATGCATATAATCATGGGCAAATTAATCTAACTAGTTTTATATGTCTATAACCAGTTGCAAAGAGGTTTTTGTGATCAAAAGATTATGTTTTTGAAGAAATTGAGTTGGGGATGGCTTCGGGTCTGGTGGTATGCAGACCCAACTGAAAATTTTGGTGTTTTGCGAAGTTTTGATTGAACCTTGATTCATATTGTTACTGCGATTTGAATTGAACATTATACTACTCAAATACAATGAATTTTGATGGTTTACTGATATATATACACATATATACATATATATTCATAAGTTTCCTGATTTGAAGAAGTTTTGTTGAAAATTTCTCTTTTGTGATTTTGTTGAGAGTTTGATTTAAAGTATGAACTCCAGTATATTGGACAAGTTGTATTTGATCATCTCAGGATTTTATTTCACGAATTCATGCTTTTAATGATTTAAAACTACGTATCGGTTGTGAGAAACACGAATTTCAAAGCGGCTGAAAATGCACTGTCAAAACTGCTATATGTTCCAGTTTGGAGCGAGTTTTTGACTTAGTTGCAGATGGAATTTTCTAAAACTTATTAAATAGAAATTGTAGCTCACTGCGTCTAGTTTTCAGAACAGTTGATGGATCCTCAATCCGAATTGTAGGATATGATTTTTTTTCTACTGTATTGTCAAGCTTTTCGAAAGGATTTTAAGCTGTCTAAAACTGCTGTATGTTCCAGTTTGGAACGAGTTTTTGACTTAGTTGTAGATAGAATTTTCTAAAACTTATACAATAGAAATTGTAAATCACCGTGTCTAGTTTCAGAAGTTGATGGATCCTCAATCCGACTTATAGATTGTATGAATTTTTTTCTACTGTACTGCCAAGCTTTTCAAAATGATTTTGATTTGTCTAAAACTGCTGTATGTTCCAGTTTGGAACGAGTTTTTGACTTAGTTGCAGATGGAATTTTTTAAAACTTATAAAATAGAAATTGTATCTCACTATGTCTAGTTTTCAGAACAGTTGACGGATCCTCAATCCGACTTATAGATTGTAAGATATGAAATTTTTTCTACAGTACTGTCAAGCTTTTCAAAAGGATTTTGAGCTGTCTAAAACTGCTGTATGATCCAGTTTGGAACGAGTTTTTGACTTAGTTGCTGATTGAATTTCCTAAAACTTATAAAATAGAAGTTGTAGCTCACTGCATCCAGTTTTCTAAATAGTTGACGAATCCTCAATCTGACTTATATATTGTAAGATATGCAATTTTTACCATTGTACTATCATAGTTTCAGATTTTTAATATATACGATTTTTGAAGGATTGATGTTTTTTGATTTTTCTATAACTTTACAATGCGAAACTCAGTTGTGTAAGAGATTTTATCTCAGATTTTATTTCAGGGAATTTTGGGAGTATTCAGGTAAATTTGGATTTGTGTGATTTAAAGAAGTTTTCATAATATAAATGATTTGGTGATGGAATTAAGAATCTTATTGTGAGAATTGTGTTGATATTTTGATTTGTGAGTCTCTAGAGGTTGAGTGGGATTCCTGTAAATCGGCAAATGAGTTTACGTGGTTATTGGCCAGTTGGGCTTTGGGGTTGTTTTGGTGGAACTAAGTCTGACAGGGTACACCAACTCTAGAGAGGGGAAAGTTGTGTTTTAATTAACAATAATCAACTTAAGGGCATACACTAGTGGAGATGTGATAGAACTTGGGAAACATAAGTATGGCTCTGTTGTTAGTCCAACGGATGTATTCCAGGACTGTGTGTTATTGTGTCCCGAGAGGACAGTTGGTATATTCGCGTGTCGAGGGTCGGCATGCCTATTCACGGAACATACGGTGCATTCACATGTCAAGAGTCGGCAGAACTATTCATGGGATGTATTGTGTATCTGCACATCGAGGTTCGGCAAGGCCTATTCGTAAGGTACACGGTAGGGAGGTGATTCTCCGGTTTTTGAGCTATGCTTACATGATGCTTGCGCGTCGAGGGTTGTCAGGCCTATTCGTGGAGTATTTTACATCTTGTTTCTATCACCGAAGTAGGATTAGTTGCATGATGAGGGACTTAACCCTATAAAGTGGAGAACGATAAGGGCTTGCACCAGACCTATGTACCATGGAATGCATAGAATCCGACAAGTATGCAATAGAGAGTCATCATACTGCATTTGTGTTTTCTTAACTTGTTTTATGCATGATGTTTTCCTGTTTTCCTACACTTGACACTTAGCTTAGTTTCACTTCATGTTTTATGTTTTATTTATCGTTATTTCATATTCTGTTGTTACTACTGTGGGTACATGTTGATTATGAATTTATTCTTTATGTTTCATTTAAATTGTATTTTCTTTGATGTCACTCACGCTGTTATAGTCTAGGGGTTAGGGTTATCTCTGGCACCATGTTTTACAGGTTGGTACTGTTAGCTTGGGATTGGATGCTTGTGGTAGAATGATAATGTGGCTTATGCAAATTGTAATAAAATGGGTTGTAAAAGGAAAAGAAATTGTAATTCAAGGTGTTTAATTTTATAACAACCTGAATTCCATTTACATGTAATTCGTGGTTCAATAGGATCTTTTACTTCAATTCGTACAATTTTACAAAGAAAACAAAACTTTTCTTTTATTACACAACAATGTTTATTACAGAGTTACACAACGGTATAAAATACAACAAGAAAAACAACTCTAATATCAGCAGATTAAATATAATATTTATCATCAATCGTCTTTATATCTTTGCCAATCTAATCAAGCCCTGCACTGAAAATCTATGGGCACGTCAGTTGCTTACAACCGACAAAATATTTTAAACGGCGATCCTCACTATGCCGTAATATAACGATTCTTTAATACTTTAACAAACACAAACTTGAATGAAGACAAAAGTGTAAAGAGTGACTATCCTAAACATGTCAATGTATGATATGACTTAATGCCTAATGCAGATGTTATACTACAATTACACCAATGCATACTTGTTCAAATTCTATGCATCCCATACTACATAGGTCCGAGGGCAAGCACCTACGTACTCCACATTGTAGGGTTAGATCCTTCGCCATGCAGCCTACTACGATGACTACTACAAGCTTTTGACACTTTGCAAGTATTGGCTCTCGCCCTTAGAATACTGGAGACCAATCCCTCTCCGTGGATCATTCTGTGGCCTCCATCGTCCCGAAATACTGAGGATCGTCTCACTCCGTAGGTCATTCTGGAGCCCTCATTGCACAAGCATCCCATGTGTAATACCCCGATTTTCCTTAATACATAAAGATTATTTATTTTTCATATGGTATGCTTGTGTAGCATGTGACTATTATTTTCTCCACATGATGAATAAAGTATATTGTTTCCTATAAAGTATTTTTCTTAAAGCCCAATGTTGATTCGTTTACTTTCTCTTTTAAAATATTTATTTTGGCCCAAATGAACTTAAGCCCATAAACTTAACCTTTTATTTATTTTCCTACAACCTATTTTGTGTAACACTTTTTCTATATATGAAACTTATTTTTGTACAAATTTTATTAGTGTGAGTTGTGCATGCACGTGCATTTTGCACACACGTGCATTGAACACACTCCTTGGCCGGATTGTGGGTAGTGTAGTGGGATCATGGGCGGTTAGGCTGTGTGAGTGTGGGTAGTTTCTCAACCCCCTAATGCATCTCAACCTTTGATCTTGCAACTCCCCAATAGATCTTAGCCCTCCATTCTATTATAAATACCCCTCCCATTTCCCTATCTCTTTTACACTAAGATTTTCTAAGATTAAGTGAGAGTATTCGTGAGTTTGTGTGTGTGCTTTCCTGTGGAGGCCGAGTAGCATCTGAAGGATCGGTATGGAGCAAAGGAGCAAGGAGCAAGAAGGCGTTCTCTACCTTGAGGAGTTTTTGCGGGATTTCGATTACTTCTTCATATAAGGTGGGTGTTTCTCAGGACTTCTAATGTAGGAATGATACCATAATTATTATGATTGCTACCATGTTATAAAAAGTGAATTGAATGTAGTAGAACTTGCTTGAACGTGCTATTAATATTGAGAACGGGACTGTCGGTACAGTCGACTGCCATGTGAGCCAGCCGACTGGTACGAGACACCTTTTTATGATGTGGTGATAAACATGTGTGCGAATGGACTTGATGGTGTGATTACTAAATTGATATTTTTCCCTATGACACATATGATGGAGGGAAAGTAGATGAATGAAAAGAGCTAATGATGATTAATAACTTAGAATTGTCGGAGCAGTCGACTGATGTTGTGTTAAGTCGACTGGTACTTCAATCTGATTGTGACTATTTGGAAGTTCCATAAATTAAGATATTCCATTATGTAGACCCAGTTTAATGACTTGAGACTTATATCTTCATCATCGTAAGAAGTTATGAGCAATGTGAATGCATGTTTAAGTATCGTCTCTAAAGAAAAGAACATATTAGTAACTTGAATTTTCATGTTTCGTCGTTACTGAACAAATAAGAAATGTGGTGTTTATAAAATATGGAATGTGTGTATACTGTAAGGAAATGCATGTGAGAACAGTTAAAGAACAATGTTTATTTTGAATTATGGGACTGATCAGTCGACCGAATGCGTGTAGCAAGTCGACTGAGCTGAACTTAGAATTGTGCTGTTGGAAATCTCAGGACAGACGACTGATGGATGAACAGTCGACTGTCATGTGGTTGACACTGTGAACATGAAAAGTTGCGGGACAGGCGACTGGTTGTGTACAACAGTCGACTATCCCGAGCATTTATGATGAACCTGTATGAGACTGTATGAGTCGACTGGTGTTCTTCCAAGTCGACTGTACAGAGTGGACTTTGATATATTCGAATTCATGTTATTTGTTGTTGGTAATTGTGAACTTTATGATTTAAGTCGATGGACTCTGTTTATGGCTGTATGAATTATGTGAAATGAATCATAGATGAGAATTGAGAATTAAATGAAAATATGAAAGGCTAAATCATGATAAGAAAGTCCGTGAGACTCTAAAATGAATTATGAGCTGAGGATGCTCAATTGGATATTGTGAATTTGAAATTGAACGAAAGAGTAGCTAAGTCTCCCCCGGCAGTGAAATGAAAAGATATTGAAAAGAAGGCCAAGGTTGGTCATGTGTAAATGAAATGGTAAGTCCGGTTTTTGGTGGAGAGGCTAACTCTACAGCTTGATTTTTATTCATGATTCTAATCAATTTAATACATAGTGTGGAGGTGATGAAGGTGAGAGAAAAACATGAGTATGAGAGCTAGGGTACGGTGCGGGTGTGTGAGCCGCAGAATGCATGCTTGATGAGTCAAGACATGGCGCGGGCACAACTCAGTAATGATCGGACTTTAGTCACGCTTGTGGGATGTTTTGGTGACTGCAAGAGGATTGTGTTCAGGGAGGAGGCTGAATTGTCGCAGAATGCATGCTTGACGAGTCAAGACATGGCGCGAAATTCTACTCTAGGGGCCAGGATACATGCTTGTACTCATAGAATTATCTAGGATACTCACTGAAATTACAGAAGTAGAGTAAGTCATGGCGGGGGATTGAACCCTACAAAAATGAAGAACGATTAAGAGGCTTGCCCTCGAACCTATGTAGTATGGGATGCATAGAATTCGAACAAGTGCGCATTAGTGTCATGTTAATTAAATAAATTGCATTAAGGATTAAGTGCACAATCACGACACGACATCATTAAAAGTTTCCTTTTGTTTTTACATGCTTATATTGAACAAGTTGTGATTTGTTAAGAAATGAGATCCATTATACTGTTTCTGGCATAGAGAGGATGGCCATGTATAATTATCGTCGGTTGAATAAACTGACGTACCCACAGTTTTGCATGCAGGATAAATTACATGTAAAGTGGAATGGATGCATAAAGATCTCATTATGTTGTTGTTCATTTATGTAAATGTTGTATATTTTGCTTCCGCTGTGCAAATTTAAATGTAAGATGTTGTAACTCTGATGTAAAAAGAAAAGTTTGAATTTCCTTGTAAAATTGTACTCAAAGAAAGTAAAAGATCCTGTAAAACATCTCGAATTCAGTGATTTGGAATTCGGGGCGTTACACCATGAGCGTCGCTCTTCTCCCGGAATACTGGAGATCGTTCGCACTCCGTGGATCATTTTGTGGCCCTTACGTCCATCGTCCCAGAATACTGGGGACCGTCTCTCTCCAAGGATCATTCTGGGGTCCATAACTCACGTTTGCACTCATTTCGTCATATCTCCAACTAGTGTCTATCCTTAAGTTTAAGTTATAGTTATTAAAAACTAAGGTTAGAAACTAAAGTTTAGCTTACCCACCGGTCTTAAACAAAATACTGAGAAAGTCAACCAATAATGGTTACTTCTCAAAATAAAATTTTCATTTTCATTTCTTTGTCGGTACCTGGGTCTCACTAAGCCTCTAGAATCAACATATTTTCATGTTTAACAACTTGGGGTACTCATCCCCTTGTTACCCATGTTCTCAATTTTTATGTATTCATAATTTATTCAAATTCTTTTATTCCTTCTTATTTATTCATCCATAAGTACAATCACAACCTATTCATTTTCACAATACACTTTTTATATTCATCAAAACTTTCTCAATACAAGTTAATTAAGATTAAAACATAATTTCTTAAAAATCCATCATTTGAAAATTCATCCCATCATTTTCCTTTGATTTATTTTGAACCAATTCTTAACATCATTAACTATATCCATATTTTTCTTGAGTTCACATCTCATCTAAGCAAGAATATGATCTTTATTTTTCCCAAAATATAACTTAAAACAATGAGAATATATTTTCAAGCACTTCGTTTAAGTATCATTTGAAAAACAGTAAATTCAAAGTCAGAAAACTGCATTTCATGCCATTTGGAAAAAAACATAGAAAATTAAATACTTCCTAAAACTTTGTGTTCTTTATATCAAAATAAAGGTATACAAGTCTACTAAAATTTCTTAGTTATAAGTTTCCTCAAAATACTGTATCTATAACTCTGAATTCTTCGAAATATATAGTTTGGTCGAAATACGAAATACTAAAATACTGTCAATTGTACAGTCTTGAAAAATTTATTATAAATTCATTTCTTTGTGAAAATTTGATTTCTTAAACTTTACAGAAAGTTGAACGAGTCTACTACAATATCTTAGTTCTGACTTTTCTCAAATTATTTCATTTACAATGCTGAATTGATCAAAAACCAAAATGTGTACAGATTTCCAGCAACCAGTCAACTACTAACCAGTTTTGAGTTTAGATTTTATTAAAATAATAAACGATCCCCAAATCTTGTGAAATTTTGAATGGATGTTCCTGACACATGCAAGATGCTCCCAAAAACGTTTTAGTTCTAGATTCCAAATATTTTATTAGATATGATTTTCTTATGTGCAAACAAAATTCAAAACAGTAACTTTTCTTTGCATGAATTAACAACTTTGTGTACAAATTCATATCAAATTCATATAACCCAAACAACATCATTTCAACTTATATACAAGATAATCTTTCAATTAACATGCATTTTCATTCTAAATATCATCATCACAAATTAACCACTACTCATATTCATGATCAATTTTATATAACAATCTTCTTACACATGCATGATACTATAAAATTTAGAAAGCATTCAAGAAACACCCACTTTATTTGAAGAAAGAAAATGAACTCCTAGTAGATGGCTCCTAGCTCCAAGAATGGAACTCCCTTCTTCTCCTAGCAAGCCTCTTCCTCCAAGCAAGAACTTAAATAACTCTTTTTTTCTTCTTTTCTGTTCTTTCTTTTCCTTTCTTTCTTTTCTTATCTTTCTTATCTTTTGTTTCTTTTGATTTTTTGTGTAAAATTTCATGAAGAAAGGTGGTGGTATTTATAGGGTTTGAGAAGACTCTTCTACTACCCAAATTAAGTGCTCAAATTCATAACCTACATAACCCCCTTCACTAATTGTCCACTCACCATTACTACCACAAACTCCGAACTCTTCTTCTTCCTTCATGAACTGGCCAACCCTTGGATTTCCCGCATGTTCACACTTCTCATTTAGTTAGTTGTTATTTATTTGATTGTACATGTTTCTACATGACAAGTGTAGGATAAAAATGTTCATTAAAAATGTAGATTAACTAATGGGCTTTTCTTTTAAATAATTTTTTCTAATGGACTTTAAGATGATCTTTAGGTCTTTGGGTTTGGTTAAAAGTAAATAAACAATATTAGAAGAAAAAGTATGTATGACATCTTAGAAAATTTTAGAAATAAAATGCATATAAAACTTTACGTGCAATGCACATACCAAATATTAAAAATTAATTTGAGAGAACGAAAAACAGTCAAAAATACAAAACATATATATTAAATAATGTTACAGATATTTCACATAACGAAAATATACGTAATCGACACATCTATTAAAAGCACGTGCAATGTACGTAAAACACAAAGATTAAACTAAATATTTTGAGTTGGCTAAAAATAGGATTGAAATGAGTTTTGAGAGAACGGAAAGTATAGAAATAATTAGAATATGATATTTATATAAAAATACGTTACGAATATTACTCGTAACAGTAAAAAATACACGGCGTAACACCCGAGGGCAAAATTGTCATTACTCAATTTTGCTGGGTGTTACACTCTTCCCCCCGTAGAACAGTTCTGTCCTCAGAATTTAGTAGGGTGAAAGTTTTATTTTGTACACACCAAGAAAAATATCATTATTGTACATAGATAACTGCAAATATTAAGAAAATAAATGAAGCATAAAAATATGTATTGTGGAAAAACAATGTAAACTTATATAGGAAAATTATGAGTGTTAAAAATTTATAAGAACGGAACAAGAAAACTAGAAAAATAGCATAAGAAAAGGAATGTGACCAAAAAGATAGGATTGATTGAGTGAAATTTTTATACAAAAATAATGTTAGGTAAAGTATTAGATGAAAAGTAAATATAATTGAAGTCATTAATTTGAAATAGTTTGGAAAACAAAGTAATTGGAAAGAATAAAAGAAACATAGTCAATAAATACTTTAATAAATTATTAATAGGCTTAGTAATCAAAATTTATTAAAGTAATAAGCAGTAGAATCGTAAACTGAATTAGTACTGTATATTACAAGATAAAGATTGAATTAGCAATTCAAGAGAAAATGTTTGAAAAATGTATGTGCATGAAATTTAGTTAAGAGTATAGAAAATATAAAAATAATTCTGTATAATAAGTTAATATTATAAAATAATTTGTAAAGTAAATACAATAATTATTTATATGATTTAAAAATAAACAAAAGTGAGGGTTATTAAAGTAGAAAAATCCATTTTTGTTGTGGGTTCGCCTCGTTAGTGTCCAACTGCAGGCTTGTCAAGTTGCTGAATTGCCTCTATGACATATGATTGCAATTTGCATTCTGGACATTCGGTTGCAGACCTTGTCTCCCCGACATCCAATTGCAGTTTGCCTCCATTGATATCTAGTTGCAGATTTACCCTCTTGACATCAGGTTGCACTAAAATGAGAAATGGGAAGATGTAATCTTCCATATGTACTTGGATATTAGATGTTTAATAAAGTATGAAAATAGAAGTTACGTTTTTGAAATTGGTGATATGAAAATAGAAGTAAAAGTTGAGATAGTAAGAGTAGAAAATTACAACGATAAATTATTCAAATAAAAGGATAGATTTTAAATATCGAATATAAGCTATATCACAAAATAGTAGGAAGATGATTTATAATGTGTAGAAATATGTCATATTTAAAACATTACAATCTTAAAATAATGGAAAAATATAGTATCATGAAATCAAAGTATTTGTAAAGCGAATGTAAACATACAAAATTGAAATTAAAGAATTTAATAGAAATAATAACAAAGGAAAATGATAGTCTTAAAAATAATTTAGTAATAATTCAAAACTTAATACGTAAAAGAAATAGCAGAAATTTAATAAGTAGTGTAAAGCGCAAAAATAAGGAGGATGAAACATCAAACAAGTAATTTAAACATTATAAATCAAGATTAAGGGTTATAGATGAAATAATAGATATCAAAGTGAATTAATAGTATAAGAAAATAATCTTTTTTTTAAAGGATGAAGAATTATTACGATAAAAATCCACGAAGAAAATTTTAAAAGGGAAGTGTGTCCACGTGTAAGACATCATGAATGTAGGTTCACACCAACCATGCTTCCGCAACACCAATCTGATACCAAGGGAAGACATGCTTGCATACAATACCACGGCAATTGTATACGAAGGGGGTATCATGAATGCAAGTTCCATATCTTCATCATTCATGACTCCAACCATCCAATAGGGAAAGGGCGGAGAAGACATCAGTGTATAGAGCAACACAAATGTAAATCACTTACATTTAAATCTCTATAAACTGAACTCACACTCTAATGTCCACCCTAATGTGTCGTCTTGTAATTTTCTAGTACTTATTGAAGTTTGCTCTGATACCATTTGTAACAACCCAAATTCCATTTACATGTAATTCGTGGTACAACAAGATCTTTTACTTCAATTCGTACAATTTTACAAGGAAATTAAAACTTTTATTTTATTACACAATAATATTTATTACAGAGTTACACAGCAGAATAAAATACAACAAGAAATACAACTCTAATATCAGCAGCTTAAATGTAATCTTTTTCATCAACCGTCTTTACATCGTTTCCAATCCAATCAAGCCATGCACTGAAAATCTGTGGGCACGTCAGTTGCTTACAACCGATGAAATATTATAAACGGCGATCCTCACTATGCCATAATATAACGATTCTTTAATACTTTAACAAACACAAACTTGAATGAAGACAAAAGTGTAAAGATGACTATCCTAAACATGTCAGTATATGATATGACTTAATGCCTAATTCAGATGTTATACTAAAATGACACTAATGCATACTTGTTCGGATTCTATGCATCCCATACTACATAGGTCCGAGGGCAAGCACCTACGTACTCCACATTGTAAGGTTAGATCCATCGCCATGCAGCCTACTTGTAACCCCTACTGCTCATATTTGTATTTTAAATTATATTTAATAAAATTCTTGATTATTCTACTTTATTTTTGGTTGTATTTATTTTCATTTAGTTTGTATCGTGTGTTGTTCTTCTCTCTCTTGTAATTCATTTTGCATTGATTCAGCTTTTTATCCTCATTTATTTGATCTACAGTTTGTCTTTGATCTCGTCTATTGTTTAAACTTATTTCATGGCCTATTTGTCTCTTATTGGATTCTTTTCTTTCTATTGGGTACTACCTTGTTCACCCAAACCCATATTGTCCCAATATAAACACCCTAATTGAACCCTAACCCTAATCACCAAACCTTAATCATATTCTTTCTCTCTTAGCCGTCCTCTACCTCCCGACCTATTCTCCCTCGTTCTCTCCTTGCTGTCGTCATCTTGGGTTTCTCCGACGCCGACAGACCAACACCCCTTCTCCTCTTCCCCTCATTTGCTGCACCCTGTGCTTCCCCCGACCCCCTATCCCTGTTCCACTCGAGCCCAGCGACACCCAGCTACCGCTGATCCCCCGGTGCCGCCCTGTCCCTAGCATCGTGAGGCCCAGACCCAAGCCCTCGTCGCTGTGCTAGCCGAGCGCCGCCACTGTTGCTGTTGCTGCTGCTGCTACTGCTGTTGCTGCCGCTATTTGCTGTGGTTGCCATTGTTTGTTGCTGCTCTTGTGTGTGTGTAATCCCTGTTCCCGTAAATACATATTTTCTGAATATTTCCGTATTTCGATTATTTATAAATTTATTTTTGTTCTTAATTCTATTTGGACTTTCTATTGAAACCTTTTCGAACCAAAAATTATATTTACTTCGAAAAATGGTATATTTTAACTTTATTTTCTATTTCTAATTGATCGACTACTTATATTGTATATTATTGTTGTTTGAATTATTTTAATAAATTTATTAAACTCGAATTCCGCTTTGATATATGTATATACTATTATTATTACTATTATTACTACTATTGTTATTATCAATATTATTATTGTTATTGTTAATATTATTGTTATTATTAATATCATTATTATTATTGTTATTGTTAATATTATTATTACTATTTTCACTATTTTAAAGTACTAATCAAGTATACTATTTGTGCATAACTATTCTAATTATTTGTGAAAAGTTAAATGTTAATCTAATTGTATTCTTCAATTAATTTGATTAAACCCTGTAAAATATTGTTTTGCAAACCTATGAGAATTTGTGCATCGTATTTTATAAATCCTATTTTTATTTACTTATCCATCTCCCTAATGGATTTAAATCATACAGCCCATTAACCCAGACCCGTACCCAATAACCCAAACCTGTTACCCTATATATATAACCCTAACCTATACTTAAACCCTAGCCAAAAACCCTACCCCCCTACTGTGTATACAGTCGCCGACCCGCCCAGTTCCTTGATAACCTTCTTCAACTTCCCCTCCCTCGTCCCATTCATTTTCTCCACCTTGGCCCCTCGTCGACTGCAGACCGCCCGTCCATCGCCTCCTCGTCTGCCACAACCCGAACCACCGAAGAACCCCTGCCTCGCCATCACCTCGGTTTCGAGATCCTCCTTCCATTACAGTCAAACCAGCCCCGTTGTCTTCTTCTTCCGCTGGTTCTCGTCGAACCCATCGCCAGCCAAAGTCGCCTCCTGCACCTTGCCTCCTTCCTCTTCTCATCACTGTTTTCCTCCTCCAGTCACCTCTCATATGTTCTCCCCGAAAACAAAGCACCTCCATTCCATCGCAATTGCTGACGAAGCTCCGCCTGAGTCGTCGTCAGCCTTCCTCGCACCGCTCTCATGCCATCTCATCCCCCTGTCGTTAACCTCTGCCAGTGCCCCGCAACTCGACCCCCGGCTATCTCTAACCCGCTCGTCGACACACCCCTCCCAGCAGCCGACCACCATCCTACCGCCGCAGTCCACCTTGCGAGCCCTGCCTCCGATCAAACCGTTTCCACCCTCCACCATCTCAGCCCTGAGCCTCGTGCTGCCTACGCTTTGCCCCCGCCAACCGCCGCCAATCAAGCCGAAACCCATCGCCTTTGAGGTTGCTGTTTGATTTGATCAAGTGAATCCTGTCCGTCGATCGCTTTGATGATCATGACCATCAGCATCAGGGCATTTGTGGGCCATCCGATCGATCGATCTTGATCATCATCATCTCCATCAGATCAGATTTGAGTTGTCCGATCACACTTGATCTCGATCTTTGATCTTGATCTTTGACTTGATCCTTGAATCTCGGCCGTCGATTACTTGATCAATTTGATCTCGGCCCTTGATCATCTCGATCGTCTCGTTCATCTTCTACTTGGTGAGTTAAACATTAGATTCACTTTTTATTCTCATTCATCAATTTGTCAATCATAGTATATTTACTCCTTTAGTATTTTTCTAATTCTTATACATTCTATATTCGATCTCAGTCGTCCGATCTACATTTAATCATCTTGATCTTGATCGTCATAGAGATCCATGCCCGATCATGATCATCTCATCAAGATTCGCTTGGTTCGCGATCGTCGCCATTATGCCGGAATCCGTTCCCGTTATTCTATTCTCATCGGAATCGTCTCCACCAAGGCAACTACTTGTATGAATTTTTATTGTTCCTCATACAAGCATAAATACCGCAAGTAGATTGTAGTTGTGACTCTCCTTTAGCTTATCATTTGATGATCTCATTTTACTTGTTGACATCTTTATCAATTCTATGATCATATGAGACAACCTTTCGTTGATACACTTGTTTCACAACTAGTATGATTATAATATATTTCATGCAAAAATATCCTTGTTTGCTGTTGTCCTATTTTTGGTCTGCTGTTTCGACCCTGATAACATCAGAATCTGAACTTGAGTTCTCAACATGAAATTTAGCCCCGGATGTCCAGTTTACTACCCTTTCGACAAAATTGAATTTCGAGTTATGGTTTGTGAATTATCACTGTTTTAGTGCTGCTGTGTCTGAGATTTCAGATTCATAAATTTGCGGTGTCACATTGTTTGACGAATTAAATTAACTATGCTACCTGTAAAATAATGACTTGAAATTTTGCATGATGATACTAGACACACTAGAAAACCTTTCCTAATTTTCTTGGAATTAATTAATGAAGTTTCAGACCTATTTTATGTTTCTAAACACGATTTTACAAATTCTGGCTGAACACGAACCCTGTGTAGTTTGTTGTTTTGATACCAGTTGCTACAACCTTTATGTATCTTGTTTATATGCGCTGGATTCGGAAGAGAGTCTAGTTTCTATATTTTTTGACAGATCCAGATTTGCATTCCTTTGGTAGCGGTAATCTCAGTTTTGGTGCAGCAACGTCTTGCTGTCTAGAATTGATATTTTACTATATTTAAATATTTGCATGTTGTTTTTTGTATTTTGTGATTTAGAACATGTTCCTTGCATCATATAAGCTCTTGATACATCCTTGTCCAGTTCTGATTATGTTCTCGTTATCTCTTGATCACGTTTATTTTGTAATAAAAAGTAACAAACCGGGGTTAAAAAAAGATCTAGTAGTGGACAATATAGAAAAGTGTACTTGGAAGGGGGCTCGTTTTCCGTAATTATGGCACCTGATTTGGTAACATGACATGATTTGGATTACATTTGGATAATTTGTATTACATTTGGATGATTTGGATTACATTTGGATAATTTGGAATTTTGTTAATATGATTTGGTTATTATGATTTGGATTACTTGATATGGTGCACCACTGCTTGATACCTAAGTACACAGCCCTATAGAATCTATTACGAAATATAAACGTAACTTGATATGTAGCAACCATGTGGTAAATAAATAGGATGCATGAAGTGCTACATTAGATAAGAGTAAATGAATAGACTTAAGTTGACACTAAGCACATGCATGATCTTATCTGCCAATTTCCTGATTTCGTTACGAGTTACATGATTTAGCTACATGATTTTGATTTAGAAGTCACCTAATTTTGATTCATAAGTTTGCATGAACCCATGTCTGTTACTTGTTTTCTAGTTACAAGTTGTGGTCTTTCCGTTCAAATGTTATTAGTTATTCGTATCACACTTGATTTCGTTTTATTTCATGTTCCTTGATTCTTGTCGTTGTTCCTTATTATATCTTGGTTCTTGTTCTTTATTATATTTCTGTTCTTGTACCCTTGTACTACTTGCGTCCCACAACTTGCTCTAATGGGTACTCCATTTTTCTTTCTTTGATTTATGTCGTACAGGTACAGATGATGGGTTATTGAGAGCACTCGTCGAACTATTATGGCACTGCACATTCTCTGGCTATTTGTTAAGTTCTTGTATTTCAGATACAGGTTATTGCATTATATTCCAGTTTATGTGATTACTATTGTACCGTTGAGTTACCTGGTATTGTACAACTTATGGATGATATGAGTTGGCATACTTATATCATTTGCTGGATCTCAGTTACGTGCTTGTGTTCCCGTGGAATGGGAAGCGGGGCGTGATAGTGTGCGTGTGAAAGCACGTGCACTGCCATATCTTTGTGGGTGTTGGATCTCATTCTTGTTTGTTGTGTTTGTTGTTCGGGATCCATTACTGTTATTCTGTTCTTCATTTCTGTCTCCTTCATAACAGACAAGTAGCTTGTATATGCTCTACTTGTCATACAAGTTAATACCGTAAGTAGTCTAATATGAAAATGTGTGTGCTCATGATGATCCATATTTGTTATTAACCGTTGACATCATCTCTTGATCATGAGTAGTTACAATAAATGACACCCGTTGCATGAAAACAATTAGATTAGATGACACTTGACTGTATGTTGTTTGTGACACACCGTATGTTTTAGATGACTGTTACATAGATATTTGTTGGATTTATGATATCATTATAGACCATTTATTCACATTCCATGCCGAATTGAGTAACCCACATATGCTATGCTTTGTATGACATCTAGATTGGACTGTTTGTAATCAAGTTGTTTGATAAAATGCATAAAAGAACTTTTGTTTTGGTGATGTCCTAATTTGTACAGTAATTTCGACCCTGTTAACATCAGTAAAATAAATGAGTTTGTGAACATGAATTGTAGATTTCATTTTCTAGTTTTCAAAACTTTTGACGGATCTGAATTCCGATTTTTATGCATGAGTTATTGCTGTTTTACTGTAGTCGTATCGTATATTCCACATTCTGAACTATATGTGTTCTGTATGGAATTTTATTTTAAAACTAATATTAAAAGTAGAATTTGAACTCTATGTTTTGCTGAGTATGTTTAGATATGACTGGGATCAATCCCTAATTTTTGTAGAATTAATTATTGACTTTTATATCGCCTTTCATGCGCTTTCGAAACCAATCGAAATATTTCCAAACTGCATGTTGTTCAGTAAAGAACTATGTTTTAACCTGATTCTATTCATTTTTGATGAAAACTTTGTGGATATGAACTGTAGCCTGATTTGTCTGTTTTATCATCCTTTTGACGAATCTGGATTTCGAATCATATTTTTTGAATTATCTCTGTTTTGGTACTGTTGTGTCTGAACTTTGAGAATTGAGATTTTGTTGCATTACTCTATTTTCCCAATTATTTTGACTATACTATCTGCTATATAATTTCATGATATTTTATATTTTGAAACTAGATATGTTGGGGAATCTTCCAGATTTTTCTCAGATTTAATTATGATGATTTTAAACTCTTTTCATACTTATAAACAAGATTTTGCATTTTCTAACTGAACATAATTTCTTTTTTAAATGCTATTTTCGACCCTGTTTCTGTGGCTGATGTGTGACTTATATATATGTGATGGAATTGGCAGAGAGTCTAGTTTTTAGATTTTCTGACGAATCTAGGTTTGCTGTTCTGTAGCAACGGAAATCTCAAATTTGGTACAAAAGTGTTTTGCTGTCCAGAACTGAAAGTTTCGTTGTTTTAACTATTATGAGTTGTTTTTATCAAACTGTTGCAAGTAATACTTCATCTTAGACTTATCCTTTGTTCATGCCATGTCTTTAGCCTGTTGTATTTGTTCACACCTGTTTTTAATAATGAAAAGAAATCAAGCTGAGGTTTTTAAGGTAAAAGATCGAGTAGTGGACAATATAGAAATGCATATTCGAAGGGAACTCGTTTTTCACTATTTATTGTAGTACCTACTGTTTATCTCTGGATGCATGAGGGCATGATCCATGGCACTGTTTGTTGTTATAACTGTTAGTGTTACTGTTTGTCTGAATATACTGCCCTATAGAAGTTCCACTACGAAATCTTAAAACGAAACTGTTCGTTGTAGCAACCATGTGGTATAATTTGGGACGCATGAAGTGCTACCTAGTTAGTAATGAACATTAGACATAAGAATAACAGTTTACACTGTCACATCTTGTTACTATTGATTCACTGTTACTGTTGATTTACTGTTACCGTTGATTACCGTTGACTCTTACTGTTACTGTTATACTTTTATTGTTATCTGCTGTTTACTGCCATCTGTAGACTGTTATATTTATTGCTTCTCCATGTTAGTATTACCTGTTTAGTTAGTTTTCCCTTTCCTTACTTGTACTGCTTGCAGCCCGGACTTGCATTTAACGGGCGTTATGTTTTCCTATTTTCCTATTTTTCCTTGTAATTGCCATATGAGAAGGTTTTGCTAATCAATTGCCTACTGGAGTTGGTGAGCAAAAGTTTTGAGCTGCGCAATTGGAATCATTTGCTTAAAATATTTTGATGAACTATTTATATTTGTGAACTTTATTGAGACTTGTATTTGGGCTTGTAGTCGCAGGATTATTATTTTATTTCATATCTTGTATTTGTTGGGATATTTATTATTGTTGCAATAAATGCTGTTGATTTGTGATTGTTTATGCATGCTTGGTTGGATTATACTGTTATATTTATTGTTGTCATGAGTCAAGCAGATCCGTACAGCTTATGGACGGTGAAAACTATCCACTGGGCTTAGTCACGTACTGTATTCTGTATTCTTTTGGGAAGCGAGGTGTGACAGGATTTTGTAGTGGTATCAGAGCCTCAGGTTTGGCTAATATATTAGTTTGACTAATACATTAGACAAGCTTGACTCGATCGGATTTACTTGGCTCCCAACAAGCCATGCATTGCAGAAAGAATTATTAATCAACTGGATCTGAATGCTAATTGTTTTGGATTTTGCGCAGACTATGGCTCGTAGGAATGGTTCATTTTCGCAAGAAGGCCATCCTGAGTTGGCAACTGTAACTCAGGTACTCTAGCAGATTGCTCAGATGCAGTAAGGGCACAACGAACTGGTTAAGGCCGCTTTGGAAGCTGCTAGCCAGAATGCTGTTCTGACCCCCGATGTGCCTGCCTCTGTAGCTTTGCCCCCTAGTCCAAGGACTGTTGCGGATTTCATGAGGTTGCTCCCTGATAAGTTTGTTGGTACTGAGACGCCACTTGAGGCTGAGCAGTGGTTGATCCGAACGGAGAGTCTACTATAAGCAGCTAGGGTCACCGATGCCGACCGTGTGGATGTGGTATGTGTCCAGTTGGTGGATTTGGCCCATGTCTAGTGGAGGGTAGAATCCAAAAGGCTAGAGCGGCCATTACATGGGTCACTTTCGTTCAAAGCTTCCTAGAGAAATTCTTCCCGCGCATCACCCAAGTAGAAATGGAGCATTAGTTTCTTGACCAGAAGCAGTTTGGTTGGTTGGTTGTCTGGTTGATTTACTAGTGCCATGTTTTAGGATTTTGTTACATATTATAAATGTAGTATTGTAACACCAAGTTTTCTTGGGAAAGGGCACTAGATCCGTGGATGAGTACGCCGTGAAGTTCACTAGGCGTAGCCGCTTCGCTACCACCTTGGTGGCGAATGAGAAGGATCGTGCTCGGAGGTTCCTTTTGGGTCTTAATCAGGGTATTTAGGTGCACTTGGCCGCCCATCATCTCCATACCTACGCGGATGCCTTGGAGGCTGCTCGAGCAACAGAGCAGACTCATGCTCGTGAGACCCCTTCTCAGCGGGTTGTGTAGTACCCCACTGCTGTTGCTACCAGGCTTACTAGAGGTCCAATCAGGAGGCCAGCTCCAGTCCATACCATCAAGAAAGCTCCCTACTGTCCTACTCCTCCATGGAGGGATGTTGTTTGCAACTTTTGCCAGACCCCTGGGCATTTGCGCAAGGATTGCTAGAAGGCCAACCGCCGATGTCTCGATTGTGGTGCTACCGACCACTTGGTTCGAGATTGTCCTCGGAGGAGGCACGACCAGACCGCAGTTGTGCCAGTCCATAGTCAGGTTAGACCCCTCCTTCCTCCTCAACGTCAGATCGTCGGTCAGAGGACTACTACTCCAGGGAGAGGTCAGGCTTTCAACTTGACAGCGGAGGAGTCTCAGACCGCGGAAGAAGTCGTTGCAGGCATTCTTTTGTGTTTTCTTTTGTTGTTGTGTTATTTGTTTCTTGTTTTATTTATTTCTCTTGCATCTTTCTTCATGTTGACTTTCTGCATCATTTTTCATATTTCATGGTTATCTTTCATCTGTTCATCTTTTCTCTTGTTTGGCTCTATCTTAGGTGTTATTCTTGTTCATTCTGTTCCTGTTCATGTTCTTTTTTATTCCGGGTCAACCATTCCTTCGTCTCTTCCTACTTCGTGGTTCAGCATCAGTTGGTGTGCAGTGAGTTACCGGTTGCTTGGCATATCACCACAGGTGGCGGTGTTGTAGTTTGTTCTCGGGAGTGCAAGCAGAGTCTCCTGGTAATTGGAAGTGCTGATTTCAAGCAGATTTGATTGTGATTGGCAGTTTAGAGTTTAATGTGATTCTCGGAATGGATTGGCTGGGTGAGACCCACGCGATCATCAATTGTCGAGCAAAGAAGGTTTTTTTCAGGATGCCAGGCCGTGGCGAGTTTGAGTTCCATGCTGGGGAGTTACCCCTTGGGTGTGTTCAGGAAGTTTTTGTCGATGCTGGTTGTGCAATATAGTTGCATTCAGGCTGTGAGGTTGCGCCTCTTGTTGTGCGGGAATTTCTGGATGTGTTTCCTGAGGAGTTGCCTGGGCTTCCCCCGGATAGGGATGTGCGCTTCGGTATTGATGTTCAGCCTGGGACTGCGTCGATATTAAAGCGTCCTTACCGGATGGAACCAGTTGAGCTAGCAGAGCTGAAGGTGTAGGTCCAAGGATTGTTGGATTTGAGTTTAATCTGGCCTAGTGTGTCCACGTGGGGCGCTCCTGTCTTGTTTGTCAGCAAGAAGAACAGGAGTCATCGTCTATGCATAGATTACCGTGAGCTGAATAGTGTTACAATAAAGAACCGGTATCCACTTCCCAGGATCGATGATTTGTTTGATCAGCTGGATGGAGCTGCTATCTTTTTGAAGTTGTACCTTCGCTCTGGTTATCATCAAGTGAAGGTGAAGGCAGCTGATGTACAGAAGACTGCGTTCAGGACCAGATACGGGCACTATAAGTTCCTAGTGATGCCTTTCGGAGTCACGAATGCACCAGTAGTGTTAATGAGTCTGATGAACAGAGTTTTCTCTCCATTTCTGAACAGATTCGTGGTGGTCTTCATAGATGACATTCTGGTGTATTCTCGAAGTCGAAAGGATCATGCTGATCATCTGAGATTGGTTTTGCAGACCTTAAGGGATAATCAGCTCTATGGGAAACTCAGTAAGTGTAAGTTCTGGCTTGATTGAGTTACCTTTTTGGGGCACATTATCTCAGGTGATGGTATCTCTGTCAATTCGTCCAAGATTTCTGCGGTCAAGGATTGGCCTGTTCCTAAGTTAGTTTCGGATGTGAGAAGTTCCCTTGGTTTGGCTGGGTATTATCAGAAGTTCGTCCAAGACATTTCGAAGATAGCTGGTCTATTGACTAAGCTGACTGGGAAAGATCAGATGATCATCTGAGATGGAGCTTTTAGTGGAGCTTTTGCAGAGTTGAAAATCTAGTTGATGTTGGTGCCTGTGTTGACTATTCCGGATGGTTCAGGTGGTTTTGTGGTTCACTGTGACGCGTCTGGCAAGGGCCTAAGTGCAGTGTTGATGCAGAAGAGTTGAGTTGTTGCTTATGCGTCCAGACAGTTGAGGCCACACGAGAAGAACTACCCAACCCATGATTTGGAGTTAGCTACGGTGATCTTTGCTTTTAAGTTATGGAGGCACTATCTTTTTGGAGACCGAGTTGAGATCTTTACTAACCACAAAAGTCTCAAGTATGTGTTCACTTAGAAGGAGCTGAACATGAGGCAGAGACGATGGTTGGATTTGATGGCTAACTATGACATCAGTTTATAATACCATCCTGGTAGAGTGCACTTGGTGCCAGATGCTTTGGGTAGAAGACCAGTCGCGATGTTCCTAACTCAGCAAGAGAGCTTGTTGAGTAGATGAGGAGGTTGGATTTGGATGTGATCTTGCCAGGTTCTATTCGGAGTTGCATGATGCTTCAGTTGCAGTCGTCTCTTGTTGAGCAGATTAAGGAGGCTCATGCAGGTGATGAGCAATTGCAAGGGTTTAGAGCTGAAGTTGAAGCAGGTTCGAGGACCGATATGGTTGTTCACTCAGATGTATCTCTTCGTTTTAGGTCAAGATTATGTGTTGTGAGTTTCGAAGGGTGAGGTTCGTGAGATGTTGCTTGAGGAAGCTCACAAATCGTCGTACTCTATTCATCCTGGTGGTACAAAGATATACCGGGACTTGAAGCTTCATTTTTTATGGCATGGTAGGAAGAGGGTCGTGGAGAGATTTGTGTCGCAGTGCTTGATCTTCCTGCAGGTGAAGGCAGAGCATCTGAGGACCACCGGACTTCTTCACCCTTTTCCCATCCCGGAGTTGAAGTGGGAGCATATCACCATGGATTTTGTGACCGCTTTACCGAGGAGTCCTAAGGGTCACAAAGCTATTTAGGTGATTGTGGATAGGTTGTCGAAGAATGCTTACTTTGTTCCCTTCAGTTGGATAATCTACTGAGAGCCTAGCCGAGAAGTAAAAGCAAGAGATTGTCAGACTTCATGGGGTTCCAGTCAGTATTGTATTCGACAGGGATACGAGGTTCAGATCGCGGTTTTGGGAGAGTCTTTAGAGAAGTCTGGGGAGTAAGTTGAAGTACAGTACAACTTTTCACCCCCAAACAGATGGATAGTCAGAAAGGACCATCCAGACTGTAGAGGACATGTTGAGGTCCTGTGTGCTGCAATTTGGAGGTTCTTGGGAGGACCACTAGCATCTTGTAGAGTTCTCGTACGACAACAACTTTCAGGCCAGTCTTAAAGCTGCTCCGTTCAAGGCACTCTATGGTCGTAAGTCTCGACCTCCAGTGTGATGGGATGACATTGGCGAGAGGAAGTTGTTGGGCCCGGAGATGATCACCAAGACGTTGGATGCTGTGAGTCAGATCAGGAAGCATCTTCAAGCCGTGCAAGACAGAAGTGATGGGCTGATGTTCATCATAGAACCTTGGAGTTTGAGGTTGGAGACCATGTCTTAAGGTATCACCGTGGCGAGGTATCATTCGTTTCGGTGGCGGAGGCAAGTTGAGCCCCAGGTTCATTGGACCATTTGACATCGTGGAACGAGTAGGCAAGGTGGCGTATCGTCTTGCATTGCCCCCGGCTTATCTGGAGTACACAACGTCTTCCATGTCTCGCAACTGAGGAACTATATCCGTGATGAGAGCCATGTGATTGACTACTCGGAGTTATCTGTGAGGCCGGATTTGTCTTGTGAAATTCTACCAGTTAATATTGTGGATCGGCGAGAGAAGGTTTTGAAGAAAAAGGTGATCAAGCTTGTTCGTGTTTCTTGGAATCCTTACTCGCCGGGTGAGTCGACTTGGGAGCTGGAGGAGGATATCCAGCGGAGATTTCCTCATTTGTTTGTGTAGCTCTTGTTTTGTTATTTTGCTTTTGTTATTGTATTTTTCTTTTCTTTCTGGGTTACCCTATGTACGGTTGAATTTCGGGGACCAAATTCTTCTTGTTAGGTGGGTAGGATTTATAACCCCCTATTGCTCATACTTGTATTTTTAATTATATTTAATAAAATTCTTGATTATTCTACTTTACTTTTGGTTGTATTTATTATCATTTCTTTTGTATCGTGTGTTATTCTTCTCTCTCTTGTGATTCATTTTGCATTGATTCATCTTTTTATCCTCATTTATTTGATCTCCAATTTGTCTTTGATCTCATCTATTTTTTAAACCTATTTCATGGCATATTTGTCTCTTATTGAATTCTTTTCTTCCTATTGGATACTACCCAGTTCACCCAAACCCATATTGTCCCTATATAAACACCCTAATTGAACGCTAACCCTAATCACCAAACCCTAATCATATTCTTTCTCTCCTAGCCGTCCTCTACCTCCCAAACTATTCTCTCTCCCGTTCTCTCCTCGCTGTCGTCGTCTTGGGTTTCTCCGATGCCGACAAACCAACACCCCCTATCCTCTTCCCCTCATCCGCTACACCCTATGCTTCCCCCGATCCCCTATCCCTATTCTGCTCTGGCCCAGTGACACCCAGCCATCGCTGAACCCCCGGTGCCGCCTTGTCCCTAGCCCTGTGATGCCCAGACCCAAGCCCTCGTCACTGTGCTAGCCGAGTGCTGCCACTATTGCTATCGGCGCTATTGCTGTTGCTGCCACTATTTGCTGTGGTTGCCGCTATTTGTTGCTGCTCTTGTATGTGCGTCTGAAAGCACATGCACCGCCGTATCTTCGTGGGTGTTGGATCTTGTTCTTGTTCGTTGTGTTCGTTGTTTGGGATCCTTTCCCGTTATTCTGTTCATCATTTCTATCGTCTTCATAATAGGCAAGTAGTTTGTATGTGTTCTTTTTGTCATACAAGTTAATACCGTAAGTAGTCTAGTATGAAAATGTGTGTGCTCTCATGATAATCAATATTTGTTAGTTTAACCGTTGACATCATCTCTTAATCATGAGTAGTTACAATAATTGATAACCGTTGCATGAAAATAATTAGATTAGATGACACTTTGACTGTATATTGTTTATGGGACACCGTATGTTGTAGATGAATGTTACATAGATGTTTGTTGGATGTATGATCTCATTATAGACCATTTATTCACATGCCATGCTGAATTGAGTAACCCACATATGCCATGCTTTGTATGACAGCTAGATTGGACCGTTTGTAGTAAGTTATTTGATAAAATGCATAAAAGAACTTTTGTTTTGCGGTTGCCCTATTTAGCCTGTTGTAAGTACATCCTTTGTTCATTCCATTTCTTTAGCCTGTTGTATTCGTTCACACCTGTTGTTAATAATGAAAAGAAATCAAGCCATGGTTTTTAAGGAAAAAGATCGAGTAGTAGACAATATAGAAATGCATATACGGAGGGAACTCGTTTTCCCCACTGTTTACCGTGGTACCTACCGTTTATTTCTGGATGTATGAGGGCCTGATCCATAACACAATTTGTTGTTATTACTGTTACTGTTACTGTTTATCTGAATATACTGCCCTATAGAAGTTCCACTACGAAATCTTAAAACGAAACTGTTCGCTGTAGCAAACATGTGGTATAATATGGGACGCATGAAGTGCTACGTAGTTAGTAATGAACAATAGACACAAGAATAACTGTTTACACTGTCACATCCTGTTACTGTTGATTCACTATTATTGTTGATTTACTGTTACCGTTGATTACCGTTGACCCTTACTGTTACTGTTATACTTTCACTGTTATTCCGCTGTTTACTGCCATCTGTAAACTGTTATATTTACTGCTTCTCCATGTTAGTATTTTCTATTTAGTTGGTCCCCCCCCCTCAATTTCCTTACTTGTACTGCTTGCGGCCCGGACTTGCATTTATCGGGCGTTATGTTTTCATGTATTCCAATTTTTCATTGTAATTGCCATATGAGCAGGTTTTGCTGATCAATTGCTTATTGGAGTTGGTGAGCAAAATTTTTGAGCTGCGCAATTTGAATTATTTGCTTAAAATATTTTGATGAACTATTTATATTTGTGAACTGTATTGAGACTTATATTTGGGCTTGTAGTCCCAGGATTATTATTTTGTTTCAGATCTTGTATTTGTTGGGATATTTATTACTGTAGTAATAAATGCTGTTGAGTTATGATTGTTTATTCATGCCTGGTTGGAGTATAGTGTTATATTTATTGTTGTAACGAGTCAAGCAGATCCGTACAGCTTATGGATGGTGAAAACTATCCACTGGCTTTAGTCGCGTACCGTATTCCGTATTCTTTTGGGAAGCGGAGCATGACACTACTACGATGACTACTACAAGCTTTAGACACTTTGCAAGTATTGGCTCTTGCTCTTGGAATACTGGAGACCAATCCGTTTCTGTGGATCATTTTGTGGCCCTTACGTCCATTGTCCCGGAATACTGGGGATCGTCTCACTCCGCAGGTTATTCTGGAGCCCTCATTGCACAAGCATCCCATGAGCGCCGCTCTCATCCCGAAATACTGGAGATCGTTCCCACTCCGTAGATCATTCTGTGGCCCTTACGTCCGTCGTCCCGGAATACTAGGGACCGTCTCTCTCCAAGGATCATTATGGAGTCCATAACTCACGTTTGCACTCATTTCGTTATATCTCCAACTAGAGCCTATCCTTAACTTTAAGATATCTATATAATAAAACACAAAGCAAGTGGCTCTCCTTCAATCCCCCCAAAATCAAAGGCCCAGATCTAACCTTACAAAACATATTTTTCCCCTCAAAAGTTTCCCCCCAGAACTCAAATTCAAATCCCCCCAAAACAACTCCTTTATTTATTTAATTTTTTTTTTCTCTCTCTCTCTCTCTCTCTCTCTCTCTCTCTCTCTTTTCATATATATATATATATAGAAATATTGACTTTTATTTATAACTAATTATTGTCATACTATTCAAACTTGAGCTACATAATTGTTGATTTACTGTTTACAAGGCTTTCCATATGCTCTATCGTTCTGACAACGTGCCGTAGGCACGTGCCCACGGGAAAATCTAGTAGTTATTAAAAACTAAAGTTTAGCTTACCCACCGGTTTTAAACAAAATATTGAGACAGTAAACCCATACCGGTTACTTCTCAAAATCAATTTTTCATTTTCATTTCTTTGCCGGTACTTGGGTCTCACTAAGCCTCTAGAATCAACATCTTTTCATGTTTAACAACTTGGGGTACTCATCCCCTTGTTACTCATGTTCTCAATTTTCATGTATTCATATTTTATTCAAATTCTTTAATTCCTTCTTATTTATTCATCCATAAGTACAATCTCAACCTTTTCATTTTCACAATACACTTTTCATATTCATCTAAACTTTTTCAGTACAAGTTAATTAAGATTAAAAAATAATATCTTAAAAATTCATCATTTGAATATTTATCCCATTATTTTCCTTTGATTTATTTTGAACCAATTCGTAACATCATTAACCATATACATATTTTTCTTGAGTTCACATATCATCTAAGCATGAATATAATCTTTATTTTTCCCAAAATATAACTTAAAACAGAGAGAATATATTTTCAATCACTTTGTTTTAGTATCATTTGCAAAACTGTAAATTCAAAGTAAGAAAACTGCATTTCATGCCATTTGGAAAAATCATAGAAAATTATATACTTTACAAAACTTTGCATTCTTTATATCAAAATAAAGGTATACATGTCTACTAAAACTTCTTAGTTATAAGTTTCCTCAAAATACTGTATCTATAACTCTGAATTCTTCGAAATATATAGAATGGTCGAAATACTGAAATACTGTCAACTGTACAGTTTTGAAAAATTCATTATAAATTCATTTCTTTGTGAAAATTTGATTTCTTAGACTTTTCAGAAAGGTTAACGAGTCTACTACAATATCTTAGTTTTGACTTTTCTCAAATTATTTCATTTACAATGTTGAATTGATAAAAAAACCGAAATGTGTACAGATTTTCAGCATCGAGTTAATTACTAACCAGTTTTGAGTTTAGATTTTATTAAAATAGTAAACGACCTCCAAATGTTGTTAAATTTAAAAGTAATGTTCTTGACACATACAAGATGCTCCCAAAAAAGTTTTAGTTCTAGATTCTTACTAATTTATTGGATACGAATTTTTGATGTGCAAACAAAATTCAAAACAATAACTTTTCTTTGCATGAATTAACAACTTTGTGTACAAATTCATATCAAATTCATATAATGTATTACTATGCACCCAAAAAACATCATTTCAACTTATATACAAGATAATCTTTCAATTAGCATGCATTTTAATTCTAAATATCATCATCATAAATTAACCATTACTCATATTTTTGATCAATTTTATATAACAATCTTCCTACACATGCATCATACTATAAAATCTTGAAAGCATTCAAGAAATACCCACCTTATTTGAAGAAAGAAAATGAACTCCTAGTAGATGGCTCCTAGCTCCAAGAATGCAACTCCCTTCTTCTCCTAGCAAGCCTTTCTTTCTCTAAGCAAGAACTCAAATAACTCTCTTTTTCTTCTTTTCTTTTCTTTCTTTTCCTCTCTTTCTTTTCTTATATTTCTTATCTTTTGTTTCTTTTGATATTTGGTGTAATATTTCATGAATAAAAGGGGTGGTATTTATTGGGTTTGAGAAGACTCTTCTACTACCCAGATTAAGTGCTCAAATTCGTAACCTACATAACCCCCTTCACTAATTGCCACTCACCATTACTACCACAAACTCCTAACTCTTCTTCTTCCTTCATTAATTGACCAACTCTTGGATTTCCCACATGTGCAGACTTTTCATTTAGTTAGTTATTATACTACAACATTTTTGGACTACCCCTGCAAAACTACCCCGGCATTTTGTTAGTTCCACCGGGGTAGGCTTGGATCAGAATGAGATACGAAAATTTTAGGTACCTACACCGGCGTTTTATAACAATGTCGGGGTATGTACAACCTACACCGGCGTATTTTATTTAAAACGCCGGAATAGGGTGTGGAATAAATTTTCCCCAAATCCAAACCTTATAGCATTTCACTGATCGATCCCCAAATATTTTTTCCCAATTTTTTCCCTCTCTCTCCCCCACGCTCTCCCACCTCTGCTTTGGCTGCCATCGTTTTGCCCTCCGTCATCGTCCCCGCGCTCGTCCCCATCGTTGTGCCCTCCTCAAGCTCAAGGTAACCCCTTAATCTTCTAGTGTTTGGTTAGATTTTTACTGGATTCAGAAAAAGAGAGAGAAGGAGTCGACATCATTGTCCGGCGTGGCTGACATTAGCGATGTCTGGTGCGCTCCTGGGGTGGTGTTTGAGGCAGAGGCATCGATGGACTGCGTGGTGGCCCACTGCAGAGAAAGAGAGAGAGAGAGAAAGGGCTGCTCATCGTAACGTCTGAATTTTTTTCAAAAAATTTTAATTTAATTTTTGTTAGAGGGTATTTTTGTCAAATTGGTATCTTGTGTCGTAGAGAGGTTCTTGCATTGCAGATAGACATGGTGGGGGTGAAGAGATGATGCTTGCTTCATTGTTGGAGTTCGGGTCGATAATGGAGGACCCACAATTTGGATCCGGATCCGATCCACCACAGCTGTCCAGGCATCTTCGCCATATGTGAGGAGGAGGGGGATATCATCGTCGGCCTCCAGCTGAATTTGAAGAGGTGATCCTCTTGATACTTGCATTTTAGTTTTTCTTTTATTGGTAAATGGATTGATTAGTTATGGTCAATTTGGTAATAATGATCCTATTAGTGGCCCATTTAGCTATAAGGTGCAATGTTTACAATTCACTTGAAAATTTAATGATTGGCTCGACCCTCTTGTGCATTTTACTGGGGGCAATTCTTTCAATTCAACTGTTGTTGTTAACTGAAGGCGAATTATAAGCGCAAAATGGAATAAAATAGAAAAATTAGAAACAAGCACTAGAGTGTGAAATTTTTTTAGTGAAGTTTAGGCTTGAATTAGTTATTTTACCACAAGAATTTGAGGTTTATAGCTTTATATATTTGTTTGTTTATTTATTTAACGATTGTTGTTGGAAATTCCATTTGATATTCCTTAAGTTCATCTTGTGTTTATAATCCCTCAGTCCTTATTCATAATCTACTCCTAGTTTAATGTCATAAATGGTGGATGGCCGAGTGAGAATATTGTTCCTAATGTTTACTGATCATATTGTAATCCAAAGCAACCCATATATGATATAATATTGATGTTGCCTATTTGTTAAGGCTTATGTTGATTCATCTTCATTTATTATATTAACTATATCGACAGTTATAAGGCAACAATATCCAATGGTCATGTACTGACTGTGAAGTGGCTGAGAGAAGGCATTGAAAAAGTAAGAAAGAGTTCTGTAGGGAAGCAAAGAAACTTGGAACAATCAGGTATCCAATTACAGTTCACTTTTTATTTATTTTTTCTTCTGTGATATTGTTGCATAATTTCTACGATATATCTTTAACTTGGATACAATTGGGGGAATATTTTAGAAGCTCATTTTAATGTTTCTTATATATTGTAATGTTGTAGTAGGGTTTTTCCTGGAGAGTGAATTGTACGATGCAGTAACATTATTGAACATTAAGTTTACTCTTTTTTTTTATTTTATTTTTTATTAGATCTCGAAATTTATTTCATGTTCAGTGTACTAATCTAAGTGAATGCTTATTGCCTTATCGGTGTTATTTATGTAGAACTTGAATTACAACAGGATCTTGCTATGATTTACTGATCGTTTTATCAACAACTCCGACAAATACTTATTACACCCTTACTATGTTTGTGAATTCCATTTCTAAAGTGCTTCAATTTGTTTGTGGATATTAGCTGAGAAAAGCTGCAGTTATAAAATAATTCCATGTATATAATACTCCTAATTCTGAGTGTAAATCTTGAGAAATAGTCTCCATACTCCTAATTCTGACTGGAAATCAGAAGCTGGAATTTGATGGGTTTTATCAATTGCAGTTTTAGCGATTCTTTTCGGTAGGAACAATTGCAGTTGCACAAAATCACTCCTTTAATTGTGACTTGGTGTATATGTAATTCCAGCCTATATATAAGCAGGTTCAGGAGGAGCTGGCACGTATGAAATGTTTCATTTTGTCTTTCATTGGAAATTGCTAACAATTACTATGCATTGAGGCATTGAATGGGGAACTGTTAAAGAAGAAAACACATGTTGCATATGCTAATTATCTAGTTTTCTTTGATTATAGACTGTTTATACATCCATTCTAATATTCTACTTAGATTGGCATCAACGACTAGTCTGCAACTGATAATCCTCTTTGTTAATTGAATAATTGTCAAGTAAGCTGATATATCAAACAAATGACATGAGGATAAAATATTTTGGGTGATGTACAGGCTAAATAAGTATGTATCCAAAATCTCATGTACAATTACAAGAGAATAATGGAGTTGTATGTATGTTTGGATTCAACTTAAGAATCTTAGTTTTTTTTTAATTTTAAATTTGGACAAAAAAATTTAAAAATATTACCTAGATCGGCATTTTTACAAATGCCGGAGTTGATTTTACGCCAACGTTTTAAAAACGCCAGGGAAGGCATTGTAAGGGAATGAGAACAACTCTATGCCGGCATTTTGTAAACGCCGGGGTAGTATAGAGCTATACCGGCGTTTTTTTTAAAACGTCGGTATAGACCCATACTCTTTCGCGACGCTCGATTCCCTGGCGTATGTACCGGCATTTTCAAAAATTCCGGTAGTGGCTACATCGGCGTTTACAAACGCCAGGAAATTAAAAAAAAGGCCGAGAAAGGCGGTTAATGTTATAGTGTTATTTATTTGATTGTACATGTTGCTACATGACAAGTGTAGGATAAAAATGTTTATTAAAAATGTAGATTAACTAATGGAATTTTCTTTTAAATATTTTTTTCTAATGGGCTTTAAGATCTTTAGGCCTTTGGGTTTTATTAAAAATAAATAAACAAAATTAGAAAAAAAAGTGTGTATGACATCTTAGAATATTTTAGAAATAAAATGCACATAAAATTTTACGTGCAATACACATGCCAAATATTAAAAATTAATTTGAGAGAACAAAAAGCAGTCAAAATACAAAACATATATACTTAATGATGTTACAGATATTTCACGTAATGGAAAATATACGTTATCGACATGTCTATTGAAAGTGCAATGTACGTAAAACACAAAGATTAAAATAAATAATTTGAGTTGGCTAAAAATAAGATTGAAATGAGTTTTGAGAGAACGGAAAACATATAAATAATTAGAATATGATATTTATATAAAAACACATTACGAATATTACTCGTAACGGTACAAAATACACGTGCGTAACACACGAGCGCAAAATTGTCATTACTCAATTTTGCGGGGTGTTACAAATTTTTGCTGTGCTATGTAAAGGATTGATGTAATAAAAAGTTTTAAATTTCCCTATATTTGGTTTCTGTGTTTATGATTACAATTGAAGTTGATTCTGGAATTTATGCCAAGTATTTCTAATTTTATTTATTAGAAATTCGGGGCGCTACAGAGTTGGTATCAGAGCATGCTTCAATTAGTAATTTTAAACATGGTTTGGGGAAAAAACATAAATGGACATTTGATGTGTGAGAACCTAGGCAGATATTAGATGTGTGTGTACACAAGTGGACATTAAATGTATGGATATGTAGGTGGACATGAGAAGTGTGAGTACCTTGGTGGACATCTGATGTATGTGACTTGATTGTTTGATCATGAAGCCTGTAGTGAGATTTAGACTGTTTGCATGCCTAGACTCGAAAAAAATTTCTTTATTGCAAGCGTACTGGTTACTTTTGCATAAAGCATATACTTTTCTCACTAGCTTTTTTTGACCTTTTTTGTTCGCTTTATGCATTTGATATTTTATTATGTAAGGTATTATCCCTTCAACTTGTATCCTTTCTATCTTACTTACTAATGTTCACTATATCTTTTCCTATTTTACTCAGTGTGTATACCTTTTGGATTCTATGATTTTCGGAGGTATTTTTTTTTCAGTTATTAAATTTAATTATCTTCCGCTACATTATTTTAATTATTTATTCTCTCGTATTTTTTTATGTTTTTAGTTTGGTAGTTCTCACTCTTGTATCCTATCACTTTTACTGTTTTACATTTGTTTGCTTACTAAATAACTTTTGTATAAATTAACTTATTTCTAATTTTTATTCAGTTTTTTTTATTTTCAGTGATTGATTTTTTTTTTAGTTTCCATATCTCTAACCGAGTTTATATTATTTCTTTTCATTAGTACTGTAACCCCTATTTTCCCATTATTGTATTTCTAATTTTATTTAATAAAATAATGGATTTATTTTATTTTATTTTTTGTTTTTGTTTATTTTCCATTCTTTTGTATTGTGTGTTGTTCTCCTTTTGATTTATTCTCTGTTTGATTCAGCTTTTTATTCTCATTCATTTGATCTACAATTTGTTCTTAATCTCATATATTGTTTGAACCTATCTCTTATTGGAATCTTTTCTTCCTATTGGATACTTCCCAGTTGACCCAAACCCACATTTACCTTATATAAACACTCTAATTGTACCCTAACCCTAATTACCAAACCTTAATTATCTCTCTCTATCCCCTAGATGTAACACCCCGAATTTCAAATAAGACTGAATTCGAAGTTCCACAGGATCTTTACACTTCACTTCGTACAATTTTACAAGGAATTAAAAACCTTTATTGCAACAATGATTACATCAATGCAGCGGAATTGTAAATTACAACATAATACATGAATTAAACTTCAACTTGAACATTTCTTTAAGTAGCATTCATTCTTTAGTCTTGTCATTCACTTTATCTTGCTTAGAAACTGTGGGCACATTAGTTGCATACAGCTGATGCTAGGATATAACACATCAATTTCTCTTACTTATAAAGCACACACTTGCCACAAAACAAAGCTAAGGGGGACTATCCTATTGAAGTCGTGTGTGGATGTGAACTTAATCCTTAATGCAGTAATTTATATTTAATGACACTAATGCGCACTTGTTCGGATTCTATGCATCCCATACTACATAGGTCCGAGGGCAAGCCCTTAATCCTTCTTCATCTTTTAGGGTTGATTCCCTTGCCATGATTTAAACTACTACGGTAACTACGGTAAGTATCCTAGGTGTTCTATGAGCGAGCCCATGTCCATACATCCTGGAGGGAATCCCACGCACTGACATGACGCATCATGCAGGCATCCTATGGACAATTTGCCTCCACCATGGAACGATGGCACTATGTATTCACCGAGCACCCCACAAGCGTCGCCAATGGTACGATACCCTAGAGAAGTATCCACGCCCTGACATGACACATCATGTGGACATCCTGTGAACACTTTCACAACATAGATCCGATGGCCCTCATACTCGAATTTTTCTCTTACTTTCATCACATCTCCACTATGTGTCTAATCCTTAGATAATTGAATCATGAATAAAATCAATACTCTAGAATTAGCATTACCTCTACATCGGTCTTAAACATCAATCATATGTTTCATCAGGAACAGGAGAATATGTTTCCTCAGGATCCTAATTGGTTCTAGGCTAGCAACAGGAGAATATATTTCATCAAAATCGATTCCTTCTTCTTGATTATATCCTTGAGCAACTAACCTAGCCCTGTTCCTAACGACTTGTCCTGATTCATCTAACTTATTCTTGAATACCCATTTGGTATCAATTATAGTATGGTCAGGAGGTCGTGGAACTAAATCCCATACATCATTTCTTATAAATTGGTTTAATTCATATTTCATGGCATTCATCCAAAATTCATTCTCACAAGCTTCTTGTATATTCTTGGTTCAAAATCCGACAAGAAAGCCGTGTGAGAAATCATGTTAACATGAGATCTTGTTTGAATACCACGTGAGATGTCACCAATTATTAAGTCATGAAGATGATCTCTAACTTCAACAAACGATTTTGGTAAAGTTTGATTCATCACAACAGGATCAGTCGACTTAACAAGTCCCTTAGCCGACTGATTCACATCAGTCGACTTAATATCCTTATCAGTCGACTTGTTTAGGGTAATTTGCTATAGTGATTTAATAACGTTATTTAAAGGTGATGAATCAATTTCATCATCTTCAATAACAATAGATGAAGGCAAGGATTCATCAAATGAAATATGCATATATCTTCAATAGTCAAGGTTGACTTATTGAAAATTCTATATGCCTTACTCCTATTTGAGTATCCAATGAAGATACCTTCATTAGATCTAGGATCAAATTTATCTAAATTATCTTTAGTGTTTAAAATGAAAAACTTGCATCCAAATACTTTAAAATAAGATACTTTAGGAATCCTTTCAAAAAATAGTTCATAACAAGTTTTCTTAAGCTTAGGCTTAATCAATATTCTATTTAAAACATAACATGCTGTAGAAATAGCTTCATTCCAGAAGTATTTAGGCAAATTGCATTCAACAAGCATAGTACGTGCACACTCTTGCAATGTCCTATTCTTTCTTTCGACCACTCCATTTGTGGTGAAGCTCTAGGAAATGCAAACGAATGTGTTATACCATTCTTGTTGCATTATTCTGAAAATATTTCATTTTCAAATTCTCCACCATGATCACTTCTAATAGTGACCATGGTTAGAGATTTTTGGTTTTGAATTCGTTTACAAAAATTTGCAAATTCTTCAAAAGTATCTATTTATGTTTTAAAAAGAAACTCATGTAAATCTTGAAAAATCATCTACTAAAATAAATACATATCTACTTTTATTTAAAGAAGCGATTCTAGTAGGACCAAATAAATCCATATGGATTAATTCAAGAGGCCTACTAGTAGAAATCATTTTTTTTGTCATAAAAGTAGATTTGACTTGTTTTCCTAGTTGACATGCATCACAAAACTTATCTTTCTTACAAGATAGTCTTAGCAGTCCTTTAACTAGGTTGTACTTAGACAATTTAGCAATATTTTTCATATTCACATGGCCAAATCTCTTATGCCAAAGCCAAGAATCATTGTTAGAAGCTACTAAACAAAAATTATTAGAGAATTCATTGGTTTTAAACATAATTCATAGATGTTGTTTTTCCTAAATCCTTAAAAATTTACATTTTGCATGGAATAATTATAAATTAAATATGCATCTTTTTCAAAAACAATTTTATATCCCTTATCACACAATTGGCTAATACTTAACAGATTATGCTTAAGACCACTAACAAGAAAAACTTCTTCTATAGTAGGGGTAGTGTTCTTACCGACCATGCCTATTCCAATAACCTTTCCTTTGTTGTTGTCTCCGAATGTGACAATTCCTCCATCTATTTCTTATATGGAAGAAAGATGGTTAGCATGACCAGTCATATGCTTGGAGCATCCGCTCTCAAGTATCCAACGTTCTCTTTTAGGTACCTATAAAATAATCATTATGAATATGGTACCCTTTTCATTGGGTCAGAAAGAGATTAGTTTTTGGGAAACCAAACCCAAAGTGAGTTTGATTTACCACCAAAAGCATGAATATAATTTACAGAATTACATACATTAAGAACATAAGAATTTATATAAGTAATTCTATCGTTTAGACTTAGATTGACTGGAACCCAAATGTTTTTAGTCTGTCCAGTCAACTTTATTGTACCTTTCAGTAGACTGTTATGAGAAGCCATTCAACTGGGAGGTGAAATAGGTCGACTTATCTGAGGTTTCGGTCTCTTTAAATAAGAATCCAAACCTCTAGACAGACGACTGAAATTAGGGTTCAGTCGGCTGGTCTGAACTACAGAATTACTATTTTCATGGAAAACAATAGTTTTTGGTTTCTAAAAAAAATCGTATGATTTGTTCTTAACACTAGAAATAGAATCAGTCTTATTACTACTAGTATTCTTAGAAACATGAAGTTTTTCAAGAGACTTTTGAAAATCAAGTCCAAATGTCTTATTGGATTGAACTTGTTTTTAGAGAACCTCATTTAAATTCTCCTTTCCTTTGTTAAACTTAGATACATTCTTGGATATCTCTTCATAATTTTTCTTAAGGAATACAAGATCTATATCCAAATTAGAAAGTTGAGAATTTAACGACTTGACTTCAACATTTAAGTCAACATTCTGTTAAGAAAGTGTTTGATTGACTTTCTCTAAGTTTTTAACTCTAATTTTCTCCTTCTTGAGTTCTTGAAAAACCTCATTGAAAGTATCTAATAAGTTATTTGAATCAAAGTTATCACTTACTTCGTTTTGTGTGGCCATGAAACATACGTTCGCAACTTCATTTGCTCCTCAATCTATTCTTCCGATGAAGAGTCTCTATCGACCCAAGTTGCTTGATATGCCGTCTTGTTTTTCATATACTTGTTCTTTGTGTACTTGTCCTTCTTGAAGTTAGGATCCTTCCCTTTTGATTTCGCATTTTCTAATAGGCAATCCTTCTTCATATGACCAGTTTTGTTGCACTTGAAACAAGTGGAAAGTTCATTAGTATCTTTAAATTTGGAACTAAATTTACCTTTTCTAAGAAACTTCTTGAACTTTCTAGTGATCATGGCCATCTCTTCTTCATTTTCTTCTTCATCTTTGGAGTCCGACATGGCCTTGAAAGCGAGTGTCTTCTTCTTTGCTTGTTGAGGTTCTAGATCCTTCTTGCGTTCTTCGAGTTGTACTTCATATGCCATAAGATTTCTTACAAGATTCTCAAGAGTGAGTTGTGATAAATCGTTGGCTTCTTCTATGGTGGTGGTCTTCTTCTCCCAATTGGGGATTAGGGCACGAAGAACTTTTCTCACCATTTTCGCTTGCGAGTACATCTTTCCAAGGGCCACAAGAGAGTTTGTAATATCTGTGAACCGTGTTATCATGTCTGACACATTCTCGTTCTCCTTCATACGGAACAACTCGAACCTATGAACAAGAATAGATATTTTAGATTCTTTAACCATATTAGTACCTTCATGAGTTAGCTCGAGTGTGTGCCAAATTTGATGAGCCGTTGTTGCATTTGACACACGATTGAACTCCTCTTTGGTAAGTGCACAGAATAAAGCATTCATCACCTTTGCATTGTTCATTGTATTGCTCTTCATGTCATCGTTCCATTGTGCATAGGGAATTGTAGGAGCGATGAATTCTGTCTCAATCATGTTCCAAATCTCATAATTGATGGACTGAAGGTAGATCTTCATTCCACACTTTCAATAGTTATAGTTTGTTCCATCGAATAGGGGTGGCCTTTGTGTGGATTGGCTTTCATGGTATTGGCTTGCATTTGAAGTAGATGCCATTGCACTCAAACAGGCTCTGATACCAAGTGTTGGATCCTATAGGCAAGGCAAATAACACTAGGGGGTGAATAGTGTTGTTTAAAAATTAAAAAAGAAATTGAACTTTTCGTACTGTCCAGTTGACTGAATATAGATATACAGTGGACTGTTGCGCCTGAGTAGAAGAGTATCTTACTGAAGAGTTACTAGACTGATCAATCGACTTATAGCGGAAAACCAGTCGACTTACCAGACAAGTTTTCGAAATAAAACACAGAAAAATTGAAATTGCAAGTTGAGAGAATACAACCACAGAGAGTCAATTACAGAGTACACAGTGATGTATCCTGGTTCAGTCCACCCGACCTACATCCAGTCCCCAAGCAATCGACTTAAGATTTTCCACTATTCTTGAAAAAAGTACAAGAATACCCTACGGCGTTTGACAACAACTATGTCAAACTCGTAGACCTCTCTCACCACTAGAGAGAGTAAACCCACTCTACACCCAAGAGTGAAAAACCGACTCTACAACCAAGAGCCCTACTCTCCAACCGAGAGGACCACTCTCACAACCCAAGAGTGAAAAACAACAACGAAAAGAGTTTACAATAACCTATAGCCTTGTTTGTGATTTGTGCTTTTGTATAGTGGCTATTAGGTTAACTTCTGAAATCAGTCTAAAATGAATTCGATGTTATATTAGACTGAATTTCATAGAACCAAGATTTAGAGTATGCCTTTGAAAGACTTGTTCTTGTTGAAAACAAAAAGCTTGAAACTTAAAGAAATGCTTGGAAATGCTGTAACCTTTACCAAATGAGTTCTATACTCTTTTTATAGAGTTAGAAATGTTTGGACGTTGAGAGGTTGAATCCCAACTGCCATACAATGGCAGTAAAAAGATTTGATTTTGAAAAACAAGTTTTAAATTAGAAAACTGTCGAAACGGCTTGAACAATCGACTGGGTTGTCATAATGAGTCGCCTGGCCAGAGCATGTATGAGTTCAGACAGTTTCGTACTATGACAGGCAACTGGTTCCAAAGAACGATCGACTGGTACTCAACAGCTGAACTTATTCAATCTTGTTTTGTCCTTTTAATTTTGTAAAACACTCAGTTATTAAAAAGTATGTGTGAGTGTGTGTGTGACAAGGCTATTACAAGTTTCTAAGACTCAAAGAATGAAAAATACAATATTATAAGACACTTTTTACAAAATATTTGAAGCACTTGAATCTTGTCTTGAACTTGAGTCTTTGACTTGAGCTTGAACCTTTGTCTTTATGTCTTGAAGCTTGCTTGATCAATGTGTCTCGAGCTTAAATCTTTGTGGCTTGATCAATTACCCTTGAAAGCTTCATTGGATTGTTTTTGTAACGCCCCGAATCCCAACTCACTGAATTCGAGATGTTCTACAGGATCTTTTCACTTTCTTTAGTACAATTTTACAAGGAAATTCAAACTTTTCTTCATACATCAGAGTTACATCAAAATTACATCTTTCTTTTACACAGCGGAAGCAAAATATACAACGTTTACATAAATGAACAACAACATAACAAGATCTTTATGCATCCATTCCTCTTTACATGTAATTTACCTGCATACAAACTGTGGGTACGTCAGTTTATTCAACCGACGATAATTATACATGGCCATCCTCTCTATGCCAGAAACAGTATAATGAATCTCATTTCTTACAGATCACAAACTTGTTCAATATAAGCATGTAAAACAAAAGGGAACTCTTAATGATGTCGTGTCGTGATTGTGCACTTAATCCTTAATGCAATTTATTTAATTTATATGACACTAATGCGCACTTGTTCGAATTCTATGCATCCCATACTACATAGGTTCGAGGGCAAGCCTCTTAATCGTTCTTCATTTTTTGTAGGGTTCAATCCCTCGCTATGACTTACTCTACTTCTGTAATTTCAGTGAGTATCCTAGATGATTCTATGAGTACAAGCATGTATCCTGGCCCCTGGAGTAGAATTTCGCACCATGTCTTGACTCATCAAGCATGCATTCTGCGACAATTCAGCCTCCTCCCTGAACACAATCCTCTTGCAGTCACCAAAACATCCCACAAGCGTGACTAAAGTCCGATCATTACTGAGTTGTGCCCGCGCCATGTCTTGACTCATCAAGCATGCATTCTGCGGCTCACACACCCGCACCGTAAACCCTAGTTCTCATACTCATGTTTTTCTCTCACCTTCATCACCTCTTCACTATGCACTAAATATTAGAATCATGAATATAAATTAAGCTCTAGAGTTAGCCTCTCCACCAAACCGGACTTATCATTTCATTTCAATACATGACCAACCTTGGTCTTTCAATTCTCATTTCATTTCATTCATTTCACTGCCGGGGGAGCCTTAGCTACTCTCGGTTTCAATTTACAATTCACAACTTCCAATTGAGCGCTTCAGCTCATCATTCAATTAGAGTCTCACAGACTTTCTCATCATGATCTTAGCCTTTCATATCCATTTAATTCTCAATTCCCATTTATGATTCATTTTACATAATTCACACAGTTATAAAAAGAGTTCATAGAATTCGATCATAAAGTTCACAATTGCCAACAGCAAATAAAAATGAAATTCATACATATCAAAGTCCACTCTGTACAGTCGACTTGGAAGAACACCAGTCGACTCATACAGTCAAATACAGGTTCATCATAGTTACTCGGGATAGTCGACTGCTGCACACAGTCAGTCGGCTGTCCCGCAACTTTTCATGTTCACAGTGTCATCCACATGACAGTCGACTGTTCACTCACCAGTCGTCTGTCCTGGGTTTTTCAACAGCACAATTCTAAGTCCAGCTCAGTCGACTGGCTACACGCATTAAGTCGACTGATCAGTTCTATAATTCAAATTAAAAGATTATCTAATAGCATTTATATATTCTTGCATCATGATGTCAGTTCACAATACACATATATTCATGTTTCATAAACACAGAGTCTCTTCTTGTACAGGAACCTCACAAACATGGAATTTCAAGTTGCTAATATACTCTTTTCTTTGAAGATGTACTTTAAACATGCATTCATACTGCTCATCACTTCCTTACGAAGATGAAGATATAAATCTCAAGTCATCTCATTATATGGAGTTCCAATTTAATCATAATTAAAATGAAGCACCAGTCGGCTGAACACAGTGTCAGTCGACTGCTTCGACTGTTCTTAATTTGTTTAATCATCGCTAGTTCTTTTCATCCATTTACCTCCCCTCCATCATATGTGTCATAGGGAAATTTACAACTTAGTAATTACACCATTTTGTCTATTGCATACAGTTTATCACCACATCACAATTTAATAGTCTCGTACCAGTCGACTTATCTATACGACAGTCGACTGTACCGACACAATTTATCTTATTATCAACAGAATGTTCATGGCAATTCTACTACATTGAATTCACATTTCACAATATGGCAGCAATCATAACCATCATAGTATATTTCCTACATTAGAAGTCCTGAGAAACACCCACCTTATATGAAGAAATAATCGAAATCCCGCAAAAACTTCTCAATATAGCGAACGCCTCCTTGCTCCTTGCACCTTGTTCCACACCGAATCCTCAGAATGCTACCTGGCTTCCACAGAAACGCTCCCACACACAAACTCACAGAATGCCTCTCTTACAATAATAACTTTAGTGTAAAAGAGATAGGGAATGAGAGGGGTATTTATACTAGATTATAGGTGGAATGGAGGGTTAGGATGCACTAGGGAGTTGGAGATCAAGAGCTAGGATTCATTCGGGAGTTGAGAAACTACCCACACCTCAAGAGTAACCACCCATGACCTAACCCACTTCCCTACTCACAAACCGGCCACAAAGAGGGTGCTCAATGCACGTGTACATTGAGTGCACGTGTACACACAAACCACACCACATGATTTGTACACCAAGTACCCGGATAAATAAAGAGAAAAATGCTACACATTACAAGTGGCAGGAAATAATAAAAAGTTAGATTTATGGGCTTAAATCCATTTGGGCCAAAATATTTTAAAAGGAAAATAAACAAATTAACATTGGGCTTTTAAGAAAATGTTTTATAGAAACAATACACTTAATTCATCATGTTGAGAAATAATAGTCAACATGCTACACAAGCATAAAAATAAATAATCTTTCATATACTTGAAAAATCAGGGTATTACATCACTCCCTCCTTAGAATAGTTCTGTCCCCGGAACTACAGCCAAGAGCGAGACAACAGAAAATACAACACAACAAAAACAACAGACAAAAGATACCAAAATACAAAGATACAAAGATACAATCAAGCAAAAAGCTCAGGATAGTCCTTCAACATCCTCTCCTCGGATTCCCAAGTAGCCTCTTCAACCAAGTGGTTTCTCCAGACTACCTTGACCATCGGTATCGTCTTATTCCTCAAGACTTTCTCCCTACGGTCAACAATCTCAACAGGAGTCTCGATGTAATTCAGGTCTAACTGCAAACCTTCCGGTACTTCTGGCAAATGATGACTCGGATCTGGAATATAACCTCTTAGCATAGACACATGGAAGACATTGTGCACCTGAGACAACTCTCCCGGTAATTCAAGCCGGTAAGCAGTTTTCCCGATCCTTTTCAATATCTTATATGGGCCTATAAACCTCGGGGCTGACTTCCCGCCTTTGCCAAAACGAACCACACCTTTACTGGGCGATACCTTCAGAAAGACGAAGTCACCAACCTCAAACTCAAGGTTCCTTCTCCGGTTGTCTGCGTAGCTTTTCTGCCTGCTCTGAGCTTTCACCAACCTTTTCCTGATCAGATCAATCTTCTCAGAAGTCAGCTGCACAAGCTCAGGACCAAACAACTGACGCTCCCCAACTTCATACCAACAAACAGGAGTCCTGCACTTCCTGCCATACAAAGCTTCATACGGCGCCATCCCGATACTAGCCTGAAAACTGTTGTTGTAGGCAAACTCTACCAAAGGTAAATGCCTTTCCCAACTGCCTCCGAAGTCTAGTATACAACACCGAAGCATATCCTCAAGAATACGGTTGACTCTCTCGGTCTGCCCATCGGTTTGCGGATGAAAAGCAGTGCTGAAATCTGTCTTGGTACCCAAAGCTGCCTGAAGACTCCTCCAGAAATGCGAAGTAAACCACGCATCTCGATCAGACACAATAGTTGAGGGAACACCATGAAGTCGGACGATCTCACCAACATACATCTCAGCTAACTTGTCCATCGAAGCGGTGAGTTTCATCGCCAAAAAGTGAGCGGACTTGGTAAGTCGATCGACTACAACCCAAATCGCATCATTGCCTTTAGAACTCTTAGGCAATCCCGTGATGAAATCCATACTGATGTTATCCCACTTCCATTCCGAAATAGGTAACGGCTATAATAGACCTCCGGGTCTCTGATTTTCGGCTTTGACTTGCTGACAAACCTCACACTTCGCGACAAATTCAGCCACATCCCGCTTCAAACCCGACCACCAGAAATGCTGTTTGATGTCCTTGTACATCTTAGTACTCCCAGGATGTACAGACAGATGAGTAGCATGCGCCTCCTGAAGAATACTCTCTTTCAGGTCCGTCTGATTTGGAACACACAGCCTATCTCCGAACCACAGCACTCCATCCCTGGTTTGAAATCCGGGTAACCTGCCAGCACCAACCTGCTCCTTCATCCCTAAGATATTAGCATCAACCTCCTGACTTGCAATAATCCTCGCATTCAAAGTAGGCTGAAGCCTCAACTGAGATAAAGATGCTCCCAATCCTTGCAAGACAACCTCAATACCTGTCCGATCCAACTCCTCAATCAGATGCCTCTGAGTTGTAATCAAACTGGCCAAACTGCTCTTGTGACTAAGTGCATCAGCCACAACATTAGCCTTTCCAGGATGATACTTGATCTCAGGTCGCATATCCTCGAGCACTTCCAACCATCTCCGCTGCCTCAGGTTGAGATCCCTCTGCTGATATATATACTTCAAGCTCTTGTGATCCGTGTACATATTCAACTTCTCACCGTACACATAGTGCCTCCATTGCTTCAAAGCAAACATATTCGCAGCCAACTCCAGATCATGAGTCGGATAATTCTTCTCATGTGGTCGTAGTTGCCTAGACCCATAAGCGATTACTCTTCCTTCTTGCATTAAGACACAACCAAGCCCACGATGTGAAGCATCGCTATAAACATCATACTCAACACCTGCTCTAGGCAAAGCCAAAATAGGTGCAGTAGTCAGCTTATCTTTCAACTCCTGAAAGCTCGCCTCACATTGCTCAGTCCACTTGAAGCTCACATTCTCCTTGGTCAGTCCAGTAAGCGGTACAGCTATCTGAGCATAACCTTGAATGAATCTCCTGTAGTATCCAGTCATCCCAAGAAAACTTCTGACTTCCTTCACTGTAGTAGGCCTAGTCCAATCTCTCACTGCCTCTATCTTCTGAGGGTCAGTTGCCACTCCCTCCTTAGAAAGGATGTGACCTAGGAATGCCACTTCAGATTTCCAGAAATCACACTTGGATAACTTGGCATACAACTGCTGCTCTTCCAACTTCTGCAAAACTGCTGCCAGATGCTCAGTGTGCTCCTCCTCAGACTTGGAGTACACGAGGATATCGTCGATAAACACCACGACGAAAGAATCAATAAACGGCCTCAGAACTCTGTTCCTCAAATCGATGAAAATTGCGGGTGCGTTTGTCACTCCGAATGGCATAACCAAGAATTCGTAATGCCCATGCCGAGTTCTAAATGCAGTTTTGTGCACATCTTCAGCTTTCACTCGCACTTGGTGGTAACCCGATCGAAGATCTATTTTGGAGAATACAGCTGCCCCTTGTAGACGATCGAACAAGTTATCAATTCGAGGAATCGGATACTTATTCTGAACAGTGACCTTATTCAGCTCTCGGTAATCGATGCACATCCTCATCGATCCATCCTTCTTCTTTACCAAAAGCACTGGTGCTCCCCAAGGTGACGCACTAGGTTGAATAAAGCCTTTTCCCAACAGTTCCTCAATCTGCCATTTCACCTCATCCTGTTCCACTGGAGCCATCCTATACGGTGCCTTAGAAATGGGTGCACTTCCCGGTTGAACAGTGATGCTGAACTCTACATCACGATGTGGAGGTAACCCAGGAAAATCTTCCAAGAACACAGTCGGATAGTCCCGAACCACAGGAATCCCTTGCAATTCCACAGGAGTCTCTTCCTTGCGGATAGTTGCCACCAGCTTAGAACACTTCAACTTCCCTTGAAAAGTGACTTCAGGTCCACTTGGAGCCTTCACTGTTACGGTCTTGGTCTTACACTCGATGCTTGCACTGTATACCGACATCCAATCAATGCCAATGATAACATCGACCCCCAAGATAGTCAGCTCGATCAGATCAATGCCAAAGATTCGATCTCCAATCACAATCTCGCAATCAGCATAATACCGATCAGTGGTCAAAGTTTCCCCTGATGGAGTAGCTACTGCTAAGATCTTGCCTGGAAAAATCTTCGGTTCAACTCCCAACACTTTAGCAAATCTAGGAGACACAAAAGTATGAGAGGATCCAGTATCGAACAATACAACAGCTTTCTTTCCATTAAGATAGGAGTTCTCCTGTTACATAATACATACCATTACATAACAGTTTCACAATATAAACGGGAAGAAGAAATGACAAAACCACACTAAACATTAGCCCTCGTACCAGAGATGACCTGATCCGCTTCCTCAGCATCAGCTTCTGTCAAAGCAAATACTCGCCCTTACTGGTACGGCCTCTTCCCAGTCTGCTGTATTGGCACATTGTGATTGCCAGCCCGTGATTTGAGATATCGAGATTGGTAATGTCCCACTTCACCACAGTTAAAGCAGGTGACTGCAGAAGGTCTCCCCACATTGTTTCCAGGTCTTCCAGCTACACTGATAGCGTTCGCCCCTGTCGGTTTGAACCTCTGTGCAGATGGTTGCCCCTTGAAACTCCCCGATTGTGCAGGCCTCTTCCCGGACTGCCAGTTGTTCCTCTGGTGCTGAGCAACATGGAACTGCTCCATATCCGCCTCCGTCGCTGCCGCCCTCTTCACCAGCTTGTCAAATCGCCTGATACCAAGAGGTATCATACGGGACCTCAAGCTCGGCCTTAGACCATGCTCGAACTTGCGAGCCTTCTTCGCCTCATCCATCACCATTTCTGGAGCATACCTGGAGAGCTGAGTAAACTTAGTCTCATACTCCCTCACTGACATGTTGCCTTGCTGAAGTGACAGAAACTCCATGGCCTTCTTCTCCTAGACGTCGGAGGGGAAATAATGGCTACGGAATTCTTCCAGAAATTCCTCCCAGCCAAGCAACAAGCCTCCCATGGTCCTCTTCATCGACTGCCACCAAACAGCCGCATCCTTCTCCAACTGCAAAGTCGCCAACTTGACCTTGCTGCCCTCCGGTGTCTCTAACACCTCAAAGATCGTCTCCACTTGCCGAATCCAGTTGTCAGCCGCATCTGGGTCTGACTTTCCCTCGAACACTGGTGGTTTCATTCTCTTGAATGATTTCACTAGCTTAATTGCCTCAGGTACTGGATTCATCGGCCCCCTTCCTTGGTTCTGAGCCACTGCATTCAGCGTTTGATAGACCCTAGCAAGCTCGGTCTCCAGATCCAAACCTTCCCCATTCCTAGCTCCTCTTCTCGACATATTCTGATGCAAAAAGATCCATCAAATTCGAAGTATAAGACAAGAATTTAAACCAACTTGCATTTTATTGAATTCCAAAGTTTATACATTCGAATTAAAAACATTTTCGACATCAGAATAGAAGATAGTAGAAACTGTAACGCCCCGAATCCCAAATACACTGAATTCGAGATGTTCTACAGGATCTTTTCACTCTCTTTAGTACAATTTTACAGGGAAATTAAAACTTTTCATCATACATCAGAGATTACATCAAATTACATCTTTTCTTTTGCACAGCGGAAGTAAATTTTACAACTATTGAAATAAAGTACAACAACATGATACAATCTTTGAGCATCCATTCTTCTTTAATCTTTAATAAGTCTTTTACCTGCATGTCAGACTGTGGGTACGTCAGTTTATTCAACCGACGAACATTATACACGGCCATCCTCTCTATGCCGGAAATAGTATAACTTAACATTTCATATTTAGCAAACACAAACTTGTCACATTCAAACTAAAGGGACTACCCTATTGATGTCGTGTTGTGATTGTGCACTTAGTCCTTAATGCAGTTTATTATGTTACATGACACTAATGCGCACTTGTTCGGATTCTATGCATCCCATACTACATAGGTCCGAGGGCAAGCCCTTATTCGTTCTTCATCTTGATAGGGTTCAATCCCCCGTTATGTCTTAAACTACTACTGTAACTACGGTAGTGTCTTAGATGTCCTATGATCTATGAGCCCATGTCCAGGCAGCCTGGAGGGGAATCCCACGCACTGTCACGACGCATCGAGCAGGCAACCTATGGACAATTCAGCCTCCGCCATGGAACAATGGCACCACCCATAGCCACTCGAACATCCCACGAGCGTCGCCACCGGGACGATAATTCCGGAGTAGCGCCCACGCCATGTCTTGACGCATCAAGCAGGCAACCTGTGAATCGCTCTCACACCGCTATCCGTTGGCTCCCATACTCATGTTTTTCTTCTACTTTCATCACCTCTTCACTATGTACTAGTCCTTAGTTTTATTTAAAAATCATGAACAAAATAATCACTAGAGTTAGCCTCTCCATCAACCGGACTTATTCATTTGTTTCATCATGACCAACCTTGGTCTAATTTCATCTCAATTCATTTTTTTCTCAATGCCGGGGAGACTTAGCTACTCTATTTCAAATTTCATTTCACAATCTTCAACTCATAACAATTTCCATGTCGAGTTCTCAAACTCACATGTATATTCTCTTTCAATTCATGATTACACTTTATTCACAAGTCCATAATGAATACTTTTAACTCACAAAGTTCATATGTATAGCCAACAATTTCTTTTTTCCTTTCATACATCATGATTTTAATTTCATAATCATACATGAATTCATGCAACTTCATAATATCACTAGTAACATTCATACTTCATATCTTGCATAATACTCACAAATGAGAATAAACAAAATCATGTCACACCACAAGTACTTTTGCCAATTACTTTATAATAGCCTATTTCACTTAATCTTTATAAGTTATAAATTCCATAAGTGTAACTCTTATAACCAAAGCTCTAATTATGCCTTTTATTCACAAACCATATTGTATTTCATTCAAATAATACCCAAACCACTCTTATAAAATTCCTTGTATTTTTATGAGAATTACCATATTTATTTCATAATTTTTGGACTTCAAAAACTCCCAAAAAAATATTTTTCCCTATATGCCGCACCCAAGAATCGAACCAGGCACAGCACCGTGACAGCACAGAGCCCCGACCACTGGGCCGGTCGCCGAACACGCTATAAGAGCGACTGGGGTCTATATATACCCTCGGTTCGCTGTTTACTGGTTTTTAGAGAATTTTAACAAAAGAAGTGTGGCTACTGGGATTCGAACTGTGCAAACCAGAGAAACAAACCGCAGTCCAAGACCTCCTGAGCCACTGGCTCGGGTTGTCACTAACCCAATTAAAAATCCATTTGTATTATATTCGTACTGCTTTAGAAATAACTCGATATTCAAAATAGCCATAGTTTCTTATTGCTTTGATAAAATTTTTCTAAAACTTCCAGTTTAATCCCCATTTGTATAAAGTTCATACCAGTAAAAAAATATAATTTTTTGGTACTAATGAAATGTATTTTTCACACACAAAAACCCAAGAATTATTTATTAAACTACAATATATTGTATTTTCGACATTGCCATATAATTAATCTACTAGTCTTTTTATTCAATAATTTCATGGTGATAATTTACTGATATTAGTTCTTAATTCAACCATCACATATGATTTCCATAGTCCATATTCATATCAACATGAAGGTCTATTCATCACAATTAACAAGTATACATTATGTCTCTAATCATAATAACAACATTCTCAATTAATTTTACTCACCACCATAAATTCATACTAATAAACATGGAGCAATCTACACACAATTTACTTTTAACACTAAAGCCATATAAGTTAATCACCACATTTCAATCAATTCACATGCTAACTACTCAATTCAAGTGGGCTCTTATTAATATTTTTCATGCAACTTTAATGGTGGAAACTTATCATGGATCTAAATTAGAAATATAAAATGTTTTACCCACCTTAATTGGAGAGAAAACACAAACAAAGCAACCACGTCCTTGTAGATGAAAGCACCACCTCCTAGCCAAAAGAGTGCACCAACTCCAAGCCTCCTAGCCACCACCGAATGCTTCCTCAAGCCCACACCGAATGCTTCCCTCCTTGTGATGCCGGCCACTCCAAGCAACAACAACCCACAAAACTCTCTTATCTTTTTATAATTCTCACTATTATAAGACTATAGCTTTAGAAATTATACTTTGCATATGAAAAATTAGCCATGAGAAGGGGGGTATTTATACTAAGAGATGAGTGAGATGGAGGGCCAAGATTGTTTTGGTGGTTGTTGGATGAAGGGACTAGATCAAAGTAGGAGTTAGGAAAACTACCCACTTCCATGAAACTACCCCCATGATCACCACACCCAAAAATCAAAAATCCCTCCAAAAAAGAATGATACCCGGCCTCACATAGTGAGTGTGCATTGCACGTGTACGTGTAGTGCACGTGCATGCAACTAGGCCAAATTTGTACATTCTTAATTTGTATAAAAATAAATTTGTTAAGAAAAGTCTTCTACATGACAAGTTTAATTAAAATAGATTAATTCATGGGCTTTCTTTGTGGGCCAAAATAGTTCATAAAATAAATAAAATAAAATACTTTTGGGCTTTTTAAGAAAAGGCTTTTTATTAAATTAAAATAAGGCTTTAAAGAAAGGCTTTTTGTACTAAAATAATTTGAAGAAAAATATATTTAAATATACACATCATGATAAAATAATCCAAACAAATTATTGCACGTGCCCAACACGTGCAAAAATAAATAATTTCTCATTAATTGAAAAATCAGGGTATTACAGCACTCCCTCCTTAGAATAGTTCCGTCCCCGGAACTACAATCAAGAGCGAGAAAACAAACAAAAAAAATACAACACACACAACAAGAACAGAAGAATACAAAAATACAATCAAGCAAAAAGCTCAGGATAGTCCTTCAACATCCTCTCCTCAGATTCCCAAGTAGCCTCTTCAACCAAGTGGTTTCTCCAGACTACCTTGACCATCGGTATCGTCTTATTCCTCAAGACTTTCTCTCGACGATCAACAATCTCAACAGGAGACTCGATGTAATTCAGGTCTAACTGCAAACCTTCCGGTACTTCAGGCAAATGATGACTCGGGTCTGGAATATAACCTCTCAGCATAGACACATGAAAGACATTGTGCACCTGAGACAACTCTTCCGGTAATTCAAGCCGGTAAACAGTTTTCCCGATCCTTTTCAATATCTTGTACGGGCCTATAAACCTCGGGGCTAACTTCCCGCCCTTGCCAAATCGAACCACACCTTTACTGGGCGATACCTTCAGAAAGACGAAGTCACCAACCTCAAACTCAAGGTCCCTTCTCCGGTTGTCTGCATAGCTTTTCTGCCTGCTCTGAGCTTCCACCAACCTTTTCCTGATTAGATCAATCTTCTCAGAAGTCAGTTGCACAAGCTCAGGACCAAACAACTGACGCTCCCCTACTTCATACCAACAAACAGGAGTCCGGCACTTCCTGCCATACAGTGCTTCGTACGGCGCCATCCCAATGCTAGCCTGAAAACTGTTGTTGTAGGCAAACTCTACCAAGGGTAAATGCCTTTCCCAACTGCCTCCAAAGTCTAGTATACAACACCGAAGCATATCCTCAAGAATACGGTTGACTCTCTCGGTCTGCCCATCGGTTTGCGGATGAAAAGCAGTGCTGAAATCTGTTTTGGTACCCAAAGCTGCCTGAAGACTCCTCCAGAAATGCGAAGTAAACCGCGCATCTCGATCAGACACAATAGTCGAAGGAACGCCATGAAGTCGGACAATCTCACCAACATACATCTCAGCCAACTTGTCCATCGAAGCAGTGAGTTTCATCGCCAAAAAGTGAGCGGACTTGGTAAGTCGATCGACTATAACCCAAATTGCATCATTGCCTTTTGAACTCTTAGGCAATCCCGTGATGAAATCCATACTGATGTTATCCCACTTCCATTCCGGAATAGGTAACGGCTGTAATAGACCTCCGGGTCTCTGATTTTCGGCTTTGACTTGCTGACAAACCTCACACTTCGCGACAAATTCAGCCACATCCCGCTTCAAACCTGACCACCAGAAATGCTGCTTGATGTCCTTGTACATCTTAGTACTCCCAGGATGTACCGACAAAAGAGTAGCATGCGCCTCCTGAAGAATACTCTCTTTCAGGTCCGCCTGATTTGGAACGCACAGCCTCTCTCCGAACCACAGCACTCCATCCCTGATTTGAAATCCGGGCAACCTGCCAGCACCAACCTGCTCCTTCATCTCCAAAATATCAGCATCAACTTCCTGACTTGCAATGATCCTGGCATTCAAAGTAGGCTGAAGCCTCAACTGAGCCAAAGATGCTCCCAATCCTTGCAAGACAACCTCAATACCAGCTCGGTCCAACTCCTCAATCAGATGCTTCTGAGTTGTAATCAGACTGGCCAAACTGCTCTTGCGACTAAGTGAATCAGCAACAACATTAGCCTTTCCAGGATGATACTTGATCTCAGGTCGCATGTCCTCGAGCACTTCCAACCATCTCCGCTGCCTCAGATTGAGATCCCTCTGCTGATATATATACTTCAAGCTCTTATGGTCCGTGTACATATTCAACTTCTCACCGTACACGTAGTGCCTCCATTGCTTCAGGGCAAAAATAATCGCAGTCAACTCCAGATCATGAGTCGGATAATTTTTCTCATGTGGTCGTAGTTGCCTAGACCCATAAGCGATTACTCTTCCCTCTTGCATTAAGACACAACCAAGCCCCCGATGTGAAGCATCGCTATAAACGTCATACTCGACACCAGCTCTAGGCAAAGCCAAGATAGGTGCAGTAGTCAGCCTATCTTTCAACTCCTGAAAACTCGCCTCACATTGCTCGGTCCACTTGAAGCTCACATTCTTCTTGGTCAGCCCTGTAAGCGGTACAGCTATCTGAGCATAACCTTGAATGAATCTCCGATAATACCCAGTCATCCCAAGGAAACTTCTGACTTCATTCACTGTAGTAGGCCTCGCCCAATCTCTCACTGCCTCTATCTTCTGAGGATCAGTTGCCACTCCCTCCTTAGAAAGGATGTGACCTAGGAATGCCACTTCAGATTTCCAGAAATCACACTTGGATAACTTGGCATACAACTGCTGCTCTTCCAACTTCTGCAAAACTGCTGCCAGATGCTCAGTGTGCTCCTCCTCTGACTTGGAGTACACGAGAATATCGTCGATAAACACCACGATGAAAGAATCAATAAACGGCCTCAGAACTCTGTTCATCAAGTCCATGAAGATTGCAGGTGCATTCGTCACTCCGAATGGCATAACTAAGAATTCGTAATGCCCATGCCGAGTTCTAAATGCAGTCTTATGCACATCTTCAGCTTTCACTCGAACTTGGTGGTAACCTGATCGAAGATCTATTTTGGAGAATACAGCTGCTCCTTGTAGACGATCGAACAAGTCATCAATTCGAGGAATCGGATACTTATTCTGAACAGTGACCTTATTCAGCTCCCGGTAATCGATGCACATTCTCATCGATCCATCCTTCTTCTTTACCAAAAGCACTGGTGCTCCCCAAGGTGACGCACTAGGTTGAATAAAGCCTTTTCCCAACAGTTCCTCAATCTGCCGTTTCACCTCATCCTGTTCCACTGGAGCCATCCTATAAGGTGCCTTAGAAATGGGTGCACTTCCCGGTTGAACAGTGATGCTGAACTCTACATCACGATGCGGAGGTAACCCAGGAAAATCTTCCAAGAACACAGTCGGATAGTCCCGAACCACAGGAATCCCTTGCACTTCCACAGGAGTCTCTTCCTTGCGGATAGTCGCCACCAGCTTAGAACATTTCCGCTTCCCTTGGAACACGACTTCAGGTCCACCTGGAGCCTTCACTGTCACCGTCTTGGCCTTACATTCGATGCTTGCACTGTACACCGACATCCAATCAATGCCAATGATAACATCGACTCCCAAGATGGTCAACTCGATCAGATCAATGCCAAAGATTCTATCCCCAATCACAATCTCGCAATCAGCATAATGCCGATCAGTGGTTAAAGTTTCCCCTGACGGAGTAGCTACTGATAAGATCTTGCCTGGGAAAATCTTCGGTTCCACTCCCAACACTTTAGCAAACTTTGGAGACACAAAAGTATGAGAGGATCCAGTATCAAACAATACGACAGCTTTAATTCCATTAAGATAGAGTTCGCCTGTTACATAATATACCCCATTACATAACAGCGTCACTAAACAAAGGGAAAAGAAATGACAAAGACTCTAAACACCAGCCCTCGTACCAGAGATGACTTGATCCGCCTCCTCAGCATCAGCTTCTGTCAAGGCAAATACTCGCCCTGATTGGTACGGCCTCTTCCCAGCCTGCTGCGTTGGTGCGCTGCTATTACCGCGCTGAAGTTTGGGACAATGAGATCGGTAGTGTCCCGCTTCCCCACAGTTAAAGCAAGTCACCGCAGGAGGTCTCGCCACATTGTTTCCAGGTCCTCCAGCTACACTAACAGCGTTCGCCCCTGTCGGTTTGAACCTCTGTGCAGATGGTTGCCCCCTGAAACTCCCCGAATGTGCAGGCCTCTTACCAGACTGCCAGTTGTTCCTCCTGTTCTGAACAACTTGGAACTGCTCCATATCCGCCTCCGTCGCTGCCGCCCTCTTGACTAGCTTATCGAATCTCCTGATACCAAGGGGTATCATACGAGATCTCAAGCTAGGCCTCAGACCATGCTCGAACTTGCGAGCTTTCTTGGCCTCATCCATCACCAGCTCTGGAGCATACCTGGAGAGCTGAGTGAACTTGGTCTCATATGCTCTCACCGACATGCTGCCTTGCTGAAGCGACAAAAACTCCATCGCCTTCTTCTCCTGGACGTCGGAGGGGAAATAATGACTGCGGAATTCTTCCAGAAATTCCTCCCAGCCAAGCAACAGACCTCCCATGGTCCTCTTCATGGATTGCCACCAAACCGCTGCATCCTTCTCCAGCTGCAAAGTCGCCAACTTGACCTTGCTACCCTCCGGTGTCTCCAACACCTCAAAGATTGTCTCCACTTGCCGTATCCAGTTGTCAGCCGCATCTGGGTCTGTCTTTCCCTCGAATACAGGTGGTTTCATTCTCTTGAACGATTCCACCAGCTTTATCGCCTCGGGCACTGGATTTACCGGCCCTCGACCTTGATTCTGAGCCACTGCATTCAATGTCTGGTAGACTCTAGCAAGCTCAGTCTCCAGATCCAAACCTTCCCCATTCCTTGCTCCTCTTCTCGACATATTCTGATGCAAAAGATCCGTCAAATTCGAAGTATATAACAAGAATTTAAACCAACTTCCATTTCATTGAATTCCAAAAGTTTATACATTCGAATTTAAAACATTTTTGACATCAGAACGGAAAGAAATAGAAGCTACAACACTCTAACTCCTACGGGTCCTCTTCGCTGCTCGAAGTTCTTCCCGCAGTTCATCAACCTCATCCTTCAGCACATCAGTTAGGTTCTTTTTCTTCTCAAGTTCCCAAATCCGATGGCTAAGAACAGAATAGTCGGCCTTCCGCTTCTCCAGCTGAGCCTCCAACAATCCAACTCTCTCCTTCAGGGTTTCCACTTGCCTCTGAAGAGAAGCCACAAGACCACTTGGAACTGGTACTTCTTCTTCGTCAGAAGAAGAATCATCAGATGAATCCGGAGGTGGGGTGATCTCTCGGGATTCAGGGTACTCCTCATCATCAGAATCAGCTTGTCCAGGGTAGTACTCATCCTCGGAATCTGCCTGTCCAGGATGGTACTCTTCCTCAATGATATGCCAGTCGTCGCCTCCAGCAGGGTCGAAGTGATCAGCCATCTTAGAAATAGAGAGGAAGAAGCATAAATCATAGAGCAACACAAATGTAAGTCACTTACATTTAAATCTCTAGACTCAAACACACACTCTAATGTCCACTTCTAGGGTGTCGTTCCCTATAAATTTGTACAAGTGTGAAAGTGTAGAAAGCCTGGCTCTGATACCACTCTGTAACGCCCCGAATCCCAAATACACTGAATTCGAGATGTTCTACAGGATCTTTTCACTTTCTTTAGTACAATTTTACAGGGAAATTTAAACTTTTCATCATACATCAGAGATTACATCAAATTACATCTTTTCTTTTGCACAGCGGAAGTAAATTTTACAACTATTGAAATAAAGTACGACAACATGATACAATCTTTGAGCATCCATTCTTCTTTAATCTTTAATAAGTCTTTTACCTGCATGTCAGACTGTGGGTACGTCAGTTTATTCAACCGACGAACATTATACACGGCCATCCTCTCTATGCCGGAAATAGTATAACTTAACATTTCATATTTAGCAAACACAAACTTGTCACATTCAAACTAAAGGGACTACCCTATTGATGTCGTGTTGTTATTGTGCACTTAGTCCTTAATGCAGTTTATTATGTTACATGACACTAATGCGCACTTGTTCGGATTCTATGCATCCCATACTACATAGGTCCGAGGGCAAGCCCTTATTCGTTCTTCATCTTGATAGGGTTCAATCCCCCGTTATGTCTTAAACTACTACTGTAACTACGGTAGTGTCTTAGATGTCCTATGATCTATGAGCCCATGTCCAGGCAGCCTGGAGGGGAATCCCACGCACTGTCACGACGCATCGAGCAGGCAACCTATGGACAATTCAGCCTCCGCCATGGAACAATGGCACCACCCATAGCCACTCGAACATCCCACGAGCGTCGCCACCGGGACGATAATTCCGGAGTAGCGCCCACGCCATGTCTTGACGCATCAAGCAGGCAACCTGTGAATCGCTCTCACACCGCTATCCGTTGGCCCCCATACTCATGTTTTTCTTCTACTTTCATCACCTCTTCACTATGTACTAGTCCTTAGTTTTATTTAAAAATCATGAACAAAATAATCACTAGAGTTAGCCTCTCCATCAACCGGACTTATTCATTTGTTTCATCATGACCAACCTTGGTCTAATTTCATCTCAATTCATTTTTTTCTCAATGCCGGGGAGACTTAGCTACTCTATTTCAAATTTCATTTCACAATCTTCAACTCATAACAATTTCCATGTCGAGTTCTCAAACTCACATGTATATTCTCTTTCAATTCATGATTACACTTTATTCACAAGTCCATAATGAATACTTTTAACTCACAAAGTTCATATGTATAGCCAACAATTTCTTTTTTCCTTTCATACATCATGATTTTAATTTCATAATCATACATGAATTCATGCAACTTCATAATATCACTAGTAACATTCATACTTCATATCTTGCATAATACTCACAAATGAGAATAAACAAAATCATGTCACACCATAAGTACTTTTGCCAATTACTTTATAATAGCCTATTTCACTTAATCTTTATAAGTTATAAATTCCATAAGTGTAACTCTTATAACCAAAGCTCTAATTATGCCTTTTATTCACAAACCATATTGTATTTCATTCAAATAATACCCAAACCACTCTTATAAAATTCCTTGTATTTTTATGAGAATTACCATATTTATTTCATAATTTTTGGACTTCAAAAACTCCCAAAAAAATATTTTTCCCTATATGCCGCACCCAAGAATCGAACCAGGCACAGCACCGTGACAGCACAGAGCCCCGACCACTGGGCCGGTCGCCGAACATGCTATAAGAGCGACTGGGGTCTATATATACCCTCGGTTCGCTGTTTACTGGTTTTTAGAGAATTTTAACAAAAGAAGTGTGGCTATTGGGATTCGAACTGTGCAAACCAGAGAAACAAACCGCAGTCCAAGACCTCTTGAGCCGCTGGCTCGGGTTGTCACTAACCCAATTAAAAATCCATTTGTATTATATTCGTACTGCTTTAGAAATAACTCGATATTCAAAATAGCCATAGTTTCTTATTGCTTTGATAAAATTTTTCTAAAACTTCCAGTTTAATCCCCATTTGTATAAAGTTCATACCAGTAAAAAAATATAATTTTTTGGTACTAATGAAATGTATTTTTCACACACAAAAACCCAAGAATTATTTATTAAACTACAATATATTGTATTTTCGACATTGCCATATAATTAATCTACTAGTCTTTTTATTCAATAATTTCATGGTGATAATTTACTGATATTAGTTCTTAATTCAACCATCACATATGATTTCCATAGTCCATATTCATATCAACATGAAGGTCTATTCATCACAATTAACAAGTATACATTATGTCTCTAATCATAATAACAACATTCTCAATTAATTTTACTCACCACCATAAATTCATACTAATAAACATGGAGCAATCTACACACAATTTACTTTTAACACTAAAGCCATATAAGTTAATCACCACATTTCAATCAATTCACATGCTAACTACTCAATTCAAGTGGGCTCTTATTAATATTTTTCATGCAACTTTAATGGTGGAAACTTAGCATGGATCTAAATTAGAAATATAAAATGTTTTACCCACCTTAATTGGAGAGAAAACACAAACAAAGCAACCACGTCCTTGTAGATGAAAGCACCACCTCCTAGCCAAAAGAGTGCACCAACTCCAAGCCTCCTAGCCACCACCGAATGCTTCCTCAAGCCCACACCGAATGCTTCCCTCCTTGTGATGCCGGCCACTCCCAGCAACAACAACCCACACAACTCTCTTATCTTTTTATAATTCTCACTATTATAATACTATAGCTTTAGAAATTATACTTTGCATATGAAAAATTAGCCATGAGAAGGGGGGTATTTATACTAAGAGATGAGTGAGATGGAGGGCCAAGATTGTTTTGGTGGTTGTTGGATGAAGGGACTAGATCAAAGTAGGAGTTAGGAAAACTACCCACTTCCATGAAACTACCCCCATGATCACCACACCCAAAAATCAAAAATCCCTCCAAAAAAGAATGATACCCGGCCTCACATAGTGAGTGTGCATTGCACGTGTACGTGTAGTGCACGTGCATGCAACTAGGCCAAATTTGTACATTCTTAATTTGTATAAAAATAAATTTGTTAAGAAAAGTCTTCTACATGACAAGTTTAATTAAAATAGATTAATTCATGGGCTTTCTTTGTGGGCCAAAATAGTTCATAAAATAAATAAAATAAAATACTTTTGGGCTTTTTAAGAAAAGGCTTTTTATTAAATTAAAATAAGGCTTTAAAGAAAGGCTTTTTGTACTAAAATAATTTGAAGAAAAATATATTTAAATATACACATCATGATAAAATAATCCAAACAAATTATTGCACGTGCCCAACACGTGCAAAAATAAATAATTTCTCATTAATTGAAAAATCAGGGTATTACAGAAACTAAGACAATCTAATCCCTACGGGTCCTCTTCGCTGCTCGAAGCTCATCCCGCAGTTCATCAACTTCATCTTTCAGAACATCCGTCAGGTTCTTTCTCTTCTCAAGTTCCCACACTCGGTGACTGAGAACAGAGAAATCAGCCTTCCGCTGCGCCAGCTGAGCCTCCAAAATTCCAACTCTATCCTTCAGGGTCTCCAGTTGCCTCTGAAGAGAAGCCATAGTGCCACTCAGAGCTGGTCCCTCTTCTTCATCGGAAGAAGAATCGTCAGATGAATCTGGAGGTGGGGTGATCTCTCGAGATTCGGGCCACTCCTCATCATCAGAATCTGCTTGCCCAGGGTGATATTCGTCCTCAGAATCAGCCTGTCCAGGATGGTACTCTTCCTCAATAATATGCCAGTCGTCGCCTCCAGCAGGGTCGAAGTGATCAGCCATCTTAGAATAGAGAGGAAGAAACATAAATCATAGAGCAACACAAATGTAAGTCACTTACATTTAAATCTCCAGACTCAAATACACACTCTAATGTCCACATCTAGGGTGTCGTTCCTTATAAATTTGTACAAGTGTGAAAGCGTAGAAAAACGTGGCTCGGATACCACTCTGTAACGCCCCGAATCCCAACTCACTGAATTCGAGATGTTCTACAGGATCTTTTCACTTTCTTTAGTACAATTTTACAAGGAAATTCAAACTTTTCTTCATACATCAGAGTTACATCAAAATTACATCTTTCTTTTACACAGCGGAAGCAAAATATACAACGTTTACATAAATGAACAACAACATAACAAGATCTTTATGCATCCATTCCTCTTTACATGTAATTTACCTGCATACAAACTGTGGGTACGTCAGTTTATTCAACCGACGATAATTATACATGGCCATCCTCTCTATGCCAGAAACAGTATAATGAATCTCATTTCTTACAAATCACAAACTTGTTCAATATAAGCATGTAAAACAAAAGGGAACTCTTAATGATGTCGTGTCGTGATTGTGCACTTAATCCTTAATGCAATTTATTTAATTTATATGACACTAATGTGCACTTGTTCGAATTCTATGCATCCCATACTACATAGGTTCGAGGGCAAGCCTCTTAATCGTTCTTCATTTTTTGTAGGGTTCAATCCCTCGCCATGACTTACTCTACTTCTGTAATTTCAGTGAGTATCCTAGATGATTCTATGAGTACAAGCATGTATCCTGGCCCCTGGAGTAGAATTTCGCGCCATGTCTTGACTCATCAAGCATGCATTCTGCGACAATTCAGCCTCCTCCCTGAACACAATCCTCTTGCAGTCACCAAAACATCCCACAAGCGTGACTAAAGTCCGATCATTACTGAGTTGTGCCCGCGCCATGTCTTGACTCATCAAGCATGCATTCTGCGGCTCACACACCCGCACCGTAAACCCTAGTTCTCATACTCATGTTTTTCTCTCACCTTCATCACCTCTTCACTATGCACTAAATATTAGAATCATGAATATAAATCAAGCTCTAGAGTTAGCCTCTCCACCAAACCGGACTTATCATTTCATTTCAATACATGACCAACCTTGGTCTTTCAATTCTCATTTCATTTCATTCATTTCACTGCCGGGGGAGACTTAGCTACTCTCGGTTTCAATTTACAATTCACAACTTCCAATTGAGCGCTTCAGCTCATCATTCAATTAGAGTCTCACAGACTTTCTCATCATGATCTTAGCCTTTCATATCCATTTAATTCTCAATTCCCATTTATGATTCATTTTACATAATTCACACAGTTATAAAAAGAGTTCATAGAATTCGATCATAAAGTTCACAATTGCCAACAGCAAATAAAAATAAAATTCATACATATCAAAGTCCACTCTGTACAGTCGACTTGGAAGAACACCAGTCGACTCATACAGTCAAATACAGGTTCATCATAGTTACTCGGGATAGTCGACTGCTGCACACAGTCAGTCGGCTGTCCCGCAACTTTTCATGTTCACAGTGTCATCCACATGACAGTCGACTGTTCACTCACCAGTCGTCTGTCCTGGGTTTTTCAACAGCACAATTCTAAGTCCAGCTCAGTCGACTGGCTACACGCATTAAGTCGACTGATCAGTTCTATAATTCAAATTAAAAGATTATCTAATGGCCTTTATATATTCTTGCATCATGATGTCAGTTCACAATACACATATATTCATGTTTCATAAACACAGAGTCTCTTCTTGTACAGGAACCTCACAAACATGGAATTTCAAGTTGCTAATATACTCTTTTCTTTGAAGATGTACTTTAAACATGCATTCATACTGCTCATCACTTCCTTACGAAGATGAAGATATAAATCTCAAGTCATCATACTGGGTCAACATAATAGAACATCTCATTATATGGAGTTCCAATTTAATCATAATTAAAATGAAGCACCAGTCGGCTGAACACAGTGTCAGTCGACTGCTTCGACAGTTCTTAATTTGTTTAATCATCGCTAGTTCTTTTCATCCATTTACCTCCCCTCCATCATATGTGTCATAGGGAAATTTACAACTTAGTAATTACACCATTTTGTCTATTGCATACAGTTTATCACCACATCACAATTTAATAGTCTCGTACCAGTCGACTTATCTATACGACAGTCGACTGTACCGACACAATTTATCTTATTATCAACAGAATGTTCATGGCAATTCTACTACATTGAATTCACATTTCACAATATGGCAGCAATCATAACCATCATAGTATATTTCCTACATTAGAAGTCCTGAGAAACACCCACCTTATATGAAGAAATAATCGAAATCCCGCAAAAACTTCTCAATATAGCGAACGCCTCCTTGCTCCTTGCACCTTGTTCCACACCGAATCCTCAGAATGCTACCTGGCTTCCACAGAAACGCTCCCACACACAAACTCACAGAATGCCTCTCTTACAATAATAACTTTAGTGTAAAAGAGATAGGGAATGAGAGGGGTATTTATACTAGATTATAGGTGGAATGGAGGGTTAGGATGCACTAGGGAGTTGGAGATCAAGAGCTAGGATTCATTCGGGAGTTGAGAAACTACCCACACCTCAAGAGTAACCACCCATGACCTAACCCACTTCCCTACTCACAAACCGGCCACAAAGAGGGTGCTCAATGCACGTGTACATTGAGTGCACGTGTACACACAAACCACACCACATGATTTGTACACCAAGTACCCGGATAAATAAAGAGAAAAATGCTACACATTACAAGTGGCAGGAAATAATAAAAAGTTAGATTTATGGGCTTAAATCCATTTGGGCCAAAATATTTTAAAAGGAAAATAAACAAATTAACATTGGGCTTTTAAGAAAATGTTTTATAGAAACAATACACTTAATTCATCATGTTGAGAAATAATAGTCAACATGCTACACAAGCATAAAAATAAATAATCTTTCATATACTTGAAAAATCAGGGTATTACATCACTCCCTCCTTAGAATAGTTCCGTCCCCGGAACTACAGCCAAGAGCGAGACAACAGAAAATACAACACAACAAAACAACAGACAAAAGATACCAAAATACAAAGATACAAAGATACAATCAAGCAAAAAGCTCAGGATAGTCCTTCAACATCCTCTCCTCGGATTCCCAAGTAGCCTCTTCAACCAAGTGGTTTCTCCAGACTACCTTGACCATCGGTATCGTCTTATTCCTCAAGACTTTCTCCCTACGGTCAACAATCTCAACAGGAGTCTCGATGTAATTCAGGTCTAACTGCAAACCTTCCGGTACTTCTGGCAAATGATGACTCGGATCTGGAATATAACCTCTTAGCATAGACACATGGAAGACATTGTGCACCTGAGACAACTCTCCCGGTAATTCAAGCCGGTAAGCAGTTTTCCCGATCCTTTTCAATATCTTATATGGGCCTATAAACCTCGGGGCTGACTTCCCGCCTTTGCCAAAACGAACCACACCTTTACTGGGCGATACCTTCAGAAAGACGAAGTCACCAACCTCAAACTCAAGGTTCCTTCTCCGGTTGTCTGCATAGCTTTTCTGCCTGCTCTGAGCTTTCACCAACCTTTTCCTGATCAGATCAATCTTCTCAGAAGTCAGCTGCACAAGCTCAGGACCAAACAACTGACGCTCCCCAACTTCATACCAACAAACAGGAGTCCTGCACTTCCTGCCATACAAAGCTTCATACGGCGCCATCCCGATACTAGCCTGAAAACTGTTGTTGTAGGCAAACTCTACCAAAGGTAAATGCCTTTCCCAACTGCCTCCGAAGTCTAGTATACAACACCGAAGCATATCCTCAAGAATACGGTTGACTCTCTCGGTCTGCCCATCGGTTTGCGGATGAAAAGCAGTGCTGAAATCTGTCTTGGTACCCAAAGCTGCCTGAAGACTCCTCCAGAAATGCGAAGTAAACCGCGCATCTCGATCAGACACAATAGTTGAGGGAACACCATGAAGTCGGACGATCTCACCAACATACATCTCAGCTAACTTGTCCATCGAAGCGGTGAGTTTCATCGCCAAAAAGTGAGCGGACTTGGTAAGTCGATCGACTACAACCCAAATCGCATCATTGCCTTTAGAACTCTTAGGCAATCCCGTGATGAAATCCATACTGATGTTATCCCACTTCCATTCCGAAATAGGTAACGGCTATAATAGACCTCCGGGTCTCTGATTTTCGGCTTTGACTTGCTGACAAACCTCACACTTCGCGACAAATTCAGCCACATCCCGCTTCAAACCCGACCACCAGAAATGCTGTTTGATGTCCTTGTACATCTTAGTACTCCCAGGATGTACAGACAGATGAGTAGCATGCGCCTCCTGAAGAATACTCTCTTTCAGGTCCGTCTGATTTGGAACACACAGCCTATCTCCGAACCACAGCACTCCATCCCTGGTTTGAAATCCGGGCAACCTGCCAGCACCAACCTGCTCCTTCATCCCCAAGATATTAGCATCAACCTCCTGACTTGCAATAATCCTCGCATTCAAAGTAGGCTGAAGCCTCAACTGAGATAAAGATGCTCCCAATCCTTGCAAGACAACCTCAATACCTGCCCGATCCAACTCCTCAATCAGATGCCTCTGAGTTGTAATCAAACTGGCCAAACTGCTCTTGCGACTAAGTGCATCAGCCACAACATTAGCCTTTCCAGGATGATACTTGATCTCAGGTCGCATATCCTCGAGCACTTCCAACCATCTCCGCTGCCTCAGGTTGAGATCCCTCTGCTGATATATATACTTCAAGCTCTTGTGATCCGTGTACATATTCAACTTCTCACCGTACACATAGTGCCTCCATTGCTTCAAAGCAAACATAATCGCAGCCAACTCCAGATCATGAGTCGGATAATTCTTCTCATGTGGTCGTAGTTGCCTAGACCCATAAGCGATTACTCTTCCTTCTTGCATTAAGACACAACCAAGCCCACGATGTGAAGCATCGCTATAAACATCATACTCAACACCTGCTCTAGGCAAAGCCAAAATAGGTGCAGTAGTCAGCTTATCTTTCAACTCCTGAAAGCTCGCCTCACATTGCTCAGTCCACTTGAAGCTCACATTCTCCTTGGTCAGTCCAGTAAGCGGTACAGCTATCTGAGCATAACCTTGAATGAATCTCCTGTAGTATCCAGTCATCCCAAGAAAACTTCTGACTTCCTTCACTGTAGTAGGCCTAGTCCAATCTCTCACTGCCTCTATCTTCTGAGGGTCAGTTGCCACTCCCTCCTTAGAAAGGATGTGACCTAGGAATGCCACTTCAGATTTCCAGAAATCACACTTGGATAACTTAGCATACAACTGCTTCTCTTCCAACTTCTGCAAAACTGCTGCCAGATGCTCAGTGTGCTCCTCCTCAGACTTGGAGTACACGAGGATATCGTCGATAAACACCACGACGAAAGAATCAATAAACGGCCTCAGAACTCTGTTCATCAAATCCATGAAAATTGCGGGTGCGTTTGTCACTCCGAATGGCATAACCAAGAATTCGTAATGCCCATGCCGAGTTCTAAATGCAGTTTTGTGCACATCTTCAGCTTTCACTCGCACTTGGTGGTAACCCGATCGAAGATCTATTTTGGAGAATACAGCTGCCCCTTGTAGACGATCGAACAAGTTATCAATTCGAGGAATCAGATACTTATTCTGAACAGTGACCTTATTCAGCTCTCGGTAATCGATGCACATCCTCATCGATCCATCCTTCTTCTTTACCAAAAGCACTGGTGCTCCCCAAGGTGACGCACTAGGTTGAATAAAGCCTTTTCCCAACAGTTCCTCAATCTGCCGTTTCACCTCATCCTGTTCCACTGGAGCCATCCTATACGGTGCCTTAGAAATGGGTGCACTTCCCGGTTGAACAGTGATGCTGAACTCTACATCACGATGCGGAGGTAACCCAGGAAAATCTTCCAAGAACACAGTCGGATAGTCCCGAACCACAGGAATCCCTTGCAATTCCACAGGAGTCTCTTCCTTGCGGATAGTTGCCACCAGCTTAGAACACTTCAACTTCCCTTGAAAAGTGACTTCAGGTCCACCTGGAGCCTTCACTGTTACGGTCTTGGTCTTACACTCGATGCTTGCACTGTACACCGACATCCAATCAATGCCAATGATAACATCGACCCCCAAGATAGTCAGCTCGATCAGATCAATGCCAAAGATTCGATCTCCAATCACAATCTCGCAATCAGCATAATACCGATCAGTGGTCAAAGTTTCCCCTGATGGAGTAGCTACTGCTAAGATCTTGCCTGGAAAAATCTTCGGTTCAACTCCCAACACTTTAGCAAATCTAGGAGACACAAAAGTATGAGAGGATCCAGTATCGAACAATACAACAGCTTTCTTTCCATTAAGATAGAGTTCTCCTGTTACATAATACATACTATTACATAACAGTTTCACAATATAAACGGGAAGAAGAAATGACAAAACCACACTAAACATCAGCCCTCGTACCAGAGATGACCTGATCCGCTTCCTCAGCATCAGCTTCTGTCAAAGCAAATACTTGCCCTGACTGGTACGGCCTCTTCCCAGTCTGCTGTATTGGCACATTGTGATTGCTAGCCCGTGGTTTGAGACATCGAGATTGGTAATGTCCCACTTCACCACAGTTAAAGCAGGTGACTGCAGAAGGTCTCCCCACATTGTTTCCAGGTCTTCCAGCTACACTGATAGCGTTCGCCCCTGTCGGTTTGAACCTCTGTGCAGATGGTTGCCCCTTGAAACTCCCCGATTGTGCAGGCCTCTTCCCGGACTGCCAGTTGTTCCTCTGGTGCTGAGCAACATGGAACTGCTCCATATCCGCCTCCGTCGCTGCCGCCCTCTTCACCAGCTTGTCAAATCGCCTGATACCAAGAGGTATCATATGGGACCTCAAGCTCGGCCTTAGACCATGCTCGAACTTGCGAGCCTTCTTCGCCTCATCCATCACCAGTTCTGGAGCATACCTGGAGAGCTGAGTAAACTTAGTCTCATACTCCCTCACTGACATGTTGCCTTGCTGAAGTGACAGAAACTCCATGGCCTTCTTCTCCTGGACGTCGGAGGGGAAATAATGGCTACGGAATTCTTCCAGAAATTCCTCCCAGCCAAGCAACAAGCCTCCCATGGTCCTCTTCATCGACTGCCACCAAACAGCCGCATCCTTCTCCAACTGCAAAGTCGCCAACTTGACCTTGCTGCCCTCCGGTGTCTCTAACACCTCAAAGATCGTCTCCACTTGCCGAATCCAGTTGTCAGCCGCATCTGGGTCTGACTTTCCCTCGAACACTGGTGGTTTCATTCTCTTGAATGATTCCACTAGCTTAATTGCCTCAGGTACTGGATTCATCGGCCCCCTTCCTTGGTTCTGAGCCACTGCATTCAGCGTCTGATAGACCCTAGCAAGCTCGGTCTCCAGATCCAAACCTTCCCCATTCCTAACTCCTCTTCTCGACATATTCTGATGCAAAAAGATCCATCAAATTCGAAGTATAAGACAAGAATTTAAACCAACTTGCATTTTATTGAATTCCAAAGTTTATACATTCGAATTAAAAACATTTTCGACATCAGAATAGAAGATAGTAGAAACTAAGACAATCTAATCCCTACGGGTCCTCTTCGCTGCTCGAAGCTCATCCCGCAGTTCATCAACTTCATCTTTCAGAACATCCGTCAGGTTCTTTCTCTTCTTAAGTTCCCACACTCGGTGACTGAGAACAGAGAAATCAGCCTTCCGCTGCGCCAGCTGAGCCTCCAAAACTCCAACTCTATCCTTCAGGGTCTCCACTTGCCTCTGAAGAGAAGCCACAGTGCCACTCAGAGCTGGTCCCTCTTCTTCATCGGAAGAAGAATTGTCAGATGAATCTGGAGGTGGGGTGATCTCTCGAGATTCGGGCCACTCCTCATCATCAGAATCTGCTTGCCCAGGGTGATATTCGTCCTTAGAATCAGTCTGTCCAGGATGGTACTCTTCCTCAATAATATGCCAGTCGTCGCCTCCAGCAGGGTCGAAGTGATCAGCCATCTTAGAATAGAGAGGAAGAAACATAAATCATAGAGCAACACAAATGTAAGTCACTTACATTTAAATCTCCAGACTCAAACACACACTCTAATGTCCACATCTAGGGTGTCGTTCCTTATAAATTTGTACAAGTGTGAAAGCGTAGAAAAACGTGGCTCGGATACCACTCTGTAACGCCCCGAATCCCAACTCACTGAATTCGAGATGTTCTACAGGATCTTTTCACTTTCTTTAGTACAATTTTACAAGGAAATTCAAACTTTTCTTCATACATCAGAGTTACATCAAAATTACATCTTTCTTTTACACAGCGGAAGCAAAATATACAACGTTTACATAAATGAACAACAACATAACAAGATCTTTATGCATCCATTCCTCTTTACATGTAATTTACCTGCATACAAACTGTGGGTACGTCAGTTTATTCAACCGACGATAATTATACATGGTCATCCTCTCTATGCCAGAAACAGTATAATGAATCTCATTTCTTGCAAATCACAAACTTGTTCAATATAAGCATGTAAAACAAAAGGGAACTCTTAATGATGTCGTGTCGTGATTGTGCACTTAATCCTTAATGCAATTTATTTAATTTATATGACACTAATGCGCACTTGTTCGAATTCTATGCATCCCATACTACATAGGTTCGAGGGCAAGCCTCTTAATCGTCCTTCATTTTTTGTAGGGTTCAATCCCTCGCCATGACTTACTCTACTTCTGTAATTTCAGTGAGTATCCTACATGATTCTATGAGTACAAGCATGTATCCTGGCCCCTGGAGTAGAATTTCGCACCATGTCTTGACTCATCAAGCATGCATTCTGCGACAATTCAGCCTCCTCCCTGAACACAATCCTCTTGCAGTCACCAAAACATCCCACAAGCGTGACTAAAGTCCGATCATTACTGAGTTGTGCCCGCGCCATGTCTTGACTCATCAAGCATGCATTCTGCGGCTCACACACCCGCACCGTAAACCCTAGTTCTCATACTCATGTTTTTCTCTCACCTTCATCACCTCTTCACTATGCACTAAATATTAGAATCATGAATATAAATCAAGCTCTAGAGTTAGCCTCTCCACCAAACCGGACTTATCATTTCATTTCAATACATGACCAACCTTGGTCTTTCAATTCTCATTTCATTTCATTCATTTCACTGCCGGGGGAGACTTAGCTACTCTCGGTTTCAATTTACAATTCACAACTTCCAATTGAGCGCTTCAGCTCATCATTCAATTAGAGTCTCACAGACTTTCTCATCATGATCTTAGCCTTTCATATCCATTTAATTCTCAATTCCCATTTTTGATTCATTTTACATAATTCACACAGTTATAAAAAGAGTTCATAGAATTCGATCATAAAGTTCACAATTGCCAACAGCAAATAAAAATAAAATTCATACATATCAAAGTCCACTCTGTACAGTCGACTTGGAAGAACACCAGTCGACTCATACAGTCAAATACAGGTTCATCATAGTTACTCGGGATAGTCGACTGCTGCACACAGTCAGTCGGCTGTCCCGCAACTTTTCATGTTCACAGTGTCATCCACATGACAGTCGACTGTTCACTCACCAGTCGTCTGTCCTGGGTTTTTCAACAGCACAATTCTAAGTCCAGCTCAGTCGACTGGCTACACGCATTAAGTCGACTGATCAGTTCTATAATTCAAATTAAAAGATTATCTAATGGCCTTTATATATTCTTGCATCATGATGTCAGTTCACAATACACATATATTCATGTTTCATAAACACAGAGTCTCTTCTTGTACAGGAACCTCACAAACATGGAATTTCAAGTTGCTAATATACTCTTTTCTTTGAAGATGTACTTTAAACATGCATTCATACTGCTCATCACTTCCTTACGAAGATGAAGATATAAATCTCAAGTCATCATACTGGGTCAACATAATAGAACATCTCATTATAAGGAGTTCCAATTTAATCATAATTAAAATGAAGCACCAGTCGGCTGAACACAGTGTCAGTCGACTGCTTCGACAGTTCTTAATTTGTTTAATCATCGCTAGTTCTTTTCATCCATTTACCTCCCCTCCATCATATGTGTCATAGGGAAATTTACAACTTAGTAATTACACCATTTTGTCTATTGCATACAGTTTATCACCACATGACAATTTAATAGTCTCGTACCAGTCGACTTATCTATACGACAGTCGACTGTACCGACACAATTTATCTTATTATCAACAGCATGTTCATGGCAATTCTACTACATTGAATTCACATTTCACAATATGGCAGCAATCATAACCATCATAGTATATTTTCTACATTAGAAGTCCTGAGAAACACCCACCTTATATGAAGAAATAATCGAAATCCCGCAAAAACTTCTCAATATAGCGAACGCCTCCTTGCTCCTTGCACCTTGTTCCACACCGAATCCTCAGAATGCTACCTGGCTTCCACAGAAACGCTCCCACACACAAACTCACAGAATGCCTCTCTTACAATAATAACTTTAGTGTAAAAGAGATAGGGAATGAGAGGGGTATTTATACTAGATTATAGGTGGAATGGAGGGTTAGGATGCACTAGGGAGTTGGAGATCAAGAGCTAGGATTCATTCGGGAGTTGAGAAACTACCCACACCTCAAGAGTAACCACCCATGACCTAACCCACTTCCCTACTCACAAACCGGCCACAAAGAGGGTGCTCAATGCACGTGTACATTGAGTGCACGTGTACACACAAACCACACCACATGATTTGTACACCAAGTACCCGGATAAATAAAGAGAAAAATGCTACACATTACAAGTGGTAGGAAATAATAAAAAGTTAGATTTATGGGCTTAAATCCATTTGGGCCAAAATATTTTAAAAGGAAAATAAACAAATTAACATTGGGCTTTTAAGAAAATGTTTTATAGAAACAATACACTTAATTCATCATGTTGAGAAATAATAGTCAACATGCTACACAAGCATAAAAATAAATAATCTTTCATATACTTGAAAAATCAGGGTATTACAGTTTTGCCTTTGTGTATTTCACCATGGTATTGACTGTGATACACTCTGCAAGAGATATATGATAGGCAAACTTTGTATTGTGTTGTAGTCATCAAAACCAAGAATTAACACGAATGTTATAAAACTGCAATACATTACATCAGTGTTACAATAATGCCATACAAGACCAAGTGTTACAAACTTTCAATAAGAATTTACATCGGAGTACAATGAATAATAAATAACATTTGGTACTTCACTTGGATGCTTCTCAACAATTAATAAATTTACAATTGAACCAATGGTAACAAATATATATTACAACTGAAATAGAATCAACACTTTGCTTCTCTTGCCTTGAGTCCTCCTGAATTATGTACCTATAGTTTTGCAATCTAGTTTCTATTGAAGTGGGGACGTCAGTACATACACTGACGCTTTAAGGCTCATGACAACAATACTAAAACAATATGCTAGGTCTTAAGTTAGACTTCGCAAGATAACTCTACTAGGGGCTCAACCTAAACTTACCAGAATCCCTAAGGATCCTGTTCATAGCCTATCGATCTCAGACCCTGGAAATACGAACGTATTCGCATGCTACTACAGTGAACTTAGATCTCGTCTACACTCCTGTCCCGCGATCAACCTACACCGGTTAAGATCTAACTGTGCACGTGGGGTGACTCGTCCACAGTCCACCAGGAGTAAAATAAATACCCGTCTTGATGGTCGATGGCTCCTAGGGAAATGATATCAGCTTAGATGAGCACAATAACTGCGTACTAGATAATAAGCTACATACGAGTAAAACAACTTACATACGAGCTGACTGTCTATGTATGCGACAACAATTGTCACGGCCCGCTTCCCAAAAGAATATGGAATACGGATACGAGACAAAAGCCCAGCGAATGATTTTCACCATCCATAAGTTGTTCAAGAAATTTTTACAACATTTCAAAAGATAATTCAGAGTTGGAAGCAAAAGATACAACCAAGCATGCATAATTGAAACAAGATACCAGCAGAAATTACTTGAAACCAAATATAATAATCTTAAATAACCAAATTCTGAACAAGTCAAATATTCTGAATCACATTGCCCAAACACAAGATAAATATCCAAGTAATCAAGTACATCTTATTCAAGTTCAGCAACAATAATAATAAAAATCATAAAGCAGAAATTCTAGCACTAATACATCATCTCACCAATACCATCTAGCAGCCGACCATCCTGATCTGCAATTAATTAAATATGTAGGAGAAGGAAAAAGAAAACAAGTACCCGTCAAGTGCAAGTTACGGGCCACTTATAATGTAGGATACAAGTACATGGGATAGGTAAATCTAAGTAACACGCCTAGCATGGTATAATCATGATAACAGAATGTAAATCATGGCACGGCAAGATGGGCAAGTATAATAGTATGAGTCGATAGTCAAGTAAACAAGTGTCATGTACCAAGTAACCAGTATCAAGAATCATGTAATCATGTAGCATGTATCAAGTATCAAATCTCATGTATCATGTAGTCAAGTGTCAATAAACATGTATCATGTTCAAGTGTCATGTATCAAGTCTTGTAGTTATTACTATCTAGGTAGGACTTCATGCGCCCAAAAAATATAACACATGGTGGCTATAACAAATAGTTTCGCTTTAGATTTCATAAGGGACCATACATGGCAGTGTACTCAGGGACAAGCTCTAAATATCATGTAATCATGTATCATGTAAACAAGCTCCAAAATCCAAACAAGCTCTAGTGTCATGTGTATACGTTTCACGTATATCGTGTCAAGCTCCACATGTAAACAAGCTCCAATAACGACTAGGTTCTTCCGAGTACACGTTTTTGCACTATCCACTACTAGATATTTCACTTAACCTCGGCTTGGTTATTTTATTATTATTAGTGTCCAACATGCATGTAGGTGTGCAAAACATATCAAGAATAATATGGCATGATCATGTGGCAAGTTCAAGTTGCAAGATAAACCTGTGCGAGTGCAAGATAGTTCACAAAATAATAAAAATGAACAACTCTCAAGTTCGGGACAGCAAGACCACACTGCAGTAAAACAGTAATTCCCAGTGTTACAAACATGTAAATCTGAATCCGTCAAAACGTATAGGAAGTAGACTCCCAGCCGTATCCAGCGAGTATAAATAAGCCATATATTAATTCACAAAATCATAGCTCAAAACTGATTTGAATACAGAAAATAGGTTCAGCCAGAAATCAGAAAAACGAATTCACAGTTAGTAAAACAACATCAAAACTCCTTAAATAAATCCACAAAAAATCTGGGGTATTCCCCTATATGTCCAGTATCTAAATATAAAGTTTTAGAATTTTCCAGTAAAATTAGATCTGTCATCAAAAACCATAAAACATCAGTAAACGATAGTTTGGTAAATCTGAAATTCCCAACACTGCTGTACGAAAACTATAATTTCTCTCAACCAGTGAAACGAAATCTAAATCCGCCAAAGGGAGATGAAAATAGACAAAAAATATTAACTTTCATATTTCACAAATATTTTTCATAAAGTCAAAGGAATCGGGGTGAAAATACGATTCTTTACAAAACAGCGAGCAAAATACAGCAAGTATAGTTTTTATAAACGGGCATGAAACGGCATGTAAAACTCATCAATAAAATCTACCAAATTTCTGGGTAATCCCTAGATAAGTATAGAAAAACTGACCAATGTTCTAGACCAAAATATTATGTGTAGCACAAGAATCAAAATAATTTAGTCATCCAAATCACCGAGAAACGAAATTTGGAAAAGATCTACACCTCTGTACCAAAACAGTCATATCTCACACATAAGAAAACAAAATCGAGCAAGGTCAGATGGGTTGGAAAGCAGATAAATTTCTCTACAATTCATGTTTTATACTTAAATTAAGATTTTGACCTTAATATGGTTTAAATTACTGATCAAGACAGATTATTGGCAAAATACAGAATTTCCTCAAAAACCAAAACCAACATAGATTCAACGAAACTTGATCCACACACAACCAAACATGAAATCGGGTCTACCAAGTGTCCCAACAACATGGATTAGGGTATATAACAAGTCCACAACAAGTTAATCACATGGATCTCAACAAATAGTCAATTTCTCACAAATAGTTCACTTACATGATTAAATCAAGAACGAGCAAAAACCTAGTTGTTTCATATCGAATTTGTGTCGTGAGTCATCTATGGTCAAATAGCACTATAGAGACGAAACCCAAAAAGAATAACACATAAGAGTCGTCTCTAGAACCCGACTACATTATAGGTGGTATTTTTGATTTGTATCATACAAAGGAATTTGAGTACAAGTTACTTGCCTTAACTGAAGACGACGAACGACAAAAATCAAGAATAACAGGAATGGATTCCGACAACGAGCAAAACCCATGAACAAAAATCCACGAACGAATGATTCCAAGCAAACTAGAGCGAAAATCTCCATACGAACAAACTCCACAATAGAGAGATGATCAAGAGAGAGATGACGACAAGGGTGTCTTGCGGCCACGGGATAGATCAATGCCGGCGAGAGGATGAGAGAGACTAGGGATCATATAGTGGTGATGGTGCGAAGGGTGATCGGCCAAGAGATGGGGGCTCTCGGGAATGGGGAGATGGTTAGGATGCACAGGCCGGGAATGAGGGGTCTAGGCCTGGGGTGATCGGGCTGTGTGTGCAGGGTGGCGCAAGCAAGGAGGAAGGTGCCGGGATTTTGTAAATGGAGGCTAGGGTTGGGATTAAGGTTTAGGGAGAGAGAGGTATTATATATATGTGAGGGGATTAAGGTTTAGTAATACAAGTTGGGTTATAGGGTTGTGGGTATATTAGGAGTAGTAATAGGATTTGTTTAATTGGGGTTTAATTAGGATACAAATTGTATAGGATATCAAATTGTATAGGGTTTAATTAGGGATCAAACAACTGGATTGGGAATAGGATGAGCAACCAACATCACCATAAGCACCCAAGAACACAAAATAAAGAAGACAAGAACCAGATAAAAGAAAAAACAATAATAATGAAGAACGAAACAAAAAGACAACCAATCAACCACAAGGGCTAAAAAAAAAAAAGAAATAAAATGAATATATATTGAAAACAACTCCAATATAAGGTTCAAAAAGAATATAAGAGAGAAAATACACCAAAACGAAAAATACACTCAAAAATACACAAAATGAAAAACAGGGGTTACAATCCTACCCACCTAACAAGAAGAATTTCGTTCTCGAAATTCAAAAAGAAGATACATAGGGTAACCCCAAAACAACCAAAAGAACAAAACAAAAACTATTCCAACAAATGAGAAAACTTCTGCTGAATCTCCTCCTATAGCTCCCAAGTCAACTCACTAGGCGAGTGAGGATTCCAGACAACACGAACCAACTTGATGACCTTATTCTTAAGCACCTTCTCCCACCGATCCATAATAGCAACTGGCAGAATCTCACAAGTCAAATTCGGAACGGTTAACTCAGAATATTCGATCACATGGCTCTCATCTCGGATATATCTCCTGAGTTGCGAGACTTGGAAAACATCGTGCACTCCTGATAAAGCTGGCAGCAACGCAAGACGATAGGCACCTTGCCTACTCGCTCCAAAATCTCAAACAGTCCAATAAACCTCGGGCTAAGCTTGCCCCCACCACCGAACCGAATGACACCGCGCCACGGCGATACCTTTAGAAAAACATGGTCATTAGCACCAAACTTCAAAGCTCTCCGATGGACATCAGCCCATCTCTTCTGCCTATCCTGAGCTACCTGTAAATGCTTCCTAATCTCAACCACAACATCAACTGTCTTGGTGATCAACTACGGACCCATCAACTTCTTCTCACCAATGTCATCCTAACACACTGGCGATCTGCACTTCCACCCATAGAGTGCCTCGAACGGAGCAGCTTTAATACTGGCTTGAAAGCTATTATTGTACGACAACTCCACGAGATGCAAATGGTCCTTCCATGACCCACCAAACTGAAGCATACAGGACCTCAACATGTCCTCAAGAATCTGAATAGTCAGCTTTGACTGTCCATCAGTCTGGGGATGAAAAGTTGTATGATACTTCAACTTACTCCCCAAACTAGCTTGAAGACTCTCCCAGAACTGAGATCTGAATCTCATATTCCTGTTGGATACAATACTGACTGGAATCCCATGAAGTCTAACAATCTCTTGCATATACCTCTCAGCTAAGCTCTCAGTAGAATGCCCGACACGGAAAGGAATGAAGTGAGCACTCTTCGTCAAACAGTCGACAATCACCTAAATGGCATTATGACCCTTAGGACTCCTCGACAAAGCGGTCACAAAATCCATAGTGATATGTTCCCACTTCCACTCTAGAATATGAAGCGGTTGAAGAAGTCCAGTGGTCCTCTGATGCTCTGCCTTAACCTGCTGGCAGACCAAACACTGAGCAACAAATCGAGCCACAGCCCTCTTCATACCATGCAACCAGAAATGAAGCTTTAGATACCGATACATCTTAGTACCGCCAGGATGGATAGAATACGAAGAGTAATGAGCTTCTTCAAGCAACCTCTGACGAACTTCACCATTAGGGACACACAACCGGGACCCAAAATGAAGCGAACTATTAGCATGAATAACCATGTCCGTTCTGGACCCAGACTCCACCTTGGCCGGATCCACAGAAACACCCTCGCCTGAGATAATGTGCCCCAAGAAAGAAACCCTGTCGAGCCAAAACTCACACTTGCTGAGTTTCCCATAGAGCTGAGTCTCTCTCAAAGTCTGCAGAACCACCCTCAGATGCTTAGCATGATCTTCCCGATTCCAAGAATACACCAAAATATCATCAATGAAGACCACACAAATCTATCCAAGAACAGCGAGAAGACCCGGTTCATAAGACTCATGAATACAGCCGGTGCGTTCATAACCCCGAACGGCATCACAAGATACTCATAGTGCCCGTATCTAGTCCTGAATGCAGTCTTCTGTATATCCGCAGCCTTCACCTTGACTTGGTGATACCCAGAATGAAGATCCAACTTCGAAAAAATAGCAGCCCCACCCAACTGATCAAACAAATCATCGATCTTGGGCAACGGATACCGATTCTTCACAGTAACTCTGTTCAGTTTCCGATAATTCATGCACAATTGATGACCACCATCCTTCTTTTCGACAAAAAGGACCGGAGCACCCAAAGGCGAAACACTAGGTCTGATGAAACCCAAATTAAGCAACTGCTGAATCTGCACCTTAAGCTCTGCTAGCTCAACCAGTGCCATCCTGTAGGGACTCTTCGATATCGGTGTTGTTTCAGGCTGAACATCAATACAGAACTCCACTTCCTTATCAGGGGGTAAGCCAGGCAACTCATCTAAAAAAACATCCAAGAAATCCTGAACTACTAGAGGCGCAACCTCACAGCCTGAGTGCAATTCCATCGCACAATCCACCTATTTAACTGCAGTCCTTACTCAGCCAAGGAAAGACTCCCCGGCATGGAACTCGAATTCTGCTCGATCTGGAATTCTAAAGACAACTTTCTTGGCACGGTAATCAATAATGGCATGGGCTTCACCCAACCAATCCATATCGAGAATGACATCGAATCCTGAATTCCCAATTATAATCAGGTTGGCTTTGAAATCTGCATTCCCAATAACAACGGGACATTGCCTGCACTCACGGGAACATATGATAACTCCACCACCTGTCACAATGTTCCAAGCCTCTGACATGTTGCTGCATTCCAACTGATGGCGAGCGACAAATCGACAGGAGACAAAAGAATGGATTGCCCCAGAATCAAAAAGAATATAGGCAGGAAAAGAGAAAACAAGGATGATACCTAAAAGGAGTCAAAGACAAGGAGAAAGAATAGACAATTAAGGGTGAGGGGAAAAAAACAACAATGCAGAAAGATAACATAAAGAAGCAAAGCAAGACCAAAAGAAAGAAAACAATAGAGAAACTAAACAACAAAACAAAATATACCTGCCACTACTCCTTCAGCTGTATCAGCATCTATACCAGTCAAGTTGAAAGCCTGACCTCTCTTCGGAACAGCAGTCCTCTGACCGACAATCTGATGCAGGGGAGGAAGCGGTGGCCTAACTGGACCACGAGCTGGAACTGCCGGCTGGAAAGGACCACAGACTGGAAGAGTCGCCCTCTGCTGTGGACAATCCCGCAAAGTGTGGTCAGGAGCACCACAAGCAAAACAGCGGCGATTGGCCCGCCTGCAGTCCTTGCGCTCATGCCCGGCAAGTCCGCAAAAGTCGCAAAAACCACCCCTCTGGGAACCAGTAGAAGAGTAAGGAGCTGCCCTAACTGGATGGGCGGGAACCTACCTCCAAATAGGCCCACTAGAAGGCCTAGCAACAGGAGGCCTAGCAACAGCAGCGAGAACAGTTCGCTGAGAAGGAGTCACCCCACCGCGAGCCTGCTCCTGAGCTTGGGCTGCCTCAAGAGCCTCAATGTAGGTACGCAAGCAAAGAGAGACAAGATGCTTCTTGATGTCCTGCTCAAGCCCATTTGTGAATTTACAAGCCCTATCCTCTTCGGTTGCCACAAAAACGTCAACGAAGCGGTTAAGTCTAGTAAACTCAGCTGCATACTCATCCACTAACCTGTAACCCTGTTGCAAGAAAGTCCATGTTACAATATTGTTTGAACAATTATGTAACAAAATTCAAAATAGAATAATGACTTAACCTGTTTTAGGGCCAGGAATTGCTGTTCCATCTCAACTCGAGTACTAATGGGAAAGAATTTCTCCAAGAATCCCCGAGTAAAAGTAGCCCAAGAAATAGGCCTCTCAAGTCGCTCAGACTTGGCCATCCACCAGATATGGGCCAGATCCACCAGCTGGATGGACACCACGTCCACCCGATCAGCCTCGGCAACACGAGCTGCTAACAACAAGCACTCCGTCCGGATCAACCACTGTTCAGCCTCCAAAGGCGTCTCAGTGCCAGAAAAACGGTCGGGATGCAGCCTCATAAAATCTGTAACTGTTCCTGGACGAGGCAGAAGATTTACCTGCACAGGCACAACAGGAGGCTGAACCCGGGCAGCTTCAAGAGCAGCCATCACAAGATCACTGTGGTTTTGCTGCTGATTAATCAGCCGCTCAAGCACAGCAGTGACAGCCTCAATCGGATCAACCTGCAACTGAGAAGTAAAACCTCTGCGACCCATACTCTGCACAAAACAAAAAACAATTAGCATCCAGAATCAAAGTTGGTATAAATTTATTTATGTATGCATGGTTGGTGAAACGTTGAGCAGCTCCCAGTTCGAGCCAAGCTTGTCTAATATATTAGGCAACTAATACATTAGCCAAACCTGGCACTCTGATACCACTAAAAACCCTGGCACGCCACGCTTCCCAAAAGAATACAGAATATGGATATGAGACAAAAGCCCAGCGAATAATTTTCATCATCCATAAGCAGTTCAAGAAATCTTTACAACATTTCACAAGATAATTCAGAGTCGGAAGCAAAAGATACAACCAGGCATGCATAATTGAAACAAGATACTAACAGAAATTACTTGAAACCAAATATAATAATCTAAAATAACCAAACTCTTAACAAGTCAAATATCCTGGGTCACATTCCCAAATACAAGACAAATATCCAAGTAATCAAGTACAGCTTATTCAAGTTCAGTAACAATAATAATAAAAATAATAAAGTAGAAATTCCAGCACTAATACATCATCTCGCCAATACCATCTGGCATCCGACCATCTTGATCTGCAATTAATTAAATTTGCAGGATAATGAAAAAAAGATACATTTCCAAACCTGACTGTTACTACACTGATACTGACTAGAAAACAAGTACTCGTCAATTGCAAGTTACGAACCACTTATAATGTAGGATACAAGTACATGGGATAGGTAAATCTAAGTAACAAGTCTAGCATGGTATAATCATGATAACAGAATGTAAATCATGGCACAGCAAGATGGGCAAGTATAATAGTATGAGTCGAGTGTCAATTAAACAAGTGTCATGTACCAAGTAACCAGTATCAAGAATCATGTAATCATGTAGCATGAATCAAGTATCAAATCTCATGTATCATGTAGTCAAGTGTCAAGTAGGCATATATCATGTTCAAGTGTCATGTATCAAGTCTTGTAGTTATTACTATCTAGGTAGCACTTCATGCGCCCCAAAAACAAAACACATGGTTGCTACAACAAATAATTTCACTTTAGATTTCATAGGGGACCATACAGGGCAGTGTACTCAGGAACAAGCTCCAAGTATCATGTAATCATGTATCATGTAAACAAGTTCCAGTATCATGTGTGTACGTGTCATGTATATCGTGTCAAGCTCCACATGTAAACAGGCTCCAATAACCACTAGGTTCTTCCGAGTACACGTTTCTGCACTATCCACTACTAGATCTTTCCCTTAACCCCGGTTTGGTTATTTTATTATTATTAGTGTCCAACAAGCATGTAGGTGTGCAAAATATATCAAGAATAACATGGCATGATCATGTGGAAAGTTCAAGTTGCAAGATAAACCTGTGCGAGTGCAAGATAGTTCATAAAAGAATAAAAATGAACAACTCAAGTTCAGGACAGCAAGACCACATTGCAGTAAAACAGTGATTCCCAGTGTTACAAACATGCAAATCTGAATCCGTCAAAACATCTAGAAAGTAGACTCCCAACCGAATCCAGCAAGTATAAATAAGTCATATATTAATTCACAAAAACATAGCTCAAAACTGATTTGAATACAGAAAATAGGTTCAGGCAGAAATCAGGGAAACGAATTCACAGTCAGTAAAATAGCATCAACACTCTTTAAATAAATCCACAAAAAATCTGGGGTATTCCCCTATATGTCCAGTATCTAAATATAAAATTTCAGAATTTTCCAGTAAAATTAGATTAGTCATAGAAAATCATAAAACATCAGTAAACGATAGTTTGGCAAATCTGAAATTCCCAACACTGCTGTACAAAAACTATAATATCTCGTAACCAGTGAAACGAAATCCAAATCCGCCAAAGGGAGATAAAAATAGAAAAAATATATTAACTTTCATATTTCACAAATATTTTTCATACAGTCAAAGGAATCAGGGTGAAAATACGATTCTTTACAGAACAGCGAGCAAAATACAGCAAGTATAGTTTTCATAAACGAGCATGAAACGGCATGTAAAACTCATCAATAAAATCTACCAAAATTTTGGGTAATCCCTAGATAAGTATAGAAAAATTGAACAAAGTTCTAGACCAAAATAATATGTGTTGCACAAGAATCAAAATAATTTAGTCATCCAAATCACCGAGAAACGAACTCTGAAAAGGTCTACACCTCTGTAGCAAAACAGTCATATCTCACACATACGAAAACAAAATCGAGCAAGGTCAGAGGAGTTGGAAAGCAGACAAATTTCTCTACAATTCATGTTTTATAATGAAATTATGATTCTGACCTTAATATGGTCTAAATTACTGATCAAGACAGATTATTGGCAAAATACAGAATTTCCTCAAAAACCAAAACCAACATAGATTCAACGAAACTTGATCCACACACAACCAAACATGAAATCGGGTCTACCAAGTGTCCCAACAACATGGATTAGGGTATATAACTAGTCCACAACAAGTTAATCACATGGATCTAAACAAATAGTCAAATTCTCACAAATAGTTTACATACATGATCAAATCAAGAACGGGCGAAAACCTTGTTGTTTCATGTCGAATTTGTGTCGCGAGTCATCTATGGTCAAATAGCACTATAGAGACGAAATCCAACAAGAATAAAACACAAGATTCGTCTCTAGAACCTGACTACATTATAGGTGGTATTTTTGACTTGTATTATACAAAGGAATTTGAGTACAAGTTACTTGCCTTAACCGAAGACGACGAACGACAAAAATCAAGAATAACGGGAATGGATCCCGACATCGAGCAAAACCCACGAACGAAAATTCACGAACGAATGAATCCAAACAAACTTGAGCGAAAATATCCACACGAACAAACTCCACAAAAGAGAGATGATGGCAAGGGTGGCTTGCGGCCATGGGGTAGATCAACGCCGGCGAGAGGATGAGAGAGACTAGGGATCATATAGTGGTGATGGTGCGGAGGGTGATCGGCCAAGAGATGGGGGCTCTCGGGTATGGGGAGATGGTCGGGATGCACAGGCCGGGAATGAGGGGTCTCGGCTTGGGGTGATCGGGCTGTGTGTGCGGGGTGGCGCAAGCAAGGAGGAAGGGGCCGGGATTTAGTAGATGGAGGCTAGGGTTGGGATTAGGGTTTAGGGAGAGAGAGGTAGTATATATATGTGAGGTGATCAGAGTTTAGTAATACAAGTTGGGTTATAGGGTTGTGGGTATATTAGGAGTAGTAATAGGATTTGTTTAATTGGGCATTAATTAGGATACAAATTGTATTGGATATCAAATAGGATTGTGGATTTAATTTGGCTTTGGTAATTTTATTAGGGATCAAACAAATGGATTGGGAATAGGATGAGCAACCAACACCACCATAAGCACCCAAGAACACAAAATAAAGAAGACAAGAACCAAATGAAAGAAAGAACAATAATAATGAAGAACGAAACAAACAAACAACCAATTAACCACAAGGACTCAAAAAAAATGAAATAAAATGAATATATATTGAAAACAACTCCAATATAAGGTTCAGAATGAATACAAGAGAGAAAATACACCAAAACGAAAAATACACTCAAAAATACACAAAATGAAAAACAGAGATTACAACAATTTGCAAACAGTTAGCATGAATTATTTCCCAATACGAACACAAGGAACACTTATTACTCATAATCAAGTGCATGATTCAAACTACTAACAAAGCTTGATCGTTTATTCGTAAAAGCAATATAAAAGTCTTCTAACATCCTAGAAGCAATTAAACATGCTACTCTTATCGGAATTCAATCAAATTAGACTTTTTAGAAAGGTGAGAACATATACTACAACTCTCTAGTTGAAAACCTTCTCAGATTTAGTCAATAACAGGTAGAAAAATCTCGAACAACCTAAACAGCGAGCTTCAGCCAAAAAGGCCAGCTGCTATGACTTTGTAAAAGTCATAACTATTCTCCGCTTATCAGAATCAAACCTAATAGGACATTTCGGAAAGGTGAGAACCTCTAATAAAACTCTCTAGTTGATAACCTTCTCAGATTCAGTCAATAAAAGGTACAAAAACTTCGAACAATCTAAACAGCGAAACTTTAGCCAAAAGGCTACCTGCAGTGACTTGTAAAGGTCATAACTCCTACTCCGCTTATCAGAATCTAACAAAATAGGACATTTTGGAAAGGTGAGAACCTCTACTACAACTTCATAGTTAACAACTTTCTCAGATTCCGTATGGAACTCAAAATCCAGCTCTTCAATTCAAAGAACAACAAAGACAGTAAAAGGCTGAAATTTGTAAAGTTCACAACTTTTGCTATACTTATCAGAATCTAACAAAATTGGACATTTTGGCAAGCTAAGAGCATATACTACAACTCTCTAGTTATCAACTTTCTCAGATTCTATATGGAATTCAAAATCTAGCTCCTTGAACACAATTCAAAGAATAACAAAAAGGACAGCAAAAGTTGAAACTTGTAAAGCTCACAACTTTTGCTATACGTATCGAAATCTAACAAAATTTGAAATTTTGGAAAGCGGAAAACATCTACTACAATGTTATAGCTGACCACTTTTCAGATTCCTTATAGAGCTCAAAATCCAGCTCTTTGAACACAATTCAAGAACAACAAAAAGGACAGCAAAAGCTGAAACTTGTAAAGATCATTACTTTTGCTATACTTATCGAAATCTAACGAAATTGGACATTTTGGAAAGGTGAGAACATCTACTATAACTTTCTAGTTGACCATTTTTTCAGATTCCTTATAGAGCTCAAAATCCAGCTCTTTGAACACATTTTAAGAACAACAAAAAGGACAGCAAAAGCTGAAACTTGTAAAGCTTATAATTTTTGCTATACTTATCGAAATCTAACAAAATTGGACATTTTGGAAAGTTGAGAACATCTACTACCACTTTTTTCAGAATCCTTATAGAGCTCAAAATCTAGCTCTTTGAACATATGCAAAAATAACCAAAACAGCGATTTGCTTAAAAGCTCGTTGTTTTGGGGAAACGTTTGTTTGACCTATCAAATTAACCCTAAAGAAACTACAAAAATTAGAGCATGATATTAACACATATATAAACCTTTCAAATTAGTTTGGAGTAAAAATTTCAACTTTAGCATAAGTAATTAATCAAAACTAGATACTAGTTTAAGATTGATTCTTTAGTGTTCTAATTGAGTTCTACCACTTCAATCTTCAGATGCAATTTTATTCTACTCCATGAAAATCATATGCACATGAATTGAGTCCAAGTTTTTTACTTAACAAGCAAATAACAATAATAATAACAATAACTGTAACCCTTGTTTTCCATTTTTGGTATTTTTGGATGTATTTTTATTTTAGAGTATTTGACTCTCATTGTATCTCTTTTTGGACCGTGTATTGGATCTTCTTTTTCTATATATTCATATATTTGTTTTGTCGTCTCTTAATTCAATCTTCTTGATTCAATTGTCTCATATTTTTTCATATCTGTTTGATCCGGCCATCATTTTTTATCTCCATTATTTTAATTGTTCACGTCCTATTCTATTTACTCATTTTGTTCCCATCTCGCTATTGTTGGTTCATCCTATTTTATTTGGATCAAGCATACCCAAAATCCTATTTTTAAAACCCTATTGGATCCCATCTAATTTAACCCATTTAATCCTTAACCCGTCACCCCTTCTAAACCCTAATATCCCAATCTATATATATCTACCCTGATTACCCAGAAACCCTAATCCTATATTACCAGCCGTCACCAAAACCCTGCTCATCCCCTACCTCTTTACTCCTGACCTCTCATCCTCTATCAACCCATCCCCCTATGCCCTGTGCTACTTCCGACCCCCCCCCCCCCCCCCCCCCGATCTCTCCTATCCTCTCCCTGCATCCCCTTCCCATCATCCTCGTCCTCCCGATCCCTAGGCCCCGCTGTCGACCCCCCCTTCTCGAAGGCAGAACTACCACCTCGATAGCCGACACAACAGCCCGCACGCCCCTGTGCGCTCCCCTACCTTCCAGTCGCAATGCTAGTATCATTCGCACCACCGTGCTGCCCTCCTGCATCACCAGCCAGCTAGACCACGACCCCTGCTCTCTCTCCGACTGACAGCAGCAATGATTGGCTGCAGCAGCAGCAGCGGGCGCTCCCCGCCATCGTTTCGCTAGTGCCGCCTTCGTTCTTTCGTCGTGCACACACTGGGCTACTTAGGCTCTTGTTTGCGTGTGTGTTCGTGAGTTGTGCTCGTGGTTCGTCAATCGTTCGTTGTGTTCGTACCAAGGAATCTGTTCCCGTTATTCTCTTTGCAGCGTCATTTTCATCGTCGGCTATAAGGCAAGTAACTTGTATTAATTTCTGTAGCAAATACAAGTACTAAATACCGCATGTAGTGTAGTTGTGTTCTAGAGACAATTCTTGTGCAAAACCCGTGTTATACCTGGTCTCTATATGTTGAATGTCCGTAGTCGTCTGTAGTTGCACACACGACATGAAATTTAACATAGATCTAATTTATCCCTGTTACATATATGTATGTTGGTAGTGAACTACAATATGATGCATGAATCTTACATGCTTGACGAGTTACTAGTAGTATATCCTGTTGTTGATCTGTTAAACACCCTATACCATGTTGACTGGACATCTAGTATACCCTATTTCACGTTTTGTTATGATTTGGATGTGTTTCATATGATCAAGTTGATTTTGTGCATGAAGAATAATTCTGTCCTTGTTCTTACCCCATTTTTAACAGTATTTTAGACCCTATTAAGGTCAGCATATGAAAATTATTTATGAATATGAATTATAGATAATTCTGTCTACTTTCTAGAGTTTCTGACAGATCTCAGTTTACCTGATTAAGGTAGAGGACCATTAGGTTCTACCTGTACCTGTTTACCTGATTACTTGACTGCACACTTCCCTATAGGAAGGTGTACTTGGAAGAAGACCATTAGGTTCTACATGTACCTGTACCTGTTCATGTACCTATTTACCTGATCCCTAAGTACACGACCTATAGCCTCCACTACGAAATCTAAACGTAAGTTGTTTGAATGTAGCAACCATGTGGTAAAGGTTTCGGACGCATGAAGTGCTACGTAGTTAGAATTAAATACAAGACTTGACAAAACATGCTTACCTGTACATGCTACCTATATACCTGTTTACCTGTATACCTGATTACCTGTTAACCTGCTTGCATGACACTTGATACATGTTACCTGTACCTGTTAGTATATCATGTTTCGTGATTTTGTTTCCTGATTCATACCAGTTGTTCTATTTTGTTGTCATATCTATTCCATGCTATATTTACTTCTGTTGTTGCTCTATATCGTTATTTTATCCCTGTACTTGAGCCTCACTACAAGCGGCCCGTAACTTGCATTGACGGGATTTTTGTTTTCTTTTTCCTCTTCCTGCAATTTATTAAATGGCATATTTAGGTGACCAGTTGCCTGATGGAGTAGGTGAGCTGAGATTTTAGTTCATGGAGTTCTGGCTATTATTATTATTGTTCATGTTGCTTATTTTGAATAAATGTATCTGTTACTTGGATTATTTTGTATTGGGCAGAATGACCTAGAATTATTGACTTGTTCAGATCTAGTTTATTTGAAATTTATTAAGCTTTGTTTCATATAAATTCCTGTTGGTATATTGATTCGTTTATGCATGCGTGGTTGAATTCTCTTGCTTCTTACTTTGTTATTCTTGTTAAATGTTGTAAAGATCCTGACAGCTTATGGATAATGAAAATCATTCGCTGGACTTAGTCACGTATCCGTATTCCGCATTTCCTTTTGGGAAGCGAGGCGTGACAATAACAAAAAGTGAGAAACCCCCACCCAAAAACGGTTGGAAGAACTAGCTAGCGTAGCCTTCTCCTCCTTGTTCCTTGTTCTTGCTCCTCAAGAAAAGAGAACCCACTCTTTTCTTTTTGGTTTGATCTCTCTTTCTTTTCTTTTCTTTTCCTCTAAATTTTTTCTAAAAATAAAACAAGTAGAAGAAGAGAAAGAAATTTGAAGGAAGAGTGAGATGAGAAGAAGATGGAGAAACACAAAATGAAGGAGGGCTTTGCCCTTATTGAGATTGGCCGACCAAAGGGGTGAGGGGGGGTTTTTATAGGAGAGGGAGAGACGGGCTTGGGGTGAGAAGAAGACATGTGTTCTTCTCTGTAACGCCCCGATTTTCATATACTGGGAAACCGTGACATAAGCCAGAAATATTTCCTTCAATTAGCCATAATACACAGAAAAACAGCAAAATTTAAAACTTTTTATTCAACACAAATATATTACAAGTCTGAATGTTATGAAACTGCAATACATTACATCAGTGTTACAATAATACTTTTAAAAGCCCAAGTGTTACAACTTTCAACAAATTTACATCAGAGTATAATGAATAAAGAACAATACTTGGTATTTCACTTGTATGCTTCCCAACATAAAATAAATTACAACAAATGTTAGAATGAAACATTGGTAACCAACATATAATAAGCGGAAAATAAAATCGACTTTGCTTTTCAAGCCTTCAGTCCTCCTGAATCCTGTACCTGCTGCTTTGGAATCCAGTACCTATTGAAATGGGGACATTAGTACATATACTGACGCTTTAAGGCTGATGACTAGCGGCGATTCTCTACTTTAAACAAACAGTTTGATGAAAAGAGAAACGTGTATATATATTTGATGTGTCAGTGTATGCTATGACTTAGACTCTAATGTAAGATTAACTAACGCAATAATTCACTTATTCTAATGCAAGCATGACTCTGGAACAGTATGCAGCCCATACTACATACGGCCCATATCAAGTCGTTTCTTCATATATAGGGATTTGAACCCGTGCCATGAATTGTACTCTTGTACTCGACTAGTTTCTGAAGATACGACGTGACTGATGCGGTTGCTCTGAAGTGGTCTAATCCTGCCATTCACAGTCATATAGTGGTGTCTCTGTTTTCCACTATTGCCCGACATACCGGACCTCACTAAAAAATTTGACGAACCCTTGGAGTTACCGCAGCGCAGGTTAGCTCGAAGCATCCCCTGTAGCCCCCTAGCTGATACACCGTAGTCTATGGCTTCTCGCCCTTAGATATAGGACATGACGGAGTTTCGGGGGGTCCATCCCTTAGCTCCGACAGGAATCGCTCCCGCCCTTATCAAGGTACTTTAGAAATTAATAGACAAGATACAGATCCCGTGCTCCCAACTCGTGAGAAGGCACAGACCGTATCCCTTTGACAAGAAGAGCACAACCCAATAACACCACCTAGTGTTGGCCTATAGGACAGGTCGGATCATAAGGTATCACCCTTAATACCAACTCTTTCCCTAAGGCGAAAAATGATAATAAATAAAGATTAAGTAGTAATAGCCATAAGTTACTACCCTAACGATGTCACTAAACCTAAACAATCTTACGGGGTTTTCAATATAGACTTTCTTAAGATTAACCTGAATTAACTCATGGCCTATCAATCCAAGACACCGGTGACGGGATCTCCCTCACTCATCACTACCCCTAACTCGGATCTCGTCAACACTCCCGGCCCGCGATCAACCCACACCAGTTAAGATCCGTCGGTGCACAAGGTGTGATTTATCCATGTTTCCAAGGTTGTAAGATGCGAGTCTTGATGGTCGATGACTCCTAGGGTAACTATAAGACCCTAGAGAGCTTTTATTGAGCTAACCATACTAGTGACTTTCCCAACCACTATTACCCATACATTGAAGATGAAGCATGTTCACATTATGTGGTCCAATTTCAATTAGAACCACATACAACTAGAATTCATGGGTTCTTTTTCCCAAATTTGAACTAGGACAACATGCGACTACGTTCATGGGTTCTTTCTCAAGGTTGAGCTAGAAACCACCTAGAACCCAAATGCATGGGTTCCTCGCCAATTTGAGGTAGAACTATCATGGAGCTAGTTTGGGTTTCTTTAAAAATCGAACTAGAACAAATATGGAACATGGGTTCATTTCAATAGTTCAATTTGATTAGCATGCAAGCTAAACTCATGGGTTCCTTTTAGAAATTTAACTAATACCACTACAACATATAACTAAACATGCATGGAATCTTTTAACTAGAATACTACAACATATAACTCGAGCGTGGGTTCTTTTGAATCTAAAACAACCATACAAACTCAAGCATGGGTTCTTTTAACTCTAGAACAACTACACATCTCAAGCATGGGTTCTTTACTAGAACTACTACAATAACTCAAGCATGGATTCTTTACTAGAACAACTATAATAACTCAAGCATGGGTTCTTTACTAGAACAACTACAACAACTCAAGCATGGGTTCTTTACTAGAACTGCTACAATAACTTAAGCATGGGTTCTTTACTAGAATAACTCAAGCATGGGTTCTTTACTACAACAACTATAGTAACTCAAGCATGGGTTCTTTACTAGAACAACTACAACAACTCAAGCATGGGTTCTTTACTAGAACTACTACAACAACTTAAGCATGGGTTCTTTACTAGAACAACTACAACAACTAAAGCATGGGTTCTTTACTACAACAACTCAAGCATGAACTCTTTACTACAACATCCTACAACAACTTAAGCATGGTTCTTTACTATAATAATTAGAAACTCAAGCATGGGTTCTTTACTAGAAACTCAAGCATGGTTCTTTACTACAATAATTAGCAACTCAAGCATGGATGCTTTACTAGCAACTCAAGCATGGATTCTTTACTAGCAACTCAAGCATGGATTCTTTACCACAACAACTATAATAACTTAACCATGGGTTTCTTGCTACAACAACTCAAGCATGAATTCTTTACTACAAGAACCTACAACAACTTAAGCATGGTTTCTTTAGCACATACAACTTAAGCATGGGTTTCTTACTACAACAACTCAAGCATGAATTCTTTACTACAACAACCTACCACAATTTAAGCATGGTTTCTTTAGCACATACAACTTAAGCATGGGTTTCTTACTACAACAACTCAAGCATGAATTTTTTACTACAAAAACATACCACAACTTAAGCATGGTTTCTTACTACAGCAACTCAAGAATGAATTCTTTACTACAGCAACCTACCACAACTTAAGCATGGTTCCTTTAGCACATACAACTTAAGCATGGGTTTCTTTTTACAACAGCTTACCACAACTTAAGCATGGTTCTTTACTACAATAACCTACAACAACTTAAGCATGGTTCTTTACTACAATAATTAGCAACTCAAGCATGGGTTCTTTACTTGCAACTCAAGCATGGTTCTTTACTACAATAATTAGCAACTCAAGCATGGGTTCTTTACTAGCAACTCAAGCATTGATTCTTTACTACAACAACCTACAACAACTTAAGCATGGTTCTTTACTACACAACAACCTACAACAACTTAAGCATGAATTCTTTACTACAACAACCTACCATAACTTAAGCATGGTTTCTTTAGCACATACAACTTAAGCATGGGTTTCTTACTACAGCAACTTACCACAACATAAGCATGGTTTCTTTAGCACATACAACTTAAGTAAGGGTTTCTTACTACAGCAACTTACCACAACTTAAGAATGGTTTCTTTAGCACATACAACTTAAGCATGGGTTTCTTACTGCAACAATTCAAGCATGGTAGTAAACACATAAAGACTACTAAGGACTTTATCTAGCTATTACAAAAACTACTTATTTTATGAATTACAAGACTTAAATATTACAAAAATCTAATTTTATTGAATCTACAAGTTCCTACATATTATAAAACCTACTGTTATTTAATCTACAAGTTCTACATAATACAAAAACTACATTTATTGAATCTACAAATCCTACATATTACAAAACCTACTTTTATTCAACCTACAAGTTCCTACATACAACAAGGTCCACTTTTTTATGGACTAGGGATAGTAAAGATTGATTTTTTTACCAAGTAGAGAGCAACATACAACAAAAGACTTATCTTTTGATAGCTTGTTGAGTTCTACAACCCTATAATTGGTATGTAAGTATTTTTACTACACTAATCTTTATATGCTCATAGTTATAGTCCAAGTTGTAGTTTGTGTTAACAAAATAACCATAATAACAACAATAATCATAACAAGATTAAAGATTCCATCTTTATGTGCTTTTAGTAAGTTCTAAATTAAAAAACCCTTCATGTGGTCCTTTTGGACTCACACTTCACATATGCCCAAACCAATTAGTCTAAGTTGTTAGTTTAGCAAAAAAATAACCATAACAACAATAATATCCATAACAAGCCATTAAAGATTCAACCTTTATGTTATTTACTTAAGTTCTACTATCTATCTTTTTCATGGGATCATTTTGATCCCTACAACCATGTTTATGCTTAAGACCTTAGTCCAAGTTGTTTAGACATCCAACATACAACATACAACAAACCACATACAACAAAAAAAGAACCAAACAGTACAAAATAAGAAGTAGAGAACTCCCACCTTGATTTTCAACCATTCTTATGCACAAATCTTAGTCCAAGTAGTTCAAAATAACCATAATAACAACGATAACCATAGCAAGGTTCAAAGATTCTATCTTTATGTTATTTTGTTGAGTTCTACCATTCAACTCTTTATGCGATCTTTTTTGATTCCCTACTACCATTTATATGCTCATGATCTTAGTTCAAGTAGTTAAAACACACAACATACACATACAACAAAATAAAGAGAACAAAAATCATGTAAAGAGAAGTAGAGAACCCCCACCTTGGTTTTCTTTGTAGGAAGAACTAGACTAGTATCCTTCTCCTTCCTCCTTAGCTTCTACTACAACATTCAATGAAGAACTCTCTAGTTTAGGGTTTCTTCTCTTTTTTTTCCTCTCTATCTTTTTTATTGTAAATGAGACAAAGGGTGAAGGGGAGGGGTATTTATAGGAGGAATGAGAAGGGGGAGAGTGCAAATGCACCAAGGGATTAATCAAAAACCCCTTGGGTAAGGTTGGCCGGCCATATAGGATGAGGTGGAGAGGGTGAGGTGGAGGGGTGAGGTGGAGGAGAGAGTTCTAGTAGAAAATACACCTATTCAACTCTTATGTATCCCATTTAACCCTAAACCCTAGGTATAACCCTCCAAACAAATCCTAGCCATCCAATTTTGCTTAATCATGACAAAAATAAGATATTTTTGTCCAAAACACATACTACACGATTTGTACAAACGTATGAAATCAATACAATACACATACGTATATATTAGTATATATACCGATAATTTTTGTTTGTTAAACTGCACAATCCGCAAAAAAATAAATTAATTCCAAAAATAATCTATATAATAAAACACAAAGAAAGCTATCAAGTGGCTCTCCTTCAATCCCCCCAAAAATCAAAGGTCCTGATCTAACCTCACAAAACATATTTTCCCTCCTAAAAGTTTCCCCCCAAAACTCAAATTTAAATCCTCCACCCAAAACAACTCCTATGTTTATTTAAATTTTTTTTCTCTCTCTCTCTGTCATCCCTCTTCTATTCAAAAAATTAAGAAAATAAAAATTTAAAAAATTTAAAAATAAAAATAAAAATTTAAAAACTTTATCTATATAATTAAACACAAAGCTATCAAGTGGCTCTCCTTCAATCTCTCCAAAAATCAAAGGTCCAGATCTAACCTTACAAAACATATTTTCCCCGCTAAAAGTTTTCCCCTAAAACTCAAATTCAAATCCTCCACCCAAAACAACTCCTATGTTTATTTTTTAAAAAAAATTTCTCTCTCTCTCTCCCCTCCCTCTTCTATTCAAAAAATTAAGAAAATAAAAATTTTTAAAATTTAAAAATAAAAATAAAAATTTAAAAACTTTAAAAAAAAATAAAAAATCATATAATATGTTTTTTGCTGGACCCCCAAAAGTTTCTCATATAATATGTTTGCTGCTTCAATTAATTTGCTAGACCTCCAAAACTAATTTATATGATCAAACAAGGTGCACCGTCCCGAAGACGTGCCGTAGGCACGTGTCAACGGGCAAACCTAGTAGTAAAATAAATTTTATTATCAGCTCGCAAAGATTACAGTACCAATTTGATATAATACAGATGTATACAGACTGGTATATACGTATAGATAATGTTTATTAACAAAACCGGGTGATATCCACCAAAAATATTTCAATTCTCAAAATACAAATAAAATGATAATAAAATAATAATTTTTAATATTTGCCCGAGATTTTCTAGATATTTTCTCAAAAACGCATTTTACGGGATTTTGTACAAGTGCACAAAACCGACACAGCACATATATATACTTACTAGTATATATACACAGGTAAGTTTTTATTTAGTAAAACAAAGAAATTTCCATAAAAATATTTTAATAAAAAAAATAATTATTATAAATATAATATCCGACCGAGATATTACATTCTCGTTTGTGGCTCAACAATTCTGAGATATATTTGCAAATAAATATTGCAATCACACCCTAATCCAATCCCTACCCTCCATTTGATCATGATTGATAAAAAATAAGAGGTATTTTCCCAAAATCACATACTACATGATTTCGTACAAACGTACAAAATCAATACAGTACTTATACGTACATACATCTATATATAAAGATAATTTTTATTAGTTAAAATGAATAATCTCTACCGAAAATATTTTAATTCAGAAATAACAATAAAAATAATTTTATTACCGGCTCGGAAGATTTCAGTACCAATTTGATACAATACAGATGTATACAGACTGATATATATATAGAAAATGTTTATTAGTAAAACGGGTAATATCCATCAAAAATATTTCAATTCTGAAAATAATAATAAAATAATAATAAAATAATAATTTTTAATATCACACCCGAAATTTCAGACATTTTCTCAAAAATGTATTTTACAAGATTTTGTACAAGTGCACAAAATCAATATAATACATATATATACTTACTTGGATATATATAAAGATAACTTTTTATTAGTAAAACCAAGTAATTTCCATAAAAATATTTTAATTTTAAAAATAATTATTATAAAAATATAATATCCAACTGGGATGTTACAATACTCCCTCCTTAGAATAGTTCTGTACTCAGAACTAAGTTTAGTCAGGAGAACAAAAAATATCCATACACTAAATAACTCGGGGAAAGAAAGCTTATACGGCTTTTCGGCTTCTAAGTGGCTCCTCGACGAACTGTTTCTCCAAAGAACCCGACCTTGTTCCCAAAGCTGCATGCAAACTCTACCAAAATTGAGATGTAACTCTTGAATCTCGGTCTGAACTACTTACGCTGGTACTTCATGCTGCTTCATTATGCCTTCAAATGTGGACTAATGCTAATTTCTATAGCGACTAAGTCATCTTTATCGGAAGAAAATGTCCAAACTTTGTCAACTGATCCCTAATAACCCAACTTGAGTCATTCATTTTCGAACTTCTAAGTAATCATGTGATGAAGCCCATACTGATGTTCTGAGATTAACTTGCCGCTTCGGTGCTTCAATCCCTGTATCTCCTGCCTAAGCCTTCTGACTTGCTTACTTAGACTTGGTTGCAGCATCCACCGTGCCAAAACTGAGCTCCAATCTTGAGTAATCACTTCAATACAGGATTGTCTGATCTCATCATTTAGCTACTTACCCCCTTCATGGTCTTTGGCTGAGGCTAATACTTCACTACCTCGATCTTTCGTGGTTCGGTAGCCACTCCCTCTTTAGAATAGGATGTGGCCACAAACACTACTTCTGACTTCCAGAATTCATTTTGACAATTGCATAAAGCTGATACTCCCGTAATTGCTCAAAACTGTAGTCAATTACTCAGTGTGCCCTTCTTCCATTCCTGCTAGGTCCAACTTTAACAAATCTTATACTTAGGTTCTTTCCTCCAATTTGGAGTTTACAACCCTTATGGCATAAATCTGCAATGAGGATTGCTCCAGATGATGTAATCAACCAAACCAAATCTAGAATTGCCTCCTGCACACATCTCAACTTCTTGAAAAAATAATTCAGACAAAAGAATATGATGAACCAAAATTGAACAAAATGGTTGCCTGGATTTCATATATATATAAATCCATTCAGTTATAAAAAGTGTTACATCATATATTACTTCTTAGTCCAAAATAAACTTCAAAATACAACTTTTAAACTTAGTTGCAACTCCATATGCACATACTAGTAATGGTTCTCCTGCCTTCTTCAACTTGCCTTTAGTAAGTGCAAACTCTCATCCTTGGTGAATAGGCTCGTTTCCTTTATTGTTCATCTTCGGGGCTAATCTACCGTTCTCTTTTGAAACTGGGGACAATCTAGTCGGATATGACCAATCTCCCCACAATTGTAACATGAACGGATCTTCACCTGAGGGTTCTTCCCTGAACATTGGGACTTGTAGTGTCCTTACTCACCACATAGGAAACAACTTCCTAGCTTGGCGCCTCCAAGCTTGCCATCTAATTTTTGAATCTTCTGCTTCTGACTTTGTTTCTCGGACCCTAATGCTGGTGCAGATCTTTTCCCTTGTAGTCATGGACAGGCTAAATTCTTGTGCCCAACTCTCTCACAAAAATGGCATACTACAACCTTGGTGGTCTCCTGGATTTGCTCCCATTCATGCTGCAGTCGTGCCAATCTAGAATCTAAGTGTTCTTGCTCCTTTACTAGGCCTGCTAATATAGCTCTGCAAGCATCGCCCAGTTTCTTAGCTCGATGACCTTTCCTGGTTCCGTACTTCCTCAGTTTCCTTATTCCCAGATGTATGCTTGCCGCTATTGCTGTGCGTTGATCCATATTTAGCCATTGCGTTGGTGAAGGTGAGTCCGTGTTGAGGTTAGCTTGTAGTGAAATCTTCTTCGGCTCCTCGCTCGATATCATTGGATCATCCCTTTAAATCGGCTCACTCTCTTCTATCAACACATCCTCGGTTAGGATATCCTCAAATACCATCCTCAAAACACATATATACTGAAATTAGTCCAGATATAGAAAATTTATAAAACATAAGTTGAAATAAACAACAATATGAATTATAATAGTCTACAACTAGCTAAAACCTGACTCCTATAAGGCATCCAAGTTTAATTTTCCTACTGTGTTGGACTGTAAATTGAAGTCGGCTCTGATACCACTCTGTAACACCCCGATTTTCTATACCGGGAAACCGTGATAAAAGCCATAATCTTTTCCTTCAATTAGCCACAAAACTCAGAAAAACTAGAAAATTTTAAACTTTTTATTCAACACAAATGTATTACAAGTCTGAATGTTATAAAACTGCAATACATTACATCAGTGTTACAATAATGCCATACAAGCCCAAGTATTATAAACTTTCAATAAGAACTTACATCAAAGTACAATGAATAATAAATAACACTTGGTACTTCACTTGGATGTTTCTCAACAATTAATAAATTTACAATTGAAACAATGGTAACCAACATATATTACAAGTGAAATAGAATCAACACTTTCCTTCTCTTACCTTGAGTCCTCCTGAATCCTGTACCTGTAGTTTTGCAATCCAGTACCAATTGAAGTGGGGACGTCAGTACATATACTGACGCTTTAAGGCTGATGACTAGCAGTGATTCTCAACTTTAAACAAACAGATTGATAAAAAGAGAAACGTGTATATACAATTGATGTGTCAGTGTATGCTATGACTTAGACTCTAATGCAAGATTAACTAATGTAAGGATGCACTTATTCTAAGGCAAGCAAGACTTTGGAACAGTATGCAGCCCATACTATATACACCCATATCAAGCCGTTCTTCATATATAGGGATTTGAACCTGCGCCATGAATTCTACTCTTGTACTCAACCTGTTTCTGAAGATACAGCGTGACTGATGACGTTGCCCTGAAACAGTCTAATCCCACCATTCGCAGTCATATAGTGGTGTCTCCGTTTGCCACTATTGCCCGGCGTACCAGACCTCACTCAAAAATCTGACAAACTCTTAGAGTTTACTACAACACAGGTTAGCTCGACGCATCCCCTATGGCTCCTTAGCTTATAGACCGTAGTCTATGGCCTGTTTGCCTTTCCTGATATAGAACATGACGGAGTTCCGGGGGTCCATCCCCTAGCTCCGACAGGATACTTTCCGCCCTTATCATGACACTTCCAAAATTAACAGAGGAGATACGGATCCCGTACTCCCAACTCGTGACAAGGCACAGACTGTATCCCTTTGACAAGAAGGGTACGACCAGTAACACCACCTAGTGTTGGCCTATAGAACAGGTCTAAGGTATCACCCTTAACACCAACTCTTTCCCTTTGGCAAAATGATAATAAATAAAAGTTAAGTAGTAATAGCCATAAGTTACTACCCTAACGATGTCACTAACCCTAAACAATCTGAGGGATGACAACAATACTAACACAACATGCTAGGTCTTAAGTTAGACTTCGCAAGATAACTCTACTAACACAACATGCTAGGTCTTAAGTTAGACTTCGCAAGATAACTCTACTAGGTGCTCAACCTAGACTTACCAGAATCCCTAAGGATCCTGTTCATAGCCTATCGATCCAAGACCGTGGCAATACGAACGTATTCGCATGCTACTACCCTGAACTTAGATTCCGTCTACACTCCCGGCCCGCAATCAACCTACACCGGTTAAGATCTGACGGTGCACAAGAGGTGACTCGTCCACAGTACACGAGAAGTAAAATAAATATATGTCTTGATGGTCGATGGCTCCTAGGGCAATGAAATCACCCTAGACGAGCAAAATAACTGTCTTAGCTAATAAGCTACATACAAGCAAAACAACTTACATACGAGCCAACTGGCTATGTATGCGACAAAAATTTGCTAACAATTAGCGTGAACTATTTCCCAACATAAACATCCTACTTATGAACACAAGGAACACTTATTACTCATAACCAAGTGCATGATTCAAACTACTAACAAAACTTGATCTTTTATTCGTGAAAGCAACATAAAAGTCTTCTAACATCCTAGAAGTAATTAAACATGCTACTCTTATCGGAATTCAACCAAATTAGAATTTTTAGACAGGTTAGAGTATCTACTACAACTCTTTAGTTTACAACCTTCTTAGATTTAGTCAATAAGAGGTAGAAAAACCTCGAACAACCTAAACAGCGAGTATCAGCCAAAAAGGCCAACTGCTGTGACTTTGTAAAAGTAATAACTATACTCTGCTTATCGGAATCAAACCAAACAGGATATTTTGAAAAGGTGAAAACCTCTAATACAATTCCGTAGTTGATAACCTTCTCAGATTCAGTCAATAAAAGGCTACAAAAACTTCGAATTATCTAACTGCTGTGACTTTGTAAAAGTAATAACTATACTCTACTTATCGGAATCAAACCAAACAGGATATTTTGAAAAGGTGAAAACCTTTAATACAATTCCGTAGTTGATAACCTTCTCAGATTCAGTCAATAAAGGTACAAAAACTTCGAATAATCTAAACAGCGAAGCTTCAACTAAAAGGCTAGCAGTTTTGACTTGTAAAGGTCATAACTTGTACTCCGCTTATCGGAATATAACAAAATAGGACATTTTGGAAAGGTGAGAACCTCTACTACAACTTCCTAGTTAACAACTTTCTCAGATTCCGTATGGAACTCAAAATCTAGCTCTTTAATTCAAAGAACAACAAAGACAACAAAAAGCTGAAACTTGTAAAGCTCACAACTTTTGCTATATTTATTGGAATCTAACAAAATTGGACATTTTGGAAAGCTCAGAAAATCTACTACAACTCTCTAGTTATCAACTTCCTCAGATTCCGCATGGAACTCAAAATTCAGCTCCTTGAACACAATTCAAAAAACAACAAAAAGGACAGCAAAAGTTGAAAGTTGTAAAACTCACAATATTTTCTGTACTTACCAGTATCTAACAAAATTGGACATTTTGGAAAGGAGAGAACATCTACTACAACTTTCTAGTTGACCACTTTTTCAGATTTCTTATAGAGCTCAAAATCCAGCTCTTTGAATACAATTCTAGAACAACAAAACGCACAACAAAAGCTGAAACTTGTAAAGCTCATAACTTTTTCTATATTTATCAAAATCTAAAAAAATTAGACATTTTGGAAAGGTGTGAACATCTAATACAACTTTATAGTTGACCACTTTTACAGATTCCTTATAGAGCTCAAAATCCAGCTCTTTGAACACATTTTAAGAACAACAAAAAGGACAGCAAAAACTGAAACTTGTAAAGCTCATAACTTTTGCTATACTTATCGGAATCTAACAAAAATGGAAATTTTGGAAAGGTGAGAACATCTACTACAACTTTCTAGTTGACCACTTTTTAAGATTTCTTATAGAACTCAAAATCCAGCTCTTTGAACATATGCAAAAATAACCAAAACATCGATTTGCTAAAAAGCTCGCTGTTTTGGGAGAAACGTTTGTTTGACTTATAAAATTAACCCCAAAAAGTCTTCAAAAATTTGAGCATGACATTAACACATATATAAACCTCTCAAATTAATTTGGAGTCAAAATTTCAACTTTAGCATAAGTAATTAATCAAAACTACATACTAGTTTAAGATTGATTCTTTAGTGTTCTAATTGAGTTCTACATTTTCAATATTCATATGCAATTTTATTCTATTCCATGATAATCATATGAACATGAATTGAGCCCAAGTTTTTCACATAACAAGCAAATAACAATAATAATAACAATAACAAAAGTGAGAAACCCCTACCCAAAAACGGTTGGAAGAACCAGCTAGCGTAGGCTTCTCCTTCTTGTTCCTTGTTCTTGCTCCTCATGGAAAGAGAACCCACTCGTTTTCTTTTTGATTTGATCTCTCTTTCTTTTCTTTTCTTCTCAATTTTTTTCTAAACATAAAACAAGTAGAAGAAGAGAAAGAAATTAGAAGAGTGAGTGAGATGAGAAGGAGATGGAGAAACACAAAATGAAAGAGGGCTTTGCCCTTGTTGAGATTGGCTGGCCCGGGGGGGGGGGGGGTGTTATAGGAGAGAGAAGAAGCCATGTGTTCTTCTCATTTGTGGCTCAACAATTTTGAGATATATTTGCAAATAAATATTGCAATCACACCCTAATCCAATCCCTACCCTCCATTTGATCATAATTGATAAAAAAATAAGAGGTATTTTCTCAAAATCACATACTACATGATTTCGTACAAATGTACGAAATCGATATGGTACTTATACGTACATACATCTTTATATACAGATAATGTTTATTAGTTAAAACGAATAATCTCTACCAAAAATATTTTAATTCGGAAATAATAATAAAAATAATTTTATTATCAGCTCGGAAGATTTCTGTACCAATTTGATACAATACAGATGTAAACCGACTGGTGTGTGTGTGTGTTATATATATATATATATATATATATATATATATATATAATGTTTATTAGTAAAACCGGGTAATATCCATCAAAAATATTTCAATTCTGAAAATAAAAATAATAATAAAATAAAATAATTTTAATATCAGACCCGGATATTTCAGACATTTTCTCAAAAAAACGCATTTTACAGGATTTTGTACAAGTGCACAAAACCGATATAATACACATATATACTTACTTGTATATATATACAGATAACTTTTTATTAGTAAAACCAAGTAATTTCCATAAAAATATTTTAATTTTAAAAATAATTATTATAAAAATATAATATCCAACCGGGATATTACATGTAGATGGCTCCATGTTATTTTGATTGTGCCATGGCTTGTAGAAATGAAGTTGTGTTCAACATAATGGCTAGAATTCAAAGTAATTAGAAAGAGAAAAAGAAAGTAACATCTAGTGGGTTGTTGGAATGAAAATCTTCTAATTGATGCATATTAGAATGTTCACATGGTAGTCAAAACAATGCAATGTGTATGAAAAAGCTTTGAAATTCTATTATAGTAAAGAAATATGGAAATAGTTTCACTAGTGTATATTTCTATTAGTACAAAGAATTTTTTATTAAGGTGTTTTGAAGAGGGATGATATTTTATTTAAAATTTGATAATAGGAGTTCATTAATGCAATTTGGGAGGAATATTTTATTATATTGTCGAAAATAAGAATTTTTATAGGTTTGAAAATATGCTACTTACTGTATTTGAGAAAGAAAACATTCTGGAAGAATATTAGATTTGAATGATAATAAATAGTTGAGAATCAAAATTTGTAAAGAAGAGTTATAAACAAACAAGAAGTATAAAGAGTTTTTAACTACGAATTATAACATAGAACGGGCTTGGGCATACTGGTTTTCATTGTGGGTTTAAGGCACTATGAACAAGCATCGGTGTAACCCCTGTTTTTCATTTTTCGTATTTTTGGTGTATTTTTTTCTTTTCTTGTGTATTTGTACTCTCTCTTGTATTTTTCTGAACCGTATATTGAGTAGTTTCAATATATTTTCATTTTTCTTTTCGCATTCCTAATTTTTGCGAGTTATTTCCGATTTCTTGATTGTTCTTGTTCATGGTTGTTGTTTTCGCTCTTTATTGTTGTCACACCCCGCTTCCCAAAACACGGGAATACGGGCACAAGACTAAGGCCCAGCGAATGATGCGAATGCACCATTCATGAGCTGTACAAGTAAACTCAACAACAAGATAATAAAACAATCTACGCAGGCATGTAAATCACAATTTGATAATGAAAGTTACAGACATATTCTATAATATAACCAACAGCTGGGAAATACAACTAATTATGGGTCAAACAAGCCCGGATTACAATAAAGAGTTTCAGGAAATAAAACACAAACTAAAGATAACATATAAACAATAAACTAGAACACTTGGTCGGCGACACCTTCTGGTAACTCTCCATTTGGGCCTGCAAGTATATTATAACAAAAGAAAAGAAAAGGGAAACAAGAAGATGCCCGTTAATACCCCGTTAATACAAGTCATGGGTCGCAAGGGGGATACAAGCTAAGGAAACAGGTACAAACAAAACAAAAGAAAAACAGGAAAAGAGCAAGGAATTCGAGAGTCATGAAATAGGGGAAATGCAATATGCAAACATGGTATGAACAAGGCATTATGGAACAAGTGACATATAAAACAAGTAATCAAGTAAACGAGCATCGAGTCAACATGAATATGTAACATATAATTTGATCATGCAAGTGCACGTGTTCATCTTAAGTCTAATGTTTGATTCTATCTAGGTATCACTTCATGCATCCATCTTTTTACTACATGGTTGCTACAGTCAATGCAATTTCGTTTAGGCCTAGTGATGGATTTTATAGGGCGGTGTACTCAGGAAACAATATTCGATAATGACCGATGACTGAATCAATGAAGATACTGTAGTCAGTAATCTACAATTATTCGATAACCGATATGACCGATAGACCGATAACCGATAGACCAATAGACCATAAATAGGGAAACATGAGCCCCTCTTCTAAGTACACTTACCTATATTGTCCACTACTATGGTCTTTTCCTTAAACCCCAGCTTGTTACTTTTATTTTAATTTAATCAAAAAGATCAAGATGTCATATTCATATTTAACTACTGTCACGGATGAAACATTCCTGTACATAAACATGTATAATCCTAGGAATACATATGTGTGTATTAATTTGTGTTCATGTCATGCATATGGTAACAAAGTATTCACAATCATATGTGAATACGAGATCGACGGATTAGGTATAAAAACGGGTATCAATTCGACTTATGAATGCAAATTGGAGTCAAAAATAATATACTTGCGGTATTTATGCAAAGGGCTTGTACTTGAACAAATAAATTTGTACAAGAGATACTTGCCTGAATTGACGATTCCGAGGTGAACGAGAGAGTGACGGAAATAGAATAACGAGCAGTGGAACACGTGCAAGATGCGTACAACAACTCCTAAATAGCAGAACTCCTCAAATTCCTTTCTCGATCGGATCTCCCACACAAACACCAAACAGTAACAAAATAACCCAATCCTCTTCTCAAGCACCAAACACCAATACAACACCCAATACACCAAACACCGATAACAAACCAACCCTTCTCCAAAAATACAAACAACAACCAATTCCACTTCACAAACAGCAACTCAATGGATCTAATCCCAAACTCCAAGCACGAACACCAACACACCAATAAAATCAGATCCAACCTACCACACAACAAAAGTTCCAAACACCAACAGCAATATAATCCAACCCAAACACCCAATTCCAAACAACAACCCAATCCTAAACACCAAACAGGAACTCAACAACAACTCCTTCACAAAATACCCCACACCCAAACAGCAATCGATCTTCCCTTACCCAACAGTAACAGCCAGGATGAACAACTCCCGGCTCTTCTTCTTCCTCTTTAGTGTTGACAGAGAGAAAGAGGGGGGGGGGGAAGAACGATGGCGGAAGACAGATTCGGGGACTGCGGCAAGCGGGGATGGTGACACCGCGGCAAGGCGGCTGGTTGGGAAGCGACGGCAGCGCGATGGGAGGCGCGATTGGAGGTCGCACCGTTGGCGATGGGCGGCGAGGAGTGGAGGAGGATCGCCGCGACTGGTCTGGCGATGGTGGCGAACGGAGAGCGGCGCGATGGCAAATGACTGCGGTGCTTGACGTGGAAGGCGAAGCAATGGCGACACCTTGATGGGTAGCGCTCGGGAGGAGCGGCGGTTGTCGTCGGAGGGCGTCACGACGGCGCAGGGGAGAGGGGGCAATGGCGGAGAAGGGGGCGGAAGAGACGAGGCTGGCATTGTGGAGGAGGCGTTCGACGATAGGGGTGAGTGGTAGGAAGGAGGAAGATGACGCTGGGGTTGGATGTTTAGGTTCTGTTTCGAAACAGAAGGGGGAGAGAGAAGAAGAGGACGGGGAGAGAGATAATAACGGGGGAGAGAGAGTAAATGGGGAGAAGGTGTGAGATATTATAAATTTAAATTAATACTGATATGTTATTAAAGAGATAAGAGATTGCAGGGAGGAGGCAGTTACGGAAATCAATAACTATCAGTTGAGGAGAATTAAAGGAGAGATTTTAGGGAGAGGGGGTTACGGGATCAATAATTACGGTGATTATTCGGATATTAATTTGGGGGTTACAGGAGATATTTTGGGAATTGATTAGGAGTAGATCTGGTCAACACACAATTAAGAGAAATTGGGTTAATGGGTTTGAGTTTAAAAATAGTTGGGCTTTATATTTGTGCTTCACAACTCAAATGAACAATGCAAATCAATGAATATAAATTGGGCTTAAAATAAACAATTGAGTTTGGGCTTTAAATTAAATAAATAATGCAAAATAGATCAAGATCAATTGGGCTTTAAAAATAATAATAATAAAGATAAAGATAAAGAAAGTAGAAGTAATAACAACATCACTAATTAATGATAACAACAATAATATTACTAATAATAAGAACAACCAATATTAATAAAAATGATAATACTGAAAATACAAAAAATAATAGAAATAACAATAAAAATAATAAAATAATAATAGCAAGATTATATAAAGGAATTGGGTTTAACAAATTATTAAAGAAGTTCCGAATATTTTTAGTTTGGCTAAAATGAAAATAGTCGATCAATTACAAAATAGAAAGTAAAGTAAAAATACCCTTATTCAATTTAAACATAATTTCCGATCAAAAATATTTTAAATAGAAAAGTTAAAATGAATTTAACACAACTAAATTCATAAATAATTCGAAATACAGAAAAAAATTCAAAAATTATATATTTACGGGAACGAGGGCTACAATCCTACCCACCTTATAACAGAATTTCATCCTCAAAATTTGCTTCGGCGGTATATAGGACAAGGAGAAAAATAACTTGGGAAATGGCAAAACTGGGAAGTAAAGGGAAATGGACAAAATGTGGCAACACAAAAATGAGAAAGAACATGGATAAGGATGAAGTGATCAAAATGATGTCAAATAGAGATCCAATGAATGAAGACAATGCAAATGCATGAAGAAAAGCAAGCGATGCAGAGAAGGAGAAGCAATAAGAAAATTTTGGGACCTGTGGGTTATGGGCCCACCACGCTTCTGCTGCACTACTCTGATGGCGACGTTCCAAGCTACAGACATGTCGTTGTAGACCACATGGCACTGATCAACAAACCGAGCAGGGAGAAAAGAATTAGACACTGGAATCAAAATAATATGGGTACAGAGAAAGAATCTATACCCAATAAAAAGTCAATGAATGTGAATGAATGGAAGAGGAGAAACAACTGAGAAATGAAAGGTATTGAATGTGAAGGGGTCAAAGAGGAATCAAATCAGAGGAGTATCCAGATTATGTTGGTTATTCATTATCGTGATTAACATGGTGTACATGTTGTTGAGTTAACCTGATTGAGTCAAGCCTGTCTAATGTATTAGTCATCTAACACATTAGCCAAATCTGAGCTCTGATACCACTAAAAATCCTGTCATGCCCCGCTTCCCAAAACATGGGAATACGGGCGCGAGACTAAGGCCCAGCGAATGATGCGAACGCACCCTTCATGAGCTGTACAAATAAACTCAACAACAAGATAATAAAAAAATCCATGCAGGCATGTAAATCACAATTTGATAATCAAAGTTACAGACATATTCCATAATATAACCAACAGCTGGGAAATACAAATAATTACGGGTCAAACAAGCCCGGATTACAACAAAGAGTTTCATGATATAAACACAAACTAAAGATAACATATAAACAATAAAGTAGAACACTTGGTTGGCGACACCTTCTGGTAACTCTCCATTTGGGCCTGCAAGTATATTATAACAAAAGAAAAGAAAAGGGAAACAAGAAGATGCCCGTTAATACAAGTCACGGGCTGCAAGGGGGGTACAAGCTAAGGAAACAGGTACAAACAAAATAAAAGAAAAATAGGAAAAGAGCAAGGAATTTGAGATTCATGAAATAGGGGAAATGCAATATGTAAATATGGTATGAACAAGGCATTATTGAACAAGTGACGTATAAAACAAGTAATCAAGTAAACGAGCATCGAGTCAACATGAATATGTAACATATAATTTGATCATGCAAGTGCACGTGTTCAACTTAAGTCTAATGTTTGATTCTATATAGGTAGCACTTCATGCATCTATCCTTTTACTACATGGTTGCTACAGTCAATGCAATTTCGTTTAGGCCTAGTGATGGATTTTATAGGGCGGTGTACTCAGGGAACAATATTCGATAATGATCGATGACCGAATCAATGAAGATATTATAGTCAGTAATCTACAATTATTCGATAACCGATGTGACCAATAAACCGATAACCGATAACCGATAGACCAATAGACCGATAAATAGGGAAACACGGGCCCCTCTTCTAAGTACACATACCTATATTGTCCACTACTATGGTCTTTCCCTTAAACCCTGGCTTATTACTTTTATTTTAATTTAATCAACAAGAACAAGATGTTATATTCATATTTAACTACTATCACGGATGAAACATTCCTGCACATAAACATGTATAATCCTAGGAATACATATGTGTGTATTAATTTGTGTTCATGCCATGCATATGGTAACAAAGTATTCACGATCATATGTGAATACGGGATCGACGGATTAGGTATAAAAACGGGTATCAATTCGACTTATGAATGCGAATTGGAATAAAAAATAATATACTTGTGGTATTTATGCAAAAGGCTTGTACTAGAACAAATAAATTTTTACAAGAGATACTTGCCTAAATTAACGATTCCGAGGTGAACGAGAGAGTGACGGAATTAGAATCCTGGGCAGTGGAACACGTGCAAGATGCATACAGCAACTCCAAAATAACAAAACTCCTCAAATTCCTTTCTCGATCGGATCTCCCACACAAACACCAAACAGCAACAAAATAACCCAATCCTCTTCTCAAGCACCAAACACCAATACAACACCCAATACACCAAACACCGATAACAAACCAACCTTTCCCCAAAAACACAAACAGCAACCAATTCCACTTCACAAACTACAACTCAATGGATCTAATCCCAAACTCCAAGCACGAACACCAACACACCAATAAAATCAGATCCAACCTACCACACAGCAAAAGTCCCAAACACCAGCAGCAATATAATCCAACCCAAACACCCAATTCCAAACAACAACCCAATCCTAAACACCAAATAGGAACTCAACAACAACTCCTTCACAAAATACCCCACACCCAAACAGCAATCAATCTTCCCTTACCCAACAGTAACAGCCAGGATGAACAACTCCCGGCTCTTCTTCTTCCTCTTTAGTGTTAACAGAGAGAAAGAGGGGGGGGGGGGGAGAACGATGGCGGAAGACAGACTCGATGACTGTGGCAAGCGGGGACGGCCACACCGCGGCGAGGCGGCTGGTCGGGAAGCGACGGCAGCGCGATGGGAGGCGCGATTGGAGGTCGCACCGCTGGCGATGGGCGGCGAGGAGTGGAGGAGGATCGCCGCGACTGGTCTGGCGATGCTGGCGAACGGAGAGCGGCGCGATGGCAAATGACTGTGGTGCTCGACGTGGAAGGCGAAGCAATGGCGACACCTCGATGGGTAGCACTCGGGAGGAGCGGCGGCTATCCTCGGAGGGCGTCACGACGGCGTAGGGGAGCTGCACAGTCGACTGGCTGTCGCAATGGGGGAAAGATGAGTGGGTGGTCGTTGCGAGCACCGTGACGGGGGAAGCTCGGGGGAGATGGGGGTGGGATGCGGTCGATGGAGGCGAGAGGAGGAAGAGGGGGCGATGGCGGAGAAGGGGGCAGAGGAGACGAAGCTGGCATTGTGGAGGAGGCGTTCGACGATGGGGGTGAGCGGGAGGGAGGAGGAAGATGATGCTGGGGTTGGATGTTTGGGTTTTGTTTCGAAACAGAAGGGGGGAGAGAAGAAGAGGACGGGGAGAGAGATAATAACGGGGGAGAGAGAGTAAACGGGGAGAAGGTGTGAGATATTATAAAATTAAATTAATACTGATATGTTATTAAAGAGATGAGAGACTGAAGGGAGGAGACAGTTACGGAAATCAATAACTATCAGTTGAGGAGAATTAAAGGAGAGATTTTAGGGAGAGGGGGTTACGGGATCAATAATTACGGTGATTATTCGAATATTAAATTGGGGGTTACAGGAGATATTTTGGGAATTGATTAGGAGTAGATCTGGTCAACACACAATTAAGAGAAATAGGGTTAATGGGTTTGAGTTTAAAAATAGTTGGGCTTTATATTTGGGCTTCACAATTCAAATGAACAATGCAAATCAATGAATATAAATTGGGCTTAAAATAAACAATTGAGTTTGGGCTTTAAATTAAATAAATAATGCAAAATAGATCAAGATCAATTGGGCTTTTAAAATAATAATAATAATAATAATAAAGATAAAGAAAATAGAAGTAATAACAGCATCACTAATTTTAATGATAACAACAATAATATTACTAATAATAAGAACAACCAATATTAATAAAAATGATAATTCTGACAATACTAAAAATAATAGAAATAACAATAAAAATAATAAAATAATAATAGCAAGATTATGTAAAGGAATTGGGTTTAACAAATTATTAAAGAAGTTCCGAATATTTTTAGTTTGGCTAAAATGAAAATAGTCGATCAATTACAAAATAGAAAGTAAAGTAAAAATACCCTTATTCAATATAAACATAATTTCCGATCAGAAATATTTTAAATAGAAAAGTTAAAATGAATTTAACACAACTAAATTCATAAATAATTTGAAATACAGAAAAAAATTCAGAAATTATATATTTATGGGAACAAGGGTTACAATTGTTGTCTCATTCTCTTTATTTGTATTTTTGGGTGCTCTTGATGATTTGGTGGTCTACCCCATTCCTAATCCTATTATTTTGATCCCTAATTGATTATCAAAGCCAAATTACCCAATCCTAGTTTGAATCGTATTCAATTTGATCCCCATTTGACGTATCGGATTAATCCTATTACTACTCCTAATCTACCCACAACCCAATTACCCAATAACCCAACTCATACTCTAAACCCTAATCCCCTCATGCATATATAACCCTCTCTCCCCTCAAACCCTAACCCTAACACCTAAACCCTAGCCCCTATCCTATAGCCCCCAGCTCTCCCCCTTGCTTGCGCCACACACCATCCCGCACAGCAGACCCGACGCCCAACCCCACGCCGACCATCCTCCTCCCAGGTTGCACCTTGGCCGAGCTCACTCCCCCTCATCCCGATCTCCAACCACCTCCAACCACCACCATACTCCATCACTTTACCCCTCTCCGATCACTTTCCCCCCTTCCGGCCATCATCCAACCCTCCAAGCCTCAAGTACCGCCATTCATCTATCTCTCTTTTGTGAGTTCTCTCTTCTCTTGCTTTGAGAAGCATGTAGGGTGTTCGTGTGATTGTTCATGAGTCCGTTGCTCTTAAATTGTGGATCTCTTGTTCGTGGATTTCGGTTTGTTGTCCGGAAATTCGTTCCCGTTATTCTTGGAGTCATTTCATATCTGATTAAGGCAAGTAACTTGTACTCCAATTTCTTTGTTTGATACAAGTCAAAAATACCACCTACAGTGTAGTTGGGTCTAGAGACGACTCTTGTTTGTATTATCTTTGATGGGTTTTATCTCTATTGTGAAAACTTGACCATAATTGTCTCATGACACAATCTTGACATGAATTAACTTAGGTTTTTCCCGTTCTTGATTTGATCATGTATGTAGAATTTTTGTTAGAATTTGGGTATTTATTGGGATCCATGTGATAGCCTTGCTTTAGATATGTTAACTATCCTATTTCATGTTTTTTGGACACTTGGTAGACTCGATTTCAGGTTTGATTGTGCCTTGAACAAGTTTTGTTTCATATATGTTGAGTTGTTGTTAAAGGAGAAAAATCTATATTTTGTCGCTGATCTGTTTTGTTTGCTGTTTTGAATTGTCTTGAAGTCAGTATCTTGGTTCCAGTATAAAACATGAGTTTTATAGAAATTCGTCTATTTTCACCCCTCTGACCTTGCTCGATTTCGTTTTCGTATAAGTGACTTATGACTGTTTTACTACAGAGGTGTATTATGTTTCCAGATTTTGTTTCTCGACAATTTTGTTGATTAATTATTTTGTTACTTGTGCTACATATATTATTTTCATCTGAAACATGGCATAGTTTTTCTATACCTATCTAGGGGTTACCCAGAATTTTGGTAGATTTTATTGATGGGTTTTATATGTCGTTTCATACATGTTTACAAAAGTCATACTTGATGTATTTTGCTCGCTGTTATGTAAAGAATCATATTTTCACCATGTTTCCTTCTACTTTATGGAAAATGTTTATGAAATATGAAAGTTAGGTTAATTTGTCTATTTTCATCTCCCTTTGTCGGATTTGGATTTCGTTTCACGGCTTGCGAGATATTTCAGTTTTCGTAATGTAGTGTTGGGAATTCCAGATTTACCAAAGTATCGTTTCTTGATATTTTCTTATTTTTTATGGCTGAACTAATTTTACTGGAATATTATGAAACTTTATATTTTGATTCTAGACATATAGGGAAATACCTCAGATATTTCTTGGATTTATTTGAGGAGTTTTAATGCTGTTTTTCTGACTGTGAATTTGTTTTACTGAATTCTGGCTGAACGTGTTTTCTGGATTCAAACCTGTTTTGAGTTATGATGTTGGGAATTACTATATGACTTAATTATATTCATTGGATTCGTGTCGAAGAATATTTTCCAGATTTTTTTGGTGGATCCATATTTTCATTTCTGTAGCGACGAGAATCACCGTTTTAGTACTTTACTATCTTGCTGTCCTGAATATGAACATACACTGTTTTGCTCGTTTATGTGATTGTAAATTATCTATGCATGTTTATTTGTTTCCCTGAACCTAATACTAATTATACCATGTTAGTTTGACACTATTTCGTACACTTTCATGCCTGTTTGATGACCATAATAAAAGTAACCAAGCCGGGGTTTATGGGAAAGATCTAGTAGCGGAAAAACATAGAAATGTGTACTTAAAGGGGGCCCGTGTTTCCCATCTGATTATCTGTTATCTGTTATGAGATCATGCAAGATTTTGATTATCTGTTACCCAACTACATACTTCCTACGAGAGGGTGTACTTGGAGGGGACTTAGTCCTATCTGTTGCATAATTGTTTGTTATTTGTCTGTCTAGATCTGTTATCTGATATCTATCTGAACTCTGAGTACACGGCCATATATGATCCCCTACGAAATCTACAAACATAACCGTGCTGAATGTAGCAACCATGTGATAAAAGGATGGCACATGAAGTGCTACCTAGTTAGTAATTAATACAAGACATATAAAAATCTGACATCTGTATCTGTATCTGGAATCTGAATCTGAATCTGAATCTGTTATATGTATCTGACTATCTGTTATCTGATCATCTGATTACTTGTTATCTGTCTGATATTATCACTTGACACCATTATTTGACACTATCTGTATATCTGTCTGCATGCCTTTTGACTTTGATACTTACCACATGTTAGTATACCATGCTAGTTGATTTTGCAATACCATGCTAGGTCTGTTTCTGCTATTATTTAGATTTCTTTAGTTTCCCTATGTACTTGTATTCTACATTATAAGTGGCCCGTAACTTGCAATTGACGGGTACTTGTTTTCTTTTTTCTTCTCCTACAAATTTACTAATAGCAGATCAAGATGGTCCGCTGCCAGATGGTATTGGCGAGATGATATATTAGTGCTGAATTTTCTATTTATTATTATTATTATTATTATTATTATTTGTTGCTTTAACTTGAATAAAATGTACTTGATTACTTGGATAATTATTTGTATTTGGGCGATGTGGCCCAGGATATTTGACTTGTTCAGAATTTGATTATTTGAGATTATTATATTCGGTTTCAAGTAATTTCTGTTGGTATCTTGTTTCAATTATGCATGTCCGGTTGTATCTTTTGCTTTCGACTCTGATTATTTCTGTGAAATATTGTAAAGAGTCTTGAACAGCTTATGGATGATGAAAATCGTTCGCTGGGCTTTTGTCGCATATCCGTATTCCTTTTTGGGAAGCAGGGGCGTGACAGTCGCGTCTTGGGTTTGAGTCTTGTTAGAGGCTCTATTTTATTAAAACTTGATTTTTTCCCCAATACACAGTATATCATGTATATAAGGCATTCAAGTTTCCTTTCCTTCACTAGCCGCTATTGGGCATACTAGTCTTTGGGTTCGATTTGGGGTGGTTACTGTAGCGTAGGCGGGGGTCATGGGTTTGAAACTGGCCATGGCCAGTTTCAGATTTTAAATTTTTTGAGTATTTCAAGTGAATAAAATATAGGAAAAAATCATATTATTATTCTAAAATATTACTTAGACTTTAGAAAGTATTTCCACAATATTTTGTTATATTTGTGGGAATTGGAAGTGGAATTCACAATCAATAATGTGTGGAAGAACAAGAAATTTTAATTAAAAATGTGACCCTTGTATGATTAAAGAAAGATAAAAATTTGAAATGCAATTAGAATCCTCTTGATGAGATGTTATAGTGTTTGATTAAGAACATTTGAGTTGCATACAAGGTTATGAATGATTAAATTGATAATGGAAGTTGAAGTGAGTTACTTCATGTTTAAGATTATAAAGAAATGAATATGAGAAAGAGATTGTAAGTAAATAAATGAAATATCTTGATGAGGTTAGATGTAACCTTTGTGGTCTCAGTTGAGACGGTTGTTATTCTAGGGTGAACGAGGCCTAGATTATCGACAGTTGAAATTTATGAAATTGTGAGAAGTAACCAGTTGGGTTGACTGTCTCCGTGTTTTGTTTAAGACTGGTGGGTAAGCTAAACTCTAGTTTTTAATAATCATAACTTAAAATTAAGGATAGGCACTAGTTGGTGATATGATGAAATGAGTGCAAACGTGAGTTATGGACTCTAGAATGATCCTTGGAGAGATGGTCCCCAGTATTCCGGGACGATGGACATAAGGACCACAGAATGATCAACGGAGTGGGAACGATCTCAAGTATTCCGGAACGAGAGTGATGCTCATAGGATGCTTGTGCAATGAGGGCTCCAGAATGACCTGCGGAGTGAAACGATCCCAAGTATTCCGGGACAATGGACGTAAGGCCACAGAATGATCCACGGAGAGGGATTGGTCTCCAGTATTCCAAGGGCGAGAGCCAATACTTGCAAAGTGTCTAAATCTAGTAGTAGTCATCGTAGTAGGTTGAATGGCGAGGGATCTAACCTTATAATGTGGAGTATGTAGGTGCTTGCCCTCGAACCTATGTAATATGGGATGCATAGAATTCGAACAAGTATGCATTAGTTTCATCCTAGCGAAAATATCTGCATTAGACATTAAGTCATTGCGTACACTGACATGTTTAGATTAGTCACTCTTTTAACACTTTATTTACATTCAAGTTTGTGGTTGTTAAAGTATTAAAGAATCGTTATATTACAGCATAGTGAGGATCGCCGTTTATAATATTGCATCGGTTGTAAGCAACTGACGTGCCCAAAGTTTCATATGTAAAACTTGGAATTTACAAGAAAATATAAAGATCAATTTGATGTTGATGATTACTTAAATGCTAAAGTTGTTACAATTGTATATTTATCAATTGTACTTCATCTATTTTCTGCTGCGTTATTGATGTAAAAGAACAATGTTGTAATAAAAAGTTTCAAATTTCCTTGTAAAATTGTACGAAGTGAAGCATAGATCCTATTAAGCTACGAATTACTGTATTTTGGTATTCGGGGCATTACACATAGTCAGGTCAGACTGCCTTTTCCCCGCAGTGTCAATCGTCGTTGAGAGGACCGCTGCCCCAGGGAGAGATCAGGCTTTTAACTTGACTGCGGAGGAAGCTCAGACCACGGAAGAAGTCGTTGCATGTATTTCTTTTGTGTTTTCTTTTGTTGTTATGCTCTTTGTTCCTTGTTTCATTTATTTTCTCTTGCATCTTTCTTCATGTTGTCTTTCTGCATCATTTTCCATATTCCTTGGTTATCTTTCATCTGTTCATCTTTTCCCTTGTTTGGCTCTATCTTAGGTTATATTATTGTTCATTCTGTTCCTGCTTGTGTTCTTTTTTATTCCGGGGCAACCCATTCCTTTGTCTCTTCCCGCTTTGTGGATCTGCATCAGTTGGAGTGCAGTGAGTTGCTAGTTGCTTGGCATATCACCACAGGTGGTGGTGTTGTCGTCTGTTCTCGGGAGTGCAAGTAGAGTCCCGTGGTGATTGGAAGTGCTTATTTCATAGCAGATCTGATTATGATTGGCAGTTCATGGTTTGATGTGATTCTCGGCATGGATTGGTTGAGTGAAACCCACGAGATCATCGATTTTCGAGTGAAAAAGGTTGTTTTCAGGATGCTAGTCCATGAGGAGTTTGAGTTCCATGCTGAGGAGTTACCCCTTGGGCGTGATCAGAAAGTAGTTTTCGATGTAGGTTGTGCAATGGAGTCGCACTCAGGCTTTGAGGCTGCGCCTCTTGTTGTGCAGGAATTTCTGGATAAGTTTCCCAAGGAGTTGCCTAGACTTCCCCCGGATAGGGATGTGAAATTCGATATTTATGTTTAGCCTGGTACTGAGCCGATATCGAAGAGTCCTTACCGGATAGCACCAGTTGAGCTAGCAGAGCTGAAGGTGCAGGTCTAAGGATTGCTGGATTTAGGTTTCATTAGGCCTAGTGTGTCCCCGTGGGGCGCTCCTATCTAGTTTGTCAGCAAGAAGGACGGGAGTCATCGTCTGTGCATAAATTACCTTGAGTTGAACAGTGTTACAGTGAGGAACCAGTATCCACTACCCAGGATTGATGGTTTGTTTGATCAGTTGGGTGGAGCTGCTGTATTTTCAAAGTTGGAACTTTGCTTTGGTTATCAGCAAGTGAAGGTGAAGGCAGCTGATGTGCAGAAGACTACGTTCAGGACCAGATATGGGCACCATGAGTTCCTTGTGATACCTTTCAGAGTCACGAATGTGCCAGCAGTGTTCATGAGTTCGATGAACAGAGTTCTCTCCATTTCTGGACAGATTCGTAGTGGTCTTCATAGACAACATTCTGGTGTATTCTTGGAATCGGAAAGATCATGCTAATCATTTGAGGTTGATTCTGCAGACCTTGAAGGAGAATCATCTCTATGGGAAACTTAGCAAGTGTGAGTTCTGGCTTGATCGAGTTACCTTTTTGGGGCACATTATCTCAGGTGATGGTATTTCTGTCGATCCGTCCAAGATTTCTACGGTCAAGGATTGGCCTGTTCCTAAGTTAGTTTCGAAAGTGAGAAGTTTCCTTGGTTTGGTCGGGTATTATCAGAAGTTCGTCCAAGACTTTTCGAAGATAGCGGGTCCGTTGACTAGACTGACTCGGAAAAATTAGAAGTTCGTTTGGGATGGAGCTTGTAGTGGAGCTTTTGCTGAGTTGAAGCACCGATTGACGTAAGCGCCTGTGTTGACTATTCCGGATGGTTCGGGTTGTTTTGTGGTTCACTGTGAAGCTTCTGGCAAGGGCCTAGGTGAAGTGTTGATGCAGAAAGGTCGAGTTGTTGCTTATGCATCCAGACATTTGAGTCCGCACGAGAAGAACTACCCTACCCATGATTTGGAACTGGCTGTCGTGATCTTTGCTTTGAAGTTGTGGAGGCATTATCTGCTTGGAGACCGACTGGAGATCTTTACTGACCATAAAAGTCTCGATTGTTCACTCAGAAGGAGCTGAACATGAGGCAGAGGGGATGGTTGGAGTTTATGGCTGACTATGACATCAGTTTACAATATTATCCGGGTAGAGTGAACTTGGTACCTGATGCTTTGAGTAGGAGACCAGTTGCCATGTTCCTGACTCAGCAGAGAAAGCTTGTTGAGCAAATTAGGAGGTTGGATTTGGATGTGATCTTGCCAGGTTAAGATCAGAGTTGCATGATGCTTCATTTGCAGTCGTCTCTTGTTGAGCAGATTAACGAAGCTCGGGCAGGTGATGAGCAATTGCAAGGGTTCAGATCTGAAGTTGAAGCGGGTACGAGGATCGATATGATTGTTCACTCAGATGGATCTCTTTGTTTTGGGTCCAAGTTGTGGGTTCTGAATGGTGAGGTTCATCAAAAGTTGCATGAGGAAACCCACCAATCGTCGTACTCTATTCATCCTGGTGGTACGAAGAGGTACCAGGACTTGAAGCTTCATTTTTGGTGACATGGTATGAAGAGGGTCGTGGCGAGATTTGTTTTGCAGTGCTTGATCTGCTAGCAGGTGAAGGCAGAGCATCAGAGGACTGCCGGACTTCTTCAGCCTCTTCCCATTCCAGAGTGAAAGTGGGAGCATATTACCATGGATTTTGTGACTGCTTTGCCGAGGAGCCCTAAGGGTCACAACGCCATTTGAGTGATTGTGGACATGTTGACGAAGAGCGTTCACTTCGTTCTCTTCAGAGTTGGGACAGTCTACTGAGAGCCTAGCTGAGAAGTACATGCAAGAGATTGTCAGACTTCATGGGGTTATAGTCAGTATTGTATCTGACAGGGATATGAGGTTCCGGTTGCAGTTTTAGGAGAGCCTTCAGAGTAGTCTGGGGAGTAAGTTGAAGTACAGCACAACTTTTCACCCTTAGACAGATGGACAGTCAGAGAGGACCATCCAGACTCTATAGGACATGTTGAGGTCCTATGTGCTACAATTTGGAGGTTCTTGGGAGGACCACTAGCATCTTGTAGAGTTCTCGTACAATAATAGCTTTAAGGGTATTCTTAAGGATGCTACGTTCGAAGCACTCTATGGTCGTATGTTTCGGTCACTAGTGTGCTGGGATGACATGGGCAAGAGGAAGTTGCTGGGCCCGGAGTTGATCACCAGGACGGTGGATGCTGTGAGTTTGATCAGGAAGCATCTCCAAGCCGCACAAGACAGACAGAAGTGATGGGCTGATGTTCATCGTAGAGCCTTGGAGTTTGAGGTAGGAGACCATGTTTTCCTTAAGGTATTGCCGTGGCGAGGTGTCATTCATTTTGGTGGCAGAGGCAAGTTGAGACCCAGGTTCATCGAACCATTTGACATCGTGGAACGAGTAGGCAAGGTGGCTTATCGTCTTGCATTGCCCTCGGCTTTATCTGGAGTGCACGACGTCTTCCATGTCTCGCAACTGAGGAAGTATATCCATGATGAGAGCCACGTGATTGACTACTCAGAATTTTCTGTAAGGCCGGATTTGTCATGTGAAATTTTGCTCGTTGCTATTGTGGATCAGCGGGAGAAGGTTTTGAAGGACAAGGTGATCAAGCTTGTTCGTGTTTCTTGGAATTCTCACTCGCCGGGTGAGTCGACTTGGGAGCTGGAGGAGGATATCCAGCGGAGGTTTCCTCATTTGTTTGTGTAGCTCTTGTTTTGCTGTTTTTGCTTTTGTTATTGTATTTTTCTTTTTTGGGGTTACCCTATGTACTATCTGGAGTGCACGACGTCTTCCATGTCTCGCAACTGAGGAAGTATATCCATGATGAAAGCCACGTGATTGACTACTCAGAATTTTCTGTGAGGCCGGATTTGTCATGTGAAATTTCGCTCGTTGCTATTGTGGATCAGCGGGAGAAGGTTTTGAAGGACAAGGTGATCAAGCTTGTTCGTGTTTCTTGGAATTCTCACTCGCCGGGTGAGTCGACTTGGGAGCTGGAGGAGGATATCCAGCGGAGGTTTCCTCATTTGTTTGTGTAGCTCTTGTTTTGCTGTTTTTGCTTTTGTTATTGTATTTTTCTTTTTTGGGGTTACCCTATGTACTTCTTGTTGAATTTTCGAGGATGAAATTCTTCTTGTTAGGAGGGTAGGATTGTAACCCATATTTTCCCATTATTGTATTTCTTATTTTATTTAATAAAATTCTGAATTTATTTTATTTTATTTTGATTTTTGTTTATTTTTCTTTCTTTTTGTATTGTTTGTTGTTCTCTTTGTGATTTATTCTCTATTTCATTCAGCTTTTTATTCTCATTCATTTGATCTACAATTTGTTCTTGATCTCGTATATTGTTTGAACCTATTTCATGGCCTATTTGACTCTTATTGGACTCGTTTCTTCCTATTGGATACTACCTAGTTGACCCAAACCTACATTGACCCTATATAAACACCCTAATTGTACCCTAACCCTAATAACCAAACCCTAATTATCTCTCTCTCTATCCCCTAGTCGTCACCTTCTCTCAACCCACTCCTGACCTCTCTCTCTCCTGAACCCCCCATCTCGCTGTTGTCGTTCTTCTCCGACGCCGGCAGACCCCGACCACCCACCGCACACCCTCTTCTTTCTTCTCTCCCCGTGCCGCTGTCCCTGTCCCCGTTCGAGCCCAGCGCCGTAGACCAGACCCCGACATTGTTTCCCCCCGCTGTCGTCGACTTCGCTATGGTCGACAATGCCGGAGTCAGCTAGACGTCACGCCGTCATCGTCTTCTTTGGTTGCTACCACTGCTCTTGCTGTATATTGCTGCTGTCTCTTTGTGTGTGGTGTGCACATACGTCACATGCACGTATTTCGGTTGGTGTTGATCTCGTTCTTGTTCGTGCGTTCGTTGTGTTCATTGTTCAGAATCCATTCCCGTTATTCTGTTCTTCGTTTCCGTCGTCTTCATTACAGGCAAGTAGCTTGTATGTGTTCTTTTTGTCATACCAGTTAAATACCATCAGTAATCTAGTATGAAAACAATTGTACTCTCATGATGATCCTATTTTGTTAGGTTAACCATGGACATCATCTTTTGATCATAAGTAGTTACAATAGTTGACACCCGTTGCATGAAAACAATTAGATTAGTGGACATCTTGACTGTATGTTACTTGTGACACACCGTATGTTGTAGATGACTGTTGCATAGATATTTGTTGGATGTATTATCTCATTATGGACTATTTGATTCACATGCCATGCTGATTTGAGTAACCCACATATTCCATATTGTGTATGACATCTTAGATTGGACTGTTTGTAATTAAGTTGTTTGATAAAATGCATTAAAGAACTTTTGTTTGCTGCTACCCCTATTTTTGTACAGTAATTTCGACCCTGTTAACATCGGTAAAATAAATAACTTTGTGAACATGATTCGTAGCCTTAGTTTTCTAGTTTTCAGCATTATCAACGGATCTGAATTCTGATTTTCGATGCATGAGTTATTGCTATTTTACTGCAGTCATATCGTATATTCTAGATTCTGAACTATATGATTTCTGTATGAAATATTATTTTAAAACTGATATTAAAAGTAGAATTTGAACCCTATATTTTGCTGAGTATGTTTAGATATGACTGGGATCAACTTTTGTGGAATTAATTATTGACTTTTATATCTCCTTTCATGTTATCGAAACCAATCGAAATATTTCCAAACTGCGTGTTGTTCAGTAAAAAATTATGTTTTAACCTGATTCTATTTGTTTTTTATGAAAAATTTATGAATATAAACTGTAGCCTGATTTGTCTATTTCACTAACCTTTTGAAGGATCTAGATTTTGAATTATATTTTATGAATTATCTCTGTTTTGGTACTGCTGTGTCTAAACTTTCAGAATCAGAATTTATTGCATTACTCTGTTTTCCCAATTTTATTGACTATAGTATATGTAATATAATTCATGATATTTTATATTTTGCGACTAGATTTGTTAGAGAATCTTCCAGATTTTTTTCAGATTTAATTATGGTGATTTTAAACTCTTTTCATGCTTATAAACAAGATTTTGCATTTTCTGGCTGAACATAACTTCTGTATTAAATGCTGTTTTCAACCCTGTTTCTTTGGCTGATATGTGACTTATATATATGTACTGGAATCGGCAGAGAGTCCAGGTTCTAGATTTTCTGATCGATCTGGATTTTCTATTCTGTAACAACGGGAATCTCAGATTTGGTACAGTAGTGTCTTGCTGTCCAGAACTGAAAGTTTCGTTGTTTGGACTATTATGAGTTGTTCTTATCAACCATTTGTGTTTCCTATTTCATCATAGACTTATCCTTTTTTCATGCCATGTCTTTAACCAGTTGTATTCGTCCACACCTGTTGTTAATAATGGAAACTAATCAAGCCGGGGATTTTAAGGAAAAAGATCGAGTAGTGGACAATATAGAAATGCATATTTAGAAGGGAAATCGTTTTCCCCACTGTTTACTGTGGTACCTACTGTTTATCTCTGGATGCATGAGGGCAAGATCCATGACACTGTTTGATGTTTATGTTGATGTTACTGTTACTGTTTGCCTGAATATACTGCCCTATAGAAGTTCCAGTACAAAATCTTAAAGCGAAATTGTTTGATGTAGAATCATGTGGTAAAATCTAGGACGCATGAAGTACTACCTAGATAGTAATGAACATCAGACATAAAAATAACTGTTTTCTCTGTCTCCTCCTGTTACTTTTACTGTTGGTTTACTATTACTGTTGACACACTGTTACTGTTTCTCTCTTACTGTTATCACTATACTGTTACTACCATTTGTAGACTGTTATAATTGCTGTTTTCTCCATATTAGTATTACCTGTTTAATTTAGTTAGGTTTCCCTTTATTTTCCTACTTGTATTGCTTGTGGCCCGGAACTTGCATTTAACGGGCGTTATGTTTTCCTATTTTTCCTATTTTTCTTGTAATTGGCATATGAGCAGGTTCTCTACTAGAGTTGGTGAGCAAAAGTTTTCCGCTGCGCAATTGGAATAATTTGCTTAAACTTTTTCACGAACTATTTTATTTCATGAACTGTATTGAGACTTGTATTTGGGCTTATTGTGTAACCCTTGCTTTTCGTTTTCTGTATTTTGGGTGTATTTTATGTATTTAAAATTTATGTATTATTTTTCTGTTTTCAAATTCTTTTTTTTTATCAAATGTATTCTTGGATCTTCTTTTAAAGTCTATTTTTTTAATCAATAATTGTAACTATTTTTCAATGATTTACAAATCCTTTTATTATTATTATTATACTTTGATTGGTTATTAAAAACCTAGTTCTCTGTATTAATTATATTTGTACTTATTTCAATTAAATTCTATATTTTAATGCAAATTATATTTTGTTTATAAACCCTATTTTCCCCCATTGGATTTTAGCCAATACCAATTTTTTCTTATTGGATTTATCTTAAACTTATTAAACCTATATACCCATTTGATCATTCTCAGACCCATTATTTACCCCTACCCGTTAGACCCCCCCTGATGCCCGAAACCCTTCTGCAAAACCCTAGCTCCCCCTATATAAACTAACCCACCCATGTTGCCTTGTCTCTTCATCTTCCCTAGCCGCTCTCTCCCTGTGCTCCATCTCTCTCTCTCCCCCATCCATCTTTCTCCCCTATGCATCGCGACCTCGGTCAGCAACGTCGCGCTGCACGCCAGCCATCCTACTCTCTCCCCCTCGCCTCGTCTGCACCCTATCACGACAGCAGCAACAGCCAGCTCGACCTCAACAGCAACCCGATGCCCCATCGCAGCGTCGCCCAACAAACCCTCCCTGTGTGGTGCCTTTTCCAGTCGCGTCGCGCGACTACAGCGCCTTCAGCCAAGGACAGCAGCAGCAACTGCAGCATCAGTCCATGTTTTTGCCTTACGACGTCGCGTCGGCAGCCCTGTCCCGCCACCGCCGTGTCCCCTGGCCGACGCTGCCGTCAGAGCCAAGCCATTGCCGTTGCTTGCTATTGTGCATGGGTTTTGATCAAGTGGTTTTTGATCAAGTGAATGTGGACCGTCCGTTTCATCAGATCTTGATGGTTTGAATTCTGGCCATCCGTTGGATCTTGATCATCATACTTGATTGGATGTAGACCGTCGATCTACTCTTGATCATCCGATTAGATCCTAGCCGTCCGATCTCTTCTCGATCGTCACAATCATGATGATCATCAATTTTCATTGATCGCAGCCATTCGATCGATCGATCTTGATCTTCATCATTATCTTCATCAACAGGGAAATCTGACTGTCCGATCTGATCCGATCATCTTGATCTTGATCTTCGATCTCAGCCGTTCGATTGTGTTCGTGATCTCGATCGTCTTCATCTTGTTAGTGATCGCGTGTTCGTGATTGGTTCGTGATCCGCTCGTTGTGTTTGTGTTCGTGCCCCAGGATTCGTTCCCGTTATTCTTGTTCTTGCTCTGTTCTTGTCTTCGTCTCTGAGGCAAGTAACTTGTACTCAATTTCTTTGTATGATACAAGTCATAAATTTCGTTTGTAGTGCAGTTGGGTTCTAGAGACAACTCGTGTGTGTGTTATCTTTGATGGGTATTATCTCTATAGTGCTATTTGACCATAGTTACCTCACTACACAAAATTTGACATGAAACAACTTAGGTTTTGACCGTTCTTGATGTGATCATATATGTGAGTTATTTGTGAGAATTGTGTGTTTGTTGGGATCCATATAATGTAATTGTTGTGTACATGCCATATACCCTATTTCATGATGTTTGGATACTTAGTAGACTCTATAACATGTTTGGTTGTGTTTGAAACGAAGTTCGTATGTTGTATGTTGATTTATTGTTAAAAGGAAAATCTGTATTTTGTTGATGATCAGTTTTGATTGCTATTTTAGACCATATTAAGGTCAGTATCTTAACTTCCGCATTAAACATGATTTTTAGAGGAATCCGTATTCTTTCCAAAATCTCTGACCTTGATCGATTTCATTTTCGTATGTGTGACATATGATTCTTTTACTACAGAGGTGTATTTTATTTTCAGATTTCGTTTCTTGATGATTTCGATGACTAAACTATTTTGATACTAGTGCTAAGCATATTATTTTTATCTGAAACTTTACATAGTACTTCTATACTTGATTAAGGATTACCCAAAATATTGGTAGATTTAATTGGTAAGATTTATATACCGTTTCATGCTTTCGAATAAAAATTTTACTTAATGGATTTTGCACGCTGTTCTGTAAAGATTTGTATTTTCATCCTAATTCCTTTTATGTATGGAAAATATTTATGAAATATGAAAGTCAGCTTATTTTGTCTATTTCCATCTCCCTTTGACGGATCTAGATTTCGTTTTACGGTTTGCGAGATATTGATGTTTTCGTACAGCAGTGTTGGGAATTCTAGATTTGCCAAACTATCATTTATTGATTTTTTCTGATTTTTGTTGACTAAACTAATCTTACTGGAATATTATAAAACTTTATATTTTGATACTTTACCTATAGGGGAATACCCCAGATTTTTCCTGAATTTATTTGAGATGTTTTAATGCTGTTTATCTGACTTTGGACACAATTTACTAATTTCTGGCTGAACGTATTTTCAGAATTCAAATCAGTTTTGAGTTACGATTTTGTGAAACACTATGTGTATTATATGTATTCTCTGGATTCAGGTGGGAGTCTATTTTCCAGATTCTCCGACGGATTCAGATTTAGATTTCTGTAGCAATAGGATTCACTGTTTTAGTATTGTACTGTCTTGCTCTCCTGAATTAGAACTTACACTTTTACTCTTTATATGACTGTCTATCATCTGTACATGTTTATCTGTCACCCTAAACCTGTTACATGTTTATACCATGTTATTCTTGACCTGTTGATGACACATACATGTCTGTCTGATAATTATAATAAATAACCAAGCCGGGGTTTAAGGGAAGGATCTAGTAGTGGGAAATTATAGTAATGTGTACTCGGAGGAGGACCAATAGGTTCTGACTGTTGGATTACTGTTACTGATTACCTGACTGCACACTTCCCTATAGGAAGGTGTACTCGGAGGAGGACCACTAGGTTCTGACTGTTACTGTTACTGATTATCTGAAGCACACTTCCCTATAAGAAGGTGTAATCGGACGAGGACCACTATGTTTTGACTGTTACTGTTAGTGCTACTGTTATTGTTACTGATACCTGAGTACACTGTCCTATATGATCCCCTACGAAATCTAAAGAGAAACTGTTTGAATGTAGCAACCATGTCATAAAAGGATGGCACATGAAGTGCCACCTAGTTAGTAATAACACAAGACTATAAGAACATGACACTGATATACTGTTACTGACTGATACTGTTATACTGTTATACTGTTACACTAATATACTGAACATATTGATACTGATGTTGTTATCTGATACTGTTATTGGACACTGTTAGTTGCCATATGACACTGTACTTGACACATGTATTTGTACTGTTAGTATACCATGCTAGTTGATTCTATCTTACTGATTAATGTTAGACCTTACTGTTGGTTTTGTTATGACTTATTTGTTCTTCTATTACTTTATATTTGTTATTTATCCCATGTACTTGTATCCTACACTACAAGCTGCCGATAACTTGCATTGACGGGAATCTTGTTTCTTTGTCCTTCTTCCTGCAATTTGTCAAATTGCAGATTTTGGTGATCAGCTGCCCGATGGAGTATGTGATCTAAAGTTCTAGTTGGCTGGAGCTTTTGCTATCTTTATTTATTTTCTGTTGCTCATTTTGAACAATGTATCTGTTACTTGGATTCTTTGTGTTTGGGCAGTATGACCCTGGATTTTTGACTTGTTCGGATCTGATTTATTTGAGATTAATACATTTTGTTTCAAGTAAATTCTGTTGGTATATTGATTCAAGTATGCATGTGTGGTTAATTCTCTTGCTTCCAACTCTGATTATTTTGTAAGATGTTGTAAAGATTGCTGAACAACTTATGGATGATGAAAATCATTCGCTGGGCCAATATTACGTGCTTGTATTCTGTATTTTTGGGAAGCAGGGAGTGAGAAGGTTTTTAATGGTATCAGAGCACCAGGTTTGGCTAATGTATTAGTTGCCTAATATATTAGACAAGCTTGGCTCGTACTGGGATCGGCTCAACATTTCACCAATCATGTATGCATAAATGAATTATAATCAATATTGATCTAGATACTAGTCTTATTCCATTCTTTTTTTATCCCTTCTTATTCAATCCCTTGATTCCTTGTTTTCTTCCGTCTCTTTCATTTGTCCTCCTTGATTGATTTCTTCTTGGGTATCATTGTTCTCGTACCCATATTCTTTGATTTTGGTGCTATCCATTCTTTTCTTTCTTGCTTGGTCGGTCAGTCAGCATCGGTAGATGCTCTTGGCAGAGTCTTCTCCAATCAGAGTGGCACAGCAGAAGCGTTGTGGGCCCATAACCCACAGGTCCCAGGATCCTTTTGTTGCTTCTCCTCCTTTGTATTGTTTGCTTTTCTCTATTCCCTGCATTATTTGCTTTTCTATCCCTTGTATTCGTCCTCATCCGTTGACTCATTGCTTGGTTCATCTCTCCCTTGTCCATCCTTTCTTCGATTCCAGCTCTATCAATTTTTTCATCTCTTTGCTTTGTTATCTTGCAAATCTTGTGTTGTTCTTCTTCAATTTTTATACCGGTTACTTCTTTCTTGCATTCCATTTTGCCATCATGAACCCATTCATTATTTGATTCCATTCTTCTCTGTTCATTCTCTCTTTGATTCCAGTTCTGCCTACTCCCAATCTTGCTTTGTTATCTTGTGCTCTTTCTCTCCTTTTGATACTGTTTGCTTCTTTTCTTGCATTCCATTTTTCATCATTGTTATCCATCTTCTTTCTTTTTCTGGTATTGCCACTGGCTTGTTCCTTTTCCTTTAATCCTCTGTTTTGTTACCCCCAGTTTGTTTTTGCTCGGTCCTATGTACTGCCTAAGCAAATTTCGAGGACGAAATTTTGTTGTAAGGTGGGTAGGATTTGTAACCCCTGTTTTTTGTTTTCTGTATTTTGGGTGTATTTTATGTATTTAAAATTTATGTATTATTTTTCTGTTTTCAAATTCTTTTTTTTTGATAAAATGTATTATTGGATCTTCTTTTAAAGTCTATTTTTTTAATCAATAATTGTAACTAGTTTCCAATGATTCTTATATTGTATTACAAATCTTTTTATTATTATTATTATTACTTTGATTGGTTATTAAAAACCTTGTTCTATGTATTAATTATATTTATACTTATTTCAATTAAATTCTATATTTTAATGCAAATTATTTTTTTTATAAACCCTATTTTCCCCATTGGATTTTACCCAATACCCATTTTTCCTTATTGGAATTTTCTTAACCTATTAAACCCAAATACCCATTTGATCATTCTCAGACCCGTTATTTACCTCTACCCGTTAGACCCCCGTGATACCCAAAACCCTTCAGCAAAACCCTAGCGCCCCCCTTTATAAATTAACCCACCCATGCTACCCTGTCTCTTCATCTTCCCCAGCCACTCTCTCCCAGTACTCCATCTCTTTCTCTCCCCCGTCCATCCCTCTCCCCTGTGCGTCGCGTCCTCAGCCAGCAACGTCGCGCTGCACGCCAGCCCTCCTACTCTCCCCCCTCGCCTCGTCTGCACCCTATCACGACAGCAGCAACAGCCAGCTCGACCTCGACAACAACCCCGATGCCCCATCGCAGTGTCGCCCCGCAGCCCTCCCTGTGCAGTGCCTTTTCCAGCCGTGTCGCGCGACTGCAGCGCCTTCCGCCGAGGACAGCAGCAGCAACTGCAGCATCAGTCCATGTTTCTGCCTCCCGACGTCGCATCGGCAGCCCTGTCCCACCGCCTTGTGCCCTAGCCGACGCCGCCGTCAGAGCCATGCCATTTCCATTGCTTGCTCTTGTGCATGGGTTTTGATCAAGTGAATGTGGATCGTCTGTTTGATCTGATCTTGATGGTTTGAATTCTGGTCGTTCGTTGGATCTTGATCATCATGCTTGATTAGATGTGGGCCGTCGACCTCCTCTTCATCATCCGATTAAATCCTAGCCGTCCAATCTCTTCTCGATCGTCACGATCATAATGATCATCAATTTCCTTTGATCGCAGCCGTTCGATCGATCGATCTTGATCTTCATCATCAGGGAAATCTGACCGTTCGATCTGATCTGATCATCTTCATCTTAATCTTTGATCTCAGCCGTCCGATTGTGTTCGTGATCTCGATCGTCTTCGTCTTGTTCGTGATACTGTGTTCGTGATTGGTTCATGATCCATTCGTTGTGTTTGTGTTCGTGCCCTGGGATCCGTTCCCATTATTCTTGTTCTTGCTCCGTTCTCGTCGTCGTCTCTCAGGCAAGTAACTTGTACTCAATTTCTTTGTATGATACAGGTCATAAATTCCGCTTGTAGTGCAGTTGGGTTCTAGAGACAACTCATGCCCGTGTTATATTTGATGGGTATTGTCTCTATAGTGCTATTTGACCATAGTTGCCTCACTACACAAAATTTGACATGGAACAACTTAGGTTTTTGACCGTTCTTGATGTGATCATATATGTGAGTTATTTTTTAGAATTGTGTGTTTGTTGGGATCCATATAATACAATTGTTGTGGACATGCCATATACCGTATTTCATGATGTTTGGACACTTAGTACACTCCATAACATGTTTGGTTGTATTTGAAACGAGTTTTGTATGTTATATGTTGATTTGTTGTTAAAAGGAAAATCTGTATTTTGTCGATGATCAGTTTTGATTGCTATTTTAGACCATATTAAGGTCAGTATCTTAACTTCGGCATTAAACATGATTTTTAGAGGAATCCGTATTCTTTCAAAAATCTCTGACCTTGATCGATTTCATTTTCGTATGTGTGAGATATGATTGTTTTACTACAGAAGTGTATTTCATTTCCAGATTTCGTTTCTTGATGATTTCGATGACTAAACTTGTAGCGCCCCGATTTCCATATACTGGGAAACGGAGACACGAGTCAGGACATTTTCTTCAATTAGTCACAATACACAGAAAAACAGGAGAATTTAAAACTTTTATTTAACACCCAACGTATTACAAGTCTGGATATTATACAACTGCAATACCTTACAATAGTGTTACAATAATACCCTTACATTCCCAATTACAACTTCCAACAATTTACATCAGAGTACAAGGAATGAAGAACAACACTTGGTAACTTTCACTTGAGTACTTCTCAACTAATAGATAATCCACATACATTTTACAGTGGAACTAAACATGACACTGACTCCTCGCTTTCCTTGCCTTGAGTCCTCCTGAATCTCGCACCTGTACTTCTGCGAGCCAGTACCTATTGAAGTGGGGACGTCAGTATTCACTGACGCTTTAAGGCTGATAATATAGCAGCGAATCTCCCAAAACAACATACAGAAACATGACAATTGTGTCGATGTAGTTTAAGTGTACGTGAGTGCTATGACTAGAATCTAACGCAATATTAACTAGGACTAGGATGCTCCTATTCTAATGTCAGTAAGTCTCCGAAGCAACATGCAGCCCATACTACATGCGCCCCATCTCAAGTCGTTTCTCCATATATAGGGATTTGAACCCGCGATATGAATTCTAATTGTACACAACCTGTTCCTGACAGATACAACATGACTGATGAGGTTGCAGACGTGGTCAAGTCCTACCAAGGTAGTACGCTCATGGTGTCTATGTCCCACTAATGCAGTCCGCTCGTGGTGTCTATGTTTGCCACTACTACCCGGCTAACCGGACCTCACTCAAAAACCAGACGAACCCTCAGGGTTTCTACCAACAGGAGAGCCCCCTGCCCCTAGCCAGACTGTAGTCCATGGCCTGTTCGTATCCCCGGCATAGGACCCGACAGAGTTCCGGGATCCATCCCTAGCTCCGCCCGCCTTATCATGGCACTTCAGGAATTAACAGTGTGAGATACGCAACCTGTGCTCCCAACTCGTGGGAAGCCACCGTACGTATCCCTTTGACGGGAAGGTACAACCCAATAACACCACCTAAGGCCTGCCCTAAGGGATAAGTTGGTCGTAAGGCGCCCCCTACAACCAACTCCTCTCCTTCTGGCAAAGGGTCTAAGTAAATGATCTTTATAAGTCACTACCTTAATGATGTCCCTGACCCGAACAATCCTAGGGATCACAATATTATAAACACAACATGCTAGGTCTTAAATTAGACTTCGCAAGACAACTCTACTAGGCTGCTCAACCTAGACTTACCGGAACCCCTCAGAACCCGGTTCCTGGCCCATCGATCCAAGACCCCGGCAATGCGAACATACATGCTTGCCACTACCCTTAACTTGGATTCCGTCTATACTCCGGTCCTCGATCAACCTATACCGGTTAAGATCCGACGGTACCCAAGGAGTGACTCCTCCACAGTTCCTTAGGGTAAGAAAACATATGTCTTGATGGTCGATAGCCCCTAGGGTAATAATATCACCCTAGACGAGCACAACAAACTGGGTACTAGCTAACAAGCTATATATATGAGTAACTAACCACATACGAGCCAATAAGCTACGTATGAACCAACAACTACCTACGAACCAGGCAGCTTCGTATGAGATAACAATGTACATACCAGCGAAATAAGCCGCGTATGAGACCAACAACTACGCATGGGCCAGTCGAGCCACATACAAGCACAACCATAAGCAAACAACCATACAAGTAATCAACCCTATAAGCAACCAAATGTGCTTACTAGCCACTCGATCTTCTATAATTAGAAGCAATAGAAGAATCTACTAACAGCCTGAGATAGGCATTCTACCGATAAGAAGCCCGAAAGCGACATATTAACCGCTATCGATCTAACTATTTCTAGTGATCTATCCAATCCCTATTACCTGTACGGATGAGGGATGTCCCCATGATATGGTCCAATTTCAATTAGGACTTCACACAACTAGAATGCACGGTTTCTTTTTCAAACGAACTAGAACTACATGCAACGAGATTCTTGGTTTCTCTTTTGAGTTAGAATCACCTAGGAGCTAGATGCATGGGTTCATGGTCCCTTTTCAATCTTTCACTACCATATACAATCAACATGGTTCTTTAAACTAGAAGGCTACAATACCCTATTCAAGCATACATGGTTCTAGCTAAGTAATCTCAACCACGGGATTCCTTCTAGGGATTAACTAGAGATACTTCTCACACAATATTGCAACTACTATATGATTGGTCCTTTACTAATGCTACAAGCATGACATGGGTACAACTTAAGTAGAAGCTACTACAAGTTAAGGCATGAATAGCTACTAGGTTTGGCATGGGTAACTCTTACTACCTTAAGCATGGTCAATGCTACAACTTAGCATGAGTACTAATAATTTAGCACGGCATACAACTTAAACATTATCCTACAACAATTCTTAAGCATGGTAGGAACCTACAAAAGTCTTAAGCATAGCTCACTACTCAAGTATTCCTACAACAATCTTAGGCAAGGTAGATAAATGAAGCATTTATCCTACCCATTCCTAAGTATAGATATGCACTTGGCATTAATCTAAAACATTCCTAAGTACAGTAGATATGCATTAATCCTACAAAATCCAAGTATGGTATATCATTTTCCTACAATGATCCAACATGGTATGCTACTTAAGTGTTCAACCTAAGCATGGTATACCCTTCAAACATGAACCTACAACCTTCTAACATGGTAATGCTACTTAGCATTAATCCAACCATGGTAGTTGATTTAAACATAATTTTACACAATCTTAGCATGGTAGGTTGATCTATAGTGATCTAAGCATGAAGATGACTTAGTAGAACATCTACTATTACAATCTTAGCATGGATAGAACATAACATGGAATTGCTACAATTAGGCATGGATATCTACTTCAACTTAAGCATAAAAAATTGCTATGATTAACATGGATAATTAGTACACCTACCCGTGGATATTACAATTTGTCCTACAACAAGGTGTGCATGATCTACAACATGACATGGGTTCCTACAACAATTTAAGCAAGGTATCTTCTACAACTCAAGCGTGATTATCTACTATACTCTAAGCATGGATACCAACCACTAATCATGGGCTATAATTCCTACAACATGGTATCTATTTCAAGAGTGAACTTCCTACAACATGATACACATCATAAGCATGGTTTAAGAGTTTCCTACCATAATCTAACCATGAATGTCATTAAACATGAATATCTTCTAACTCAATCTTGAACAATATTTAGGCATGAACATGCACTATCCAAGCATGGATATCATCTAAGCATGAATATCTACTAACTTAACATGAATAATAATTAAGCATGATCATCTACTAACTTAGCATGAACAATTATTAAGCATGATCATCTACTAACTTAGCATGAACAATAATTAAGCATGATCATCTACTAACTTAGCATGAACATGGCATGAACAATAATTAAGCATGATCATCTACTAACTTGGCATGAACAATAATTAAGCATGATCACCTACTAACTTGGCGTGAAACAATAATTAAGCATGATCACGTACTAACTTGGCATGAACAATAATTAAGCATGATCACCTACTCACCTGGCATGAACAATAATTAAGCATGATCACCTGCTGACTTGGCATGAACAATAATTAAGCATGATCATCTACTGACTTCGCATGAACAATAATTAAGCATGATCATCTACTGACTTCGCATGAACAATAATTAAGCATGATCATCTACTGACTTGGCATGAACAATAATTAAGCATGATCATCTACTGACTTGGCATGAACAATAATTAAGCATGATCATCTCCTAACTTGGCATGAACAATAATTAAGCATGATCATCTGCTAACTTGGCATGAACAATAATTAAGCATGATCACCTACTAACTTGGCATGAACAATAATTAAGCATGATCATCTACTAACTTGGCATGAACAATAATTAAGCATGATCACCTACTAACGTGGCATGAACAATAATTAAGCATGATCATCTACTAACTTAGCATGAACAATAATTAATCATGATCATCTACTAACTTAGCATGAACAATAATTAAGCATGATCATCTACTAACTTATATAACATCTACTAAAACTTTATTTAAACATCTACTAAAACTTCTTTATTTAATATAAACATCTACTATACTTCATATAACATCTACGACTATTACTTTATTTAAACCATTAACGTCTACTACAACTACTTTATTTAGACATAACCTTTATTATTACTAGTTAAACATAAAAGAAATCTTTTTAACATTCTACAACTAATTAGATTAGTTTCCTTTTCATATTACACTAGAATTAGCATCCAAATGGGTTCTTTTTTTACATAAGATTAATAAAGGAAAATAAGCAACATAAAACAAGTAAAGAACCCTCAACTTGGTTCAACCATTCATATGCATATTCTTTAGTCCAAAGTTCAAGTTGTATGTTCTACAACCCCAAAAATGGGTGTATCCATAAGGTCCATATGCTTATGTATTTAGTCCAATAACAAGTCCTACAACCCAAATGGGTGTATACACAAGTCCATATGCATATGTATGAGTCCACATTCAAGTCCTACAACCCAAAATGGGTGTACAATCACCATATTCTTATGTTCATTTTAGTTCAACAACCACAACAAGAACAACCATTTTTTTCTACAAAGATTCCATCTTTATGTGTTTAGTTGTCACTACCACAAATTACTTTCCTTTATCCATACAAAACTACAACAACAACAACACACAACACATCACAAGAACAACCCCCAACAAAAGAAACAAAATAAGGAAGATAAGAAGAAGAAGGAACCCAAAAAAAAACAACTCAAACAAACAAAAAGAAACAAGTGGAGAACCCCCACCTAATTTTTCTTTGATGGAAGGACTTGCTTGCTTATACTTCCCCTTCCCCTAAGCTCTTAGACTTCTATGGAAACCTACAAGAGAAAAACTCTCAAGTTAGTGTGGGTTCTCTCTTTCTTTTCCTCCCCTTTCTTTTGTTTTGTAAAAAGTGAGACAAGTGGAGAAGGAGGGGGTATTTATAGGTGGAGAGAAGGGTGGAGAGTGCAAAATTGCACTCAACAAAATGCACAAAACCCCCAAGCTCCCATTTCCGGCCTTGCACTAGGGTGAGGGAGGGGTAAGGTGTAGGGTATGGCCTAGGGTGTGAGGTGGAGGCATGGTGGAAAGGATAAGGTTTCTAGAAGAGTTCTCTAATCTCTTATGCTTACAAAAACCCTAGCTTAGCCACTTAATAAAACCCTAACCATCTAATTTTGGTTTGTCATGACAAGGATAAGCACATTGTCCAAGAGTACATACTACATTTTTTGTACTAATTGAGTACAATACAAATGTATGTATATGTATATGTATGTGTATACCAATAAATCCTCATATAATACGTATAAAATAGTTCAATTTGAAAATAATAATAAAAATAAATTTTATCATCCATTCGGAAGATCATGGTACCAATTCGATACACTACCGATGTCCATAGACTGGTATATGTGTACAGACAGTATTTGTGAACAAACCGGGCGAAAATCACCAAAGTATTTCAATTTTGGAATTAAAACAAAATAATAATAAAATAGTAATTTATACAAGGTAATATCGGTCCGGGATATTACAAAACTATTTTGATACTAGTGCTAAGCATATTATTTTGATCTGAAATTTTACACAATAATCCTATACTTGATTAGGGATTAACCAAAATTTTGGTGGATTTAATTGGTAACATTTATATACCATTTCATGCTTTCGAATAAAATCTATACTTGCTGGATTTTGCTCGCTGTTATGTAAAGATTTGTATTTTCATCCTAGTTCCTTTTACTGTATGGAAAATCTTTATGAAATATGAAAGTTAGTTTATTTTGTCTATTTCCATCTCCCTTTGACGGATCTAGATTTTGTTTCACGGTTTGCGAGATATTGATATTTTCGTACAGCAGTGTTGGGAATTCCAGATTTGCCAAACTATCGTTTCTTGATGTTTTCTGATTTTTGTTGGCTAAACTAATCTTACTGGAATATTATGAAACTTTACATTTTGATACTGTACCTATAGGGGAATACCCCAGATTTTTCCTGAATTTATTTGAGATGTTTTAATGCTGTTTATTTGACTTTGGATACGATTTACTGATTTCTGGCTGAACGTATTTTCTGGATTCAAATCAGTTTTGAGTTATGATTTTGTGAAACACTATGTGACTTATATGTATTCGCTGGATTCGAGTGGGAGTCTATTTTCCAGATTCTCCGACGGATTCAGATTTGGATTTCTGTAACAATGGGATTCACTGTTTTAGTACTGTACTGTCTTTCTGTCCTAAATTAGAACTTACATTGTTTCACTATTTTATATGACTGTCTATCATCTGTACATATTTATTTGTCACCCTGAACCTGTTACATATTTATACCATTTGATTCATGACCTGTTTATGACACATACATGTCTGTCTGATAATAATAATAAATAACCAAGTCGGGGTTTAAGGGAAGGATCTAGTTGTGGGAAATTATAGTAATGTGTACTCGAAGGAGGACCAATAGGTTCTGACTGTCTGATTAGTACTGGATCGTGTAGGCAAGGCAAGAAACACTAGAGGGGGGGTGAATAGTGTTTTATATAAAATTGTGGAATTAAACTTTCTTCTGACCGGTCGACTTGAAAAGATAAACCAGTCGACTAGGGCGACAGTTAAGAAGAGTATTTTAAAGCGAGTCTAATCAGCCGACTTATAGATGTGCCAGTCGACTTATCACACAAGTTTTCAGAGAAAGTAGTACAAGTCTGACCAGTCGACTTACAAATAGACACAGTCGACAGTCCAAACAAGTTTCACAGAGAACTTAAAAAGCAAGAAAATGAAATGCAAGTTCAAAGAGATACAACCACAGAGTACACACGATGTATCCTGGTTCGGTCCTCCCGACCTACATCCAGTACCCAAGCAACCCACTTGAGATTTTCCACTATTCTTGAATTAGTTACAAGAACACCCTACGGCATTAGACAACAACCTTGTCCAACCCGTAGTCCTTTCTCACAACTAGAGAAAGCAACCCACTCTTCCACCAAGAGTGAAAACCTGACTCTACACACTAGAGCCCTACTCTCCAACCGAGAGGAACCACTCTCACAACTCGAGAGTGAAGAACAACAACAAAAAAGTTTACAATCAACCTATAGCCTTGTTGTGGATGTGATTTTATGCGTGGCTATTAGGTCAACTTCCGAAATCAGTCTAAAACGAAATCACTGTTATGCTAGACTGATTTCAGAGAACCAAGACTTAGAAAGTGAGTGCTTTTGAATCCTTTTTCTTGTTAAAACCAAAAGCTTGAGAACTTGAGAAACAAAAAGCTTGGAAAATAAGTTGTTAACCTTTTCCAAGTGATTTCTATACTCTATTTATAGAGTTAGAATCACTGGACGTTGAGAAGCAGTTGTACTAACTGTCAACCAACGGAAATAAAACTTTTGAATTCGAAAAATCAAGTTTTGAAATCAGTAAACTGTCAAAACGACTTGAACAGTCGACTGGGTTGCCATTATGAGTCGACTGGTCAGAGTTTGAATAAGTTCAGTTAGACTCGTACTAGAACAGTCGACTGGTGCCTTATGGTGGTCGACTGGTACTTAACAGCTGAGCTTTTTCAATCTTGTTTTGATCTTTTTAAGTTTGAAAAACACTTAATTATTTTAAAGATACTGTGTGAGTGTGTGTGACAAGGCTTTTACAGAATTTCTAAGATTTAAAGAAAATAAAAAAGTTACAATTGTTACAAGACACTTAATACAATAAATTGAAGCATAGGTCTTGTCTTGAGTCTTGAGTCTTGAGATAGAGCTTTTAGCCTTCGTCTTTTTCTTGTAAGCTGGCAACCTTGTAGCTTTCTTGATTAATTAGCTATACGAGCTTTGTTTGTAGCTTTGCTTGATCAACTTGTTTTAAGAACCTTGTAAAGCTTGTTAGAACATTTTGCCTTTGTATATCCTGTAATATTTAAGAAGTAGAACAACAACTTCGTATTGTGTTGTAATCATCAAAATCAAGAATCAACATTCTCCCCCTTTTTGATGATGACAACACAATAGCTTACAATAAAGGGAATAAATATTACAAGTGCTCACATGCTCCCCCTATCAAATGTACAACATGCATAGGTGTGAAAGCATGCATAAATGAAAAACATGTACAAAGATATGTATCACCACAACATAACAGACAAAGCAATATAAAAATTGGAGCTTATATTTTTTCCCCCTTTGTCATCAACAAAAATGGAAAAAAATAATCCTCACAAAAAATAATACAGACAAAATGTCATTCATATAAGAAAAAAATTAGTCTTAGTTCAAACGACTACATAATAGATAGAAAATGCAACAATTAGTAGAAAAATACATAGAGAAAAAATATAAAAATAGTAACTCATCAATCTGCATCATCTTCATCTTGGTCATCATGAGAGGAAAGAGGAAATTGAGTGGTGAATAGGTGGGTAAGATGAGAAATATGTGACTCAAGAACATCTTGACGATCCATGATATAATTGACAGCGTGATAAATACTGCGAGGATCATCAAAATCTGCTTGAGGACGAGAGGAACTAGAAGCAGAAGACCGATGAGCTGAAGTAGCTAAAGGAACAGGAGGGGAAGTCCTAGAAGTAGACCTAGGTAGAGAAGAAAGAAGCTTCATGCGTGCTAAACTTGCACGATCAAAAGACTCATAGTGCTTTACTACATTGGTCTCTGCATCGAGATCGACATCATAAGCACAAAAGACTCGAGTAAGGAGGGCACCAAAAGGAAGAAATGAAGTATGAGCCTTATGAAGCCTAGAAAAGATGATACGACCCTAATTTATATTAATTTTGCCGAATATTGCATAAACGGCTTGTTGTAATTCCATGGAATACTGATCATAACTCCCTATTTTGGGAATGATATTGTATGATAGTATTCGTGCAACAAATTTTGCAACAGGGGTAATAGACCTATTTGACATAGGGGGTCCATGATTTGGCAAATAAATTCTAGATAAAGTGGTGGCATCATCTATCTCAATTTCTCCCAAGTTGTATCTCATAAAGTTGATTCTTTCGGAGGTGAGTTTCATCTTCTTATTTTTGACAGAGGTATAGATGAAAATGTCACTACCATCATCCGATTGGACAACCTTCATATTTGTATAAAACAAATAGATGAGTTGAGGGTAGTACTAGGGTTGATTTTCTAAAAAAAAAACTCATAGAGACCACAATTTTGAAATAAAGACATGAGATTAAACCTATCAAGATCGGAAAAATTTACAAACCGACCTGGAAAAACCATAATGGAACATATTATGTACCTTTTTTCAACAAGATCGGGACTTCTAAGATATTGGATATAGTCCCTACATGAGATGTTTTAGATCTCTTAGGAGCCATAAGAAACAAATAAAAAGAGAAAAGGAAGTATACCAACAAAGAGACTCTAAAACTTCAAGTGGACTTGAAATCTACAAGAAATCAGAGGAGTTGGATCTTCACAAGGCTGGAAATTGACAGCAGCAGCAACAGCTGCAATCGACTTCTCTTCTTCAGATCTGGGAGATAAAGGTAAGGTAAAAGTGAAAGGAAGGGGGTAGGTTTAGGGTTTTTACACAGAAATGTATGGCTGAGATCAAGGAGAAGGATAGCAATGGCTCAGATATTGTCAAAGAACAGTAAAAAAGTGAACAGTCGCCTCAAAAGATGTGCCAAAATTCAAATCTTAAGAAAACTGATTCGCGACAGTCGATTGGTATTAAGGGGCAGTCGACTTAGTTGAGAGTCAAAAAGCAAATTGAACATAGCAATAATACAACTGGTCAGTCGACTGGGTACTGTGCACAATCGACTGTCCAGACCATAAAACTCAGACAAAAATTAGAAAAAAATACTTGGTAGTCGACCGAATAATTCTTGTAAAAAAAAATAAAAATAAAAAATTCAAGAGACATCATGAAAATTACAAATCCCTAGTTCTCTTCTTAAGGTTATAAAGGTGTCTTCTTTAAGGGGTTTGGTAAAACTGTTAGCTACTTGTTTATCAGTAGAAATAAAGTCTAAAGAAATGTCTCCCTTTAAAACATGATCATGTAAAAAATGATGTCGAATATCAATATGTTTCGTACGTGAGTGTTGAAGTGGATGTTTAGATAAGTTAATGGCACTGGTATTATCACACATTATTGAAGGTTTTTCAAATGAAATACCATAGTCTACTAAGGTTTGTTTCATCCACAAAATTTGGGCACAAGCCAAACTTGCAGCGATATATTTAGCTTCTGTAATAGATAGGATACTGAATTTTGCTTCTTACTGCACCAAGAGACTAGTGAATGTCCCAAATAGTGGCATGTCCCACTTGTGTTCTTGCGGTCAGTTTTACTACCAGCAAAATCCACATCACTATATGACAAAAGTTGAAAATTGTCGGTACGTGGATAAAATAGACCATAATCAAACGTGCCTTTAATATATCTTAAAATACGTGTCACAGCTTTTAAGTGAGACTCTTTAGGACTTGACTGATATCTAACACACAAACATACACTAAACATAATGTCTGGTCTACTAGCAATTATATATAAGAGTGAGCCAATCATACCTCGATAGAGTTTCTGATCGACACTCTTATCTAATTCATCTTTGTCAAGGGTAGTGGTAGTAGCCATAGGTGTGGTCTTACTACTCGTGCTATCCATGTTAAACCGTTTGAGTAACTCCTTGGCATATTTTCCTTGATTAATGAATATGCCATTATGTGACTGCTTAATTTGTAGTCCAAGAAAATAATTGAGTTCACTCATGTGACTCATCTCAAACTCGTTTTTCATGGTGTTAGCAAACTCTTGATATAGATTACTATCAGTAGAACCTAAAATTATGTCATCAACATATATTTGTATGATTAAAATATCATTCTTAATTCTTCTAATAAACAAAGTAGTATCTACTTTACCTATTTCAAAACCTGTTTTTAAAATAAAAGTCTTCAATCGATCATACCAAGCACGAGGTGCTTCTTTAAGACCGTATAAAGCCTATTTTAATTTAAAAACGTGATTTGGGAATTGTTAATGTTCAAAACCTGGTGGTTGTTTAACATAAACATCTTCCTTTATAAACCTATTAAGGAATGCACTTTTAACATCCATTTGAAAAAGTGTAAAATTCAGAAAACAAGCAAAGGATAATAAGATACGAATTGATTCTAATCTAGCAATAGGAGCAGATGTTTCATCGAAATCTATTGCTTCTTCTTGATTATACCCTTGAGCAACTAGTCTAGCTTTGTTCCTAACAACTTATCCTGATTCATCTAACTTATTCTTGAATACCCATTTAGTACCAATTATAGTATGATCAGGAGGTCGTGGAATTAAATCTCATACATCATTCCTTATGAATTGGTTTAACTCATCTTGCATGGCATTCATCCAAAATTCATTCTCACACGCTTCTTGTATATTCTTCGGTTCAAAATCCGACAAGAAAGCTGTGTGAGATATCATGTTAACATGTGATCTCGTCTGAATACCATGTAAAATGTCACCAATTATTAAGTCATGAGGATGATCTCTAACTTCAACAAATGACTTTGGTAAAGTTGGAGACATCACAACAGGATCAGTCGACTTGACAAGTCCCTCAGTCGACTGGTTTACAGCAGTCGACTTGACTTCCTTATCGGTCGACTTATCCGCAAGACTAGTTTATTCTAAAGATGTAATTACTTTATTTAAGGGTGATGAATCAGTTTCATCATCTTCAATTAAAGTCGATGAAGACAGAGATCATCAAATGCAACATGCATGGATTCTTCAATAGTCATTATTGACTTGTTGAAGATTCTATATGCTTTACTCCTATTTAAGTATCCTATAAAGATACCCTCATTAGATCTAGGATCAAATTTATCTAAAATTATCCTTAGTATTCAGAATAAAACCCTTACATCCAAATATTTTAAAGTAAGAGACCTTAGGAATTCTATCAAAAAATAGCTCATAATATGTTTTCTTCAGCTTAGGCCTCTATTTTAAAACATAACAAGCTGTACCAACAACTTCAACCCAAAAATACTTAGGTAAACTGCTTTCAACAAGCATGGTACGTGCACATTCTTTCAAAGTCCTATTCTTCCTTTCAACCACTCCATTTTATGGTGAAGCTCTAGGAAATGCAAATGAATGAGTTATACTATTCATGTTGCAATATTCTGCAAACGTTTCATTTTCAAATTCTCCACCATGATCACTTCTAATATTGACTATGGTTAGAGACTTTTGATTTTGAATTCGTTTACAAAAATTAGCAAATTCTTCAAAAGCATCATTCTTATGTTTTAAAAAGAAGGTCCAAGTGAATCGTGAAAAATTATCTACTAAAATAAATATATACCTACTTTTATTTAAAGAAGCAACTCTAGTAGGGCCAAATAAATCTATGTGAATTAATTCGAGCGGTCTACTAGTAGAAATTACTTCTTTTGTTTTAAAAGTAGATTTAATTTGTTTACCTAGTTGACATGCATCACATAACTTATCCTTTTTAAAGGATAGTCTTGGCAGCCCTTTAACTAGGTTGTACTTAAACAATTTAGAGAGATTTTTCATATTCACATGGCCAAAACGTCTATACCAAAGCCAAGGATCGTTATTAGAAGCTACTAAGCAAAAATCATTCGAAAACTTATATGCTTTCAAACACAATTAATAAATATTATTTTTTCTAAACCCTTGAAAAATTATATTTTGCATGGTAGAATCATAAATTAAACATGCATCTTTTTCAAACATGGTTTTATAACCCTTATCACAAAGTTGACTAATACTTAACAGGTTATGCTTAAGTCCACTTACTAATAAGACATCTTCTATAGAGGGGTTAGTGTGCTTACCGACCATACCAATTCCTATGACATTTCCTTTATTGTTGTCTCCAAATGTAATTGTTCCTCCATCAATGTTTTGTATGGAAGATAGGAAGTTAGCATGACCAGTTATGTGCTTCGAGTATCCGCTGTCAAGTATCCAACGATCTCTCTTAAGTACCTATAAAATATTCAATGTGAATATGGTACCCTTTTCATTGGGTCCAAAATAGATTAGTTTGTGGAAAACTAAACCCATGATGAGTTTGATTTTCCACCATAAGCAGAAATGAAATGAGCAGAATTACATACATTAAGCATATATGAATTAATATAAGCAATTCTATCTTTCGAACTCAGGTTGACTAGAACCCATACATATTTGCTCTGTCCAGTCGACTTTACAACACCTTTCAGTCGACTTTTACTATTAATCAGTCGACTGGGAGGTAGTATAGGTCGACTTATCTGAGGTATTTGTCTCGTTGAATGAGACTCAGTACCTCTGGACAGGCGACTGGTGGATGGGTACAGTCGACTTGGCAGAATTTTAAATTTGTCTTTATCATGAAAACTTACAGTTTTAGGCTTTTCAAAAAACTCATAGAGTTTATGCTTAACACTGGAAATAGGTACAGGTTTATTTACACTAGTGTTCTTAGAAGAATGAGATTTTTCAAATGACTTTTTAAAACCAAGTCCAAACTTTTGACTAGATTTCACTTGATTTTGAAGAACATCATTTAAATTCTCTTTTCCTTTATTAAATTTTGATATGTTCTTGGATATCTCTTCATAATTTTTTATTAGAGACTCAAGATCCATATCTAAACTAGAAATATGAGAATTTAAGGATTTTACTTCTTTATTAAGGTTAAGATTCTCTTGAGAAAGCGTTTGATTAACTTTCTCTATGTTCTTAACTCTAATCTTTTCCTTTTTAAGTTCTTGAAAAATTTCATTGAAAGCATCAAGTAAATCATTAGAATCATACTCACTACTTACTTGATTTTGTGACGCCATAAAACACACGTTTGCAACCTCGTTTGTCTCATCAATTTCTTCTTCCAACGAAGTATCGTTGTCATCCCAAGTTGCTTGGTATGCCTTTTTGTTCTTCACGAACTTATTCTTTGTGTACATATCCTTCTTGAAGTTGGATGTCTTTTCCTTAGACTTTGCGTTCTCTAGTAGGCAATCCTTCTTCATATGGCCTGTCTTGTTAAACCTGAAACAAGTTGGAGGTTCATTAGATTCCTTAGATTTTGAATTAAACTTACCTTTTCTTAGGAACTTTTTGAACTTTCTCGTGAATATGGCAATCTCTTCCTTATCTTCTTCTTCATCCTCGGAGTCCGACAAGGCTTTGAATGCTAATGTCTTTTTCTTTCATTGTTGTGGTTCGGCATCCTTCTTGCACTCTTCAAGTTGTATCTCATAAGCCATAAGATTTCCCACAAGATTCTTAAAAGAAAGTTGTGGTATATCATTGGCCTCTTCTATGGCAGTGGTCTTCTTCTCCCATACGGGGGTTAGTACACGAAGTACCTTTCTCACCATCTCGGCTTGAGTGTATGTCTTTCCAAGTGCCACAAGTGAATTTGTAATGTCTGTAAACCTTGTAATCATCTCGGACACATTTTCATTCTCCTTCATGCGGAACATTTCAAACCTGTGAACAAGAATCGATATTTTAGATTCTTTTACTTTGTTCCTTCATGAGTTACCTCGAGTGTGTGCTAAATTTGATGTGCGGTTGTTGCATTGGACACACGGTTGAACTCCTCCTTTGTAAGGGCACAAAATAGCCCATTCATCGCCTTTGCATTGTTCATTGTTTGGTTCTTCTTGTCATCGTTCCATTGTGCATATGGAATGGTAGGAGCGGTGTACTCGGTCTCCGTCATGTTCCATATTTCATAGTTGATGGCTGAAGATAGATCTTCATTCTACACTACCAATAGTTGTAATTGGTTCCATCAAAGATGGGTGGCCTTTGTGTAGATTGGCCTTCATGGTATTGATTTGCAGTAGAACTAGTTGCCATTGCACTCAACCTGGCTCTGATACCAAGTGTTGGATCCTGTAGGCAAGGCAAGAAACACTAGAGGGGGGGTGAATAGTGTTTTATAAAAGATTGCGGAATTAAACTTTTCTTCTGACCAATCTACTTGAAAAGATAAACCGGTCGACTGGGACGACAGTTAAGAAGAGTATTTTAAAGCGAGTCTGATCAGCCGACTTATAGAAGAGCCAGTCGACTTATCACACAAGTTTTCAGAGAAAGTAGTACAAGTCTGACAGTCGACTTACAAATAGACACAGTCGACTGTCCAGACAAGTTTCACTGAGAACTTAAAAAGCAAAAAAATGAAATGCAAGTTCAAAGAGATACAACCACAGAGTACACACGATATATTATGGTTCAGTCCTCCCGACCTACATCTAGTTTCCAAGCAACCCACTTGAGATTTCCCACTATTCTTGAACTTGTTACAAGAACACCCTACGGCGTTAGACAACAACCTTGTCCAACCCGTAGTCCTTTCTCACAACTAGAGAAAGCAACCCACTCTTCCACCAAGAGTGAAAACCTGACTTTACACCCTAGATACCTACTCTCCAATCGAGAGAAACCACTCTCACAACCCGAGAGTGAAGAACAACAACAAAAAAGTTTACAATCAACCTATAGCCTTGTTGTGGATGTGATTTTATGCGTGGCTATTAGGTCAACTTTCGAAATCAGTCTAAAACGAAATCACTGTTATGCTAGACTGATTTCAGAGAACCAAGACTTAGAAAGTGAGTGCTTTTGAATGCCTTTTCTTGTTAAAACCAAATGCTTGAGAACTTGAGAAACAAAAAGCGTGGAAAATAAGTTGTTAACCTTTTCCAAGTGATTTCTATACCCTATTTATAGAGTTAGAATCACTGGACATTGAGAAGCAGTTGTACCAACTGTCAACAAACGGAATAAAACTTTTGAATTCGAAAAATCAAGTTTTGAAATCAGTAAACTGTCGAAATGACTTGAACAGTCGACTGGGTTGCCGTTATGAGTCGACTGGTCAGAGTTTGAATAAGTTCCGATAGTTTCGTACTAGAACATTCGACTGGTGCCTTATGGTGGTTACAATTATTACAAGACACTTAATACAATAAATTGAAGCATAGGTCTTGTCTTCAATCTTGAGTCTTGAGATGGAGCTTTTAGCCTTCGTCTTTTTCTTGTAAGCTGGCAACATTGTAGCTTTCTTGATTAATTATCTATAAGAGCTTTGTTTGTAGCTTTGCTTGATCAACTTGCTTTAAGAACCTTGTAAAGCTTGTTAGAACATTTTGCCTTTGTATATCCTGTAATATTTAAGAAGTAGAACAACAACTTTGCATTGTGTTGTAATCATCAAAATCAAGAATCAACAATTACTGTTACTGATTACCTGACTGCACACTTCCCTATAGGAAGGTGTACTTGGAGGAGAACCACTAGGTTCTGATGTTACTATTACTGTTACTGATTATCTGACTGCACACTTCCCTATAGGAAGGTGTAATCGGAGGAGGACCACTAGGTTCTGACTGTTACTGTTAGTGCTACTGTTACTGTTACTGATATATGAGTACACTGCGCCATATGATCTCCTAAGAAATCTAAAGCGAAACTGTTTGAATGTAGCAACCATGTGATAAAAGAATGGCACATGAAGTGCTACCTAGTTAGTAATAACACAAGATTATAAGAACATGACACTGATATACTGTTACTGACTGAAACTGTTACACTATTATACTATTTCACTGATATACTGAACGTACCGCTACTGATGCTGTTATTTGATACTGTTACTGGACACTGTTAGTTGCCATATGACATTATACTTGACACATGTATTTGTATTGTTAGTATACCATGCTAGTTGATTCTATCTTATTGATTAATGTTGGACCTTACTGTTGGTTTTGTTATGACTTATTTGTTCTGCTATTACTTTATATTTGTTGTTTATTCCATGTACTTGTATCCTGCATTACAAGCGGCCCGTAACTTACATTAACGGGAATCTTATTTCTTTGTCATTCTTCCTGCAATTTGTCAAATTGCAGATTTTGGGGATCAACTGCCCAATGGAGTATGTGATCTAAAGTTCAAATTGGCTTGAGCTTTTGCTATCTTCATTTATTTTTTGTTGCTCATTTTGAACAGTGTATCTGTTACTTGGATTATTTGTGTTTGGGCAGTATGACCCAGGATTTTTGACCTGTTCGGATCTGATTTATTTGGGATTAATACATTTTGTTTTAAGTAAATTCTGTTGGTATATTGATTCAAGTATGCATGTGTGGTTGATTCTCTTGTTTTCGACTCAGATTATTTTGTGAGATGTTGTAAAGAATCCAGAACTGCTTATGGATGATGAAAATCATTCGCTGGGCCAATATTACGTGCTCGTATTCCGTATTTTTGGGAAGCGGGGCGTTATATATTGTCCCAGGATTATTGTTTTGTTTCAGATCTTGTATTTGTTGGATATTATTATTGTTGCAATAAATGATGTTGAGTTATGATAGTTTATGCATTTTTGGATGGAGTATAATGTTATATTTTCTATTATGATGAGTCAAGCAGATCCGTACAGCTTATGAATGGCGAAAAGTATCCGTTGGGCTTAGTCACGTATTGTATTCCGTATTATTTTTGGGAAACGGAGCGTGACAAGTACAATCTTTAAGCTTTCACTAAACGTCTAGCTTTTCTTTTAAAAGTATTTCTATGACTTTACTATTTGTTCTTACTTTTTATTCTTTTGTCCAAATTATTATTTTGCAACTTTTGCAGTAATTCATCAGTGCATCCTCCAGCATTTCACAAGCACATTTTTATTTTGCAACTCTTACTCAATTCTTTCTTAACGTTTTTATCCTCTTACTTTCCTGTGCTTTTACGTTACTTGTATATTTTGCTATTACTTTTACATATTACATTAAGTTTTGAATTACTACGTGTTAAGTTATTATTGCTAATCCTATTTTTCTTTCATTATTGTTTTTACTATATTATAAAAATTTGATTTTTGCATATTTACTTTCATTATATATACTTGGATTTTTCGATACTATATTTTCTATTATTTTATATTGTCTTATTTCTTTTCGGAGCATTTAAACTTGATTATAATATTTTACTCATATAAATCTGATATATCTCTGCACATTTAAATTTTTATTATTAATTATGTTTTTGTACCTTATATTCAATACCTTTATTATTACGTACTATTTACTGCTTTTGTTATATTTACTTTTTACCATTTATAGCTACTTATTAATTTTGTTGCTTTATACTTCTCGAATGTACTATATGTACTCACTACTTATATTTTACTTAATTTTTATTATCATTACATTCTTGATTTCTACATGTACTTCCTACTAATTACTATATATGTACCATATATTTCAACATACTTGCTATGCATATCATTTTATACATGTTTAATTCCTACATTACTGTATATTTTATCATATATTTATTGTGTAAATTTACTACACTGCATACTTATTTTCTCATTGACTTTCGCATCTATGCTTATGCATGTATTTCATTCCGTTTTTCTCCTTACTTTTATAAATCATTTTCAATACTGCTAATTTGTACCATTGTGTTTGATATTTAGAATCTATACATCTATTTTAATATTCCATCGTGTGACTTTCAACTCCATTTCTTACTTTTGCTACTATTTTTATACCATGAATTTCAAAACATGACATCATACTTAAATTAGATGTCCAATATCCCTTTGCATATGGAATGTTACATCTTCCATTTCACCATTTCGGTGCAACCTGATGTCGAGAGGGCAAATATGCAACTATACGTCAATGGAGGCAAATTGCAACTCGAAGTCGTGGAGGGAAAATGTGCAACCAAATATCCAGACGGCAACCTGCAACCTGATGTCGTGGAGGCAAATATGCAACTTGATGTTAAGGAGGTAAGTCTGCAGCTAGACATCAATGAGGTGAACCCACAACAAAAGAGATTTTCTACCTATTTGCTAATTGATATTTCAAGACTTTTACTTATATAATGATACTAATGGTAAAGAAATCTTTTCTTTATGACATTTTGTTTATATAATTACACTTTATGTTTCTATATAATTTTAACTAGTATAATTGATTTTACTCTATTTTGTGTTTACGAAATTTTTACGTTTATGTCAAGATGGAGTACATCAACTATGGTCTAAGATTTTGTTCTTTTGTAATTACTATTTATTGCTACCGTTTCCCAATTCTGTAGCATTTTAGATTTCTCACTTAATTTTGTTTCCACGTCCTAATTAATTATGATTTGACATTTACTTTTGTAATGTTCAATGAACTTCTTTTAAGTCCTCTTGCACATATATTTTAGTCTATTTTGCTCGTTACTCTTTAATGTGCTTTTAGAATATTGATTATAATGTCAACATTCACTAGTATACTCATTATTCTTTGTCTTGTACATTCATTGTTATTAATATTTTCTTTACTTAGCAAAATTTGTTCGAATTTCTATGTATCTTGACTGGTTATTTTTTCCAAAACAATTTTTTTTAATATAACCTTTAAAGTTTGTGTTCCTTCGTTGTTTGTATTGTTATTAACTTTTGATAATGTTTGGGTTTTAACTCTTCACTTTTGACTTCTTATTGTATAAGAATAGTCTTACTATTTTCTCACATTTTGGGATTAATTCAATTGGATTTCTTATACTTTTGCCATGTCAGTTTCCACCTTTTACTCTTCGAGGTATAATTATATGTTATTTTTGTTTTACTTAGTAATTAAACCTAGCTAAAATAATGATAGAGTAAATTGTCGAAACTGTCTTGTAAGTTTTGTATTTTGTATTCTTTTGCTTAGAGTAGTTCTGAGGACAGAACTATTCTAAGGGAAATTAATGTAACACCCCGAAAAATAAAATGATTTATTTTGCATTATTAAATAATAATAAATTGGTAAAGTTGACTATTTTGACTATTTTCTTGAAATTGCAATTTTGTACGTGCAACACACGTGTAAAGTTAGAAAATTTGAATTCTTAAAATTTTATGGTTAACAAATTATTCTCCTCATTTATTTGAGATATTTTAATTTTCAGGTTTATGTGAATTAATTGGGCTATTTAATGAATTTGTTGATTTTACACGTGAAAATATTTTTTTTGTGGAAATATCCATTTTTAAATTTCTGACTAAATTCTCCTATTTATAATTGAGTATATCCTAAATTTTGGGATTTTTCTGAATAAAAAAACTATTTTTATAAATACTTCGCAAGAGAAGGGCTTTTACGTAAAAAGTCGATTAGATCTCAAACAAATAATGAAAATTTGTTTTTGCTGCTTTTTGGGCTGGCCATGTTCATCATTGAAGAAAACATTTATTTAAATTTTATTTAGAGTTGATTTGGTAAAGATTTAAACAAATATGGTTTTTTTGCAAATATGAAATTTAAGTTGGACCATGTGCAAATATTTTTCTTGGAAACTAAAGTCTGAAATTTTATTTGGAAAATTTAATATTTATTAGTAGATGATAATTCTGAATAATCTGGATTTTTTCAAATATTTTATGACATATTTGCAAATTTTACAATGAGGAACTTTTGTGCAAAATTACCACTTGGAGTACATTTCCAAAAATTTTCAATTTCTGGGCAATGCCTGATGGCCGGCTAACTCAGTAGTAAAGGGGTTTGGTTTTATTTTAATTTATTTAACTTATTTAACTAATTTATTAAAGAAATGTCTATATATGTAAAGGAATAAATTATTGAGGGATATTTCGAAAAAACATGTAAAACCCTAATTAAATTAGGATCCCGGCTATTTATTGACGACTACAGCCGCCTCCCCTCGGCACAAAACAAAAGAACTATTTTTATTATTAATTTCTTGGAGTTTCCGTGCGAAGATCTTGGATTTTGTAAGGAATGAGCTTTTCTTTTTCTCTTTATTATTTTTTGGTTGATTCTTCAATAAGGTGAGTGACATATGTTTGATTTCTTGTTGTCCTATGCATGTTATATACGATGATTTGTCTATTAGAATGCATGGTAGAAGATTGTATGATGATATAAGGAATTATTGATGGATGGATGATTAAAAATAGAACTTTTCATGAAAACTATGCAATGGATGAATGAATTTCTATATGGATGGCTTAAGAATATTAAGAACTTAATATAACTCATGATGTACTGTTTTCTTGCTGATTTGATTGTTTATGATGAGTTGTATGATGTATAGTGCATATACATGAATAAAGAAGGGTCTTTACTGTGTGTGCATATATGTATGATCTGTTTTTGATATTTTGTTCAAAAGAACTTGATGAAATGAATGTTGTACATGCATATAATCATGGAAAATTTAATCTAACTAGTTGTATATGTGTAAAACCAGTTGCAAAAAGGTTGTTGAGATCAAAAGATTAAGTTTTTGAATAAATTGAGTTGGGGATGGCTTTGGGTCTGGTGGTATACAGGCCGAAGTGAAATTTTTGGTGTTTTGCAAAGTTTTGATTGAACCTTGATTCATATTGTTACTATATTGCAAAGTTTCCTTATTTGAAGAAGTTTTGTTGAAAATTTGCTCTTTTGTGATTTTGTGGAGAGTTTGATTTAAATTAAGAACCAGTATATTAAACAAGTTTTATTTGATCATCTCACTGTTTTTATTTCGGGAATTCATGCTTTTAAAGATTTAAAACTACGTATCGGTTGTGAGAAACATGAATTATAAAGCGGTTGAAAATGCACTGTCAAAATTGCTGTATGTCCCAGTTTGGAGCGAGTTTTTGACTTAGTTGCAGATGAAATTTTCTAAAACTTATAAAATAGAAATTGTAGCTCACCGCGTCTAGTTTTCAGAACAGTTGACAGATCCTCAATCTGAATTGCAAGATATGAATTTTTTTTACTATACTGTCAAGCTTTTTAAAAGAATTTTGAGCTGTTTAAAACTTTTGTATGTTCCAGTTTGGAACAAGTTTTTGACTTAGTTGCAGAAGGAATTTTCTAAAACTTATAAAATAGAAATTGTAGCTCAATGCGTCTAGTTTTCAGAACAGTTGACGGATCCTCAATCCGACTTATAGATTGTATGATATGAAATTTTTTCTACTGTACTGTCAAGCTTTTCAAAAGGATTTTGAGTTGTCTAAAACTACTGTATGTTCTCATTTGAAACGAGTTTTTGATTTTGTTGCAGATGGAATTTTCTAAAACTTATAAAATAGAAATTGTAGCTCACTGCGTCTAGTTTTCAGAACAGTTCACGGATCCTCAATCCGACTTATAGATTGTAAGATATGAAATCTTTTATACTGTGCGGTCAAGTTTTTCGAAAGGATTTTGAGCTGTCTAAAACTGTTGTATGATCCGTTTGGAACAAGTTTTTGACTTAGTTGCCAATAGAATTTCTTGAAACTTATAAATAGAAGTTTTATCTCACAGCATCTAGTTTTCAGAATAATTGACGGATCCTCAATCCGACTTATAGATTGTAAGATATGCAGTTTTTACCATCGTACTGTCATAGTTTCAAATTTTTAATATATACAATTTTCGAAGGATTGGTGTTTTGTGATTTTTCTATAAGTTCAAAATGCGAAACTCAGTTGTTTAAGAGATTTAATCTCAGATTTTATTTCAGGGAATTTTGTGAGTATTCAGATAAATTTGGATTTGTGTGATTTAAAGAAGTTTTCTTAATATAAACAATTTGGTGATGGAATTAAGAAATCTTATTATGAGAATTGTGTTTATATTTTCGATTTGTGAGTCTCCAGAGGTTGAGTGGGATTCATGTAAACCGGAAGATGAGTTTTCATGGTTATTGGCCAATTGTGCTTTGGGGTTGTTTTGGTGGAATTAAGTCCGGCAGGGTACACCAACTCTAGAGAGGGGAAGGTTGTGTTTTAATTATTAATAATAAACTTAATGACAGGCACAAGTGGAGATGTGATAGAACTTGGAAAACATAAGTATGGCTCTATTGTTAGTCCAACGGATGTATTCCAGGACTGTGTGTTGTTGTGTCCCGAGAGGACAGTTGGTATGTTCGCGTGTCGAGGGTCAGCAGGCCTATTCACGGAACATACGATGCATTCACATGTCGAGGATTGGCAGGCTTATTCACGAGATGTACTGTGTATCTGCACGTCGAGGGTCGGCAGGCCTATTCGTGGGGTACACGGCAGGGAAGTGATTCTTCAGTTTTTGAGCTATGCTTACATGATGCTTGCGCGTCGAGGGTTGTCAAGCCTATTCGCAGAGTATTCTAGATCTTGTGTCTATCACCGTAGTAGGATTAGTAGCATGACAAGGGATTTAACCCTATAAAGTGGAGAACGATAAGGGTTGCACCGGACCTATGTAGTATGGAATGCATAAAAATTCGACAAGTATGCATTAGAGAGTCATCATACTGCATTTGTGTTTTCTTGACTTGTTTTATATATGATGTTTTCCTGCTTTCCTACACTTGATACTTAACTTAGTTTTACTTGATGTTTTATGTTTTATTTATCGTTATTTCATATTCCATTGTTACTACTGTGGGTACGTGTTGATTATGAATTTATTCTTCATGTTTCATTTAAATTGTATTTTATTTGATGTCATTCACACCGTTATGGCTGAACCCTGTAGTTTTGGAGGTTAGGGTTATCTCTAGCATCATGTTTTACAGGTAGGAACTGTTAGCTTGGGATTGGATGCTTGTGGTAGAATGATAATGTGGCTTATGCAAATTGTAAAAGAGAGTTGTAAAAGAAAGAAATTGTAATTCAAGGTGTTTAATTTCTGCTATGCTATGTAAAGAATTGATGTAATAAAAAGTTTTAAATTTCCCTGTATTTGGTTTCTGTGTTTATGATAACAATTGAAGTTGATTCTGGAATTTGTGCCAAGTATTTCTAATTTTATTTATTGGAAATTTAGGGCGCTACAGCTAATGGGGCGGAAGTCCCCAACATGAGACAAATCGTCTCTTTGCGGGATAAGAACTACCTCTGCATAGTTAAGTCTACCAAGCTTGATTCTTTGATAGTAGAATTCAGCAAGTACTGACAATAGGTCATCCTTAATCTCGTCTCATAAGGTGTGGTTAAAAAGAATCAGAAACCCATCCGGAACAGGAGCTTTCTCCTACCCATTTGAGAGATAACCTCCTTTATCTCCTCCTATATGAATGGAGATTCAATGGATCTCAATGCTTGCATAAGTTCTTCTGAATTATCCTATCAGAAGTCCATTCTGAGTGAAACTCTAAATTTTATTTTGTGCCTAATGAGGTTTTTGTATTAAGTCTGGAAAACTTTTTTCACGTTCACCTCTTCTTGTATCACACATGTATCTGTTTGGACCAAAAAGATGAGGTTGGACCTTCTGCATGCAATGGCCGCACAATGAAAGAAAGTTGTATTCTCATCTCCCTTTTTGAACCATGAAATTTTGGATTGTTGCTGCCATCTAATTTCTTTCAATTTGTACATCTGTGCAATGTCTTCCCTTAGCTTTAGCAGCATATTCAGTTTGCCTTGCGTAAGACACTAGTCTCGTATGTAATCTCCCGCTAATCTATACCTTCCAAGATGGACTCTTTAGCTCTTCAGATTGATGCAAATCTGGTCTGATTTCATTTCCTGTGTTTGGCTTGGAGTCTTCGCACCTTTTCACACCAAGCCGCTGCTACTTCTGTTCCTCGTGTTGGACGGTCCCAATTTTCCATTATCAAGTGATTGAAATCCTATATTTCCAGCCAAGTCTTCTCAAACCTGAATCTAGTATGTTTCCTAAAGTTCACTTCTCCAGACGTGAAAGTGGGGAGCAAATAGTGTTGTAAATTTAGCCTCTCATTCCAACGAAACATGGAATCAGTCAAATTTGACAATGATATGAACTGCTTGCATAGTAGTCCAGGTGAAGAGTCGTTCTGAGATTGGGATATCAACCAGTTCTAGATCTGTGATAACACGGTTGAATTCCTCCCTATCAACATCGTTGAAACCCCTACCTTGATGTTCAAATACGAATCTCATGATGTTAAAGTTCCCTCTAATAAACCATGGGTTCTACCATCGTGTTTGTATATAATGGAGTTCTATCACGAATGCCGTTCCTGAAGAAGCATTGTTAGGACCGTACAAAACTATAATTGTTTGCATCTTGTTATCTGTTCGGCACTGGAGGAGGACAGATAGTGAGAATTCAATCGAAAATGTCAGAGTTAAAGCTAATGGAAATACCACCTGATGCTCCGAATGATGGGCAAATTCTCCATTCTTTAATCCTACTCCCTCCCAGCCTCCTGAGTTTATAAACGTGAGTGAGTTTGAATTATTGAAGGCCAACGATATCTACCATGGATGTGTTGATTACATCCCTAACCATTCATTAATTATAGACCCCGGGTTATTTATCATTTGGATTCTAAGTGCATACCTACAACTTCTCTATCAAGTTTTCAACCTCTAATCTTATCAAGGACAAGAGCATTATGGTCTTTATCGCCAACCGAAAGACCATTGGCTTTGGCAAGATTAAACACATCAGAATCAGACATGAAATTAAAAATAGATGCTTAAAAATTGCACATACCACCACTATCGACCTTAGCAGTTTTAGCTGCTGCAACAATCTCCAGATAGTCACTTAAGGACTCCTCATGAGCCCTCTTCGATACTTTCCGTACCTTAAAACCCTTAGTTCTCCATTGTGCTTCGACGCTGGTCTGAGAAACATGCTCAGGATAGGTGGAGGACGACCTTAGCTGTGGGAACCAAGATCATAGTATCTCGCCTCTCAATGACCCACTCTGTATCTACAACCATCTCCACTGAGTAGTCAGAATCCTCTTCCAGATACAGGTCATCATCCTCTAAATTGAGATACACCTCCTCATCTTCACTTATGGGTGAGCAAACAGTGTTAGGCATGAGTGATGAAGTTGAGCTTCTAATCGGGATCAAAATATCGATTGAGTTGAAGGTTGAAATCAAAGGATAATCCCTTACTTACTTGCTAGACCTACTTTTAGGACTAATAGGATTTTCCATATCAGTATTTTGAAGCCCATTATCCATCCCAATACAAAGTTTTGCATTTAAAATAAATCTCGCTCACTAGACCGTGTCTTGGGCCCAACGGGCCCATGGACTTTTTTCTACTAATGGTATTAGAAACAGATAGGAAGGCGAGGCATACGGAGCATTGATCCGTTGTTGTTGCTGCCTAGTGGGAGCAGATGCTACCATTGGTGAACCACGGTTGGTTGGCACCACTACCCTACGTAACCCAGATGAGGGGCTTCTGCCTCTTTCGCTTCACCTTCTTCTCTGCTTTTTCTTCTTTCTCCAAAACCTAGGCTCCCCATTTCCTTTATGGTGAAGCTCCACTATGGGCTCTTCTTCTCTAATTATTTCCCTTTCTTCAAAAATGACTGTTCTTTTTCCACTTTGGTGAAGCTCCTCTCTAAGCTTGCCTTTTTGCATGCTCTCTTTTGGTATAGATCCAACAAGCTAACCCTTTTCAGTAATATCCAACTGCCTCTCCAAGTTCAAGGGCTCAGAACTGTTCGTCCTTGCCCATGTCTAGCTATGTCTGAGATCATGCTTCCCTCTTCGCTTTGACCAACTTCATCTCTGTTCAAAACCTCAAAACTGAAGTCGGCCCTTGTTTGTATGATCTCTCGTCCCTCAAGGTGGATGAAGAACTTAGCCACGTGCTCAATATTTGTTTCTCAAATGAAGCATATGAGGTACACCTCCTCGTTGGTGAAGCATTTGGCAAATTCTATCATAAGCAAAAAATGTCAGGGATTCGGATTTGGACTCTTGCCGAGACCAACTCTGATTTCCTAGCTATTTTTGGGTCGATGAGCACCACCATTCCAATATCCAAGATAATTTCCTTCAAAGCTAAACTTTTTCATCAGTGGAGGGGGACATTATGGATCCAGATCCATAACGTATCTCCCTGGGTTCATTCCTCTCCAAAACGAGGTGTCATTTGGGTGAATGTTGCCGGAATAAAAAAAAACCAAAGTCCAGTATACCTATTGATGTGACGTCAATCAGCTTCTCTGGTGAGGGGAAAGATACAAGAAATTGCATATAGCACTTCTTCTTCACCTATCCAATCCCCCTAGCCTCCCCCCCCCCCATGTCGAGCACCACCCATTAAGCACCTCACCTCGATTAATTGAATTTTCGATGGTTTTCTCGTCTTGATCCTCGCAGTAGCACAACACTTTTTAAGCCCCTGGTCCTTTTGCTTTATAATGCGAGACTGCTTCTATTTTCCCTCTTTGTACTTCTATTTTCTCTGGTGATATCCCTCTCTGTACTTCTATTTTCTCTTCTTAGTGGTTGACCACCACATTCGTGTACATGTATGACATGTGCCCTCATTTCATACATTTGAGGCATCTTACCTCTTTCGTGGAATTGGTGTGTATGTGCCCGGAGTCGCAGTATTCGAAACATGGGATATTGGAGTACGTTTCCCCTTTCGGAATTTCTTACCCTCCCATTGACCACCCTCTTCTCGCTTTTTCTCTTGTTCGATTTATGTTTGAGTGTCACTCATGGCTCCTCCCTCCGAGTTTGTACACCTCTGGACACCCCCCCGAGCCCAATCCGGGTGGTGGATGTATAAGGAGAGTAGTACTTGGTGATTGGAATGTTGTGGGTGAGGGGAGGGATTTGCTATTGGTATGTTGAGGTTCACTGGTTGGCCTGAGTGTTTGGTTGGATTGATGGTTGTGTATGTTGGTGTTGGCAGTGGTGGAAGGAGTGATTGGTTCAATTTGGGAGGGGGGGGGGTTATGTTGGGGTAGGGGAGGATGTGGATTGTAATGTTCATGTGGTTTGTAACCTTGTTGATGTGGTTTGGTTGGTCGGTTTGGTGCGTACTTTTGGTTTTAATGTTCATCCGGGATGACGTTGATGGTGCTTGGTCCACTCTATGGGTGGAAGTGGAGAAGTATTGTGAGATTGATGTTGATGGTGAGTCATGTGCGAGCCCTTCGATGTCTCCTTCTTCTTACTATCGTAATAAAATCCCCTTGCTTGGCTCCCAATGTAAATCCGGCAACCCATGGTAGGGCTTCTTTTACGCACATTGTGGATTGTAGGAGGACCTGCACGTAGGACCTATCCTCATGGTTGTGGTGAGGAAGAGCGATAATGACAATACCTAACGTCGTCCGATCGCCGATGAGTTCATTAGTGTGCTCCATCGGGTGAACCTCTAAGCTCTTCCTTGCCCCATCGGGGGGATGGTGAGCATTGGTCATCTCTGCATTGGGCTACGTTGGTGGCAGTGGTTGCGCAGCGAAGAAGGAGGGTGGTGGGGGTGATTGGGAAGTGGACCCCCTCTCGGGGTCCACAACCATTCATCTCGAGCTCCAGCAGGTTTAATGTTTTTTCTAAGAGCTCACCCAAAAAAACTTAAAGTTAGTCATGCAAAGAAGATACCTCCTAAAGACGCGTCTTGCCCAAGACAATGTGCAGATACCAAGATGATGGTTCATATATAATCTTATTTCTTGCGGTCGTGCCATAAAAGTGTGGAAAATTATTTGCCATGGGTTTGGGTGTTTAGACGTTCCTAGTCTTTGTGGTGGGTTTGGAGAGTGAACAAAGTGAGAAAGGGACAAGGGTACGTGGGATATCATGATAGCCGCGACTTTATGGACATTATGGCTTGGTAGGAACTTTCTATGTTTTCCGCACAAAGTCGTTTCAATTTCATGTATTATGCACCAACTCTTTACTCTTGTTTCTACCTGTGCAGGATTCTAGGGACCCACAAACACTGGCTGGTGGGGGAATATCGAGATGGCAGTTAGGGGGTGTGGGCAGGGGAAGTGAGGGGGAGGGGGGGTCAGGCAAAACCAAGGCAGGGAGAGTGCAGCTGAGGGTGGAGGTGGTACGCTCTCATCACAGCAGCAGGCTCTAACCACCAGGCCATGGACTTCAGTCGACTTCATTGGAGGACAATGGCACCTCTTGTCCATGCTTTATTCTGATCTTTTGTGTGCTTTATTTGTAATGTGTGTAATTGTATCTTTTTGTTAGGGTGTCTATCTATACCCTGGTTGACAGGCTTGTTAATTTGATGTATGAGTGTATCCCAAGACTTGGGTTGTTTCAGTTAATACCTTACTTGTATAATCCTATACAATACTGTATATACCTTCTAAGAAAAATAATATATTCTCTTAAACTACTATGTTAATTAGCATACTTTATTTTCGAAAAATATATGCATTAAGGTTATCCTTAAAATAAAAATGATAACCGAAAGTTGAAACATAATCAACAATTCTCCTAAAATTTCTGCAAAATCTCATATGTACATTTTTTTTCCAACTATATACATCATGTAATATTCAAATATTTCTAAATAGCAAAAAAATTAAGCATTTCAACATTCAACAAATCCATAAACTAAATTATGTCAACTTAATTATCTAACTTTAATATGACTAATATAGATATAGAATTTTATATCTTCTTATTCAATGAAAATATCTGAAAAATTAGGTTCCAATTTTTATCTGAGTAGTCCAACAAACAGGGTTGACTACAAAATGTCGAGGGTAAATATAAGAATTACTAATATCAAAAATTGAACATGCAAGTTCAATTTTGCTACATATAATTTATCGAACAATAAGTATAATCGTTCTATTAGATTTTAAAGAATAACAACCGTATTATTGTCACCTAAAAATTTTGTAGACCTTAATAGCAATCGCTGTCACCACCCAATACCGTGTTGTCTCTCTGGTCTACATAGTTTGTCAATCTCTTCACTTTGACAAACTCAATGAAACTTCAAGCATCATCCAGTACGTCCTCCATGCCCAAAACTGCAAACTCATCAAGCAACCATATCTCATTGAGGCATTCCATCAAACATCCTCCGTGAAACACACATTTCATAGGAAAATATCATCAAAACACCATCCAGTTTCTTTCTCTCAGTCTCCTCCGCCTCTAGTACCTCCCTCCCAAATGCGACCATGGCTCGACAACCCCCTCCCCTCTTTAGGTGAGATGGGTCTATAAAAGCGACTGTGTTGTGTGGCATGCATGTTGTAGAGCCCCGGATCCCATTACCGAAAATCCGTGACACGAAACAGAATCTTTTCCTTTAAATGCATCTCAACACAGTAATAACCTAGAAATTTAAAAACATTTTATTGCCAATTAAAATCCTTACATCATCAATTACAATCATTATCTTTTTCATGAACAAGGAATACAAATTACATTAAAGTATTATAAATACTACTCAAATATTGGCCTACCCTTCAGATCTGTAGTCAACTAATCTTCCATTGGAACTCTACTGAGTGGTCAATCTGCTTCCCTGAGATGCACCTTGTAGCTGAATCTTCTGCTGCGCTACTCTGATATTCTTGCACATGCTCGAATGGTAGATAGGTACATAACTACTCCACTTGGATGCCCTACTAGTCTTGAGTCCTTCTGCATTTGCGACCCGGTATCCAGCACGTAACTGAGTGGGCACGTCAGTACATATACTGATGCAATGCTGATAAGAAACAGCGATCTCCAACTAGAAATCACAACCCGCCTTTAATAAAAACATAAACGTGCATCCTAATTTTCTAGTGTCAATGTATGCCATGACCTTAAGTCTAATGCACAGTACATAATGTACAACAAACAGATGCATTTAATCTAATGTCAGCAAGACTTTGGACACGCATGCATCCCATAATACATACGCTCCAAATCAAGTCGTTTTCTCTAGTTTCAGGGTTTCAAATCCTCGTCATGCATTGCATTCTACTATTGTACACTTCCTGTTCCTTTCATAACATGGCTAGTGAGGCATACAGTTTGGGTCAAGTCCCGTTACTGCGAATAAGTAGCAGTGATTATCTCACCAAAAGCCGTGACGAACTACAAGGTACACCACGTACCAAGTTGGCACCGAGACTCATGGGGGACCTTACCCATGGTCCGTCCGTCACCAACATAGAACAGGAAACATCCCATTCTTACCACACTATAAGGAATTGGACATATAGTGACAGCAAAAATCCGTGGGTAAAAGGCAGAAAACCGTATGTATAGCCTGTAAAACCTATACCGACGGACATATTTTTCCGTAGTCAATAATTCGCTATACCCACAGGCAAAATGCTGTCCCTATAGCCTATAGCGACAGTTTTTTCACCCGTTGGACAAAACCTCGGTGTTATACCCACGGTTTCGTATCCGTTACTATAGGTTTTAACGACACCTCTTGCTTTCCTACCATGTCCTACACCCATGGTTGAAACTACATTGCTATAGGTTTTAGTGATGGTTTTCGCATCCAAATATTTGAATATATACCCACCATGTTTATTCTGTTGGTATAGTTCTTTTTGTGTATTTTAGGCTGATTGAGATGTTCCAGCCTCATTATTGTGTTTGTTTAATTCTTCATCATCAGATATAATCATTACAAGAGATCAACATCGATCATGTTAATCACAGATTCATAACCATTACAGTAATCAACTCAGAATTGGAAATATTGGGATATTGTTTCATACAGGTAATCAAATTTATAGCTTGTTACATTCTGATACTGATCGATCAACTAAAACTTTGGCACAAACAAAGAATGCCAAATTTACAGCTTATTACATCTTATCATCCCTTCCTATCAGGACAGGAGTGTATTTAGCCACACACACAAAAAAATGAATCAATCAGACTCTAATCTCAAAGCAGAGTAGTGCATCCTTGATTATCACTGTTCATTGTCCTGCAAATTAAAGACATCACATTACTAATCAAGAAAACTTCGTAATGTGAGCTGGAAGAACCTACTAAAAAGCCTTACTGCCATGCGAACATGAGCTGGAAGAACCTACATGCATACATATAAGACAACAAAAATCAAAAAAATAAGGGAATGAGGAGAAAAACTGAACGGAGACTACTGAATAGATAATTACAATCCCAGGACTGCAAATCAAGGTATACCCACCATTATCGCTAAATGACTTTGAGCAATGGCTTCTGACAGCCTTATCAGTGCTTCAAGCTGCCTAACTGTCATTCTATATGCAACTCTGCTACCAGGAGTAGTATCACCTCTACGAAGAGTCACGTATGATTCGACCAAAACTTTTCTTGCTTCTGTGCTTAGCTGCATGAAAAATGCAATGTTCTGAATGGGGGATAAATCTACTACTAAAAGAATTGTTTCAGGAGAGAGCTGAATGAACCTGAGGCTTCAATGATTTCGCATATACAATATATTCAATGATTTTGCATATGCAATGTGATAATCAATGTTTTCATCAGGCTCATCGATCATAACATAGAAAAGATCAAATCTCGAGAGGATAGCAGGAGGAAGTGCCACATTATACAAGGAGATACAATCATCATGTTTCTCGCATTCCAATCTAAGAAATCTTAACCAATTACAGTGATGTTCTCTCATTTATAAACATGGAGTAATAGGTGTTGAATAAATAAAATTTGGTGTTGTCAGAGAATGTCCTAGTAAAGATGCAAACCTTCAGTTGCTTTGACTTATCATAGCGTCCACCAGTAGGATTTGCTGCTGCCAAACTAGTGGTTCTAGCATTAAGTGTGGCTTGTATACCTGCTTTTGTGATACTAATAGTCTGTTGTTCCATAGCTTCGTGGATGGCAACCTTCAGACAGGATACATAATGTTTAGCACTCCAGATATGCTTACGCATACAATAAATTCACTAACAAGTTTTACCTGGTCTCTAATGTCCATTTTCTCAAACTCATCGACGCAACATATTCCGTTATCAACAAGCATCAGTGCACCGACCTGGAAAACCAAAACAATCAATGCTAATGATTTTACAAGATGAATAATTTGACAGATAAATTTTCTAGTAAATAAGAATTGCATCATTCAAATCAACTAGTTTTGCAAACAACATGCCCAGATGCAGTACCTTCCAAGTTTAAGATAATACTGTTTATCTCAAACATTTATTTCGTTGTGCAACTGGTATACTTCAGAACTTATAGTATTTTATTAGTGCAAAAAAACATAGCATGGCTTAATAAAGTTATCTCAAGGATGGATCTTTAAGTATCATATAAGTGTTGCAGTAAAAATCAATTGTGGGCGACAGTTCATCATTGTGAGTTTAAAGAAACTATCAGGAAAAGGTGAATTATATACCCCTTTTAGCTCGAAATGTCAAATATAAATGGTTCCAGATGCCAGAGTAAGAGGTGACAATTTGCCTTCCAACTAGGAAGCTCGTCAGCTTATCTACCATTTTGAGCACTCAAACTACATTGTCACTTCTGAGAAACAAATGTGATTGCCTTTCAGTAATTTAGTTTTCAATGTAAAGTTGAAATCAAATCTAAGTCTCGTAGAATTACCATTAACAATTGGCTCATCTATAAATTTCAAAACTTTTATTTCACTCAGCTCAATTAACATAATTTGGTGCGACTGCTAATATTCTGTTCTCACTGGATGATCTTCTTGCTTCACCACCCTCCTTTGTGGAAGTAACAGGAGCAGCTGAGCTTGTTCCATCATCTACGACAATCAAATGACCTTCTCTTCTTATCAACAAAGAACCAATTATGTTTTTAGTTTCTATAACTGAATCATTGAATGTGCGCTCAATGTCCATCCTTACAAATTGTAGGAACCAATATTATATGTACCTCAATTATAGCCCTAATGCATTTGACCTCTTAGCGCACTTCTTCAGTGGAACTGTATGCTCCTTGGGCATTTTGCTTCTCAACATACCAAACAATAAGATCCCCTTGTTTCATACCAGCCAAACCACTGCCTGCAAAAATCAAGAAATTGTACATCAGTTCAAAACCAAAAAACTATGGTTGTAACATGAGTTTGAGTCTGGATCTAATTGCCGGTGGCACACATAACGAACTACTTATAGATAGATATCTAAATTAACATATTCTGAAATATAGACTAGCATCTGGAATATGCAAGCATTTTAGCACATAACTGATTTTGTAACTCTACTTGCGATAGTTATGATAAAATGGAATAAGAAATTCATATATGATACAGCATAAGCACAAATGGTGATATATCATGCACTTGTTTGTAAAGTTGGCACCATATTGAATTTATATAATTAACTTACTAGTCAAAGTTGAACATCTGTATTCCCACAGACTAGAGAAATCAACTGAGAGAGGTGAAAGAGATTAGAATTGTGTTAGGTTTCTTATGAAGAAATGTAAATTGCTCATCTATACTGTTTAGGTCACGGTAGAAAGAAATGTGTGCTAGTGTATTATTTGGCTTTGAAGGAAAATCCAAGACCGTGCCAAAATATGGGTTTCCACTAATATTTAACAAATATTAACAAAAGGATATCAACATCCATCAAAACGTGCAGTAGACTTTACATTACATCGGTTATTGAGCTGTCATTGATGAGGAAATAAGAGCATAACCAAGACCCTGAAAACTTAGTTTCCAACTGAAAATAAAGCTTCAGATAATAATAAAAGATAAACAGAAATTATGTATGTAATTACTAGACTGCGTCTTGGGCAGAACAATACCTCACAAATTAAGAACATAAGTTGATTGTATATCCCTGCAAATTACAATGATGCTCCTATATGCAATGCCCAACAATTTTAAACAAACAACAAAGGAATAGATGTAGCAATGATTAAATCTTAACTGGATGATGTATAGTTCACTCCCGACTCCAAAAAGAAAAAAAAAGAATCATGAAAGATGATTGTACGGGAAAAAGGATAAAACGAAAAAATGTGGGGATATGGAACGCCTCATACCATCTTGCTTTATAGTTTCTTCATGCTGTCGCATGCACATAACCAGAGACTAAGTAACTCTCTAAAAATGTTCTTCAGTTATAACCATTTTTTTCTTTTGTCGGCTCTCACTCCATTGATCACCATCTATAAGTTTGTAATGGAAAAGATATTAATAATACTCCACACCAGTAAGATGTTGTCTATATCAAAAGAAATAATCGTAATCTCCACAGGAGGCACATAGACTGATAAAATTTGTATCAAGAAACTGTAATGATACCTTCGCCTTCTGAAGGACTTGAATTAGTAGAAGTTTCAGGTGCAACACCTTGGTCAGGGGCTCCTCCACTTAGTCCTCTTCCATCACCCTCATCTTCACCTTGGAAATCTGAGAGGTCAATTTCACTTGATTCAACACTGCACAAAGAAAAAAAATTAGAAGTAAAGGAATGAATAAAATAGTTAAGTCTATTTGTATATGCTTGTCATTAGTTTTTCATGGAAACAGAGAAATATAATGCATTCCTCAAAATGTTTAGATCAGCAAAACTTGAATATACAATTTGGAATCACAACAATCAGAAAGAGCTGAAAGTGGATCAAGAAACTATATACAGTATTTGGTATTTCTGTACGTAAAGATGAAAAAGATCTAAACTAAAGCTCTTGAATATTCATTATGTTCACAGCTAAATGGCTAGAACTATTTTTAAATCTTCAAACCTTTCTTTGTCATCTGATCTTAGTACGCAAATTAATTTTTTGATTTTCAGAATTGTCAACATGGAAGGTTATGTATAATTCATCAAGCTATACCTTCTAGTAAATATTACTAATCATGATCTATATATGAAATACAATCTCCAAAACCAAGAAAAACCCCTGCCTAACCACAGTGAACCCCTCATGGAATTAGTGCATAAATAAGCTCCATAATGAAGATAAATAACAAAACAACCCATTATATGCTTCAAACCCATCACCACATTCAATTTCTTTTTCGAAACTCCAAATTCCCAAAAGCTAGTCAAGGGCATGCAACTCTAAAACCAGTGCCTAATTCATAAACTGCAAGAAACCCAAGTGACAATTCAAACCCACAACAGTCAATTTCTTTTGAAACTTCCAATTCCTAAAACTAATCAAGACCCTAATGTGACAATGCAACACTAAACCTAGCCCTAATTCCTACACTACAAGAAACCCATGTTTTCTCAAAAGACATCAATCATGAATCAGTTAATAAGAAACCCTAGAATGAAAGCCCTTGTACTAATTTCAGATTTAATAGAAATCTAGAACGAAAATCCATCATTATCCTTGACTAAACGAAACCCTAGATGCATGTTTCGAAAAGGAAAAGGAAATCCAAAATTAATGGAACTCACCACCGTAGGGGAAGATGCATGTCTCTGTTTAGGGTTTTAGGGCGACGACGAATGTTGAGAGTGTCAGGAGAGAGAGAGAGAGAGAGGAGGAGGAGGATGGGGAATTGGCGATCGAATTTGGTGAGAGAGGGAGAGAAGGGAGTTTAAGAGGCAAATGAAATAAAAAAAAAAAATTTTTTTTTTTTTTGGGGGGGGGGGGGGGGGGGTGGGGGGGAGGGGGGTTTAATTGGCGATCGGATAAATAACTTAAATTTTTTTAGTGGGACGGACTATACCCATAGTGTTTTACCCCGTCAGTAAAATTTATAGTTACGGATTAAAAGCTCTAAAGCTATAAGATACCTATACCCATAGTTTACTACACGCCTGTAGGTATATGATGCCTATACCCACGGTTTTGGTGGCCCGTCACTACAGGTGTTCGTTGGTATATGTCAAATTCGTTGTAGTGCCATCGGTATCTTGGGAATTAACAGAGCGAGGTATGCAAACTCAGCACGTATCCCTACGACAGGAAGAGATAACCCTGGTTATCACCACCTAGTGCTGGCCCTTAGAACAAATCGGATTATAGGGTATTACCCCTAATTCCAACTCGATCCTCAAGCGGAAAGGAAAAATACTTAATTATTAGTGTTACCGAAAAATATTGTACATTCAGAATATGCACATTGTTTTAAAACAATGATTGAGCCTGACTAGTCTGTCAAAATAGTAACTAATCACGACGAATCGACATTCATCGATTGCCAACACCTCTATAGGTCCTTGTCCAATGTCTCTGACTTGTGACTCTCAGCGAGCAGTACACGGTGCCAAAAGGGAGGGTATCTCATACCTGACAAAAGAGGTGAAATACACAATTTAAAAATATCCAATTGTTGACAGACCTAGGACATCAACACATCCTAGACGAGGTAGATAATAGATCATATCATTCACTGACTACACATAAGTCAAACATCCAGTCAGATTAGACCTAGCCTACCAATCCCAAACACTTGCGTCCCGATCTTCCATCGTTCACCACCACCTCAGACTCGGATCGTAGCCAGTATCTCGGCCCTCGATCAATTACCTATTGGGTAAGAATTCGTCAGCGCACAAGGGATGACTATCCAGTTTTCGAGGCAGAAGAAATAAATTTAGCCTAAGGGTTGTTAGTTATAGCGTAATACCTTACCCTAGACAACTCAAATCAAGCAACCCATCCTACACATTAGATAAACTCAAACCCTGATAGAATCAAGTATTTCAACATATAAATGCTACTAACACACAAGTCCAAGACTTAGGTGTAGAGCAAAAATACAACTACTACTAACATATATCTACCTAGTTAATGAAACATTCATAACTTCTAATCCACACACCTGGAATTCCATAAATTAATACTCTTTGGAAAGCTACGAGGGTCTACTGCAATTCTCTAGTTATCCAGTTCCTCATATTCTAACCACAGAGGCTAGAAAAATACAATTTCTCAGATGAAACATCCTAAACTAACAGTTGTTGCCTCTTGCCAATGTCACAACGACTTGCTCACTTATCGGAATCTCATGATTCTGGGTTTTATGGAAATCTATGTGTGTCTACTATAACTTTCTACTTGATCACATCATCAAATTCATCAATTAAAGCACTCTAAAACCACTATTTTCATCAGTGTACACAGCAAAATTAACTCACTTAACAAAACACGGTCTTCTACTAGGAATGGTTCTGTCTAGAACTTAGGAAAATCATATCCTTCAACGCACAAACTAAAATTGCATGATTCACGATGTTCTAGAACATAGTTTATTCTTATTCAACTCTCTACTACAAGTCTCTAGTTGGTCAGTTATTCAGATTCTAAAACCACAATTCCAGAAAAGCTCAAATGTACAGACTTACTAAATCTGAACATAGTTTATTCCAAATTCAATATCAATTCAACCATAAGTCCAATACTTATAAAATTTGGGATTCAGCAACTAGACATATACAAGTCTAACATATCAAAAAAAATTGCATCAAGGTTGAAAATATACAGAAAGTTATAGCCGTTTGAATATTAAAGAAAAATTTCTTTTGTTCTCAGCTATGTGTAAAATCTCTGGTTACTAACTAATTTTGAAACGCCATCAAATGTTATCAAAATTATCTAATTTTAGTTACATGATATAGATACATAGTAGACGCTACAATAAAAATTTTACTGCAAAATTATATACCATAAATTGGTTATGAATTATTAAAATTTATCTTTGAAATAAAACAGAGCCAATTCTTGGCTCTGGACCAGTTGACAAAACATAATTTTTAAATATAGCAAATAAATTCAGCAAAATCTGAAATTCGGAAAGAATCTTGTTGACATATCCAAGTACCTCCAGTAAAAATTTCAGCTCAAGATACCTTACCAATTCTAGGTTATGATTTTTTGAAAACGAACAAATTTTAACATATACAACAATTTTTCTGCTGCTCTCTGTTCCGAAAAGAATAATTTTGTTGAGCTACTAAATGAACCCAGAAAAATATGAAAAAATTTGAGGATGCTCTAAACTCATCCTAGAACGTTCCATAAAAATTTTATGCCTAGACTCTGAGCTATTTGCAAATTAGAAATTTTTAAGTCTACATTACATACACATGAGTTCTAACATGGATTCATAGAATACAAATTGCACTGTCATACAAACTCAAGTTACTTGACTTATCAAATTCTCATGCATGATATTCATTCATCTCTTATCTACTCCTACATACCAATTTACACATAAAAAATACTAATTTTAGAATTAGAGAACACCCACCTTCCTATAGTTGAGAAATGAGAACAAGCTTCAGTCTTCAAGTTCCTCTTCTCCTTGCTTGGCCACCACTTCACCTCCAAGAGCTCCAAAGCAACCTACAAAACAATTAAACACTGTACTCACTTCTCACAATTCTAACTCTCTTTCTCTTCTCACTCTTATTTTTGAACCATGAAGAAAATGAAGGAAAGTGAAGAAGGAATGAAAGAAAGATGAAGTTGGAGAAGAAAAATGAATGGGAGAGAGTTAGGGGGGGGGGATTGATTTCCAGAATTAGATGGGTGGGGGTTGGGGTGATGAGGTGAAGGGTGGGGATGGAGGGTGGGTGGGTGAATGGAAATGGATGGATGGATGGGAGCCAACACAAAGGCATTAGAAGCTTCAAGCAAATTCTCTCTCTTTCATTAACTCATCACATGGTTAAATCTCAACCCTTGGATCTCATCAAGATCAAACTAAGATCATCATGATGGCTAGGGTTTCCTAACCCTAGATCAGGTTTCTATCCCTAGGTTAGGTCAAGGAACCCTAACCCTGGTTAAACAAACTATAACCCAATGAAAAAATATGTATGGTTAGTTACAATTCAAATTAATATTTTGATATTCATAGCAAAATATATTCTAATAATTATAGAATATATACAATCATACTCATATTCAAAACAATTATAGATCGTATATTACATATGATCCAATACGATCCAATCAAATATATATAGATATCTATCTAGATACTTAAAATAAGATATTTTTAATTTATAAAAATATATGTTTATAAAAATTATTATTTTCCCAAAGATTGTCTTGTCAAAACAATCGGGAAAAATCCATAGTTTAATTGAGAAGATATTCTCAATCTATCTTATCGGTTCAGAATAACTCATATATCTGAAATTTCTCAATTGAAACTAATTGTCATAGAAAATATATAATCTCGTGCAATTCTCAACTGTGCATGGATTACGTTGCAAAATAGTCATATACTATTTTGCAGGGTGTTACACATGCGGTGACCGGGGGGGCATTTTGAAAGTGAGAGAGGAATAAATCATAGCGGTCTTGGAGGGATTTGAGAGATTTGTTTTGTTTTATTTTATTTATTTAATGAAAGCATGCATGCTGTACGGTGTCATGTGAAAATCATGTGTTATTTTTTTACTTTTCATTTCCGTTCTCTATTTCAAATTAAATAGAAGAAGGAGAGAGATGGTAGGTATTCTCTCTCCTATTATTATAATACTAGTAATTTACATGTGCGATGCACGTCTTAATAAATATATTTTTAAAAGTAAAAATTATGACGAAGTTTGGCTTTGAACCTGAGACCTTCTTTATATCAGTTATACACACGCTATGCACGTAAGTTGGTATGTTTATAAACGACAACTTAAACTCTCTTATTATAATATTAGAGATAAAGATATAATTAACAGCAACGGGTGATGTGGTCAATTTTTAGACTAAAACAAAACAAAACAAAAAACAAAATACTTTGTTTCATCACAACAATCCAGACGATTAATTAATCAAATTCATTTTGACATTTGCAGCAATTCAGATTTCAAATTGCACATCTGAAACCAAACCCATGGCATACTAATACTACAAGTGGACTGTAGTGGACTACAAGTTATACTACTTAGTGCTTGATAATTAGGATCAAAAAATATTATCTGAATCTCAGCTTTAGGTCTAAATCTTAAAAAAAGATGTAAATCACCCTAGGGATTGAATAGGGTGATTTAGCGGAAATTAAAAACTAAAATAAAATACGTAAAATAAGGAGATTGAGTTAGAGTAAGCAAATAGAGCATGCACGCAAGACACAGCGATATAACATGGCTCGACTCCCAGATCTACGTCTACACCACCTACTTGTAGCAATTCTCCACCACAAACGCTCCACTATACTTTAAACTCTTGTACAGTGATTCTCAGAATTCAGGCCGAGAGACCTATTATACCCGCAGGGCTTCTACAAGAAAGTCCCGCAAAACTCACTGAAGTGGAAGAAGAAGAAAAACTCTCATGATCTATAACGATCTTGACTGAATAAAACAATAAAAGCTCTCACACTCGGATCGTTGATTGAATGACTAGTTCTGAAGAATTATGATTGCAAGGGATGACCAGTACACAGTGAATTCGTCTCTATTTATAGAGCGAGAAAATGCCTTTTTCAAAAATGAAAAGATATTCCCGAAATATTCAAAATTGTATGAATGCGGTCAACCGTTCATCTTTTAACTCGAAAGTTGAGCGATGAACGGTCGACTGACACATCTTTTCAATATAATGAGCGGTCGATTGTTGCAATGCAACAGTTGACTGACATATTGGACGGTCAACCATTATCGTGCAGATTCAACATTAGTTTGGCAAATCCACTTTATATCCTTTACTAATCAATCAACGACACTTTACTTGTATTTTCTCACAAAAATATAAATAAATAATTGATTATTGCTGGCTTTCTTGAAGATTTGAAGTACATGTTTCTTGTGTTGCAATCTTTGCAATCTTTTCAATACTTTTCGCTTTTGCTTGATTGCAAATCGTTTTGTATCATTATTATGATTTTCCTTTTCCTATAAATCCTGTGAAACTCAACTAAAAATATTAGTCGTAAATGATACATTTTGAGCCCACCAAACTTAAGGTCAACAATCTCCCCCTTTTGGTGTGAACAAAACATACCTTAGAATTTAAGAATAATAAAAAGTTAAGTGATCCCCTTTAATCCAATACTCCCCCTAAATTTATGCACTCATAAGAATTTAAATAATGTGATTTCATAATGTATCCTATTTGTAAAAACTAAACTTAAACTTGTTTGAAAACATGCATTCATAAGTTTGAGAAACAAATAATTTTTGGAAGATATAAATTTAAGAAACAGAATTACAAAAGCATAACATTATAGTAAAGAGTATTACATTTTAGAAAACCATAGGGAAATCTACTTACATGATATCGTTGATCGCGAAACTCTTGATATGCAGTGAGAGTTCTACATGGTATCATAGATTTAAGATTTCACCAATACATAATTAAGAATATAATAGAGGAGTGACATGAGCGAAAAATTCTAAGTTAAAATATTTTCTCCCCCTTTTGCAACACATAAAAATGTGCAAAATACAGTTGTGATAAAACACGAAGACTTGAAGAGAAATCATGGAAAGAAGCTGACAGAATCGGGGCCAGTCAACCGAGCGGTCAACCGGTCAAAAAAAACAACAACAAAACATTTTGACTGTAATAAAAAACAGAAAGAGAGACGGCCGACCGCGCAGCCGATCATACACCCTTACAGTGTGATAGTCCAGTGTGATAGTCGACCGAACAGCAAAATTTCTTAAGCTGAAATATCAATAACGTTTAATTCTCAATTCAAAAAGTGAAAACGTTTTTCGTCTAATGGTTTTGTAAAAATATCATCTAGTTCGGAATTAGTAGAAACATACTCAAGAACAATATCTCACATTTGAAAATGATCTTTAATGAAGTGATGTCGAATTTCTATATGCTTAGTGTGACTATATTGATCAGAATTCTTAGTCATATGAACAATGCTAGTATTATCATATTTAATGGGAATATGATCAGAAAATACCTTGTAGTCTTCTAATGTGTGTTTTATCCATAATACCTGGGTACAACAAGACCCAACGACTATATATTCGGCTTCGACAGTGGATAAAGTGACGAAATTCTGCTTTTTAGATGCCCAAGAAACGAGACAGTTCCCCAAGAAGTGGCATGTACCGCTTGTGCTTTTTCTATTATTAAACTACCAGCATAGTCGGCATCTGAATAGCCTACAAGAGAAAATTTTCTATTTTTCTAGTACTGAAGACCCACGTTCGATGTGCCTTTAAGATATCAAATGATATGCTTAACTACAACCAAATGGGATTCCTTTGGATACGATTGAAAACGGGCACATAGACAGACACTAAACATTATGTCAGGATTAGATGTAGTAATATAAAGCAAGCTACCAATCATACCACGAAAGGTAGCAATATCAATATGTTTACCAGATTCGTCTTTAGATAGTTTAGTAGCAGTAGTCATGGGAGTTTTGTATGCGTTGGCACTATTAAGACCAAAGTTTTTGACAAGTTATTTCGCATATTTGATTGGTTTATGAAGATGTCGTCATCTCTTTGTTGTATTTGAAGTCTAAGAAAATAGGTTAATTCTCTTATCATACTCATTTCAAATTCATCCTGCATTTTCTTAGACAATTTTTTGCAAAGATTTTTATTAGTAGAACCAAATATAATATCATCAAAATAAATCTGAACAATTAAAACATCTTTAGAAATATGTTTGATAAAAAAATGTAGTATCTACTTTCCCTTTAGAAAAACCTATGTGCATAAGAAACGAGCTTAGTCGCTCATCCTAAACATGAGGAGCTTGCTTGAAACCATATAGCTCTTTATCAAGACGAAATACATGGTTTGGGTATATTGGGTCAGTGAACCCAGGTGGTTGTTCAACATAAATTTCTCCAGAAATAAAACCATTTAAAAGAGCGCTTTTGACATCCATTTGAAAAAAAGTAAAATCCATGTAAAATGCAAAAGCAAGTAAAATACGAATAACTTCAAATCGTGCAATAGGTGCAAAAGTTTCATCAAAATCAACTCCTTCTTGTTGGTTATACCCTTGGGCAACAAGACAAGCCTTATTTCTAACAATAGTACCGGATTCTTCAAACATGTTCCTAAACACCCATTTTGTTCCAAGGACGGTTCTATTGTGGGATCTAGGTACAAGTCTTCATACTTGATTCCTTTCAAATTGATTAAGTTCTTCTTGCATGGCAATGATCCATTCATTGTCTTCCAGGTCCTCCTTAATATTTTTAGGTTTAAGTATGGACACGAAAGCACATGAAAATTTTAGCTTCAGTTCGACTAGTTACCCCCTTGGACATATCACTTCGTATAGGATCTGAGGGATGGCTAGACATGATTTTCAAAGCAGGAAGCTTTTCACTGGTAGGAGGTTGAGTTTGTGTTGTTGGAGGAGTGTGACATCTTTCATGGCATCAATTTGTTGTGTGTGCATCTCGTTCACCAAGGATTTGTTAATGCTTTGATTGATGGATGAGTTTTCATCTTGATGAGATGGGTTGTTTTGAGATTTCATTCGGCCACTTTTCAGTATGTACATGTTTTTTTTCAACCCGAATACATCTCTCATCATCATCAAAAATATGTAATATCTCTCTTGTGAAAGGATTAGTTTCATCAAATAGAATAAATAGATTCTTGAATTGTGCATCTTTTTTTATTAAATACACGATATGCCTTGCGACTTAGAGGATATCCTAAGAATACGCCTTCATCACTTTTATGATCAAATTTTTTAAAGTTATCTAAGGTATTTAAAATAAACACTTTGCATCTAAATACATAAAAATAACTCTGGTTTGGAATTTTTCCATAATATAGTTCAAAAGGCGTTTTCTCAAAACACTTCCTAAGGATCACTTGGTAAATGGTGTAACATGCTATATTAATAGCTTTGCCCAAAAGGACTTTGGTAAATAATTTCACGAAGCATGGTGTGGGCCATTTCTTGAAGAGATGGATTTTTCCTTTCAACAACCTCATTATGTTGGGGAGTGCGAGGACAAACGAACTCATGTTTTATTCATTTTTCAACACAAACGACGTAACGAGTACGTTTTGAAATTTTCCACCATGATCATTACGAATAGTAACAATGGTAAGGCTTTTCTCATTGTAAGGTTTTTCTCATTTTCTACTCTGCGACAGAATTTTTGAAAAACATATGAAGTGTCATCCTTTTGTGATAAAAATGCAACCCAAGTGAATCTATTGTAGTCATCTACAATTACAAAGGCATACCGTCCATCTCCATTACTACGTGTTCGTGATGGTCCAAAAAAAATCCATGTGCAAAAGTTTAAGAGGACTAGAAGTTGATACCATTTTCTTGGACATGTAGGAACTTTTAGTTTACTTACCGAACTGACATAAATAACAGGGTTTATCATTCTCAAACTTGATTTTGGGAATTCCACGTACAAATTCCTTGTTGACAAGTATGTTGAGATCATCCATAGCTATGTGTCCAAGCCGTCGATGCCATATCCAACCCATCTTCGTTTCTAGTAACAAAGCATCTCATATTTTCCTATGCTAATTCAGTAGAATTGATGACATAGAAATTATTGCATCTGTTAGCAAGAAGTAAACAAGATTTTATTATCTAATATAGTGCATGCATTTTTGTCAAAAGTAACTGTATAACCTTTATCACATAACTGACTGACACTATGTAAATTGTGTTTCAAGCCTCTTACTAAAAGTACATCATCAATGGAGCATAATGAACCAATGTTTATTTCAACTTTACTGATGGTTTCACCAGTGCTGTTATCTCCAAAGATGATATCCTTCTCTTTTTTCTTGATAGTGATGCAAAGTATTTATTGTCACCTATCATATGGTTTGAGCATTCACTATCAAGGTACCGCCGATCTTTATGTTTGATAAGTTGATACACCTACATTAAAATTAGTATGTGTAATGTTGGATGCCCAATTTGGTATTGTGCCTGTACTTACGTTCTTTTTCATCCCAAACAGTTACGCCCCACTTCCCAAAAGAGAATACGGAATACGGATACGTGACTAAGCCCAGCGAATGTTTTTCAACATCCATAAGCTGTTCAAGAATCTTTACAACATTTCACAAGAATAATCAGAGTCGGAAGCAAAAGAATCAACCAACATACACATATGAACCAAAATACCAACAAGAATAGTTGAAACCATAATATATTAATCTCAAATAGTCATGATCTGAGTAAGTCAAATATCTTGGGTCACATTGCCCAAATACAAAATAAATCCAAGTATCAAAATACAAAATTGTTCAATCAAGATACAAGAAATAATAATAGCAATATCCAGCACTAATACTTCATATCACCAACACCATCTCGCACCTGGTCTCCAAAATCTGCAATTTAACAATTGCAGGAACAGGAAAAAGAAAACAAACTCCCGTCAATGCAAGTTACGGGCCGCTTGTAATGCAGGATACAAGTAAATAGGAAAAACTAACTAACAACATGGAATAGGCATGATATCAAGCATAACAACTAGCATGGTGAGGTGAACAAGTACAAGTAGCATGTATCAAGTGTCAAGTGAATAAGCATCATATAAATAAGCAACAAGTATCAAGTATCATGTAAACATGTATCAAGTGTCAAGTATCAAGTCACATGTATCATGTAGTCAAGTATCAAGTAAGCGTGTATCATGTTCAAGTGTCATGCAAGCATGTTCAAGTATCATGTATCAAGTCTTGTAGTAACTACTACCTAGATAGCACTTCATGCAGCCCACCTTATATGGTTGCTACAACAAATAGTTTCACTTTAGATTTCATAGTGGATAATAAAGGGCAGTGTACTCAGGGACAAGCCTCAAGAAATCAAGTATCAAGTATCAAACCTCAAGTATCAAGTAAACAAGCCTCAAGAGTGAAGTATCAAGACTCAAGTAGTGAAATATCAAGCCTCAGGTAACAAGTATCAAGCCAAGTCTCAAGTATCATGTATCAAGCCAAGTATCTCATAGAATCAATAGATTCTCTTCTGAGTACACGTTTCTGAATTATCCACTATTAGATCTGTCCTTTTAAACCCCGGCTTTGTTATTTTATTATTAATGTCAAACAAGCATGTATGTGTCACGAACAGGCCAAGTATAACATGGTATGATCAAGTAACAAGGTCAAGTTGCAAGACAGACATGTACGGGTGAAAGATAACACACAAAAGGATAAAATAACCAAATTTCTAGTTCAGGACAGCAAGACCATACTGTAGTAAAACTGAGATTCCTGTTGTTACGAAAATGCAAATCTGAATCCGTCGAAAGGTCTAGAAAATAGACTCTCAACCGAATCCAGAGAATATAAATAAGCCATATAGTATTCCACAAAAATATAACTCAAAACTGATTTGAATCTAGAAAATACGTTCAGCCAGAAATCAGAAAAATCGAATTCACGGTCAGGAAAATAGCATCAAAACATCTCAAATAAATCCAGGAAAAATTTGGGGTACTCCCCTATATATATAATATTAGAATATAAAATTTCATAATTTTCTAGTAAGATTAGTTTAGTCAACAAAAATCTGAAAACATCAAGAAACGATAGTTTGGCAAATCTGGAATTCCCAACACTGCTGTACGAAAACTGTAATATCTCGCAAACCGTGAAACGAAATCTAAATCCGCCAAAGGGAGATGAAAATAGACAAAATAAGCTAACTATTATATTTCATAAATATTTTTCATACAGGAAAAGAAACTAAGGTGAAAATACAAATCTTTAAAGAACAGTGAGCAAAATCCAGCAAGTATAGTTTTTATAAACAAACATGAAACGGTATGTAAATCTTATCAAATAAGTCCACAAAAATTCTTGGAAATCCCTAATCAAGTATAGAAATACTGTCCAAAATTTCAGATCAAAATAATATATTTATCACTAGTATCAAAATAGTTTACTCACCAAAATCATCAAGAAACGAAATCTGGAAATGAAATACACCTCTGTAGTAAAACGATCATATCTCACACATAAGAAAATGAAATCGTTCAAGGTCAGAGTGGTTGGAAAGAAAACGGATTTCTCTAAAAATCATGTTTAATACTGAAGTTAAGATAGTAACCTTAATATGGTCTAAATTAGCAATCAAAACTTATCATCGACAAAGTACAGATTTTCCTTTTAACAACAATCAACATACAATATACGAAACTCGTTCCAAACACAACCAAATACCTTATAGAGTCTACTAAGTGTCCAAATACCATGAAATAGGGTATATAGCATGTCCATAACAAGTATATCACATGAATCCAAACAAGCACACAAATTCTCATAATCATCTCATAAATATAATCACATCAAGAATGGTCAAAATCTAAGTTATTTCATGTCAAATTTGTATCGTAGGCAACTATGGTCAATAGCACTATAGAGACAATACTCATCAAGATACATCACACACGAGTTGTCTCTAGAACCCAACTACACTACAAGCAGAATTTAGTACTTGTATTTGCAAAGGAATTTAATACAAGTTACTTGCCTGAAAGACGACAAAATCGGGGAAGCAAAGAGAAGAATAACGGGAACGAATTCCCGGGCACGAACTCAACGAACAACGAACCTACGAACAATCATAAACAAGATGATCACGAACAAGGTCACGAATCTAAAGAACAAATAACCCACGAACACGATCGGACGGCTGAGATCAAAGATAAAGATCAAGATGATCGAATCAGATCAGACGGTCAGATTTCCCTGATGATGAAGATAATGATGAAGATCAAGATCGATCAATCGAACTGCTGCGATCAAAGGAAGTTGATGATCATCATGATCATGATGATCAAGAGGAGATCGGACAGCTAGGATCTAATCGGATGATCAAGAGGAGACCGACGGCCCACATCCAATCAAGCATGATGATCACGATCCAACGGACAGCCAAGATCACCCCAATGGTGTTGATCAATATCAAATCAACGGACGGCTAGGAATCAATCAATCAAGATGAAGATCACAATATCGGACGGCCAGATCTGAATTAAAGGGATACGATGATCAAGTCGATCGGACTGCCCACATCACATGATCAACCAATGATCAAAACTCCAAACAACCAGCCAAAAGCTTCGGCTTGGCAACAACCGGCGGCGGCACATGGTGGCAGCACCAGTGTGGATGGCAACGGAGGGTGCTGCCGGCGATAGGGTGAGGGTCGCGACTGGGCTACTGTCATCTAGGTGCAGCTGCTAGCGCGACGCAATGCGGCAGACAGGGAGGAGCGCAGGGTGCCTGGTGGTTGGTGCTTGCACAGCAGCTGGTGTCGAGGACAGGTGTGGCACTGAGGGCGACGCTACGACAGAGCGCGATGTTGCTGCAGGCATGGCTGCTGTGGTTACCGAAGACGAGTGGGAGGATGGAAGACGGGAAGGAGAAGGACTGCGGGGTAGAGGAGAGAGGCACGAAGAGGAAGGTGCAGCACAGGGGATGGGTTCCGCAAGAGAAAGCGGGAGGAAGGAGATGGGGGAACGGCTTGGAGACGAAACGGCTAGGTGGGGGATTATAAAGGCAGGGTAGGTATTTAGAGTTGTAGGGATATTGGGTAGGGTAAAGTGCAGATGGGTTTCGAGTAGGGTTGTTGGGTTCAGATTTAAAGTTAATGTGTAGAACCCCGTATTTTCAAATATTATTTTTATATTTGAAAAATGAATTTAAATTTATTTTTGGAGATTTAATTAATATTTTCTAAGAAATTTATCTTTTGTACACGTGCAAATGACTTTTTAGAAGTTTGAAAAATTAAGATTTCTTTATGAAAAATCATTATTTATTATTTAGGATTTATGTAGTATTTTTCCAGATTTTTCTGAAATTAATTGATACTATTTGCAATTTTTGAGAAAAGAAGGACTTATTAGCAAAATTGACATTTTCAAGGGTTGAAACGCAAAATTGGCATTCTGGACGTTTTGAGCAGTATTGGCTGAGGTTTAGAAGTATATTTTCTATTAGATCCTAATTTAAAGGAGTTTTATTGAATTTACAAGACTAATGTATATATATGTAAGTTGTATTTTTGGAAGGATTGTTTTGCAAAGTGTGGGTAAAACCCTAATATTAATCCGGCATATATAAGGGATTTCCTTCCCAGCCGTCATTTACAAAATATACAGATTTTGAGATTTGTTTGAGGAGCAAGAAGAGGATTTTTGGATCTAGCAAGGAGGAGAGCTTTTTCGTGGATTTTCTTCAAAACAATGCGAGTGGCTTTGTTTTGTATGTTTGATTTGTGAATGATATGAAACCATTTCGTTTGACTTGTTGTATGCATGATATGGATCTTACATTATGATATGGATGATGTGAACATTTGTTGTTGTTTAGACCTTATATGTGAAACTTAAGATTGTTGAGTAATTATTGATTTATGAGATCGTATTGCTTGAAAGCATGTTAAGAATTCATTATGCTTGTGAATGGATGGTAAACATCTGGATCTTATGGATGTAAACCAGATTTTGATTTAGAGTTGTGGAAGAATTTAGTTTTGAGAAACCTTAATAAAAGATTAGTAATTTAGATCATGAGAATTGAGTTTTTAGGAATTGATTGTTGGAGTAATGTATCCGTAATGGAGACTAATCGAGATTTGTCATTTTGTTGGAATACGAACTATTTTTCGTGAACAATGGATCTTTAGAAACTCCAGTTTGATTTTGTGTTCAGACCTAATTTCGAAAACTGTCGGTCGACAGTCGACTTAGCTTTTAGCAGTCGACTGGTCCTCTGAGAAATATTTTTGTAAAAACTTGTTCGGGACAGTCGACCTAGACCGCTGTCAGTCGACTGGTCTGCTGACTGTAAAATTTGTTCAGTCCTTTCGGGACAGTCGACCTATGAACCTTTCAGTCGACTTATATACTTAGATTATTTTCTTGAGAATTATTGAAATTTGTCTCGGTTAAGTCGACTGATGACTTTCCAAGACGACTGATTATGACTTAGTTTATTTTTGGTGAAATTTTGGATCATGTCCTCTGGACAGTCGACTTGCCTACTATGCAGTCGACTGGTACTGAAGGATCTTTGTGTTTGATTTTTAGATATTCAGCTCAGTGTTTGATCTTGAGATATTTAGTTCAGTCTTTGATTTTGAGATACTCAGTCGAGTACGACTTTTTGAGATGTTCAGTTGAGCCACCTGTTGAGTGAAAATTTGTTCAGATATTTGATTTTGAGTCTCTAGAGGTAGGTGACCCTAGTATACCGGTGTTGAGATATTTGTTGAGTTATTTGTTGAGGCCCGTTGAGGCGTATTCAGTTATTCAGTTTTTAAGTTATCCCGGTAGGGTACACCGACTTTAGGAGATTTTGTTGAGTAATTCTGTAACCCAAAAACAATAAGGACAGGCATTAGTAGTGTCATGACGAATGGGAACATGAGTTACGCACCTCAGTATGACTTTAGATGTGAGACTTAATCTCCTGAATTATCCAAATGACTTACTTGAGATGTGAGATTTATCTCCGGAATTATCCAGGTAGATTACCTGAGATGTGAGATATTTCTCCGGAATTATCCAGGTAGTTATTTGAGATGTGGGATTGATCTCCGGAATGATCAAGGTCGAGGCGACGCTTGTGGGGTATTCATGTGAAGATGTGTTTATGTCTAGATGTGAGACGATCTCCGGAATTATCCAAGTGGTTACTTGAGATGTGGGATCAATCACGGAATTATCGGGCATGGGCTAATCCTCATGGTTTATCTTTATCTCTTAGTAATCATCGTGGTCTGCATATAGCATTTGTGTTTTCTTGACTCATTTTCGTGCATTTGGTTTTGCTGAATTCCACACTTGACATTTGGTTTTCGTATCACCTGTTTTCACTTCTTGTTACTTCTTACGTTGGTATATTTGGTTTACTACCCTTGTTGAGAATATCATGATTTATGTTCATTTATGTTGCTTGTTTGATTTTATGTCACTCACACCATTTATGGCTAACCCCGTTAGTTTTGGGGTTAGGGATTCTCTCTAGCCTCACATGTTGCAGGTTATTGCTTAGAGTTGGAGATGGAATGCTTAAGTTGGTTTTGAGACACATTTGACTCACAACAGATTTGTGTAAATTTGTATTAGCTGTGTTGAGACCAATGGGTATTGTAAATAAAGAAATTGTGAGTTGAGTTTGTTTGAATTCCGCTGTGATTTGTAATAGTTGTTGTAATAAAAGTTGAAAACTTTAGTGGTGTTGTTTGTGTTAATATTACAATTGAAGCGGATCACTGGAAATGTGCCACGTATTTTCTATGTTATTCATCTAGAAATTCGGGGCGCTACATAATGGGTTTAGGAGAGTTAAATGGGTATGGATTGAAATAGGGTTTTATTAAAATAGGATAGTTGGGTTTAAAAAGAAATCCAAAAAAAAAAAAAGGGTTTTGGCACAATAACTAATAAAAATATACGATTAGGTTTTGATAGAAATAATAATAACAATAATAATAACAATAATAATAATAATAGTATTAAAAATAACAGTAATAAGAATAATACTGAGAACAATAACAATAATAAGAAAAATGATAAAAATAGCAATAGTACTAATAATAACAGTAGTAGTAATAATAAAAGTAATAATAACAATAATAAGAATTGTATTAAAATATAAAATCATAAAAAATAGTTACAAATACAATTATTGATCGAAAATAGATTTTAATAGAAGATTCGACAATATATTTTAACAAAAATAATTAAGGCGAAAAACTAATTTACAAAAAATTTAAATACAGAAAATACATAGAAAATACATTTATGTAGGAAACAGGTGTTACAAATCCTACCCACCTTACAACAAAATTTTGTCCTCGAAATTTGCTTAGGCGGTACATAGGACAAGGCAAAAACAAACTTAGGGGAAGGGTAACAAAGTAGAGGGCTAATGGGGAAGGAACAAGGCAGAGGCAACAACAGAAAAAGAAGGAAGATGGATAAGAATGAGGTCAAATGGAATGCAAGAAAAGAAGTAAACGGTATCAAAAGGAGAGAAAAGCTCAAGATAACAAAGGAAGATAGGGAGTAGGTAGAACTGGAATCAAAGTGAATGAACAGGGAAGAATTGAATCAAACAATGAATGGGTGCGTGATGGCAAAATGGAATGGTAGAAAGAAGTAACCGATATAAAAAAAAATGAAGAAGAAACAACACAAGACATGCAAGATAGCAAGACAAAGAAATGAAGAAATAGATAGAGCTGGAATCGAAAAAAGGATGGACAAGGAAGAGATAAACTAAGCAATGGGTCAAACGGATGAAAACAAATGCAAGGAATAGAAAGAGCGAACAATGCAAGGAAGGAGAGAAGTGAACAATACAAAGAAGAAGAAGCAACAAGGGAATTCTGAGACCTGTGGGTTATGGGCCTACAACGCTTCCGCTGTGCCACTCTGATTGAGGAAGACTCTGCCAATGGCATCCAACGATGCCGACCGAAGAACCAAGCAGGAAGAAAAGACTGGATGACACCAGAATCAAAGGAATATGGGTACAAAAGAATGAGTTCATACCCAAGAAGAAATCAATCAAGGAGGACGACTGAAAAAGACGGAAGAAAACAAGGAATCAAGGGATTGAATAAGAAGGAATAAAAAACAATGGAATAGGACTAGTATCCAGATCAATGTTGATAATAATTCATTTATGCATGCATGGTTGGTGAAATATTGAGCCAATCCTAGTTCGAGCCAAGATTGTCTAATATATCAGTCAAACTAATACATAGCCGAACTTGAGCTCTGATACCACTAAAAACCTTGTCACGCCCCGCTTCCCAAAAAAGAATACGGAATACGAATACGTGACTAAGTCCAGCGAATGATTTTTATCATCCATAAGCTGTTCAAGAATCTTCACAATATTTCACAATAATAATCAGAGTCGGAAGCAAAAGAATCAACTAACATGCACATATGAACCAAAATACCAACAAAAATACTTGAAACCAAAATATATTAATCTCAAATAGTCATGATCTGAATAAGCCAAATATCCCAGGTCACATTGCCCAAATACAAAATAAATCTAAGTATCAAAATACAATATTGTTCAAGCAAGCTACAAGAAATAATAATAGCAATATCCAGCATTAATACTTTATCTCACCAACACCATCTGGCACCTGGTCACCAAAATCTGTAATTTAACAATTGCAGGAACAGGAAAAAGAAAACAAACTCCCGTTAATGCAAGTTACGGGCCGCTTGTAATGCAGGATACAAGTACATGGGGAAAACTAACTAACAACATGGAATAGGCATGATATCAAGCATAACAACTAGCATGGTAAGGTGAACAAGTACAAGTAGCATGTATCAAGTGTCAAGTGAGCAAGCATAATATAAATAAGCAACAAGTATCAAGTATCATTTAAACATGTATAAAGTGTCAAGTATCAAGTCTCATGTATCATGTAGTCAAGTATCAAGTAAGTGTGTATCATGTTCAAGTGTCATGTAAGCATGTTCAAGTATCCTGTATCAAGTCTTATAGTGATTACTATCTAGGTAGCACTTCATGCAGCCCACCTTACATGGTTTCTACAATAAACAGTTTCTCTTTAAATTTTATAGTGGACCATAAAGGGCAGTGTACTCAGGGACAAGCCTCAAGAAATCAAGTATCAAGTATCAAGCCTCAAGTATCAAGTAAACAAGCCTCAAGAGTGAAGTATCAAGGCTCAAGTAGTGAAATATCAAGCCTCAAGTAACAAGTATCAAGCCAAGTCTCAAGTATCAAGTATCAAGCCAAGTATCTCATAGAATCAATAGATTCTCTTCCGAGTACACGTTTCTGAATTATCCACTATTAGATCTGTCCTTTTAAACCCCGACTTTGTTATTTTATTATTAATGTCAAACAAGCATGTATGTGTCACGAACAGGCCAAGTATAACATGGTATGATCAAGTAACAAGTTTAAGTTACAAGACAGACATGTACGGGTGAAAGATAACACACATAAAAGGAAAAAATAACCAAATTTCTAGTTCAGGACAGCAAGACCACACTGCAGTGAAACTGAGATTCACGTTGTTACAAAAATGCAAATCTGAATCCGTCAAAAGGTTTAGAAAATAGACTCCCAACCGAATCCAGCGAATATAAATAAGTTATATAGTATTCTACAAAAACATAACTCAAAACTGATTTGAATACAGAAAATACGTTTCTGCAGAAATCGGAAAAATCGAAATCACAGTCAGGAAAATAGCATCAAAACATCTCAAATAAATCCAGGAAAAATCTGGGGTATTCCCCTATATGTCTAGTATCAGAATATAAAGTTTCATAATTTTCCAGTAAGATTAGTTCAGTCAACAAAAATCAGAAAATATCAAAAAATGATAGTTTGGCAAATTTAGAATTCCCAACACTGCTGTACGAAAACTGTAATATCTCGCAAACCGCAAAATGAAATCCAAATCCTCCAAAGGAAGATGAAAATAGACAAAATAAGCTAAATTTTATAAATATTTTTCATATAAGAAAAGAAATTAAGGTGAAAATACAAATCTTTAAAGAACAGCGAGCAAAATCCAGCAAGTATAGGTTTAAACAAGCATGAAACAGTATGTAAATCTTATCAAATAAATCCACCAAAATTCTGGGTAATCCCTAATCAAGTATATAAATACTTTTCAAAATTTCAGATCAAAATAATATGTTTAGAACTAGTATCAAAATAGTTTACTCACCAAAATCATCAAGAAACTAAATCTAGAAATGAAATACACCTCAGTAGTAAAACGATCATATCTCACACATAAGAAATGAAATCGATCAAGGTCAGAGAGGTTGTAAAGAAGACGGATTTCTCTAAAAATCATGTTTAATCTTGAAGTTAAGATAGTGACCTTAATATGGTCTAAAATAGCAATCAAAATTGATCATCAATAAAGTACAGATTTTCCTTTTAACAACAATCAACATACAATATACAAAACTCGTTCCAAACACAACCAAACACGTTATAGTCTACTAAGTGTCCAAACATCATGAAATAGGGTATATAGCATGTCCACAATAAGTATATCTCATGGATCCAAACAAGCACACGAATTCTCATAATCGTCTCATACATATAATCACATCAAGAACTGTTAAAACCTAAGTTATTTCATATCAAATTTTTGTATTGAGGCAACTATGGTCAATAGCATTATAGAGACAATACTCATTAAGATACATCACACACGAGTTGTCTCTAGAATCCAACTACACTACAAGCAGAATTTAGTACTTATATTTGCAAAGAAATTTAATACAAGTTACTTGCCTGAAAGACGACGAAACCGGCGAAGCAAAGAGAAGAATAATGGGAACGGATTCCCGGAAATGAACTCAACGAACAACGAACCCACGAACAATTACAAACAAGATGATCATGAACAGGATCACGAATCCAAAGAACAAATAACCCACGAACACGATCAGACGGCTGAGATCAAAGATCAAGATCAAGATGATCAGATCAGATCGGACGGTCAGATTTCCCTGATGATGAAGATGATGATGAAGATAATGATGAAGATCAAGATCGATCGATCGATCGAATGGTTGCGATCAAAGGAAGTTGATGATCATTATGATCGTGACGATCAAGAGGAGATCGAACGACTAGGATCTAATCGGATGATCAACAGGAGGTCAACGGCCCACATCCAATCAAGCATGATGATCAAGATCCAATGGACGGCCAAGATCACCCCGATGGTGATGATCAATATCAAATCAATGGACGGCTAGGAATCAGTCAATCAAGATGAAGGTTACAAGATCGGACGGCCAGATCTGAATCAAGGGGACACGATGATCACGATGATCAAGTCGATCAAATGGCTCACATCACATGATCAACCCATGATCAAAACTCCAAACAACTAGCCAAAAGCTTCAGCTTGGCGACAACCGGCTGGTGGCACACGGCGGCGGCACCGGTAAGGACGGCAACGGAGGGCGCTGCCGGCGACTGGGTAAGGGTCGCGACTGGGCTGCTGTCATCTAGGCGCGGTGACTGGCGCGACTGGATGTGGCAGACAGGGAGGAGCGCAGGGCGCCTGGTGGTCGGTGCATGCACAGCAGCTGGCATCGAGGATAGGTGCGGCACTGCAGGAGGGCGGCGCTATGGCAGAGCGCGATGTTGCTACAAGCATGGCTGCTGTGGTTGCCGGATACAAGCAGGAGGATGGGATACGGGAAGGAGCAGGACAACAGGGCAGAGAAGAGAGGCACGAAGAGGAAGGTGCAGCACAGGGGATAGGTTCCGCGAGAGAGAGCAGGAAGAAGGAGATGGGGGAACGGCTTGGAGATGAAACTGCAGGGTGGGGTTTTATAAAGGCAGGGTAGGTATTTAGGGTTGTGGGGATATTGGGTAAGGTAAAGTGCAGATGGGTTTCGGGTAGGGTGGTTTGGTTTAGGGTTAAAGATAATGGGTTTGGGGAGAGTTAAATGGGTATGGATTTAAATGGGTTTTATTAAAATAGGATAGTTGGGTTTAAAAAGAAATCCAAAAAAATAAAAATGGGTTTTGGCACAATAACTAATACAAAAATACAATTAGGTTTTGATAGAAATATTAATAATAATAATAATAACAATAATAATAATAATAATAATAATAGTATTAAAGATAATAGTAATAAGAATAATACTGAGAACAATAACAATAATAAGAAAAATGATAAAAATAGTATAATAGTACTAATAATAACAGTAGTAGTAATAATAAAAGTAATAATACAATAATAAAAATTGTATTAGAATACAAAATCATAGAAAATAGTTACAAACACAATTATTGATCAAAAATAGATTTTAATAGAAGATTCGAAAATATATTTTAACAAAAATAATTTGAAGGCGGAAAACTAATTTACAAAAATTTAAATATAGAAAATACATTTATACGGAAAACAGGGGTTACACAAACAAAATTAGTATTCCTTTTCAATGAACAGTTATAAAATATATGTCCTAATTTACAGTAATAGTAAAATGTAATGCGATTATGCCTTGGATCATGCACATGTGCATAGTTATGTGTTGGTTTGTAACTATCGGTGGCTATGCATATGTGTATGACAAGATTGCTTAGAATTTTGATTTCGTATTGGCTCATTGTAACCAAGTCTTCGATTATCATGATATATCTTTGAATTCTTTGTCATAAGATAATGGGGCCCTTCATATTTTTCAACCATTTTTTCGAGCTCAATTATCCTATTGCAACGTTTTTTTCAAGTTTTCTCATAGTCATTGGTATTCCAACAAAGAGTATGTATTCTGTTATGTTGAGTGCTTCCTTACAACCTTCCAGTACCTCATCAAATTTTCTTTTGCATTCATTTAGATCGTCGGTGAGTTTAGCAATATGAGCATATTTCTCATGAATTTTCTTTAGGTTTTCATTATGTATTCCAGAGATATTTTAATCTGTTTTTTCAAACATTCATTTTTTTCTATCAACACATCATGATCCTTCCTAAGTGACTCAAATTTTTCTATAATCAAAGAATTTTTATTTTTCAACTATTAGTTTTTAGTAGCACAAGAGTCATGTGCTTCATTAGACATTTGCTTATATTGTTTCAACTCACGACTTAACTTTTTTGCATAATCTCTTAGGCCATTACACATATCAACTAGATCATCATAAGTGGGTTCTTCAATTACCTCTTTGTGAAGTGGTGAATGCATCTTACTGAGCCATGAAACCAAAGTCATTGTGTTCTTGATCTTCATCGCTGGAGTCTGAATCTAGCCATGTTGTCTTCAATGCATTCTTTCTGAATCTTGAGTTAAAGTGCTGATAATCTTTGTTCCTATCCTGCGAGAGGGGACAGTTTACACGGATATGTCCTAGCTTCTTGCATTTGTAACATATGTCATCTTCGTCTTTTTCTTTACCTCCTTGAGACCTGCCATACTTCTGCAGTTGAGATACTTACAGAATTAATTAGTAAGAAGTGTGATATCTTCATCGGATTCTTCATGATCTGACTCTGATTTTGATGGTCATGAAGTTTCTTGTAACACCCCGGATAATATAATACTTTTTTTCTATATATTTGTATAAATATATATATATATAGGGAGTCCTTCGGTTGATAACTAATTTTGTGAGAACTCCGTGAGAACTCACAGAATAGACCCCCCGTGAAAAATCCAAACCGACCATTTTGTTCTACATGCCTTAAATAGTATAACATAAAGAAATCAAGTAATTTGAAGTTCATTTGCCTATGATTTACATCATCGCAAAATTGTATGGCTAAAAATTCTACTCTATTTGATGGATGGGCAAATGAACTTCAAATTACTTGATTTCTTTATATTATGTTATCTAAGCTGTGTAGAACGAAATGGTCGGTTTGGATTTTTCATGGGGGGTCTACTCCGTGAGTTCTCACGGAGTTCTCACCAAAATTAGTTCTCAACCGAAGGGCTCCCCCCCCCCCCCCCCCCCTATATATATATATATATATATATATATATATATATATATATATATATATATATATATATATATATATATATATATATATATATATATATTGTAGAGTTTGCTTGATTATATATATGAATGTTGAAGTGCGATTAATTTGCTTAATTGTGTGTGTGGATGGTTGTGTTCATGGTGGTGCACGAGAATGATAGAATCGAAGCTAGTACATACACTAGTTTGGAGTGCGATACATATGCAAATATTTAATTGTATGGTACTACAATGGATTTTTTTGCCATGCACTCAAATCTTATCTCTCATCTCTCAGCCTCCATGATCAATGGCTAAAAAATTTCAGCCATGCAACATATCTTCAAAACCATGAGCTAAAGCACTTGTTTTCGAGAATACCATCATGCCACCTCACCCACCCACCCACCCCCCTACACCCCTGTGGACGGCCACCCCCTTGCACCCCTCACTCTCTCTCACTCATTTTAAACCCCTCTCTTCACTCTTATTCAGTTTCAAAATTTTCAGGAAAAAAAAAGAAGGAGAGAGTGAATGAAGACAAGAAAAAGAGGAGATCTAGAGCATTTGAGGAGGAATCAAAGAAGGAATGCCAAGCGATTCTCTTCTTCTCAAACTACACTCAAGGGCGGGGAGTTATCTAAACCTTGTTCTTGTTCTTCTTGTTTGATTTCTTGCATGAAATGAGTAATAGTAGCATGAGGATGATTGATTAGAAGTAGTTTGTTTAGAATCTGAAACTGAAACAGAAAAACACAATCTGCATGCTATATTCCCGAATTTCCAGAGAGCAATATAGATGGAATTTGATCATGAATTTTTTACAGAATGATCTTATGCATTTCTAGAAGCTACATGATTTATTTTGGATTTTTCTGATATTGTTTGGTATTTTAATATGATCATTTTTTATGACTGGGTCGTAAGGTAGAGACTGGTTCTGTCTCTTGGAGAACCTGAACTTGTGGAAATTTTTAGAATTAATTGATACATGATCTATTTCTAAAAATTTTACCACGATATCATGCATGAATCTAGACCCTAAAAAAATTTTGGAAATATTTGGAAGACATTTGATGCATGTTCAAAATTAATTAAGTAAGAGTATTCATGACAGTGACTGAAGAACAGTAGAACTTTTATACATGATTGTAATAGGTAGAACTCATTGAATACTTGGAATCTGGATGTGAACTTTGGTGCATACTATACATGATGATGTTTAGTTTCTGAAAATACAAGTTTTTTAATCATTTTCTATACATGGAATTTATGGTGAAATTTTAAGTAAGCACTGTGCAGAACTTAGTCAGAATTGACACCCTGATACGATTGTAACTTTATGGTTCTGTATGAGCAGAATTTGAGAAAGTGTACAACTAGGAAGTTGTAGTAGACATCTTGAGCTTTCCAAAAAGCCTTATTTCAAGAAATTCCTGTAAGTAGAGTAATATATATGGTTTTTGCAAATTAGAACAGAACCTAGATTTTGAGCTATAGGCTCTGTTTGTGTTGTGCATTATGTGTGGTTCTGTATAGCTGAGAAGATTAATGGTTTAAGTTAATCAAATGGAACAATTTGGATTGGTGATCAACTAGAAAGTTGTCGAGGACATTCACATCTTTTCATAGAACCTGGATTTGTATCATTCCGATGAGCGAGTAGATTTTTATGCTATCGGTAAGGTGCAGCCAGTATACAGGAAGTACACAGGGTGAGGGTTGTGAGGTTATTTTGAGCAATTATATGATTGAATCTGAGGTGATGATCAACTAGAGAGTTGTAGCCTAGGTTCTTTGCTTTCCATAATGGGCTAGAACACCCAAATCCGAAATGTATTGTCGAAGTTATGACCTTTTCAAGTTTCAGGCAGAAACACCATAGTTTGGATTAGTCATGGTTTTTGACTAAGTGTTCGAAGTACTTTTTCCCTCTTGTGGACAAGAGTTAATAAACTTGTTGTTGGGGATGATTGGTGATTATTGCTGGCCTTATTGGTGCTTGACTCGTGTTGAGGATGTTGTGACTCAAGTTAGTTACTAGGGTAGGGTGATACCCTACGTTTATTGACTCTAAGATTAGAACTTCCGCCGAGGCGTTAGACGTTCGATTGGTACCGTCAATTGTATTCATGCTAGTTAAGGGTGAATGCGGGCCATAGTGATGGGCAAATTCCAAGCTAGAGAAAGTGGCGAGTAGGACATTGTGTCGCCGGGGCCGCGAGTCGATAGGCAGAATTTTGAAAGAAACCCTTTATTTACCTGAATGATTAGAGTGAGTCTTGGATTAGAGTGATGTGCTATTATCAGCTTTGCATCAGTCGAAGGACGTTTCCCGCCTTGTAGGTATTCGGAGCTAATTCACAGGTACAGCAGAGCTCGAGTTGGTCCAAGCATCCAAGGGATATATTCAAGTGTTATTTGAAATGTGTAAATCTTGTAAAAATTCTATTGTACAGTGTAACACTTGTAAATGTAACAATTATATGGAATAAAAGTTTAAATTTCCCAGTATTGCTCTGTGATTGTGACTATTTGAAGTTCGACTCCTGGAGTAATGTCTCAGATTTCCTGTATAGGGATTTGGGGCGCTACAGCTTTCAAGGCAATAGTCTTCTCTTCAGTTTTGGGTATAATTCCAATATTCTGCTGGTACCTCTTAGTTTCGGCCATTTCCATTTCATACGTCTTCAATTTTTCTTGAAATGTGTAGTAGTTGAAACATTTCTCTTCAAGCGTCTCTCTCATTGCAGTAGCTTTGAGATCTCATTCAGGTGTGAAACAGCTTATGAATTTTCTGACCTTTCGGTCATCATCTAATCCCTTACCCATGCTCTTAAGTTCATGTGCGTTAGTATCAACGCGTGCTAGCATCTGATCTATGGACTCTCTTGGAAGCATACAAAAAATATCAAACTTATGAAAACATAAAGTAACTTTGGTCTTTGCCTTAGATGCAGTTCCTTCATGACGCTTTAACATGTTGTTCAAGATTTCATAAGCTATTTTTGCAGTTGCGTCTACATCGCATCAATTCTTCATTATTCAGACCTGCATAAAGTGCTGCCATGACTTTGGAGTTTGCAGTTTTCAATGATAGGTCAGTAGTTGTGAATGTTCTCATTCCATCACTGACAGGGATCTCTATTTTATTGATACAAATGTTCCATATTTCTTCTCCTAACACATGCAAAAAATGAGACATACGAACGTTCCAAACATCATAGTATTTTTCATCAAAATATGGTGAACGTGTTAAACTTGTTCTATTGGAGATGAATGGCTCCGATGTGTACAAGTTTTTGGGATGAGGAATTTCGGCCATTGGACCTTTTGCTCAAGCTTTTAAGCAATTAATGAGAACCTCACTCTGATACCACTGTAAATCACCCTAGGAGGGTGAATAGGGTGATTGTGCAGAAATTAAATACTTAAATAAATTGCATAAAGTAAGGAGATGGAGTTGGAGAAAGCAAACAGAGCAAGCACACAAGATAGCGATATAGCGTGGTTCGATCCCCAGGTCTACGTCCACACCACCTACTTGTAGCAATTCTCCATCACAAGCGTTCCACTATACTTTAAACTCTTGTACAGTTATTCTCGAATTTCAGGCCGAGAGACTTATTACACCCGCAGGGCTTCTACAAGCAAGTCCCATAAAACTCACCGAAGTGGAAAAAAAAGAAAAACTCTCAAGATCTATAACGATCTTGACTAAAGAAAACAAGAAAAGCTCTCACACTCGGATCATTGATTAAATGATTAGTTTAGAAGAATTATGATTGAAAGGGATGATAAATACTCAGTGAATTCACCTCTATTAATAGAGCGAGAAAATGTATCTTTCTAAAAATAAAAAGATATTCCCGAAATAGTCAAAACTGTACGAGTGCGATAAACCGCTTTATTGAGCAGTCGACCGTTCATCTTTTAACCCGAAAGTCGAGCGATGAGCGGTCGACTGACTCATCTTTTCACTATGATGAGTGGTCGACTATTGTGATGGTCGTGTAGATTCAACATTAATTTGGCGAATCCACTTTATATTCTTTCCAAATACTAATCAATCAATCAACGACTCTTTATATAGTACTTTTTCACAAAAACAGAAACAAATAATTGATTATTGCTGTCTTTCTTGAGGATTTGAAACACATGTTTCTTGTGTTTCAATCTTCTTTGATTTTTGCAATCTTTTCGATACTTTCTACTTTTGCTTGATTGCAAATCGTTTTGTATCTGTATTACGATTTTCCTTTTTCTATAAATCATGTGAAACTCAACTGAAAATATTAGTTGTAAATGATACGTTGTGTGCACACCATATTTAAGGTCAACAGAAGAAACTACATACATATATAGGACAGACAAATTCTGATAAGTCCGGTTCACATACCTACGAGATCTCTCTTATGCTTTTGACAAAACAAACACAAGGGGAAAAATGAAATGGCATGTGATGGTATTGCTTACAGTCCCCCTTTTTTATTTTTATTGTCCCTTTGTAGACCCCAACTTTCTACAAGAATAAGACGTGTATATGTTGTATTAGAGCATCCACTATCGTTTGCTAAAAACCCAAATATTAGCATTTGAAATGAAAAAAAAACCCTACTATCGTTGGCTAAAAACCTAAAATTTAGAATAGGAGTGAAAGGTTGATTGTTAAAGATAGCAGTTGCATTAGACGACTGCTAAATATAGAAGACAGAGGATCAAGCTTCATCTGTATCATTTTTTTTTTTAATATAGTTGGACGGACAGCTATCTTTCTCATTAACTTTTTTCCAAAAATACCGAAAATGCCACTCAAATGATTACGAAAATGCCATTATTTAAAAAAAATTAAAAAATATCAGACGGAAGATCAAGCTCCGTCTGACAACTTCTTCCTTTAATTTTCTTTCCCATATTGCAAAAATGTCATTCATTATTTACGAAAATGCCATTTTTCAATTAAAAAAAAAGGATAGACGGATCATCATCTTCCGTCTAATTTTTTTTATTCTTTTTTTCTCCAAATTTAGCATCAACGACTGCAGCGCTCATCGACGAATGCTAAATGCTAAATGCTACATATGGAATTTTTAGCACAAACGATAGTGGATGCTCTTACATGCTGGTGCTGTAATGACGAAAAATTTTATGCGCTGCACGCACCCGATTAATCCAATATGAGGTCATGAAGACTGTCTAACTGATTAGGAAATTATTTTCCGTACTAACCCAATTTTAGAAAATATTGACCAAACTTATCCACTTTCAAAAATATTTACCAAATTGACCAGTTTTAGATACGTCGGTATAAAACACTATTGGTAGTAACGACATAGGTATTTCTATGTCATTGTTGCCAATAGCGGCATCTGTAAGAAACAAAATTCACATGCCGCTTTTTGGAGTACCGTCATAATTATATTTCTGCTAATTCGTAAACTTTCTGACTTGGAAAAAATTGTAAGTATGTAAACATCTTATAACTAATGTCGCTATCCCTAACAACTGTATTTGCATACGAGATACTGTGGTTGGGGATAACGGCATCAGTATAACAACTTTTTCACTTGTAAAGTGGCCCCCTCTTCTCCTTTTCCTTTCACTTTATCTCTCTCCCCTCCACTCCTAAACCCAAAATTGTAAAACCTTAGAGCACAAATCTTAACAGTTTAGTGATGCCGTTGTTGAAAATACTGATTGTTCAGACAGAGAGTTCTAGAGAGTTGAGGTTTGAATAAAAAACTTAAAAGGCTTGTTGTTGTTGTTTCTATTAATGGCATAAAAAAACCTTTGTCGTTATCATAAATAAAGGGAACAGCTTGATTAAGACCTGTCTAACGAGAGAAAAAAAAAATGAAATCTTCGTCTCTCCCTTCCACACCGCCTTAGACATGTGCTTTTCTTGCAAGTAGAGTATGGTTGAGTCTGATGGACCCGGACCTCTATGTGCAGCGAAACACGACTCAGCTACTGCATGCGAAGAAGATGGTTGGTTGGCATCCTACACAAAAACACAAATTCTTGTTATTATAGAAATCATAATAGCATGAAGATTAGGGGATAAAACTAAAAATCGCTTCTTGCTTGTGATGGTGGTTGGCCTCTACCACTGCCTACCACTGCCCAGTGGCTGTGACGATCCACTCGGTTGCACTATTTCTCTGTCAGCATTAATAAAGCATTTTTTATGAACAAAATTCGAGTATTGGTACTACACTACTTGTTTCAATACACTACTCATATCAATATCGACAACATCTAAACATACTGAGTATATCCATTCATACATACACAAATTTTCAACATTTTGAAAAATAGACCAATTCTCATATATTAAAATTTTGACGATTGAGTACTCGTACCAATACACTACTCATATGAATATCCTACTCATATCAATATTGAAAGCATGTCTCAATAATCGTATCATACTACTACTAATTATAACAATATCCACAACATCTCAATACACTACATATTTATATGCATACATACATATAAATCTCATATGAACATCCATTCATAACTACACATAAATCTTCTTAACTTTGAAAAATATAGCAATTCTAGTTTATACAAAATTTTCACCGCATCTCATATACTACATGGTCATTCTAGTATATAAAAAAAATCCCACATCCATTCATACTACAACTCATATTAATCTCCACAACATTTCATATACTACATTGTCAAAATAAATCTAAATACAGAGTGGATATTTTAAAGAAATTAAAGGTTTTTGAATACCTAGCACAATTTCAGATTCAAGGTGGTTTGTAGAAGAATCGACTCTGAGATCCTAGTGAACGGAGAGATGAGGGAATCGGAGGGGAAGAGAATTATGGTTTATGGATGATTATTTTATGAATTATTTGGAGATATGAAAGATGACAGATTGAAGGAGAATAAGTGGAATCTAGGGTTTTGGGTTCGGGAGTGGAGGGAACGAGAGATAAAATGAAAGGGGAAGGAGAAAACGAGGCAACTTTATATGTGAACATATAAAAAAATTTATTATACGGATGCTGCTATTTCTAATAACGACATCTCGTTGTTTGGGATAGTGGGCATCAGTTATACGATATTTTCACACTTACAATTTTTTTCAAGTCAAAGAGTTCACGAATAAGTAGAAAATGTACTTAAGTCGTTACTCCAAAAAGCGCCATGTGAAAAAAAATTTACAGATGTCGCTATTGGTAATAACAGCATAGAAATAACAAATGTCGTTGTTGTCAATAGCATTTTATGTTGATGCGTCCAAAACTGAATTAGTTTGGTTAATATTTTGAAAAAGTGGATAAGTACGGGAAAAAATTCCTGATTAGGAGAAATGTAGGTTGGTAACAAGCAAGCTTTGAGATGTGCTCCACCATCGGTAACTGGCCTCCTTACTCTGTATACAAGTATTGTGAGGCATTTTATATTTACTATCTTCTCTCTTTTTGTATAATAATCAATATTTTCCTAGTAGTTTAGTAATTAAAGCTTGCATTAATTTTTGAACATTTTAACAAATAATTTCTCCATTAATTAGGACTTTATAATAAAATTATAAATTATAATAACATATATCTATCTAAATAATAAAACACAAAGAAAGCTATCAAGTGGCTCTCCATCAATCCCCTAAAATCAAAGACCCATATCTAACCTCACAAAACACATATCCCCCTCCTCCCTCCAAAGTTTTTTTCCAAAACTCAAATTCAAATCCCCCACTCAAAACAACTCCTTTCCTTTATTTATTTAAGAAAATAAAAAAATTTAAAATTAAGAAAATAAAAAAATAAAATAATATGAAAATAATTCAAAAAATTAAGAAAATTAAAAATTAAAAAAATTTAAAAAACTAAAAAAATAAAAAATAAAAAACTTAAAAACTTAAAAACTAAAAAAATTAAAAATTTAAAAACTTTAAAAATAATTCAAAAATATCAAAAACTTATAAAAAAAATTAAAAATATTTTAAAAATAAAAAATTTAAATATAAAAAAAAATTAAAATCTTTAAAACAAATCCAAATCCAATGTCGAACCCCAATCAAGAGGTCGTCACCGATATCTGATCCACTGATGATTCCGTATCGGTGACTTTCCTCCACCAAATCGAGTGCGAATATCAAGCGACTCCATATCGGCGACTCCATTCCACCGAATCGAGAGCCTCTATATGCGATGCGACGACTCTTATTTCATCTCGTTAACCGAATTCTCATTTTAATTTTTAATTTTGTGTGTGCAGGGATTACTCGGTTTTTTGCTGACTCGAATTTTATGTGTGCATGAGATCTAAGTTCAGAGATGTATGATTGTTTTATTTTTTTGTTAAAAAAATTTTAATTTAGTGATTTATTTGTGAAGTTTTTTATTGGTTTTGATTTAAGGTGTACGCAAGTGAGAGATGGATTATTTGGTGGCCTCAATTTGAACTTCCAAACCGTAGCAGGACAGGTAAGCTGACCAACAACCTAAAATAACTTGGCAAATATGCAACATTAATTTCTTTACTATAAGAGAAAATACTATCGTGAAGTGTTCCCTTCACTGGTTATTAGAAACCATGGATAATATAACATATAATAACTTTTAGTGTATGTTTGGATATATAGGATTGAGATGACTGCAGATTACCAGTGAATTGTGCAAACTCTCCACTCAAGAAAAATAGCTAAAATAAATTTGTTATTTATCCATTTTAATTTTTTTTATAAAGGTGCAATGGAAAAACAAAGTGGAGATAAAAGAAATGATTAGCTTGGATTAGAGTTTTGAGAACTTCATGTATTTCATTTTGGTTGAAATAATAATAAGAGGTATTTTAATTGCAAACTGAGTCTTAAACAAATAAATATTTAGATTATTGTTATTGTAGATACCTTCACACCTGCACTTGCATTACCATTGTATTTAGACATGCTGAAAGTGGTTATGGGATTAAAGCAAGCTCTATAAAATCTATATGATAATGTCCTTACATACCGATTACAAGCATCTAAAAATGATGCTGAAGTTAAACAAAACTCTATGCAGTGTTTCTAACAAACTATATGCATTTCAGGTAAGTTTAAGCTAATGATCAAAAGGGCGATAGTTGAGCTTAAAGGTAGATATACTGCTTCCTCATATAATATGTTTGCTACTTCAATTAATTTGCTGGACCTCCAAAACTATCTTATACAATCAAACCAGGTGCACCGTTCCGAAAACGTGCTGTCCGCATGTGTCAACGGGCAAACCTATTAATAAAATGATAACAGAGATAGGTTTCGATGCAAAAAGATATTGGGATTGAGGAGGGACTGATCAATCATTCTGATATAGAAGAAAACGTTGTTGTTGCTGATGTGCCAAACCAAACTGAGAATGCTGATCATCAAGGAGAGGACAATGCTCATAATGTTGAACATCATGTTGATCATATCTCTGCAACTCTTGTCTTCATTGCAAGCATAACTCTTCATCAACAAGATTACATAATTGGAATTTTACTTGTGGCTTCTCTTCAAGCTGCTTATGAGACAAATGAGATCGCTTGTGAAGTGATCAACCCTTGATGAGATTGCAGACTACTTCGATATGCTAGATATGGGGTTTTTCTTTCTTCTATCGATCTTTTTTGGGTGCACTTTAAGCAAATTATGTTTTCATATGCACCTAAATGAATTTGATATATGTATGAACAATTACTGCACTTTTGGGTTTTAATGGTTTTTCTGCTAGAATCCCTTTATGATTGTATCTACTAGTAATTTACACGTGCGATGCACGTTTTAACTATTTCAAAAAATAAAAATAAAAACTCTGACGTAGGGAGGATTTGAACCGGAAACCTCCTTTATATTAGTTATGTACGTGCGTTACACATGTTGGTAGAATGACAAAATGACAAATGACGTTAAGGCATTCTCCCATTATATTAAAGACTAGTATTTTTCACGTGCGATGCACGTTTTGATAGAGTTGGAGTTAAATGTACGATACACGTAAATCAACATTAATTAGCACGTGCGATGAATGCCTTGATTTTAAAAAAAATGGAGCTAAATAGGCAATACACATCTTCTTTAAAAATTAAGAAGGAAAAACTTTGATGTGTACGTACGTTGCACGTATTGAAAAATTGATTTGGAATTGCACGTGCGATGCACATGTTTGTTTGGTGACAAAAGCGGTGTTTCTTTTGTGAAAAAAAAAATATTTAAAATTGTTTATTTGTGACAAACTCTTCAATTAAATAGTAAGTAAATCTTTACTATTTTAATGGGAGAGTTGGAGTTTGTAACCAAACAAACCCGTGTAATACACATCCAAACTAAATCCAACAATATATACGTCTACCGCATGTGTCACCCAAATCAAAACATTCAAATATAAACTTTTTTTTATTTGATATATATCCATTTAATTTCATGACTATACTTTTAGTAGACGTGTATCGCACGAACATTATACTAGTATATTATGTTATAGATAGATAGATGGCCAGTAATTTGCATATGTGATGCATATTTAATATATAAAACAAATTTAATTAAAATTTTGACATTGTGAGGACTCGAACCTGAGATCTCGTTCATATTAGTTATGCACGTGCACACGTGTTATTTGATTGACATAATGACACTAAGGCCTTCTCCCATTATAATATTAGAGATTAGAGATTAGAGATTAGAGATTTCATAAATAAATAAAAATATTTGTATTTATATATTTATTTTTAAACTAATGTACCCTCAAAAAGCCGCGTACCCTGAACAGAGGGAGACTGTAATTACCTCATTGGGCTTGCCCATCTTTGATTGCCAATACTATTGTCACTTGTGCCATGCGACACAATCCAGTGGACTTCGGCCCATCCTCATCCTGCCCATGCAAAATATATGGTAATTATATAGGGGGACAATGTAGATGTTTTTTGGCCCATAGCGAATAAGTGAAAATGGTAGCACAAAAAAAACACCAAAAAACAATTAAGTGAAAACCCTGTATAGCCACTATAAACCGGATGTTCCTATCATTTCACGGTTAGAATCACATTCATAGTTAGCACAGAGTTTCCTTTGGGTTTCTGTTGGTGATCCTGACTTACTCATGCTGTTTCTACTTATTTTGGTGTAGGTGCAAACAGGTAGAGATTTCTTATTTAATGGAAACTACTAAAAATCTGATTTGATTTTTACCGAAATGCGGGTAGAGCTCTTCAGATTGAATTTTGAATTTGGATCGTTGACTGGCCACCGTGATCTGAATCTGACGGTTGCTGGCGCCGCTGATGGGCCTGCGAAAAGCCTGAAACACCGGGGGTTGGCCCCGGCGACAGATCCTCCGACGCTTAAGTCTGAACTAGAAAGAGAAAGAGAGTTTGAGAGAGAAGCTGACGATTTGTTGATTACATTCTATAGGCCTGAGAAACATATCAAGAGATCGGTCTAAATCCGTTGGATCGATATGAATTCCTTATCTCATTTATGTTTCTCCCCCTCAAAAGATAAGTTCTCTTGTTAGGGGATAAGAGATTTGAATCCTACCCTTCATGGACTAAGTGTCTCTCCTAGTGGGCCTAGTCTGTCATTTTTTATGGGCTTGAAAGAAGCGCATATCTTATAGAGGAGCCTGGAGCAGGTCCGAACCTATTAAAAAGATCCGTTATGGTTAATCTTCATGTAGAAGCTTTGAGATCTGTGCTAGAATCGTATGACCCTGATTTTCTCTGGTTTTACCATTATCATAAGCGCCCCACTCCCAGAAGACAATTTTCTTGACTTTCGGGGAGTAGTACATCTTATTTTTGGATTCTGTAATACAATCTTAGCTCTGAGGGTGCTTGGAGATACTTGGAATTGATCAGTGGCTTCTGAAGGCGGCGAATATTTTCTCGAAAGTCTCCATGTTTTTTGGATTTTTCTGAACTTTTCTAGATCTTTCTGGAATTTTTCAATAATTTTCCCAATTTTTTATATAACTTGTTCAAATTTTATAATTAATAAACCTAATTTTAAATTATTTTTTTGAAAATTTTAATTAAATTTTCAAATTTAAATAATTATTTTGGGATTTTTTAATTAATTTTTTGAATTTAAAATGAATTCATGAGATTTTTATGAATTATCAAACCTCAGCACGCTTTTTTGCGCGATCAGAGACGTTGATCGCAGGCTAGCTTGCCCGCTGATGCGTTCGAATTGTGGTGATTCGACCGCTGTGATGGAGGGTGACATGGAAAAGTTCTATGTGTTGATCTCGAGAGAGCTCGCCCTCTGAGTGAGATCAGACGGTAGAGAATTGAGCGGAGCTCTGAGGAAGAAAGTGGGACGTGGATGAATCTGGGCCACTCATCACGCTTGCGCTCAAATTTCGATGTGATCCAAGGGCTGGAAACTGCTATGGAGACCCCCTAGCTCGACTGACCATTTCGCCGAGCTATGAGCTTTTGATCCTAGTCGAACTATGGTTTCTTGCCCTCGTCGAGCCACCGCAGTGTCGAGCTATGAGCTTTAGAGCGAGCTACGACTTTGGCGGCCTCCATTTGGGTCACTTGAACCTTTGTCGAGATTGTTTTTGACATTGTCGAGCTATTCAAGAGTGGTTGCCGAGCTATGAACTCTCTCTTCCGTTGTGAGTCTTGATATTTGGCCGAGTTATGAGCTCTTTCACTTCACCGAGCTATGGAGCTCGTAATTTCTCGCCGAGCTACGAGGTTTGTGACACTCTGTTTTTGCCGACCTATTCTTCTTCGCTGAGCTCGCTGAGCTATGAAGCTCGCCGCCGCTTCGAGCATCTCTCCGAGCTATGGTGGTCGAGCTATGAAGCTCTTTATCGCCGACCTATGGTGTTTGGTCATTGGCGAGCTATGGGTGTTGGCGGTCGAGCTATGAGCGACAATCGCCATCTCACCGAGCTGTGGTAATGGAGCGTTGTCGCCTTGTTGTGATCGGGTGTTAGCGAAGTCGTCGGCCAAGAGTTTGGCGAGGATCTTTGACAAAGTGGGAGCTCAGAGTTTGGACGAAGCGAGAGCTCGGAGGTGGGTTCTATTTTTGGAAGAAGAGGTTTTGATGAAGAAGGCATGAAGGAGGGTTGCGGATTTGGGATTTGCTGTGGATCTGACCCGAAGCCCTTTAGCTCTATTTTGAGTGAAATGGACTTTGCATTTGGACCCGAATCCGATTATGACGCAACCTGAGACTTCTTGCCTTTATTTGAAAAATATATAACTCTTTATTTGTTTAGAATTTTCGGAATTTTGGAGCTGGAGTGTTTACAAGGAGCTTGGGTTTGGTTACGTGAAGCTTGAGGTTGTATATTGTGTCCGAAGTTGAGTTCGAGTTTTGTGGCTCTTTTGATGAGACATTACTTATTATACCTGTTGTTCGAACATATCGTCGCTCATTTTGGTGAACCACTATTTTGTCGATCAAGTGTTGTGTTGTTCGCTTGTTTTGTTGATCGAGCGTTTCATTATTGGACGAACGTTCTGTCTATCTAGGATCAGAGTGTTTTGATAGTTGGAGTTGACATAGAAGAGTTATAGGAGACTTGCTATTTGATCCCAGCAAGTTTGTTGAGGCGATTCTGGGACAAAGTTGACGTTTGAACCTGTCGTTTGCGCCCAGCAAAGTTTTGTAGAGGGAACTCTGTGATAAAGTTGGAAGTTTGAACTTATTGTTTGTGCCCAGCAAATTTGAAGAGGCAACTCTGAGACTTTATTGGTCATTTGAACTTGCGTTTTATGCCCAACAAGTTTGGAGAGGGAACTCTGAGACAGAGTTGGTCGTTTAAACTTGCCGTTTACATCTGAAAAGTTCGTGCAGAGGCAACTCTTTGACTGATTTGATGTAGAGTTTGTTGTTTGATCCCAACATGTTTATAGGGGCAACTCCATAATCGAGTTGATGTAGGATTCGCCGTTTGATGCCAGCATGTTTTGTGTGGCAACTCTAAGGTGGAGTTGTATGTTAAGCTTTCCGTTTGATCCCGAAAAGTTTATCGAGAACTCTGCGACAGAGTTGGATGTTGAACTTTTCGTTTGTGCCCAGCAAGTTTGGAGAGACAATTCTGTGATGGAGTTGGATGTTGAACTTGCCGTTTGATCCCGGCAAGTTCATATAGGACTCTGTGATGGAGTTAGATATTGAACTTGTTGTTTGCACTCAGCAAGTTTTGTAGAGGAAACTCTGAGATGGAGTCAAACGTTGAACTTGTTGTTTGATCCCAGGAAGTTTATATGGGTTGATGTAGAGCATGTTGTTTGCACCCGACAAGCTTGTAGAGAACTGTGTGATGGAGTCGGATGTTTGAACTTGTTGTTTGTTCCCAACAAGTTTGTGGAGTAACAACTCTTTGATTGAGTTGGACGTTTGAGCTTGCCGTTTGCGTCCGGTAAGTTTGGAGAGACAACTGTAGACGGAGTTGGATATTTGAGCTTCCCGTTTGCATCCGGCAAGTTCTGTAAAGGCAACTCTGTGATGGAGTTGGAAGTTTGAATTTACTGTTTGCACCCAGTAAGTTTGGAGAGGCAACTCTGAGATGGAGTTGGTCGTTTGAACTTGCCGTTTGTGCCCGACATGTTCGTGTAGAGGCAATTCTTTGACTGAGTTGATGTAGAGCTTGCCATTTGATTGGGGGTGAGATTGAATGACTTTGGCAGTGACTGGGAAATATCGTGGGGCTAGTAGACTTGGTCATGCTGAATCTTGGTTGGTGATGGGTTTCCTTTTGTTGGTGGTGACAATCGCACCCACCAAGTGTTTATGAAATTTTCCAACCCCATCGTACCTACCAAGTGTTTGTGAAAATTGTTTGCCCATAAGACTGCTTCTTTCATCGGCCGAGCATTGTGACGTTCGCTTGTTTTGCCGGTCGACTATCCTATTGCTAAGATATTGTTCTTATTGGACCTAGTATAGTGTGATCTGACCGTTGGATCTTGTGGAGAGCTCAGATCCCGCCATGTGGTGATTTTAACTCTGGGGTTCTATAAATAGGAGTTGATTTCACCTCCCACTCCTTCATTTACCACTTTCACTTTCTCTCTCTAGAAAAGTTTGAGAGCTTCTATCTCTAGAAGTTATGGTGTTTCTATTGGGCGGTGCTGGTGGCTCGTCTGGTGTTCGATGGTGGTGCCAGTTTCTTTCGTAGATTTGGCGTTCCCATTACTTTGACTAGGTAACACTCTTACGATTGTTGTTCATTATGGTTAGCATTCCGTCAATGCGTGCTTCTTCCATGTCGATTAGTCTTGATGTAGACGATGATGTTGTGTTCAGCCCCTTCGCCGGAGGGGAGAGTGGGTGTGATGTAGCCGGTCTTTCCACTAGTGTGGAAACGATTCTTCGAGCCTGAAAGAGATGAGGGATGCGCACTTAATACCTCGTTGTTCTTAGTCCCTGAACGGATTATGGAGTATCCTGTAGTTGACCGAGAGTTTCTTAGGAGTGGCATAGAATATGACAAGCCAGAGCCCGTCTACACTATTGAGGCTGATTATGCCACCACCATCCATACACGGGAGGAGCTCTCCATGATTAGAACGGGCTTTGGGATTCCTTGCGAGTATACCTTACTCCTGCCAGGTCGTGGAGTTAGGGCCTGATACACCATGTATGAGGAATACAGTTTCTTTTCGTATGATGCCTTCTTCGCAGGGCTTCGCTTTCCCCTTCAACCCTTTGTTAAAGAGGTGCTCAACTGGTATCGACTGTGTCCGGTGTAGCTGGTGCCGAACATGTGGAGGCACGTTGTCGGATTTGGCTGACATTTTCGCTGGCCCAGAGCTGTGCTGAATCTTGTGGAGTTTAGACGTCATTTCAAACTCATCCAACTTAGCAAAGTGGAGGAGCGTTGTTACTTGTCACGTCTCGCTTCCCAAAAATACGGAATACGGGCACGTAATATTGGTCCAGCGAATGACTAATGTCACCCATGAGCTGTTTATTCGATTAACTCAACAATATAATCAATACAGAACAAATGCGCAGACAATAATAATAGTATCATGAACAATAATACTTGGAATGAAGCAATATAAATATCCAAATTCAATAATAATCCCACATCTGGAAACAAATAGTAATATTTTGGACATAAGCCCAATACAATGAAATAACAATACTTCAAGCAACTAAAAAGCATTAAATCTTCAGAATCTTTGTTCTCCAATCCATCAGGCAATTCTCCATCAAAACCCGCAAACACTTTATCTAAAAATAGGAGAAAAATTATCCTTAGAGCAAGTCATGGACAGCAAGTAGAAAAAGCAGAGAACGGTGGAATAAAGGTATAGCAATGAATCAATGGATCAATAGGAATCAATAACATGGTACGATGATCAATATCACAGTAATCGATACAATGGGTATAAACAATGATGCAATATTTGGTAACGGTAATCAATGATAAATAACGGTAACACTTAGCCAATATTCTATATCAATAGGAACAATGAGAAAAAATATGCAGTGTTGATGGTGTGTCAATCTGTATGTCTATTATTCATTTTAATCATAACTGTTGCATTTACTACTGCATTCCATACTACAGGTTCGATGCATACAATCAATGTCGTTTTAGACTTAAGTGGAAGATTCTATAGATCATGTACTCAGCAACGATAATCAATATTCACCTTTCGGTGCACGGTACCGTCATCGACAACAATACAATACACGATAGATTGGGTTACCGTCATAACCACAATCACACAATAAAACAGTAGCCGAAATGGTAATTAGGGAAACACGGGCCCTTCCTCCGAGTACAGTCACTACATCATCAACTACTCCAGTCAATCTCTTAAACCCCGGCTTGTTAATTATTTTATCAATGTAACAATGCAATTTGCAATTAAATGGACATTAGATGAACGATGGTAACAATAAGGAAACAATAGGATGATAACTTGAACTGGACAATTAGAATGATGACAATAACTCATTGGGATCATGCAATGCAACATACATACATTAATCCATGCAATATTACGATACAGGAATAATTAATCTATTAAAACTTAAAAGGTGAACTTCTGGACAGCAAGAGTGGTCTGTACAAAAATGTAGTTTCCCACTATTTCAGAAATCGAAAAGTGAATCCATCAGAAGTTCTAGAAACTTGACTTCCATATGGTTCCAACGCATATTTAAGGTTCAAAATCCGACAAAAGTAGCTTGGTCAATGACATTGTTCTTTACAGATTTCATGTTCAGGCAGAATTTTGATATCATGTTATTTTATTTTTAGAAACAGTAAAAACTCTATAATAAATTCATTAAATATATTTTCTGGACTCCTAAACATGATTACTAACAATCTGGAAAATTTCAGAGCAAGATTTTATCATTTGATCAGCCTATTTACTGTTTAAGCATGCAAGATAAAAGAATCTGGAAATCTAAAGTAAAACAGGCATAACTTTTGCTAAAAAAACTCGAAATTCAAAAATTCTGGATGTTCTGGAAACTAGAAAGATAAGGCTACAATTCTTGTTCAAAAAGTAATTTATTTTAAGATCATTTATTCGTTCAAAAACAGCAGTCAACAAACAGGCCAGCAAGCAATATACAGGTTTAGGGTAGTTTTCATGAAATAAATTAATTTAAAGATGATGGGTTTCAATTCTGTTAGTGAATAAGTTATATAATCAGCATGATGAGTGTCAAAACATGATAAATAAAATTAGAACACGCTCATACATCAATTATCATCAATCAATCATCAATCGATCAAACAACATACAACCTATCATTTGTATCTACAATAATTTATTTGTGTGACGATTATATGAACAACCCTGTTATCAATTCTATATGCATTCATGAAAGATCCAAACTTTAGATTCAAAAGTCGCACGATATCAAGAATATTGGCGTTAGCTCGTGTAAACCCTCAATAGACCCAACGAAGAGATGAACAATGGATAATACGATAACAAAGAGATCTACTTGCAAGAGTTTCAACAAAACTTGAATTTGATATAATTAACAATTCAAGAGGACAGTGACTTGCCTTATAAACGGTGAATTTGAATACAAAGAATAACGGGATAAGGATCCCGAAGCAACAAACTCACGAACTAGCACAATCCCCAATAGTACGTGCAATATACATGCAATACAATCCTAAAAACAAACAGCAGCACACAATAGCAAAGACACAGCACTGCAATAGAGCAGGAAAGAGAGGCAAGGGCGGCGGGGGTCGTCTGCGTTGCATGCAGCGGCGCGACTGGTCAGGGCAGCGCGAGGGTGTTCCGGCGATCGAAAAACGGGCTGCACAGCAGGGGGTTGGCTGTCGATGGAGTGGGTCGACGGTGGGCGAACAGGGGTGATGGGATTTGGGGTTCTTTGGGTGGTGGCGCTGGTGGTTGAGGGCGGGGCGACGCTCAAGAGGTTCGTCGGCGGGAGTGGGGGGTCGCGGGGGTTGAGGCTCGCCAGAGAAGACTACAGCGATGGGTTTACTTGGGTTTTGGGGCCGGAAACACCGGGAGAGAGGAGAGAGGAGAGATGTCTAGGGTTTCGATTTGTGTGCAATTTAGGGTTTGCATTAGGGTTGTATTTATAGAGTACAATTAGGGTACTGGGTTAGTGGTTTAGGTTTCAATAATGGTGGATTAGGGTTAAGAACAAATGAAATTGAGTTGTTAGGGTTCAATAAGAGGTAAATGCAAATCAATAGGGTTCAAATAAAAATACCCACAATTAAAATAAAAGAACAATAGGATCAACAAGAATAGCCCGATCAAAAGGGCGAAGAATTCATGAACAAGTCTAATTAAAATAATCAGGCGCCAGAAATAGAGTATTTTATTCGATATCAAATAAAATATTACAAAAAGGGGGAAAATAAAAAATAGCAGGAACGATAGTTACAATCCTATCCACCTTACAATAAAATTTTGTCCTCAAAATTTAAGCAAGTGGTAGTAAGGTAACCCCGAGGAAAAGAAAAGAACAAGAACCACTCAAAAAGATGGGGAAACCGCTTCCGAATCACACTCTCAAGCTCCTACGTCGACTCACCAGGCGAGTGAGGATTCCAAGCAACATGAACCAACTTGATAACCTTATTCTTCGGAATCTTCTCCCGCCGATCTACAATCGATACTGGATGAATCTCACAAGACAAATCAGGTCGAACCGACAACTTTGAATAGTCAATAACATGACTATTATCCCTAACATATTTCCTGGGCTGAGAAACATGGAAGACGTCATGTACCCCAGCAACAGCTGGCGGCAACGCGAGTCTATAGGCCACCTTCCCTACTCACTCCACCACATCGAACGGATCAATGAACCTAGGGCTCAACTTGCCCCCACCTCCAAAATGAATCACACCCTTCCATGGAGACACCTTAAGGAACACATGATCACCCACTTCAAACTCTAACGGTCTCCTGAGCATGTCTGCCCATTTTCTCTGCCTATCTTGTGAGCTTGCAAATGCCTTCTGATCTGGGCAACAACATCAACAGTCCTCATGATCAATTCTGGCCCCAAAAGCTTCCTCTCACCAATGTCATCCCAGCACACTGGTGATCTACACTTCTGACCATACAAGACTTCAAATGGAGCTGCCTGAAGACTAGCTTGGTAGCTATTGTTCTATGAAAACTCCACCAAGTGTAAATGATCTTCCCAAGATCCTCCAAACTGAAGCACACGGGACCTCAACATATCCTCCAAAGTCAGAATAGTCCTCTCTGATTAACCATCTGTCTGTGGATGGAAAGCAGTACTGAACTTCAGTTTACTCCCCAGACTAGTCTGAAGACTCTTCCAGAATTGTGATATGAATCTAGTATCTCTGTCTGATATAATACTGATAGGAACACCATGCAATCTCACAATCTCCTGCATATACCTTTCTGCTAGGCTCTCTGTAGACTGACCAACTCTGAAAGGGATGAAATGAGAACTCTTTGTCAAGCAATCCACAATCACCTAAATGGCATTGTGACCCTTGGGACTTCTAGGCAAAGTAGTCACGAAATCCATAGTGATATTCTCCCACTTCCACTCAGGAATAGGAAGTGGTTGAAGGAGTCCAGCAGTCCTCTGATGTTCTGCCTTCACTTGCTAACAGATCAAACACCGCGAAACAAATCTTGCAACACCCCTCTTCATACTATGCCACCAGAAATGCAACTTCAAATCCCGATACATCTTCGTACCACCGAGATTAATAGAATATGGCGAACAGTGAGCTTCTTCAAGCAACCTCTGCCTGACTTTCTCCTTTCGGAACACATAGACGAGTCCCAAAGTGAAGAGATCCATCCTCATGAATCACCATATCAGTTCGAGAACCAGCTTCAACCTCAGCTCGAAACTGCTGCAATTGCACATCACCAGACTGTGCCTCCTTAATCTGATCCACCAAAGACGACTGCAACTGAAGCACCATACAACTCTGCTCAGAACCAGGCAAAACCAGATCTAATTCCAATCTCTTCATAGCTTCCACAAGCTTTTTCTGCTCACTAAGAACCATAGCGACAGGTCTTCTGCTCAAAGCATCAGGCACTGAATTAATCTTTCCAGGGTGATACAGCAAACTAATATCATAATCTTCCATCAATTCTAACCATCGCCTTTGCCTCATACTCAGCTCCTTCTGGGTGAACTCATACTTGAGATTTTTGTGGTCAGTGAAGATCTCCACTCGGTCTCCAAGTAAGTAATGCCTCCAAAGCTTCAAGGCGAAGATCACAGCAGTACACTCCAAATCATGTGTGGGGTAGTTCTTCTCATGCGGCCTCAATTTCCTAGATGCATATGCGACAACCTTACCTGAAGCATCACAGTGAATTACGAAACCTCCTTATCCATTGGGTATAGTCAACACAAGTGCTGATGTCAACCGATTCTTCAATTCAATGAAGGCTTCTTCACTGAACTCATCCCGCACAAACTTCTGATCCTTCCCAGTCAACTTGGTCAACGGCCCTACAATCTTCGAGAAATCCTTAACAAACTTTCTGTAGTAACCCGTTAAACCAAGAAAACTCCGAACCTCCGGTACAGAATTCGGTTTCGGCTAATCCTTAACAGCAGAGATCTTGGACGGATCGACAGAAACTCCATCACCAGAAATAATATGGCCCAAGAAAGCCACTCGATCCAACCAAAACCCACACTTGCTAAGCTTCCCATACAACTGATGATCTCTTAAAGTCTGCAGAACAACCCTCAAGTGCTCAGCATGCTCATCCCGATTCTGAGAATAGACAAGAATAGCATCGATGAACACCATGACAAACTTGTCCAGGAAGGGAGAAAAAACTCGGTTCATCAAACTCATAAACACAGCTAGAGCATGAGTAACTCCAAAAGGCATCACCAAAAATTCATAGTGCCCATATCTTGTTCGAAAAGCAGTCTTCTGTACATCCTCGGCTTTCACCTTAACCTGGTGATAACCAGAACGAAGTTCCAGCTTCGAAAATACAGAAGCGCCTACCAAGTCATCAATTCTTGGTAACTGATACCTGTTCTTCACGGTGACATTATTGAGCTCGCGGTAGTCAATACACAACCTCCGACTACCATCCTTCTTATTAACGAACAGAACAGGAGCACCCCAAGAAGAAACACTTGGCCTGAAAAAACCTTTATCCAACAACTCATGAATCTACTCTTTCAACTCAGCCAATTCAACAGGAGCCATTCTGTACGAACTCTTAGAGATTGGAGTTGTTCCTGGCTGAACATTAATACTGAACACCACTTTACAATCTGGCAATAATCCAAGAAATTCCTCAGGAAAAACATCCAGAAAATCCCCCACAACCAACCGTGCGACAACAGCATCAGCACACACTTACTCCATAACTCCAACTTCCTGACTAGCCAACTTCTTAACACAAGTAAGCGGCATTTCACCGGCACAGAATTCAAATTCTTGACGTTCTGTCATACGAAACACCACTTTCTTCTTGCGACAGTCAATCACAACATGTGTGGCACCAAGCCAATCCATCCCCAGAATCACATCAAAACCAGAATTGCCAATAACAATCAGATCGGCAACAAAATCCACACCACCAATAACTAAGGGACTCTGCTCACAAATCTGAGAACACACGACAACACCACCACCTGTAGAAATATTCCTAGCCACTGGCATAGCACCGCTAGCCAAGAGATGCATATCGATGAAACGGGAGGAAACAAATGAATGAGTTTCACCAGAATCAAAGAGAGCATGAGCGGAAAAGGAATGGATAAGGATAATTCCTAGCAAAAAGTCGAAGTGAGAACACAAGGCAGAAGCAAAATGCAAGAAACTGATATGAATGAGAGGTTAACATGAATTACAATATGATAGAATAATAAGATAGCAAGGAATAAGGAAGCAAACGATGCAAGGAAGGAGGAGTAACATGAGAATCCTGTGACCTGTGGGTTTTGGTCCCACCACGCTTCCGTTGTGCTACTCTGATGGTGAAACTTCAAGCTGTAGACATGTCGTTGTAGATCAAGCAATGCCGATCGAAGGACCAAGTAGGAAGAAGAAGAACGGATGACACCAGAATTAGAAGAATAAGGGTATGAAAAGGATGAAATCATACCCAATAAGTAATTAATGAATGGAAGGGATCAAAGAAGAATCAAATAAAACTAGTTCCAGATCGTTGGTTATCAATTATTCATGGGATTCCTGTATTGCACATACTATTGAGTCAAACAGGAAAAAACTCAAATCTGATTAATATATCAATCCAAACCAAAATTCCTTTCGTTAGTCACGTTTGACTGATATATTATCCAAACCAAAGCTCTGATACCACTAATAACCTAGTCACACCCCGCTTCCCAAAAATCCGGAATACGGGCACGAAACATTGACCCAGCGAATAACTAACGTCACCCATAAGTTGTTTATTCGATTAACTCAATAATATAATCAATACAGAACAAATGTGCAGGCAATAAAAATAATCTCATGAATAATAATACTTGGAATGAAGCAATATAAATATCCAAATTCAATAATAATCCAACGTCTGGAAACAAATAGCAATATTCGAGACATAAGCCCAATACAATGAAATAACAATAGTTCAAGCAACTAAAAAACATTAAATCTTCAGAATCTTTGTTCTCCAATCCATCAGGCAATTCTCCTTCAACACCTGTAAACACTTAATCTAAAAAGAGGAGAAAAATTATCCTGAGAGCAAGTCATGGACAACAAGAAGAGAAAACAGAGAACAGTGAAATAACGGTATAGCAATGAATCAATGGATCAATAGAAATCAATAACATGACACGATAATCAATAATTAATATCACGGTAATCGATACAATGACTATAAACAATTATGCAATATTTGGTAACGATAATCAATGATCAATAACGGTAACGCTTAGCCAATATTCGATATTAATAGAAACAATGAGGAACAATATGCAGTGTCAATGTTGTGTCAATTCTTATGTCTATTATTTATTTTAATCCTAACTAATGCATATTCTACTGCATCCCATAATACAGGTTCGATGCATACAATCAATATCATTTTCAACTTAAATGGAAGATTCTATAGATTATGTACTCGGCAACGATAATCAATATTCACCTTAAGGTGCACGGTGCGGTCATTGACAACAATACAATACACGATAGATTGGGTTACCGTTGTAACCACAATCACACGATAAAACAATAGCTGGAACGGTAATTAGGGATACACGGGCCTCTCCTCCGAGTACAGTCCCTATATCATCAACTGCTCCAGTCAATCCTTTAAACCCTGGTTTGTTAATTATTTTATCAATGTAACAATGCAATAGGCAATTAAATGGACATTAGATGAATGATGGTAACAATAAGGAAACAATAGGATGATAACTTGAACTAGACAATTAGAATGATGACAATAACTCATTGGGATCATGCAATGCAACATACATACATTAATTCATACAATATTATGATATAAGAATAATTAATCTATTAAAATCTGAAAGAAGAAATTCTGGACAGCATGAGTGGTCTGTACAAAAATATAGATTCCCGCTGTTACAGAAATCAAAAAGTGAATCCGTCAGAAGTTCTCGAAACTAAACTTCCACATGGTTCCAACTCATATTTAAGGTTCAAAATCCGATAATAGTAGCTAGGTCAATCACATTGTTCTTTACAGATTTCATGTTCAGGAAGAATTTCGATATCATGTTATTTTATTTTTAGAAACAACAAAAACTCTATAATAAATTTATTAAAAATATTTTCTGGACTCCTAAACATGATTACTAACAATCTGGAAAATTTCAGAGCAAAGATTTTTTCATTTGATCAACCTATTTACTGTTTAAGCATGCAATATACAAGAATCTGGAAATCTAAATAACAAAAACACATCAGTAGTAAAATGGGCATAACTTTTGCTCCAAAACTCGGAATTCAAAAATTCAGGATGTTCTGGGAACTAGAAAGATAAGGCTACAATTCTTGTTCAGAAAGTAATTCTTTTTAAGATCATGTACTGGTTCAAAAACAGCAATCAACATACAGGCCAGCAAGCAATATACATGTTTAGGGTAGTTTTCATGAAATAAATTATTTTAAATATGATGGGTATCAATTATATTAGTCAATAAGTTATATAATCAACATGATGAGTGTCAAAACATGATAAATAAAATTAGAACACACTCATACATCAATTATCATCAATCGATCATCACTCGATCAAACAACATACAACCTATCATTTGAATCTACAATAATTTATTTGTGTGACGATTATATGAACAACCCTATTATCAATTCTATATGCACATTTGAAAGATCCAAACTTTAGAGTCAAAAGTGACATATGTCAAAAATATTGGGGTTAGCTCGAGTAAACCCTCAATAGACCCAAAGAAGAGATGAACAATGGATAATACGATAACAAAGAGATGTACTTGCAAGAGTTTCAACAAAACTTGAATTTGATACAATTAACAATTCAAGAGAACGGTGACTTTCCCTATAAATGGTGAATTTGAATACCAAAAATAACAGGATAAGGATCCCGAAACAACGAACTCACAAACTAGCACAATCCCCAATAGTACGTGTAATATACGTGCAATACAATCCTAAAGCAAAACAGCAGCACACAATAGCAAAGAGACAGCACTGCAACAGAGCAAGAGAGAGAAAGCTCGGCAAAAGTGGAGGCAAGGGCGACGGGGGTCATTGACGTTGCATGCAACAGTGTGACTGGTCAGGGCGGCACGAGGGTGTGCCGGCAGTCGGAAAAAGGGGTGCACAGTAGGGAGTTTGGCTGTCAACGGAGTGGATCGACGGTGGGAGGACAGGGGTGATGGGATTTAGGGTTCTTTGGGTGGTGGCGCTGGTGGTTGAGGGAGGGGCGATGCTTATGAGGTGCATCGGTGGGAGTGAGGGGGCACTGGGGTTGAGGCTCGCCGGAGAAGAAGACTACAGCGATGGGTTCACTTGGGTTTTTGGGCGAGAAACATTGGGAGAGAGAGAACGGTGAGGCGAAAGGAGAGAGAATAGAAGGCTAGGGTTTTGATTTGTGCGCAGTTTAGGGTTTGCATTAGGGTTGTATTTATAGGGTACAATTAGGATACTGGGTTGGTGGTTTAGGGTTCAATAATATTGGATTAGGGTTAAGAACAAATGAAATTGGGCTTTTAGGGTTCAATAAGAGGTAGATCCAAATCAATAGGGTTCGAATAAAAATACTCATAATTAAAATAAGTGAACAATAGGATCAACAAGAATAGCCCGATTAAAAGAGCGAAGAATTCGTGAACAAGTTTAATTAAAATAATAAAGAGCCAAAAATTGTATTTTATTCGATATCAAATAAAATATTGCGAAAAGGGGAAAAATGAAAAATAGCGGGAACGGTAGTTACAGTGCCTTAGCACTCGTAGGAATCAGGGGTTAGTCTTTGCTCCCCGCTCAATTAGATGTTGGAATGAGAAATTTCTTGTTGTTTGCAGTGCTGAGTCGTAGGGAATACCCACTACATGGACGAGAATGGTATCCACGGCGGTGAGAGCGGAGGCAATGATGACCTTGGAATAGAAGAGCGTGAGTGATGCCCTTCTTGGACTGAAGGTGTTGGCATGGCAAGACATCACTGACGAAGTACTCTTCGAAGGTGGTCTTGGCCTGGCTATTTTTAGTAAGATTTTACCATTGTTTCTTTCTTGTCGTTTTATCCATGCCTTTGTTGCTACATTTGGTTTTACAAGTTTTAACTCCTTCGTGTTTCACCTTACAGAAAGAACAGGTATGGATTACGAAGATATTCTTGCGGACTTGGATGCGCTGCGTAACAAGAGGAATGAAGAGCCGAAGAAGCGGAAGAGGTCGGCTGCGCATCCTTCTCCTTTCAAGGACTTGCCGCCCCTGACCCCTGCCGTGCGAACTGAGCCCCCTTCAGAGGTGCTGCCTGCTGCTGATGCAGGTTCTTCCTTGGCTGCGATCATGGCGAGTGCCACATCGGCTCCTCTGATTGCTACGGCTGCCGCGGTACTTAATGACAGGGGGGACATGGTCTATATGTTAGGTTTCAATGAAAAACACAGATTGAATACACAGCAAAAAAATTACAAAATATTGAAACCTAGCAGTGGATCCATGCGAAAACCATAAAATGTGTTTAGGAGTTATACCTGAAGGATGGATCTACTGTCTCCAAGATATATCGATCACAGCACTGCAATGTTGCGGTGCCTCTACAGTATCCACACGAACAGATCAAAACTAAGCTTTCCTCTCGCCGCTGTGCTAGCTGCGGGATGGGGATGTTCCTCACGATCTCTCCTCATAATTTCTATGACGACTAGGATTTTCTTATATATAACTTTTCCACAGATATATATCATATATATAGCTGCAGTAATTCAACCCTAAGACAGTAACGAGCTTGTTGAGCTCATAATTCGACCTGGGTCATATTCGTGTGTGGGCCTCTAAACTTTAGTCAGCCCATTTAATCTAATTAAATGTCCAACTAATGTCAGAAGTCCAAGTCTTACTTGGATTCCTAATTAAATTCATCTTATGAATTTAAATCCCAATTTCGATCCATTCTAAGTGTGTGACCTTGTAGGTTTCCATTACATTCACAGTAATACCAAAATCATATTCTAGTATTACAAACGGTGAGCGGATCTAGCAATACATCACTGCTACTCAAGTAGTGGGAATGTCATTGACTTGACATAACCTATCCGTGACCAATGTTACCATATAGTCTAGTCTCTATGTCCAAATATCTTAATTGACCACATGGCATAGAGCGTGTCATCCTTGTATAGTTCAATCTTTGATTTCTTGATCTCCAAGTAGACTTACTAAAACAAATGAGCTCAATAACTCATATTAACTCATCTGAGTATGGCTATGCATTTTTTAGTCTCACTCAATCAAGGGGCCCATAGATATCGCTCCTATTATGTAAGAGGGACAAATCCTATCTAAGCCACTCACATCCCTCCGCATGATTTGTAGTATATCTAATAGTCGACTTTGTAATCATCTTATTACAGGCAACGTTTAACGACATTAAAATATATAACTTCTCATATAGGGAACCATAGTGACTTCAAGTTAAAAGACTACATACACTATGGTCACTGTGAGAACCGCTTATGGCACTCACGTAACGGTCCATGCAGCGTTCTTATGGTGGGTCAGTGCAGTACACTATTACTCTAATATTTACCCATGTGAAGACTTGATATCTCATATCCATGACCCGTGAGATATGGTCATCAGTCTACGCACATACTAGTCTTTATGCATTATTGTTGTCCTAATTCACAATAATACTTGACTAAAGACATTTAAGAATAATGTTCTGATTACAACCAATAGGATCTCACAATCAAGTCATGCACTTGATATCCCATGGTATTGAACCTACTATTCTAAGGACTTTATTATGCTCATTTAATCATAATAAACAACCCAATAAATAAAATGCCTTATATATGAAAAATGTCATAATGCAATGTAAACTAGTAATGTCAATATACAACTGGCCTCTAGGGCATACACCAACACTATACTCCTGACTGGAATGTGAAACCTCAGGAGAGATTTTTGGAGAACTCTGCCGCTTGCCTCGATGCCAGCTGCCACATTCCTACTCCAGCTGACAGAGAGAGGCTAAAGATGGATTCCCAAGCGAGATCGGTCCTGAGATTACAAAGACGCACATTACGGTATGATCTAGTTTCCTTTGTTCATTAGCTTGTACTTTTCTTCCCTTGCATCATTACGTTTTAGCCGTTTTCTCCTTGTTTTAGGCGATATGTCACTTCGGGCATCTAGTTGACTTCTGTGCGGCTGAGGAGAAGAACTTGAGGGCCTGTATCTCTCACACCAAGAATGAAAAGAAAAAAATCATCAAGGAGTCAAAGGCAGAGTTAGAGGAGCTGAGGAAGAAGGAAAGGAGGCGCGCCTTGAATTGGAGGCATTAGCGGCGAGTAAGGAGGGGATGCGCCTTGAGCTAGAGGCGTCAAAGGACAGAGAGATGGCGTTGGAGAAGAGGAACGCTGACCTTCTACTAAAGTTGGAAAAGGTTCGCACTGATGCGACCTCGGAGCTGAAGGTCGAGGTATCCAAGGTTCATGCTGAGTGTAAGTCCAAACTGCAGGAGGTGATGCTCAAATCTTATGCCGCAGTGATTTCACACGTGGCGGAGCATGTTCCTGATTTCGATGGGAAAGACTACCATGTGACTCTTCGACCTGGCGAGCCCCTTGATAGGGCAGGAAGGATGATGGTGGGATTGGCACTCCTGCGGATAGCGCAAGAAGAGGCTCTGGAAAGAAGAACAAGGGAAAAGAAGTAGCTGGGGGTTCCTTGTCCATTGTGGCGCCGAAGCAGGTGGATACTTGATTCACTTTGTTATGTCCTTTTTCTTTGAGGCTTTCTTTATTTGCCTTTGTTTCGAACTTGTAGCTACTTTCTGTAATGCCTAATTGCGGAATGGCCACTGCATTCCTGTATCTTTGTTTTGGTGGTTGAAAAACTGACTTTCAGATTTGTTTACCATCTTTCATATTGCGTAGATATGCTTTGAAGTGATTCTTGATCGGAACACCTAGTATTTTATCTTTTTGCTTGACCATATTTTTAGAATTGTTAACAGATGATCGTGGGAATGGGTGAGAAACCCCATAGGGATGGGGTTAAGTGCCTCTGACCGTTTGTGTGTTCAGTCGGAGGATGAATGGTTGGAGTCTGTTCGCCTTAAGTCGGCACTTATCAAGAGGGATTGCGAGTTAGCACTCCTGCGTGCCGACCGCCTTGCCAACTTGCCCTTGCCTCCAAAAGTGACTAAAGATAGTATGAGTGAGTGTGCTCTTCTCGGGGAAGTAGTTATCAAGAAAGACTTGGAGTTGTATCGTCTTCAAGCGAGACTTGGTGGGTTACGAATGGCAAGCATTTGGCACGTCATCGGTGCAAAAAAGGGAACAATGGTTGAAGTGAAGAAGGGCACCACGACTAATGCGAAAGGGAGTGCAACAGTTAGAGGAGTTGGGTCGATCGTTGGGGGAGCGGCCTTGATAGCGTAGGTACTCCCTCGACATCCTGGAGAAGCCCATAGTGGCGTTTTTGCTTCATTGAGTTTAACTTTGGTTGATGGAGAATCATGCACTTCATATGCCGGCTAACTCCATGGGAACAATATTTTTTGTCAAAGATGCTGGCGGTCAAGAAAAGGTGGTAGCCGTCAGACGACCCGCAATGAGGCTTGTATCTCTTAGGGGCAAAGTCCCACATCCACGGAGTCAAAGGGACAGCTTGTAGATCGAATTGTATGATTCATAATTTTGTACTTGTAAATATCTGTAGCACTACTGGATCTGAACATATGGGTCTGTGATAGTTCTCTAAATTTTGAAGAAATCTCTTTGCATGCTTGATCCTTCTGGTGCGCCTTGTTGTCGATATTAATCAACCATCGATTGAATTATTTTTGGCTAAATAACAGGGCTTCAAGTATGTTGTGTATAGCTAACGATCTGTCGACGGTGCGTAACGGAGATGAACGTAGATCTTGCTGTTTGATTCGGCATGTTTGGGGAGACAGCTCTGAGTCCGGTATTAGGGATTAAACCTTTTGCATTAAGTTATGGGGTTGTTGGTAGGATTCGCCCTGTGCGAAAAGTGGTGAGCGAGATGTTGAAGCCATTGTTCTGAGGCAACGAGTTGTTGATGGAGCTTGAATGGTGATCAGAGCGTTGAACTCGTTGTTTGGGGCCAACGAGTTACTATTGGAGTTAAACGGAGTGCAGAGCATTGAACTCATTATTTGGAGCCAATGAAGTGTTCGACCGGGCTTGTAGATACTTGTAGTGACGTTGGTTCTGAATGCATAGATTTACGATAGTCCTGCGGTTTGAAGAATTCTTTTTATATACTTAATCCTTGCTGTCAAGAACGATGTGCCACCGACTGGGTTCTTTGTTGCTAAATAACAGGGCCTCAGGTCTATTGCGTATAGCTAACGAACCGTCGATGGTGTGTGACAGAGTTTAGAACTTGTCCGCCTTGAACTCAGCTAGTTGTAGGGGCAACTCTGAGGGAGAGTCGTTTTCCAAACTTGCTGTATGGATCCTCCGACAAATTGTAAAAGTCACATTCAGTGGTGAGTTGAAATCTAAGTGTTGCTTTTACAAGTGATACAAGAGTAACTGCGATCCACGATTTTGGACCTCTTAATATGTCTTCAAGGAATTTTAACTAGTTTCAGGAACAGTTCGAATGGCGAGTTGAACTCTGAACATGCTTAATTGCAGATTGCGAAAGTAACTCTGATTCATGAGTATGGATTCCGAACTTGTTAGTTTAAATATTATCAGGTTGCAGGAGAAGATCGAATGGCGAATCGCACTCTGAACTTGCTTCTTTGCAAATTGCTAGAGTCTCTTCGAGCCATGGGTATGGACTACGAACCAGTTGTGGTGGCGCTAACGGAATTGCAAGAGCAGATCGAATGGTGAAGCAAACTCTGAACTTACTTTATTGTAAATTGCTAGAGTAACTTCGAACCATGGGTATACACTCTGAATCCGTCTTATGGAAAGCTTGTAACGAGTTTTAGCACCGCTCTGGTGTCAGTTGGGCGTTTAGCTTGTTGTTTGCTTTAATGAAATTTAACAAGATGTTTAAGAATAAACTAACTAATTTTATTGAAAAATAAACTAAGGGGCTGCTCTAATGGTTGGGCCTTATTACATGCTTGACTGTTAGTGAAAGTGATCGTTATTGAAAGGAAAAATAAATGACTGCTCTAGTGGCTGGACTTTATTACAAGTTTTAAAAATTCTACTATTAGAAAAGGGCGTTTCAGACGCTCTCGTTGTACTTCATGAGGTGTTTCTCATTCTGAGTCCCTGCTATCATATCCTTGCCCCCCGGATTGTCAAGTTGGTAAGACAAAAGGTGAACAACTTGGTAGACCTTGCCTGGATTCATTTGTTTTGAAGTGAGCCTTCTGGTGCAGTGAT